>JAMPIT010000886.1:19140000-20340000 GCA_026261815.1 Monarcha castaneiventris obscurior
TTGTGTAGGAACATCACAGCATGTAGCATTTGACAAGGAAAGGTCACTGGGGAGGGGCCACAACTCCTTTTTTAAGAGGTTGCTACCGGTGTCCTTTGGAAAAACTGGTTTTACTCTGTAGCAAAGGCCATAATTGAATGCCCAGCTAACTGGGCTGAAATACCTGCCTGTGGTTTCATTTAAAGATACTCTGTTGGAAGGTTCTCTGCTCTCTATCCGACCTGGGCTCAACTGTTTAGTAGGTAAATCAGCATAGATTTATCATGTCTGAGTACTTAGTGCTCTACTCCACACTGCAGCACAGGAAAAATACCATGGAGCAGAAGAGAGCTGAGAGCAGAGGGTCGGGTTCAAAGGAGTCTCAGGGTATAATATACCTGATTTCCCCACACTTCAAGGGACATATAGCATCTTTTCCAAGGGAGTAAGAAAGCTGCTGGGATCTAGCCCTTAGTCTGATGCAGTAGTACAAGGAAAGAGAGAAATAGAAGCCACAAGAAAACGGCCTCAAATCTAGTGATGCTTCCCAAACTACTTCTCTTGCACTGACAGGTGGATGAGGAGCAAATTCCAGCCATGGCACATCATCCAGTCTTCACTAGATGATCTATCACTTCCCTCATTCTCTGACACAACAGTTGTGGCCCCACAAAAATCCAGCCACAGAAAACAAACAGGCTGCTACAAGATGCAACAGGAAGGTCTTCTCTGGAAACACACAGAAAACCTCCAAAAACAGTTTGCTGAATCTAGTGTCAAGATACAGGATGGAATAGGAGACTTCAAAATACCACGGGAGATTTTTGGCAAAAAGCCACTGGTGTAAGCACAGCTCCTGAGACAACACAACAGAAACATAGATCCAAAATCCCCTCTCTCACTGTAATAAAATTGGAGCCATTTCATCATGACCGATTTCATTGTGTCATTATCAATTTATCCCATGTAAAGTGAGAGATGACCCTCGGCCCCCAGGGGATTTAGAAAATGCTACAGGAGTGCGAGGAGCATATCAGGGGGCTCTGAAAATACCACTAGAATCTGTCTGCAGAAATCCCCCGACAATCTCAGACACAGACCATCCTCGCAGTGAGACACAATAGCAGGACAAAGCCAGGCAGCAGGGCTATTAGAGGATCCGTGGAAGTAAGAATGCAGGAAATACCAGGCTGTCCAGCCAGTGGTCTGTCTAAGCCCATAACCTGTCTCCAACAGTGAGTGTAATTCAGAAAAAAACCCACACTCTGCAAGAGGTAATTATATAACAAGGTACAAGTAACAAGATTTTCATGCAACTTCCTCCCAAGCACTGGCAGTTTCCAGCTGGCTCCCCCACAGAGCAAATCCCATCCCAGAGCTGACTGTACCTTTATAATTCAGGATTTCCTCACGATCTGCCTGAAACAGCCCATCTCTTTTTGTATCTTTCCAAGATCATGGCCTCATCAAATCATTGTGCTGCAGAGTTTCATCACTAACAGTGCACTGGGCTGAAATAACAAACAAAAAAGTATTTTTTCTACCAGTGGTGAGTTACTGCTAATTCAATTTCAGTGGCTGCCAATCACTGATTTCTAGAGAGGGCCATGAAAGGCTACTTGTTTTGTTACCAAGCAGACAGAAGGCATTCTGGTAGTTGTTAAAGAGTTTCTAGGAAATGGCAGGAGAAGTAGAAAACCCTATAGAAATAGCAGGATGACTTCCATTTGTGTGTGTCTGTGGAGGGATAGCCTGGTGATTCCAGCTGACAGTAGACCCCCTGGCAAGTAGGGAAGGCCTGTTTGCTTCATAGCTGCAAACACAATTAACGTATGGAATTTGTTCTCACTTGTAAGCCTAATGAGCTGGGCTAATGCAGGGGTGTCAGTACATCCCATCAACTTCTCTGATGGTTACAAAAGAGACACTTCTTCACCTGAATCAGTGAAGCTTGCACAAGTCCTGTTTGCACCAACATCTGAGCATCCTGCCCACTGCAGCTCGCATCGTTTCATCGTGGGACGTTATGGAAATCTCCAGTGGAAATACTCATGATTATATTGTGGGAGGTGACTGACATTCCTGGGAGACAGAAAACAGATCCCCCATTAAAAATTATAATTTTACCTTCGTAAAGGAACTTTCTTAAGATGCATTGCAGTGAAAGAAGACATTGCAGGACCATTCAGAAAATCTGTAATGTGATGTCCAATTTCTAAAGGTACATGGTGGCAAAGTCTGCCATGAAGTCAATGAAATGTTAATGTTTATGGCATGTACTTGTCACTGCTGGATAGCAAATTCCAAAAGTAAAAAACACCTAAAATTCCAGAATTTCACTTGATGGCAAAATATTAAAAAGCTCCAACAGTAGCTTGTGATGGGCTACAAAATGGCAAAAGCATCAGACCTGGTTTAGGGATTATGGAGTGGAGAGCAGATGAGAAAAGCCCACAGAATGACAAAGGGTCTAGCTTTTTTTGTGTCTGTGGAATACAGCTTGGGGGCTCCAGCAGGTTGTGGGACCTGCAGTGCATACAGGGAAGGACTTGCAGGACTCTTGGAAGATACCATTTATTATTCAGCTGGAAACACAGTTAACGCCAGTGGGATTTGGTCTCCCTCATAAATGTGAACAATTTTTACTTAGAGCAGTCAAGTGACCAAGGGCTCCTTCAGCCTGTGGGACTACAGAGTACAGTTTTAAGCAGTTTTATTAACTTTAGTTTAAATCACTTCCAGTACTGATCCCCCTAAAGATCAAAGCTGCTCCATCATTTATACCTGGCAGGCAGTAAAATCCTTACGTAAATCTGTAAGTCCCCTTGTTAAGTTTAACATTCATCACTTAACACCACTTAGCAGCCAACCAGGGAAGAGTGTGCCTGCCAGGCCCAGACAGTCCCATCTGCATCTTTTGCAGCAAAGATCCAAGGAGTGAAAAAGGAGTCAAAGGCTTGTCCAATATCTGCTCCTGCAAAAGACACAGATGGGAGACGGCCCCTGGAGAGCACATCTCTGCTCCCCATTTCATCTGTGCCCCCACAGTAGCTATGTCTGAATTCCTTAGGTTACTAGGAAATCTCAGAGAGCTACAGAAAACATTTTGTGCCTAATGATGCCTTCTTGGACCACAGTGTCATCAGACACTACATGTCCTGCTAATGAGTTTCTCTCTGTGCAGTGTGGAGCTGCACTGAACTGAACTCTCCCCATAGGACGGCACGGCATGAACTGGCAGATTAAACTTTCCACTGGACCAGGGACAGTTGCAAGGCTCTGGGATGGCATCCAACTTCAGCTAAGTGGAGTAGGGATTGAGAACATGAATTTATAACCAGCAACCATCAATGAGGCGTAGGGAGCCATGTGTACAGCATACACTTGGGGAAGAAGACTGGGGACTAGGGAAGAGTTGATTTCATCTAATGTAGGGCAGACAGGACACAAAAGGCCATATCCATCCACTAGAAAATAGTGTAGGAAAATACAGAGGCAAGACCATCATGACTTAAAGAAAAAACTCCAGAAAAGGTCAGAAAATAGGTATGTCTGACTAATACTTGAAAGCAATGCTTCCCCTCCTTGGATTTGGAAAATACATCCTGTTAAGCCAAGGATGTTCAGAAGGAGATCCAGCAGCCATAGTCAGGGGCTGTAGTAGCAATAAGGTAAATGGTCCATCCCTAAGAGATGTCAAGTCTGGAATGCAAACTGTGAGAGGGAGCAATGAAAGACAATGATCTTTAGAGAGTATAGTAGCAGGAACTACACAAGATAACAAGAGAAAAACTATGAGATGGAGAGATGGATACCATCCAGAAGCAAACTGCAGCTACCTCACACAACAGTTTCCATTCCACTTGGTCTGGTACAAGTGCAGAGTCTCTGCTATGCAATGTGCCAAGTCATTTTTTTGGGAAACACTTTTTCTTGAAGTTCCCTCTTCTTTTTATGTCTCACTTTCCCTTTCCTTCCTCTCTGCCACTCCCTGCCTCCCTCCAGGCAGAGATATGTTTCTCTCAGCTGCTTCTGCGCCTGTGACTTTACTGCATGGGGGAAGTCAGTCCGGAAGGTCACCTCTTTCATCAAGTATTCTATTTGCATCCAAAATTGTATGTACATGAAAAATGTGGTCGTGTGTTGCACCTAGCTGCAGACGCAGATGAAATTCTGTGGAAAGCCTGATGCACACTAACCTTTGCAGATGGTGCAGCTATTGCTGAAAAATGGATTGCTTAATAAAGCATATCATCCGACATATTTGCTGCTTGGCTAGCCAAATAGAAGTTGTTTTTTGCACAAATTTCCTTGTCAAATTTGTCAATGTTCATGTCATTTTTGCTTTAGGTCACAGAGCAAGGTGCAAATTCTTGGCATCTTTACTAGTTGCAAGCCAATTTTGGCTATTTCTAACAATGAAGTGAATTTCTCTGAGGATAAGACACTCGCTTTATGGGGAGGAAAGGAAAACAGCAGGAAGTTGATAATTTTTTTTTCTGGGATTTTTTTTTCGTTCCTTTCTCTTTCTTTTTTCTTTTTCCTTCTGAGGGATAATGTTTGCATTCATTTATGGAGTTTGTTAATTCATAGCAGAAAGAGGCCTTCTAGCCTGTTAAATCATTTATTCTTCTTGACTATTTGGTGCATGATGCATAGAGATTTTTTGCACTGGGGTAGAGAAAATGTATCCCTTTGTGCATGAAAACTTGCAAGAGAAGAAAAGATCCATTCCTTTGGCATTCTTAGATATGGAAGTCAGGGGATTCTCCCCTTCCAACTGTCTGCTGGAAGAGTAACGTTTTTAAGCCTCAAAACCACTTAGACTTAAAGCAACATAATGTATCTGTGTTGTTTGTTCTTCTACCTGCTCTACATCCCTTGGTTCTGCCGACAGACACATCCTGTCCCCGCTCAGGTTTTCAAGCCTATTCCCTTCTTCCTGGGTTTCAGACCTTTTTGCCACATGGTGCCTTCCCAGACACAGTCACCACAAGCTGCTCTACTCAGAAGCAAAATGAAGATTTTAATTTCCATGTTTACTACGATAACAACCTCAGCAGGGGCAGCTTTTAAAAATGCACTGCACTGCCACGAGGAAACAGTACCAGCCTCAGGCACTGGGGCACAGTTCACCAGGAGGGCCACAGGGAACACAGGCATGAAAGCAAACATGGTGCATGTGCAAGAGGGCTGGAGCCCCATTCAAGCCCTTCCTCCACACCAAGTCAAGTCATAGGGAAGAGAGCACTTCTAGGCCTTGAAAATCCCTCAGAAGACCAGACCCTACTCCTTCAGTGGTGCTGGATGCAGTGTTGGCAGCATCCACTTTGGGGTACAGAGCTCTACATCCAGACATCCACCTCAGTATACCACAGTTTGTCCAGCCCTGTTCACGGAGGGCTGTAATTTTGGTGTCAGGCATGCTATTTAGTTTGCATTTCCGTTTTTGATCAGTAACTCATTGGATATGGCGTTTCCCATTTACTAGTAACAGATGCATGCCTCTCTGGGCTGTGCTATACTCCTGCAGCAATTACCTTTCTCTTTGGAGGATTCATTTCTCCCTTTATTCCCACCCTGTACAAAGTCCTTTATCAAGCATACCTTTTCCAAAGATGCACCATTTGCCAAGTGCGTCCTCCAGTGATCTATTCCTATAAAAAGAGGACTTTACTGGAGGACATAGGCATTTGACATAATCCCATTTGCCTCCCAAATAAGAATGTCCCTTCAGAAAGAACATTCTTCTGCAAGGAACATTTTATTTACAAGGTTTATTTTGTTTGCAGGTGTATTCCCACTAGTAACTTTTCCACTGCACCATTTTTTTTTAAAGGTCTTGTTTGGTAGCCAGATAGCCGAGACTGCCTGTGATAAAGCCAGCACAAGTGATTAATAGCAAAGTCTCTGCCATTTTATTATTAATAGCAGTGTGTTGACTCAATTAAATCCAGCCTGCTTTTTTTGGCAGGCCTTTGCAATTATACATATCATTATGGGCTGCAGCCCAAATGCATCCTGGGAGTAGACCAGAACTCCACATTAACTTTTTCTGGCTCTCTCTTTGCAGGTTGGCCACTGTTACATGTGGGCTATAACCAATCCAGGCTGCTTCAGGGATGGCAGAATAGAGGAAGAAGGACAAATGGTGGAGGTGAGGATCACACCTAGAAAGGGCACATTCCCCTACAGCGATAAACAGCCTGGCAAGGATGTCTTGTACCCACCCCTCCACACTGATACCCATAAACACAATATAATCTGTCTGGATAGTACCTTTTACCAGCAGGGGTGATTTTCCAGCACACTGAGGGGTGTGTTCAGCAATCCCTTCCAAAACAGACTTGCAAGCAGCTTGGCCTAGCTTGAAGAGGCACTGAACTGAGATTCAACCCTTTATTTTGAGAAAGGCTCCAGCAGACTGTGTTTCCTGGTGGCGAGAGGCTGATCTAGTAAAGCCGGATTACCCTAAACTCAAAGTACCCCAAAGCATGCAGTAGGCCTATTCTAGTGCTGAATACTTGCTGCTACCTTTTGAAAAATCCCAAGTAGCCTGTTGGGAGGAAAGCCAGTCATGGACCTAATGCATAAGACTAGAATCAAGTTAAATTCTCAGCACTGATAATGGACTCTATGTATGATTCCAAGCAATCCTATATATACAAAGTCCTGGGGCATTTTCTGTAGCCTTCCAACTCAAGAGATCCATGAGTTATTCAGATCAGTCATTATTTGGGGGCACCAGGCTTGGGTGCCTAAACTGTCAACAGAGATGCACAGACAAGGCTACGTTGCCCTACCTTGAGTTTTGAAGAGAGCTGGAGTCTGGGGACCCCGAATAGCTGGTGAAATGCAGCCCTGTGGTTTTCTCACAGCCTTTTGAGATAGCCCATCCATAAATCGATGTTCTGTTAATCATGGGAGAAAGCTCCTTTTGGACCTGAATCTCATCAGACTTGTACATAAAGCACTTAGCACGAATAGAGTTTGATCTGAGGTGTAGGCCTTGCCATCACTCAGATAACAAATCACAGACATGAAGTGCAGGAGCAACAGCCAGATCTGGCCCCTTGCAAAAGCAGCATATGTTGATCAGAAGCACTGACCCATCACTGTCCTGTGCAGACTGGGTGGGCTTTATCTTCCTGCAACCTGCTAACCAGAACAGGCAACTGCAGTGATACACTTTAGCATGCATATGGTCTATGATATCTCTCACTGTGACCGCTGGATTTTTCTTCCCAAGCCCACTGCTCTTTGCAGCTCTAGATCTGGATTCTTCTCTCCAATGAAGCCTGGAAATGTCCCACCATCCTGTAGGTATCAAGGACACCACCCTTCATCCTGTGGCCCACCTGAAGGCCCACAAAAAAAGAGTAGGTCCTGTTTCCCATTACCTCAACACAGGGAGCTTTGCAGCTGAAGGCTCTTTTCAGCTTGTGCTACTTCGTCTTTCAGAAGCCCATTAAGACAGGAGGGCACACCATGCTTTCCATCCCAGCTTGGCCTGTCTCCATCCCTGTCATCCATCTGGTTTATTTTGCTGGCATCAGACAATCCACAGCTGTGGGCCTCTTGCTAACCAGGGTGGAAGAGTTTAAGTGCTTGGCCTATAATCTCCTCCCAGTGCCTACAATGCAGTTCTGGAAATAATTCTGCTGCTGGACAAGGGAGCGCAGAGGAGCTCTGCTGTCCATATTCCCCTGTACAGCTCTCAGCAGTGCAGAGAGGACATTTGTTCTCTTCTTTTTTCAACAAGAATCTCATTTTCATTTTTAGATAGCACAAAGGAGGGCTAGGAAGATGGTGAAGGGCTTTGAGGGGAAGCTGTATGAGGAGCAGCTGAGGTCACTTGGTCTGTTCAGCCTGGACAGGAGGAGACTGAGGGGACACCTCATTGCAGTTACAGCTTCCTCGTGAGGGGCAGAGGAGGGGCAGACACTGATCTCTGCTCTGTGGTGACAGTGACAGGACCCAAGGGAATGGCCTGAAGTTGTGTCAGGGGAGGTTTAGGTTGGATGTTAGAAAAAGGTTCTTCACCCAGAGGGTGATCAGGCACTGGAACAGCTCCCCAGGAAACTGGTCACAGCACCAGCCTGACAGTTCAGGAAGTGTTTGGATAATGCTCTCGGGCACATGGTGTGACTCTTGGGGTGTCCTGTGCAGGGCCAGGAGTTGCACTTTGATAATCCTTGTGAGGCCCTTCCAACTCAGGATATTTTATAATTGTATGGTATATGTCACTGACCATCTTATGAAGCTGGACAGAGGAAACTGACTCTTTTTGCAGGATATTAGAAGCAATATTCAATTCCCTTCCAAACACAAATGCTTTCCCTATTGCCTTATAAACCAGACTTGACCCACATCTGAAACATGACAGAATGGGACTCAAGCATTACTCTAGAGAACCCAGCCACAGTTCAGTAAAACAAAACGTAATTTTCTAGAACAACATCACATATCCTGTTCTAGAGATGGGACTACTGACTTCCATGTGAAGTAGTATTCCATGTGTGTAGTGCCCTCAGCTCAAGGCCTTTTTATTTTTAAGGGCAATTCCAGAGATTTAGAGAGGCTAAAATTCTGAAACCCACTGGTAACAAACCAGTGCTTATTACCTCAGTGAATAAGTGTGTTTTCCTCTAAGATTTCCCTTAACCCCAGGATGAGTGACCGTCTCAGAGGAGAGGGTGACCTCCTCTCCTGGGAGACGAGATGATCAGACATTTGTAAGGGTTGTGGCTGTCGCCTCAGGACCAGTTAGTGGGAAGTGAGCTGTTATTGCTCCTCTGTTATCAGTTACGGCAGGAGATTCCTTGCCTTGTGGCTGAGACTGCATTGTACCAATGACTCACAGAACATAACTAAACCATGTAAAATGTCATCCTGTGTTTGCCATTAATAAGCTTTCAATTAATAACACAAATTTCCAAGAATACCCCGAGCTTGAAATTCCGCGCTGTGCTGCCTAGCAGAGCCAATCAGGGCGCTCTCAAAGCCAAGCTGTAATAAAGCAATTTTGCTTTCCAGGAAAGATCACTCCTTGCTGCTGCAGCTGGAAAACCACAGCTCATGCACATATACAGACCATACTACCCCATATGGGAAAAAACATCCTGTTACTTGGAGGATTGCAGGAAAGCTTTCAAACTGAGGTGCAAAGCTTTTTTTTTAAAGTATCACAAGACCTGATTCTGCTTACTTGCTGATATAAGTTCCCTGATGAACATGGGATTGATCAGTTGTACTACAAGGAAGACACGAACTGGAGCTGTGTTTAGGAGGGCCATAGTCAAAATCCAGTGGGTCCAGAATCACAGGTACTGATGTGATTAAACCAGCTGACACCAGTTTTTCCACCTCATGTGCAGTTTTTCAACAATCATTGTGTACACATGAGCTTTTTCCTGTTGTAAGCACAAGTACACAGGGAACCATGGGCAGGTTTAGGCTTGTATTAAATATACATCAACCCTTCTGAAGGTAGATCTAAAAAGCATGACACAGCCTGGCCATGCATATGCCCCTCATACACACAAAGGCCACCTACCCAGACCCTGCACCCTCTGCTGCCTGTACACAGCTCACCTACCTGGAAGAAATACTTCTGTTTCAGGTATGCAAAGCCACTCAGCATTCCCAAGGGCACTCTCTTTCACAGACACACAGAGCAAGGCATCTTCCTTATTTCTGCATTATTTGTGCAATTCCTTTCCTGTATCTACAGTCAGGTACAATCCCTTGCTGTCTGCACACATCTATGTCCACAACATACCCTGTTGGTACTCAGGCATACAGACAGACAAGCTCTCTCTCTCCCTCTCTCTCTCTCTCTCACACACACATACCTCTCCCACCCCCAGGAGGAACTCCAGGTATTGAAAGGTAATCCTCCCAGCTCACAGAGCCTGGTGAATGGAATAATTAATTTTCTGATGAGCATGAATATCACGCAAAGGCAGCCACACGGATATGGTGGAATGCTTCCAGCCAATATCCATGCAATCCGGATATTTGGATTCACCCATCCTCAGCCTCTGCTCTCAGCAGTGCTGACGGCAGCAAAGCTGAGCTTGCTGCACTGATTGGGAAGGCCTCACGGATCTGGCTGGCTGGCCTGGGTGGTAGGAGACAGCTGAAATGTCGTGCATAGCCTGCTCCTCCTCACCACCAAAGACAGGGAGACCTTGCCATCTTCCATTCCTTAACCTACTGCTCCCACAGGAAGTTTGCACCAACTGCCTACCAACAACCAGCCCCTCTCTGGTCTCTGGGGCAGGGGAGAGAATTGCACAAGCAGCATCAGTCTGCTCAAACCTGACAGTCCTCCCCAGTGGTGAATTAAGGGCAAGTCCCTGATGCAAGGACACAAATTCTCCAGGCTACAGATCAAACTCCTCTCGCTCCAAATCTCCACTCATCCTTAAGTCAACTTGTTCTCCTCTATTTTACAGTTTAGGGTTAAAAATGCTTGTGGAGAGCAACTGCGGACACTAATTCTAGGGAACAGAGGAAAAGGGAACTTAAAGAAGAACAGGGGCTGCTAGGCAGAACAGTATTCTTAGACAGTGGTTCAAACCGCACCCAAACCCAGAGGATTCCCAGTTACAGAGCTATGATACTCCTAGAAACTAAGATAGACATCTATTTGCTTCTGTGCAAATGTTCAGCCAGTGTTGCTTTAGCATAATTGACCAGTCTAGACAAACAGCAATAACAATCTTACCATGCTGGACATCTGAGTCCCAATCCCAGCTCTGTCTTCAGCTTTGCATTCAGGGACAAGTTACCTCTGTTCCACAGCTGTAAGATTAACACAGAAATACTTGGCTTGACTGTTTTGCCTGTGAGCTCAGATCACAAGCTCATCAAGAACTGTGGTCAAGAGAGATCAAGACAGTGTAAGTTGCCATATAAATAAAAGTATCCCTTGCTGCAGTTGCAAAAGCACAAGCTAGACACTTGCAGGCATGGTTTTTTTGCACATTGCATGTGCATTTATGCTCCTTGCATGGTGCCACACACATCACATCAGCAGTCTCTGCATGTGTCTCACCTCTTAAATGCTTTTATCTTGGAATTCCCATCAGGGAAGAAAATATCTGGCACAACTCTTTCCAGAAGACTTGAGGCCAGGAACTTACCCATATAGTCTTAGATGGGAATTTGCTGAGGGTTTTCACAAGAGTTCAAGTCTGAGCTAAACTTCAATGTGATAAAATTGACTTTCCATTGTGTAAGTTTGGGTTCTATCAACCTTGTGGCTCTGATCCTTCCCAGTACACTTGGTTCTTTGAATTTTTTCATCCACAGTCATGATGCTTAGAAATAGTGCTGGGAACTGGCAAGCTGAACACTTCTTTGTATGTATGAGAAATCTTCTAATCTTCTCCTATTTTTCTCTAAGAGGAGCTAGAAGAAGGACCTAGGGGAGTTATCTTACTGTAAAATTGAGGCTTACAAGTAAAAGCAGAGTCATGGAATGAAAAGCTAAAGGTCCTTAGTCATGCTGAACTTGCTTTTTCAGCTCCCAGGGTTGTTGCCCATCCACAAGAGCTCAGTATGTCGCTATTTATATTTGCTAATAGGTCCCACAAAAGAGAGAAGGGATTGTTGTGTAAGTCATTGCCCTAGTCCAGAATACATTGGGAAATTCCCACGGACATATACAATACAGAAGCAAACAATGACATCCAAATATCTGCCAAGTAAAAGATACATCTAGCTTTTCAAATGGTGACATACCAAAGTGATGAGGAATTAGTCAAAACCCTGGATTAGATATGGGTTCAGACTCCACTCTCCTCATGCTAACACAATTTCCCAGTCTAGTGTGGATGGGCTTGCCCTTCCCAAGACACTGTGATTAAAAACAAAACAACAAAACAAACACAAAAACACCCGAAGCAAGCAAACAAATGAACAAATAAACACCACCCACCCCAACCCCACCAAAAAAAAAAAAAAAAAAAGGAAGAAACCCTCCCTCCCCACAATTAAGCAAACCGCACAAAGGTGGAGTTTTCAAGCATATCAAGAGGGCTTAGGAGTGCAAGTCAGTCAGATGCGTGCTTCTAAGTCCCTCCACTGCTTTGGAAGACTTCCAGCCCTAGGAGTAAAATAAAAGGCAGGGGATATATATGGCTGCTAGGCTAATGAAGCTTAATTTTATCCAGCTTCTATTTATTCTTTGGTTTCGCTTCAGAGCATTGATTTCACATTCCTGCACCTTTTAGATATGCATATATATTTCATAAATAGGCAAATGTATATACACAAACCTGAGCATGGGAGTATGTTTATACATGTAAAGCAACTGGGTATTTACAAGCTGTTTCTAAGGTTATAATATCCATTGCTATTATGAACTGCTTCATTAACCTGTCAATCAGATTGCTTTCTCCCTTTCAGCCCTCTCCTGTGTTACTCTGTGTGTTGGAAGTGAAGCATGTGTGTTTGTGTCAAGTGTATTATTTCAGACAGTACAGACACACAGACACACATGGACGCACGCCCAGAAATTAATATGGTTTCATTGCTGCCTCCCCAGAAGCCTGGCTCTGGCCGACCCTCTGGACTTCGCTAGCCATGGAGATGCCTCATGCAGTCATTTATCACCCAGCCCCTGGCCAGTGGCACCGGGGTCCCGGCGTTGCATCCCCAGGCAGCCTGGCTGCCGTGCAGGAGGAGGGGCATGTCTGCAGCGTGGTTGCAGTTTGGAAGCACTGCTGATGGACTAGTCCCC
This sequence comes from Monarcha castaneiventris obscurior, assembly GCA_026261815.1. Taxonomy (NCBI): domain Eukaryota; kingdom Metazoa; phylum Chordata; class Aves; order Passeriformes; family Monarchidae; genus Monarcha; species Monarcha castaneiventris. Next base: position 19,152,731 of record JAMPIT010000886.1, read on the forward strand.
AATAAACCCCCCAAAAGTGCTGATGTGCTGAAAGCAGCTGACACTGATGGATCTGCTCTCATCTTGCCTTTCAGTCGGCTGCAAGAGAGAAGAGAGAGAGGAAGAGAAACAAAGGCAGAGATTAACTCTTTTGTCACAGAGCTCTGCAGTTTTACAAGGCAAGATAAAGCTGCTGTCCAGGTTGGGTGCAGATGGGACCAGCTCAGCACAGTCTGTCTGATTCTCTATGGACTCCAGTAGGGGGAAAAACAGCCTGAAGTGCACAATGATTTACTGACAGGGCCCGTGCTGCCTAACTGAGCCTTATAACTTTCCTTGCAGTTGCAACCACAGCCAGGGAGACCAGCAGGGATGCCTGGACATTGTCCTGGGCCACTGGCTCTGGGTGGCCCTGCCTGAGCAGGGGGCCTGGACAAGATGACCTCCAGAGGCCCCTTCCCACCTCAACCATCATGTAATTCTGTGATTCTCCCAGACCTGCACAGCAGCCATTAAACCAACACTGCTTGCACCAGCACTGCTTTAAGCACCACACAGCAGCATCAGACTCACCCGATGCACATCCCTGAGGTGTGACACAAGCTGCTCAGCCAGCACAGCACACTCCTGTGGATGCAAGATCAATAAACAAAGATGTCCAGGGGGATTAATACACTCCTGTGTATGAAATCATGGGGTGGTTATTGTTTGTCTTTGATGCCAGGCATCAGAATCCCCAGATCAAGTCTCAAACTGCCACTTGTGATCTCACTAGAGCCAGTCAGAATGTCTTAATATAATTTCACTTAATCAGACCAAGTTTTACCAAACTTGAGCTGTTCGGGGAATTGGATCCATTTGGCTCAAGTTTTTCTTGAGAATGCCTTGGTTCCAAGGGGCCCAGATATGAACATCCAGTCTGCATTTTTATATTATTCAGCTGCACAAGAAGAATTTGGAAGGTTTCCTTCTTCTCTCGCTGTGCTAGAAACTTCAGCAGCTGCCAAGGAGCAGGATTTTGAGCTTCCAGATCTCATCTCTGTAGGACTAGCAATGTATCCACATGGATGTGTCCCCCACAGTCACTTACAGAGTTCAATGCAAATGTGGTCAGAGATTCACCCATCTCTTTCAATGCCTTTGCACAGTCGTATTTAACACTGACAATGTCACAAGTACATCAGGACCCCAAATTCTCACATGCCCAGTTGTAGGGCCAAATGTCCTCAGAAAGGCAGACTACACTACATTAAGCCTAAACACACAGGGAGATACATGTAATAATACTACTAACAAGAGGGTAACAACAATAATAGTAATGCTAATTCTTATTAATAAAAATGTTAACAAAACTCTTGTTCCTATGGAAAAATCTCATTTCATTTGTAACTTTGATTTTCCTTGATTTGAAGAGAGGAGGTAGGATATTTTTCCTAGGTAATTCTAAAAACATATTCCTAAACTTGATCATTTTCCAGTTTCAACAAAAACTTCCAAATAGCATCTTTCAAAAACAAAGTTCAGATTTTTAATCAAGAAAAAGAGAGACACCTTGTCACGAGAAAGCCATTTTACAATTGGGAAACACTGCTGAGCTGTAACTCTGCACAGCACTAATTCTTGCCTGGATTTTTCAAGCCTGGTTTATCGTGCACTTGTGTGGCACAGTTCACAAGTATTCCCAGGCAAAGCAGTCACCAGGTGAAGTACAAATTACCATGAATAAAGGCAGGAGGCAGCCCCAGCTGAATGTTAGGGTTGTTCCAGGGTTTTTGTCAAGGCTGGGGTCTTCCAGCGCTGAGCCCTATGCAGCTTTACAAACACCCAGAGCGAGCCTGTCAGATCTGCAATCCACCATCATAAAGCATATCAGTAACGACAAGTACATTACACTTGGACATGGACACACTCCGAAACACAGACACATCACCACAGCAAAAACTCCTGCTCTCACGTACACTCTGCTGAACATGCAATCCTTCCTGAAATACAAACAAGATCTCCAAGTCAACAAATGGAAAATGTGGGGCTGGGGGGAAGAGTCTTGAGATTTATCTTTTTTTTTCTTTCTAATTCCTAGATAAAAAGAGGGCCTTTTAAAATAGATTAATAATAAAAGCAGTGTTTTCTGAGGAAATTTTGTGGCGTTTGCCACATCATTTCAGTTTTTGTCTGTTGCCCCACATTTCCTTTTAATGAAAAATTGTAAAAGCTAAGTCAGACTCCCAGAGTTTAAAATGGGCTTGCAGAATACTGTTCCTGTCCAGAGGATGATTTACAATGAAACCTGAAGTAGAGATCTGTTCTAAAGTCTGAAAACAACTTTGAAATTTAAAAGTTTTCCACCACACACAAATAACAATAATAATGTCACCATGCCAAATGCAGAGTCTTGGAAACAAACCCACCAAGGTATTATCGATCATCTCTTCACATGTCCTTAATAAAATCTTGGTCTAAAATCTATCTACAATATGCCATCTGCCACACACTGAGATGAAATATGGTGTGTGCTCTTGGCATCTAACACTCTGATGAACCATTTGTGAAATCTCTGCAGAATTTCACATTCTCAGTAGCACACTTTTCTAGAGAACTGATTTTCAACTTTAATTTTATCTGTGGGCTCCTAAAAAAATAGATCTGCCTCTGAAGGGCCTAAAAGACGGTCTATAGATTGTTATACAGCTGGTTTGAGCTTGCCTTTCTCACTAACTTTTGCAGACTCACTTAGAACAGCTGAAGCTCCCTGGGGAGTCCTGTGGACCCTGTAACCAATATTTGGCACTTTAAGGAAGGGTTACATGGACTGTCTAAATTGAGGTCATGGAGGCTTCCAGTGCCAGGGTTAGCCAGCCCCTGGCTGTAAACACCTCTGAGCAAAACCTGTCTTCCTCTCCATCTCAGAGTGCTGACAGGTGCTGAGAGGTGCTTAAGCAGGGCACTTGAGCAAATGCCTGCTTTCAAGCACCTGAGGACTGCTGGTGGGATTCCTCAAGTGCTGCAGGTTGGGCACACGCACAGGCTGTGGAGAAGTGAAGCCCTTGGCAGCACCTCAAAGCTGCTCCTGCCAGTGAGTGCTGCCCAGGCACCAGAGTTCTGTGTCCAGGGAGTGCATCCAAGCAGGAGAGGACTCAGCTTCCCAGCCCGTGCACCCACCTCAGTGCTCTCCACTCCCGGTGAGACCACGAGGGCCCATTTATTCTAAGATTTGAAATTTGTGTTGTTTCTTTATTGTTCTTTAATGAAACCCTGTTTATTCTAGGCTTTTAATTCTTTCCATCTATTATGTTTAGACAACTCATTAACAATCATTTGTTATCATTAGACTTCAATTTTAAGCTCCTTTTCCCAGAGGAGGCAAAGCAGTACTTTTAAACATATTTGCATCATAAACAATTTCTGGGCCCTGTGTGCCATCTATTACCCTGGCCTTTCCTCCCTTCTTACTTGTGCTGGAAGGTGCTGAAAGAGCCTTAGCAAGATTTTGGCTGAGTCCAGGGTAATTCGTATTCTCCTCAAGCTTGGAGCCATGGAGGGTTCTGCATTAGGACAGCAACCCAGTGTATTAATAGCAAACTCTTGAAATCCTAGGTCATGTAATGGTGAGCTGCTCCTTCTACTGGGATTAATGACTACATGCTGCAGCTGAATTCATTAGGGCCTGCTAAAGATAGCATGCTAGCCCAGGATAATGCGTGGGCCTCATTCTGCTCATTTATGGTTGTTCAGCTCCACTGGATTTAGTGAAGTCATTCCTGATTTGCAGCAGGGTCCCTCGTGTGCATGCTAGATAAGCACTACGTCACACCTTGCATTCATTGACAGCTCCCAGTGGGCAAAAATCTGATCCCTGTTATGTCGGTTAAATCCAGATCAACATTCACTGAGGCTGCAAGGCATCCCTTGGATATGAAGTAGCATCAGCATGCATGGAGTGTGGCCTGCATGATGCAATTTGCTTTGGTAGAAGGGAGGTCCCTTAAGTTGCATAGAAAGCAGGAAAACAGTTGCCATTCTCCTCATGGTTTTTCTAAGTTTTGCTTGGTGCTATATTCATCATATACTGCTCATCACCAACCCTGACCAGCAAAATGCAAAAGAAAAGAGAAATCACTAAGCTGGCATCCTTTTATGTATATTTTGATCTCCAAAATCACATTTCAAATTATGCTCAAAAAATGTTGGACGTGGCAGTCATGTCTCCTGTTTCCCACATCCCCGTGAACAAGCCAATGACACATCTGTTCAGAAGAAGTTTAGCTCTTATTAGTAACATTGCTAGATCATCTCTGTCAGTGCCAAGTCTTGTGCTGGTGCTAATGCATTGTCATTGTCTCAAAACCCTGGAATCTGGCTTTTAAAGTTCATCTGGTGGTGCTACCCCAGGCCCAGTAACATAGCAGGAATGCACATTTCAGAGCTGCTGTGTTTCACTAAAGCCCCTGCACCCTTGAATGGCAGTCAAAAAAAATCTGCTGTCCAAAGGCCTCAGTTCTGCATAGCTCTAAGCTTGTACTCAGCTTTAAAAACTCGGAGGCCTTTCACTCACAGGCCTTTCACTTGTTCAAAAGCCCTTTCACACCACCAAGTGCAAAGGAGGTATTGCTTGCATCCAAATTTTGCAGGCTAGAGTATACACACAGGAGAATAGGAGTCTGGACCACCACACCTGTTACAGCTTGCCATATGGATGCTTGCAGCTTATAAGAAGATGAAAAAACTTCACACACTTTATTGTGGACTGTTTATGGAGTTTTTACACATCTGATGAACACTACTACCTCCACAGTGCTAGAGGTCATGATGAGCCTTTCTGCAAGGCTCCACCCTGCATGCTAAGTAAATTCCTGTAATTTTCTATCCTTCCTGTTGTTATTCTGATCCAATTAAAGTCACTGCAGCTAAGTGAAAAGTCATGATTGGCTAATTGGATTTGGGAAGGCAGAACACCCATCAGGGGCCAGGTTTAATTTAGGTTTCCACAAAATGTCTAAGGCCACTGGCAGGCTAGAAGAGGCAGCTACACCCTTGGTTGGCTGCAGCTCAGAGAAAAGGGATTAGTTGGTCGCTGAGAGGGCTCCCTGCTGCCTCGTGTCCATGGAGCTTTCCAATTCCATTGCCTGTGTCACAGTCTTTTTTTTTTAATCCGCTTCCTGCAATGGTCCTTTATATATCTCTCCCATGCCCCTTCTAAGTCTCTTGTTCCCAGTCTCATCCTGCAGTCACCATCTCTCATGATTATTCCACATATCAGTGCATATCCCTCCCCAAAAATGCATTTCCCATGGTCTTGAGGGGCACTTCTGTGCAAGTCACGTGCGTGACTGGACCTGCACTCCTGATGTGGTGTGGGACGTAAACTTCTCTGAAGTCATGTGGAAGTTTTACCAGTAAGGTTGAAGAGCTCCAACACATGGAGAGCTCTAAACACTTCTCCAAACACCAAGTGGCCAACTCCTTCCAGCTGCCCTGGATGCAGACCCCTGGGACTCCAATCACACAGTGACATGAATACAATAAAAGATCCATTTTCATGAGCATAAGTGGCCAGAAGGCTATCTGTGATATTTCCAACATAAGCCATTAAAAAATGGTGTGCCATATCTACTAAAACCAGAAGTTTCACTGAAATTCATTAAAATAATTAATGATATTATAGATTCTGAGTACCTTCTGAATTTTAAGCTTCTAATACATTCTTAGGCTATTTATTCTGATTTAATGTTCACCTTGGACACAGAAACATTGAAAAGACAACAAACTGAATGGACAACTGATATTGTCATATTCTTACCTGATTCTAAGCGCTTCAGAAACTTCATGAAACGTGTAATAAAAATAAGAGTTACTAACACTACTACCCAAATGCACAGTAAGCCACTTGCATAAGACCAATAGTCAGACCATAAGTCAAAAATGTATCCTAACAAACATTATACAAAAATAAACAATATCTGAGGGGGACTCTAAATTCTCAAGTTTGGGACACTTTCAAAATACTGTATATTTTTTGGCTTGGCCATTTTACTTTTCTTTCTTCTCCTTTTTTCAGTAAAATCACGCCTGACAATTTAGAAAATCTCAGGTATTTCCAGTCTTGCACACAAGACTAGCAAGATCACTGGGTATGGTAAGAAGCCTGTCTATTAATATTTGTAAACATTTGCAGCATCAAATACTTGGAAGAATCACTTGAGCCATTACCTGACATACTTCTGCTCCTATTGAGATAGAAGAACTAAAGAGGATCAGCCAAAGAAACAAATCCTTTCTCTCCTACCTGTTACTTGTTGGGGTTTTTTGTTTTTTTGTTTTTTTTTAAGGAATCATTATTTTTACTTTGGTTGTCAACTGCAGTGGAAATATACTCCCTGTTCCACTATTTTGAACCCCCTTGAGGATTTTTCAGGCCATATTTCAACTGAGACCTTTTTTGCAAGCATGGCCCTGAACCTCAAGAATGTTGCTATTGAGAAAAAGTTGTATCATCACTGTTTTACACAGATGCCTAGCACACACTTCTTTCCCTATGGTCTTGCCAATATTGGACCACAAGCTAGAAATTGCCAGGACCCGAGTTCCCAGCCCCTCCAGATCTTGGCATTGACTGTCTTTCAGAATCTGGCCCCTGAGGCTTTGCAGTTGGCTCATGAAAAGAAAAAGGGCCCCTCCTTAAAATCACAGTCCGTGCAAGTTTGTGTCTTCATGAAAATTAACATGCTGGACAGCAGATGGGACAAACACATGCTAGAGGCCAGATCCTTATGCTGGTTACACCAACATCATCTGCAAACTTGAGGGAACAAGGGCAAACAACAGAACTAAAGCAATTTACATGAGCAGTAGGTCTGCCCTCCTGCTGGCTAGCAGTAACAGTTTGGATTTTTGGGCAGGGGCAGGGAGAAAGACAGAGAAATAACTACGTTTATACAAAATTTCAGCCCACTCCAAAGCTGTCCTAAGAGGACCCATGCTGTGACACTTGATAACTGATTCAGATGCTTTAAAAAACCCAAATAACAACACACCAGCACACCAGTTTGCCAAGCAACAGGCTTCACAGCTGCCTTTGGAGAGCCAAACAGCCCCCAGGGATACAAAGGTGACTTAATTTTCCCCTCTCTTCTCCCAGTCCCTCATTTACACCTCCTCAAAATACCTGCCTGTGGTGAAATAATGACAGTGCTGTCTCATGGAAGATTCTGGCAGCATCCTGTGAAAAAGCAAAGCCCATGGTGTTCAGACAGTGCACAGAAGAATGGTGTGTAACACTTTGCAAAGCACTACCTCCTTGGAAAGTCTTGATCTCTTTGAATTAGAAGACCAAGATCCTGAAGCAATTTTCTTGCCGTGGCCCAACTGTCCCCCTGATTTTGGCCTCACTGATTTGAGGACACTCATTCTTTCTTACCATTTCTCTTTCCTAGCCTCTGTCTGGTCACCCTCTAGGCCAGAAGGACCATGCAACACTGGGGTTCTACCTGAGTCTTCTTTTTCTGATAAAGTTTTCACATATCCTTCTCTTTAGGTTACAAAGTTCCTTCCACTCAAATGACACATAAACAGTATTTATTTCATTGTGCTTTTCAAAGGGAACTGGCACTTAACTTCCTGAGGATGCTGTGAAAATTCCAACTGTACTCCAGGAGCATCAGGGATTGTGAGTCTATGTAGTCAAACCTGAGACATACTCGTGGATCTCTGACAACAGTAAATTCAGAACAAGCACCTCTGCTTTTGGATCCTTCAGTAAGTACAGCACAAAGATTTCTGTGCTCCCAGGTCAAATGTGTCTCCTTCACATAAAGGCTCTCTGGACACATCTGGCATGTTATCAGATTAATTTCCACTGAGCTTGATCCAGTGTTCATCAAAGTCAATAGTGACATTTCCTGGGTCATGCCAGAGGTCCAGTAAGGCTCCATACCTTCCCATATGTAATCATTTAATTACCTCCCACTAATTACTTCTGCAGGGAGCTTTAAGATTTTCAGTTCTGCAACACCTCTTCCTGATAGCCTCTGGACCAAGCCTTTGCCCAGGAAAAGGCGACTGGCCTGACTCATGTTATAGGAAGGGCTCTGCAGGCCCCTCTTTGACCCACGGGAGGTTTAACAGCAAACAAGGGAAAAATATATTTATCATTACTTCTCTTGATCAGGATCCATTTCCTGCAGGATTGTGAACCAGGAAAGTCCAGTCACAACTCTGTGTACCCACATACATGTCTGTACATATGTGCAAAGACAACCAACCCCAAAGGTCAAACAGGACTGCCACTCCAAAATACAATAAAGCTCTCAGTTTAACTTCAAGGAAGAGGCAAAAGCAAATGATCAGAGAGAGCAAGAAAGCAAGAGAGACAGAGATAAAGAGAAAAAACCAAGGGGAAGATGATTTTCTATCAACAAAACAGCAGGGACAAATTCTAGTTCATCTCATCGGAAACATCTCCTTCGTGTGCAAACACTGCCTGGAGCCAACACTAATCTCCCAGATTAAAGCCTTTTAATAGCAATTAGTCCTCTCTGCACTAACCCACTGGACACTCCACTGCATATTTGGGAAAGGGGGGAGGCTAGAGGGAGTGTCACCAACAGTTTAACTCGTAAGTGTCCTGATGTGTCTAAATCCTTATCTTACACACACATTTGTGCACAGGCCAGGACACCATGGCAGGGAAACCTGTTTGGATTGCAGCAGGGAATGGGACCACAACAGCTAGATGTGGGTGTTGCATGTGTAAATACTCAGGTGAGTCGGATCAAGCCCAGATCCAGGAGGTGGAATTTCAGAATGGCATTATGGCAAGCCAAAAGCATTAGCCAGCTACAGTCAGAAGCACTGACTCACCACCAGCTCCAAGGGCTATCCCAGCTGGCAACAAGAGACAGCCACAGGCAACAAGATGTCCTTAGAGCTACCTTCATGCTACCAGCCTGCCGAAGCAGCCTCGGTACTGCTCCTCCCCAAGACACCTTCCACTATCCCTGGAGAAAAAGAAGAGGAGAGACTTTTTAGAATTGTTTTTGGTTGGTTCATCTCCATATCCCATCAAGGGTCTTGTGTGATCTCTCTGTGAGTGTTTACAGGAAACACGAGCTGCTGCCCCATCTGGGTCTGGCAGAGGGAGCAGTTCCCACCTCCTGCACAGATTGCTATACCAAGAATGGCAGATCCTACAGAAAAGAACATCAGATTGCATACCAGCCCCTATTAACAAAGTGAGCAGCTTGGCTGAAATGGCTGAGAGGGGGAAGAGGAAAGTAGAGGACACTGGTGCGAAACAATAGTCTCTGCACAGAGACTCTGAACTTCCCAAATGACAAGCCAAGCAGAATTTCTTGGAAGGAGCCACATCAGCTGCCCTTCGAGCTATTAGACCACACAAACAGGACAGAGGAAGGCCTTCCATGAGGTGACTGCAGAGAGAGGAAGAAAAACTATTTTGTGTGGCTATTATCCTTTTCCCCTTCTCTTGCCAGCAGTGGGAGCTGCCAAAACCCCTGCACAACCCTGTGGTGCCCCCCGCCCTCTAACACACACACACACACACACACCATCCATAGGGGTAGTGCAATTACTATTCAGGCTGGGGGCTGAAGATAGTCTCCTGGCCCTTCTTCTAATGTAAGGTTATTGTAATTGATATGAAGGTAATTGATAATGTGTTACGGTGAATAATGTCTTCAATTTTCTGCTAAATCCCATTTTTGTAGCCATCTGGGCTCCTCCAACTGCCCCCCTGGGACGCAGAGTAATAGATAGTAATTATTCTCAAGTCATTTACTTTTTCAAAGTGTTTAGTGCTTATCTGTTTTACAATTAAAATGGAAACGACCCTGATTCACTTCCTTTCTTTTTTATTTAAATAGCATTCACACACACACACACACACACACACACTCACACACACTCTCTCTCCTACACGCCCTGGAGCCTGGAGGGTGTGTGCCTGTATGTGCATGTGTGTGTGCATTTTATTGTCGTGCAGAAACACACAGGACAGAGGTATGTAGTTCATCATGCACCTTCACTCTGAGGCACTGTGAGAGCACAATCACACAATGCTAAGAAATACAAATTGTGTTCCTTTCCACCGCCCCCCCTTGTCCCCATGGTGACGGGCAGAGTGAATGCCTCAAAACACCCCACAGAAACACCCCCAGGGAGGGATGCATCCAGCACACAACTATGTGCACCTCCACATACCCACGACACTACACACTTACCTGGCCTTATCTGGGAACCAGATATTTCCACAGGAGCAGCCAGTGAACAAGAAATCAGCTGTAAGTACATCAAAGTGATAGCATTTTCCCCCAGTACTGGTAGTCTGTATAAAGATAAACCTGCAAGTTTTGACAACACAGACACGGTTACACCTAGAAGAATACAGCTAATCATATAAATGCAGAGAGTCATGTCAACATACAGTAGGTTGCAGAATATACATGTAAATAAGGTAATGCAAGCTATTAAAGGCACCACCAATGGAAACCATAGGGTTGCACAGCAGCTAAACCTATTTCAGTATATAATCCAAACCTCCCCAGTTTTAGGCCCTTTGAGCTCTGCCTCAGCTTGTGGTACACCAGGTGAGGCATAAATGAGCAAATCCTCAGTGTTCACAGGGATCCACTGTGCTAGATTTAAGGATTTCTGAGACACTTGTAGCGTAAGCCTTGGTAACCGACACACAGGAACATCTGCAGCTACAAACTACCTCAGTGAGACTCTAACAAGGAGGGCTAATAGGAAAATGGTCCAGGAGCTTCCCTGGGGCCAATATTTGGGTGAGAAAATCCAACTCATTTGAAGCATGCAGAAATAAACCCAGGGGAAATGCTGCTGATTGTGTGATGGTTTGAGAAGGAACCTGAACCAGTGACTGTGTCAGACCCAGGCAAGTGTGTGGCCCGTAGGGCTTCAGAATGAGATTCTTCAACTAATCCCTGCCAGGCTCTCCCATCACCATCTCTGTCCCCAGCCTACAGGCCGCTCTCACTGCAGCAAAAATTACCTCACTGCTATCTTAAAGTTTCTGCCTTTGCCCCAGAGTCCTAAAAAGACATGTTCAGGCAGGTACAGACTGCACTGAAGCAGAAGCTGAGGGAAGTGAAGATGGTGAGGATCTTGGGACAACCCTCCATAGAGTTTTACTGGCTCCAGGTTGCAAGCACTCATCTAGAACTCAAATATCAAGCCTTTTAAAGGTGATTGACCATGTCCAGTCATGATTCAGAACAAATGAGTGGCTGGCCTCTGAAAGAGCCCAGACTTCTGTATCTCAATACAGACTTGAAATTTATGCAACTATTTATGGTACTGAGTTTGGATTATAAACCAGATCTTCCCAGACCAGACACAACCCCGTAACCTTGGGCGGCAGATCCTCCTGGGAGAAGGACAGGAGGAACCAGATGCTCCATCCCATTCTTTTGCTCCCCAGCTAGAACAGTTGCTAACAGGGGCTGATACTTTCCCACAGCAAAATGGAGGACAGACACTGCCCCCCAGGATGGTTTCTTACATATTATTCCCTCTCCAAAAGCCAGGATACCAAGCCATTGCCAATTTCAGCAGATGGATGAGTCAACCATGTGTAATTAATTTAATTCTGTGTATATATATATATTTTTTTTCCCCATCTGAACAATCAGATGACAGCTTTTACAACCAGCCCCACAACCCCTATCACCACCATCCCAGCAGAAATACAGCCAAGGCTTTCTTCCATTCTCCCAGTAAGTCACTGGAGCACTGCTGTCCTTTGCGGTCAAGGTGAGGGTGGCCCAGGGCTTTGAGCAGAAAGATCCTGTTGTTCTTTTGTTCAAGTTTATAACTGTTTGGGGCTGTGTAGGGTTTTTTTCCCCCCTCTTCCGTCTCTTTCTGTTTCCTTTTTAATTCTTTTTAATGACTTTCCCGATGCAATCGGCAGAGGACCACGCAGAGACTGCTTCCCCCTGCTGAGAGGGAAACAAGAGTGAGGGAAAAGGGCACCAAGGGAACTGTTCACATCCTCTATCCATCTCTGCCAGCCTCTTTTCCCTGGTGACTAGCCCCACACAGCCCAGCTGTGTGGAGTTAGCATGGAACAAAGCAGAACCTGAAGCAGGAAAATCTCACCCAGCACCACAGGGTCTGGCTGTGTCTGCCGTGTGAAAGAAGTCTGGGGTGTCCGACCCATGAGTGTAGCCCATATGGTCCTACCACAAGGGCAGCACTATGGGCTGAGGAGAGGAAAAATGTGCTGTGGTTTCCATGATTCCAGCAGAAGTCCCCCAGACAGGGAGAGCGGCTGGAGCCCACTGCTCAGCTCTCAGGGAACACACATGAGAGTTGCAGCTTGGGACACCGGCTGCTGGGAAGACAATGAGCATGAAAGAAGCAAGCTTAAGACTCCTACAGTACTCACAAACTCTCAAGTCCAGGCACTCCCAAGCAATGCCATCCTTTGTTCCAGCAGCTCCCCCAGCTCCAGCCTGGGAATGAGCTCGGTAGAAGCCAGATGGTACTTCCTCCATCTGCTCCCTGGCACTTGGCTGCATGTACATCAGGAGCAGGGTGACTAGCTGGGCAGGCAGGACTGCAAGGTGGAAGCCCTTTGCAAGGAAGCAAAGTTTGCTCCAGCGGGTTGCTTTTCGTGAGGACCAACCCCCTCTCGCACAGGCTCCATCTCAGCCAGTTGCAGGGAGCTCCTCACCTTGGCAAACAGCCTCTGGGCTGCACTGCATGCGGGGCAGCTCTGGAAGAGCTGCTGCTACCATTGCAGGCTCTCCGGATTGCCAGGCTGCTGCTAACGAGCCATGCACATTCCAGGGTTGCAGGGAGAGGGGGAGAGCTCTGACCTGCCAGTGGCCTGGGCTGGAACACCAGGAGCTGGTGGCTGGTGAAAGCATCGAGCACTACCCGTCTGCAGGGGACACCTGTCCCAAAGCATCCGTCCTCCAGGAGGTGCTGGTTTAATCCTTAGTTTTTCCAGCACCAAAGAGGAGCTATGATCTCTGTTGCACAGTATAACTGTTGTTTGATAATCAATTACCTTCCAACCAGGAAATTTCAAAGCATTTTTTATCCAACAGCTTGCTGCATTGCTTTCTCTTGGGGGAATACATAGCATATGCTATATGTTTTCATTGATTCTTGAAGTTTTCCATGGGGAAAAAGGAAAAACCTCAAAGTCCAAATTCCTTTGAAGTTCCCACTGCCCTACCAAGCTTTCAGGCAGATGAAATGGATGGACTGAAATGTATGAATGTAGGCTGGGAAAAGCAATGCAATGACCCAGGTCCATCCCTGTTGAGACAGACACATCCAGCCCATCCTTGTCCGAGGTCTATTCGGCAGCACCTCCAGCCAAGATCCCAGCAGCTGCATGGTGATCTTTGCTCCATGAGTTAGCAAAGGCTTTCACTACATCATCTCCCTCTGTTCTAGGGATACTTGTTTCTGTTTGTTAGCAGGTGGGCACAGAAAATGGCTGTTTACCTGCTTCTTGATACCACTGATTTGTACACTGAGGAACTGGACATTTTACACCCATAGTCCTCTCTACTTTCACATAAAGCAGTTCCTTAACCTTTCCTCACAGGCCCTGGTTTCCAGCTCCATGGCAGCCTTCAGCACTCTACAAGACTCCACTGCAGCAGGCCAGAGAGCTGCTGGGACCTCTCGAGTCTCAGCAGTGACCCTGGCATTGATTAAAAGCAGACCTAACATTTTCTTACTGCAAGAGTGCAACATTACTGACTCCCACTCCGTTTGAGATCTGCCCTCCCCTGTAGGCCCTGCACTAGTTCCTCCATTCCTTGGTCACACTGAGCCTTTCCATCTACTGAATATTACTCACCTAAGCTTAGTTTATTTCTCCAGCATACCAACTTACATGTTTTGAGTTGCAACCTTGTTCTCCAAAGGACTTGCAACTTTCTTTCAGTTTGCTACTTCTCTGGTTGTTTTTCATTTTATTGTCAAAATCTCTAAAATATTATTCAGAAGTAGTTTCAGGCCAATCCCCTGTAAAAACTCCTCCCTTTTCAAGGAATAACTGTATCATAGTTTAGAGCCATGTTGTGTCCAGACAGCAGTAACCAGCACAAGTGGGAACATCTCCCGTGCTGGGACCTGACACAACCACAGCCCGAATGCAAAGGAGGCATTATAAGGGGAGCAGGCAGTGGAAATCAGCTCTGAAAAATCAGAATATAAGTTCAGTCAAGAATGACTGATAGCTGGAAACTGGTCTTAAACTCAAGCTGGGGTAAAAATCTAGGGAAATCCCAGGGCTACACTTCCAGATGAAACACTTGTTGACAGCCATTCTCTTTCTGACCTAATGGACTGGAAGAGAGGAACAGAGAATCTGAAACCCTCAGCAGATTGCTTCCAGGTCTTGCTTTTCTCTTGCAATACACAGTGTGTGTGGATGCCAAGCAGCAGCAGGGGAGAATCAGAGTGGTTAGATGATGTGCTTTCCTTCTGCTCTGCCATCCTACAGCAACTCATCCTGGTGAAGAAAACCAACAAGGAAACGATCTGAGGTTGATAGAAGAAGAAAAAATAGAAATGGGATATAGTAAAAGCTATATTTCTTGAAATATTCTTGAATAAAAGTGCTCCTAACACAAGAATAAGACATTGGCTTTATCAGAAGCTTTCTTCACAATATCTTAATTAATAAACCACATTTTTCATTTTTACAAGTATTGGAAATTGCAGAGGAATCCTCCAGAAAAGCAATTCAGGAACTGCCAGATGTACATCAAGGAAGTACCTTGCAAAAAATTCAAGTGTGGAAGCCTCTCTGCAAAGATACTTAAACAATTGGGTTGAAATAGCAGCACCACAACAAAGTGTAGAAGGGTACTTACAGCAAGTGACTCTTTTCTGCTCCCTACAATATATTTATCGGTCAGTCTTTTCCTTGATATGTGATGCAATCTCCCGGTCTCCTGCAGGAGTTTCAGGGTTGCAGACTGACAGACTGTTCTAGGTGCAAAGCCAAAACAATTACATCCAGGTAGACATTGAAGAAACTCAGAGTTGCACAACCCCTTGGGCCTGTCCAAAGGAAGCAGAGACAATGGCAGCACAAATGTCCCGTGAACAAAGCAGCAGGGAGATCTGGCAGATCCTGGGGCAGTGACATGCTGACTGTTAGCCAGAGGGTCCGTGAGCCTGACAGCTCTGGTCTGTGCAGTAGGGCAATGACCACTCACACCCACAGAAGTGCTGAGGCTTTTGAGCCAGGACAAGGCTCTTAGCACAGCTGTTGTTCTCAGTGCCCAAGAGCAGAAAGTAACACCAAACTTGAGTGTTCTTAGCACTGCACCACGGGAGAGACCAACCAGGACTGCTGCAGACTGCTGCACAGCTACCTGCCACTCCCAGACAATCCAGACCCATCCTAAGCGAAACCATCCCACATCTTTGCCATCCTTTCCACTGGAAAATCCTCTAGTGAGTAACTCCTGTTTTCAGCATGTCGCAGATCACAAGGCAGAGCCAAAGTCAAGCTGAGAAGTCAGTGCATACTTTGGTGTCTGGATTAACAAGACCTGTAGTGGGTACAGCAGTGGCTGATCCACCAACAGCCACTCATCCAACATTACACAGTCAGGCTGAAGGCCCATGGACAAGCTTAAATAAGCCTTGGGCCCATGGGTGGAGGTTGCAGGAGAGACTGGTCAGGGTGGTTAAGGCCTATAAATGTACAAAATATACAAAAACCTTTACCAAAAACCTTTGCTGACCTTTACCAGGAATTCAGGTGAAACTCAACGAGGACCAAGGAACCTGAAAGAGATTGTTTCTTTGCTTTCTAGTGTCAAGAGCTGGACCAACAGATATCCACCCTGGAAAGCAGAGGGAACTTTCAGAAGCTGTGAAGTAACCACAAAAAAAAGTGGCAGTCTCCAAGTTGCCTAAGTTTTTGGCACAGTTCCATCCTTTTACCTGTTCTTTGGTTTCCACAGCCTAGCAAATAGGCTGCTAACACTGATTTTATGGGATGCTATTGGAGTTACAGTTCCCCAATACTGCTTCAGGGAGAAATTAATAGTAACCCCATGTGCCAAACTGGACCCATATGGCCTAGGAGGGATGAAAATCTTGGCAATGCCACCTGCTCCATTCTGGTGGGAGGGCTGAGGCATAAGGAAAGCTGAGACAAACGGCAGCAGTGAATTTGTGCTCCTGCCATGTCTCATTCTACACAGGACATCCCCTTTCCATGTTCCCTGAGAGATGTGTCATCCACTGAAGTACCTTCATGATGAAGGGATGGCAGCATGAACACAAACTTGGTCTCTCTTGTCACTTGTTAAGACCAATGCATTCTTCAGAGTTATGTCCATCTCTGGAGCAATATTCACAGTCCCCCACAGACCAGTATGATCCCAACTCTCTCGCTCAGGAGCCTAATGAAGCCCATATTAACCCCGGGAACGCATCCCAGATCCAGCTGAAGGACACACCTTGATGGTGTGGAGCAGGGCAGCTGTGGCCATGAGTCAGGGCATTGCACTGAGGTCAGCAGAGGCCGGGCAGGAGCTGAGACAGACCAGGGCCCCCTCCCCTGCCCATGTCTCTGCTCTCCTCCAGGCAGGGCAGCACCCAGAGGTCAAGGTGCTCTCTCTCACTCCCTTTTCCCCTAAGCTCCCTCCTCCTCCGCACCCTCACGGCACTGGACACAGCACCCTGCCCAAGGCAGCCACAGCAGCAGGGTGGGGATCTGTCCCTCGCCCTGTGCTCCTGCAGCCAGGGAAGCCTGCTTCAGCCTGCCCGGCCCGGGCCAGCGGCCGCGGCAGGCCATGGATCACCCGGGCGGGGGCTGAGGCCTGTCCCCCCAAGATGACTTCAGATGCATTCCAGCGAGCCTGGCAACCTCCCGCACACACAAATAAAAGGAAATGAGAAACTTGGCAACAAAGAAACTGGCAGGGAAGCCACAGAGGCACACAGGAACGGGAAAAGAGATTAAACACAGGCTCAAGAGCCCCAGCGTGCTGAGCCTTCCTCTCTAAAGCCTCCCTTCAACTTTGATGGGGGGGCACAGGAGTCTTCTTTTCACTTGAAAGGGCAAGAGGAGGGGCTGGATAAAAGGGATCCAGCATTATCCGGAATTGAGAGCACAAGAACGCGCTACAAAGCTTAAAAAAAGAAAAGTGTAGGCACACAGCTTCCCTATATACTTTCCTTGGTGGAAATCAGGAGCTGAGATCTGAACCTGGCCAGAGAAGAGATCAAAGTGGACATTACAGGAGGAAGTTTAATAATGCAAAATAGTTTGACGAATGCTCTTCCCAAGTTTCTGCTTTTTTTCTTTTTTTCAGCAATACAATAACTTGTATTTGAGGCCCTCCGATTTATAATGGCAGACACTGATTTATATTGATACTACATGCTATCTAAGAGTCCATCCCAGTATATTAGACCACATCATTGTGTTTCTTTTGGTTAAGATAACTCGTAAACTGCTGTGGTGCTTAGACTTTTGTCTGGCAGTGGAACCATTTAAATCAATCCACTGCCATACTGAGACAGAGTTCACCTGCAGTGTGCACCCCAGAGTCTACAGTGCACTTTGACATCTGCGTTAAGACCAAGTGAAAAGCCCATGCTTTGCACATCATGAGCTGTGTGGTTTCCTGTATGGAGTATATATGTTGTGGAGCTGACTGATCACAGCTGTAACATCTACCTTTCTCTTCATGTATCATTAAACTTCAGGCACTTAGCTGGATCTGGAGTGGGGAAGAAGACAACCCTTTCTATCAAGCAGATAGATCCTTTCAGAGAGTAAATGGGAAACACCCACAAAAGCCCCACACAAGCCCTTCTCTCTGGATGAGAAAGGACACACTCTCTATGCAGTCACAGCAGTACAGGACAACAGGCAAAGTATTTGCATCAGGCCTGAGAAGAGCCCAAAGCAGTTGCTCCTCCAGAGCTAAAGTCTGATTCCTTGGATGAGCTAGTTTCCTCTTCTGAAACACACTGGGACGTCAAAGGATTGTTAGTAGAGAACTAACTTGTTCCTTCCAGACACACACACATCACAAACTTGGACGATGATCTTTCTTCTTATTCCTTAAAGAATCACAGCAGGTAGAAACCAAATGTCAAGGGGATCTATGGGACTCAGAGGCCCTGTCCCAGCTCTGAATGATCTGGCTGTATAAACCACCCTGGCCTCTGTCTCAGGATTCCAGGAGCTGCCTTGGGAGTGTCGTCCCAAGGAGACACCATCTCCCACTGATACACAGTGATCTCAGTTCAACAGCAGTCCAGCACCACAGATGCTTGACTGAGCATCCACATGCCATGAACCACATCAGTAGGTGGGCTGGGACAGCAGTAAGAAAATGGATTAGGATTGAGACAGTAAGCTCCACTGGGACTTGAATACTGGATATCTTCTCCACTGTCTGGCTCTGTGAATCAGAACCAGTGCCAAGAAAGTGGGATCCCAGCGCACTGGGAAAAAAGACACCCATCTGGTATACTTGCCTGGTGATAAAGTGAACCGAGGTGACTGCAAAGTTTAAGGTGCCTGGCCATTCTGCACAGAGGAATAGAAGGCTGGTCAGGTATTCATGTGTCCTCTTTGAAAGGTGGATAGCAGGTCTCTGTTCGCACTCCACATCATGATTGGTTCAGACAGCATGCCAGAGGTGCCACTCTGCAAGGTGCCTGAGATCTATGTCCAAGCTTCTTCTGCTAAAAAGAAGGGAAAATGACACACAGAGAAGCAAATTTTTCTATGGGGTCTGCAGAATTCAACATCAGATGAGAAATTTTCCTTCACAAGTTCATTCACAAAAAGACGAGAAGTCCTGCTGGTTCCTTTAAATCCCTAAACTCTGAACAGACAGAGGATTTTCAAGTCAAAGGGATGGATTCCTGACTGTATAAACACAGTGGTTCCCAAGACAGTCTTATGCTGATTCAATGGACAAAGAACATTTTCCAAAATAGCCATACATTGGAAAGTTCAAGCAGTGGGACAGTCTTTTCAAGGCACTATGAAGCAATCAGAGTAAAGCTGGGATACTTCTTTCTATTTCAGCTACTGTATTTTGGTACCTGTCCAAATACCTGTATTTTGGACCTATTCAGGTGCTCTGGACCTGAATTTTCCCATCTGCAGAATGGAAAATAGGTTCCTTGACTTTACACTTGGTCCTTAAGCCTGTTTTGCCCTGATGCCCATGGGATTTTTCATCCACAGCAAGTGGATGCCAGTGACTCTCCCTATTCACACCATATTCCACCAGGAGCCATGTGCAGGGCTGAGTCCACCTTCATGTGGTCCCACCCTCCATACCTATGCTTACCTCTGTTCAGGAAACCTGAGCAAAGGGGAGGGAGCATAGGACAGAGAAGAGGAGGAGCTGGGCCTTACCTCTGGCTTAGACTTTCTACAAGATGTAGGGACAGAGTTCCAAAATGCTCAGTTTTCCTTTCTGTGAAACACGTGAGCTATATTCTTAGCCTCCTTTTGCCAAGGAGGTAATGCTTCCTCTCCCACCACTTCAGTCCCCATGGCATGCACCAGCAGCCAGATGGGTTGAGAACTGCAACCACTCTGTTCATAGCTTCTGGCCCCCTACACATCTTACTTAATCTGCAAAAATACCAACCTAAAACTGAGCTCCCTGGCCTGGAAAAATGAGGCTATTGGAGCTGCCCTGGCAAGGCTGCGTGGCAGTACTGTGGCATCATATCTCTGTCCTCATAGGATGTGGGCTGCAAGCTGACTCCACTTAGAGAGAACATTAACTACACCTCTTTATTATTGAGAAGAAATTTATTGGAGACATCCTTCCCTCTCTCCAGCTTCTCCTTTACCTTCGCAGAAAAGTAAACATTTAATTTTTTTTGTTGTTAATAGATTTAATGTTCATTTGTCGGTAGCCTAGGGGCAGGAACGCATGACATTTCAAATAATTGTTGTTTCGGGGGTATCCTCTGGAGGAAAATGCTGCAAAAGTGTGGAGAAGATTTAAGTAAATTACTGTGTCAGCTTCTATTTATTCCTTACATGATTGCCAGAGGCAGGGCTGCAAGATAACCATTAGACGCCCAGCCATAAAACAGGGAAGCAGAATTTCAAAAAGCCAGAGTGCCATTACTGGAAAGTTAGTGTGTAACATGTTAAATTATCCCCAAAGTAGGGGGATATAGGAGGGGGGAGCCATGTGTCTAAGAGTGAGAGAAAAGAAAAAGAGAAGAAGAGAGACTGTGCAAGTGAAGGGAAGGAGTTTCTCCATGAGGAAGGAGTGAAAGATTAGATAGATAGATAGATAGATAGATAGATAGATAGATAGATAGATAGATAGATAGATAGATAGATAGATAGATAGATAGATAGATAGATAGATAGAAAGAAGAGGAGGGAATGAAGATGAAGACTCGGACAGTTCTTAAGTCCAGCTCTGAGGGTCTGCCATGGTGCTTCAAGACCTTTGGAGCAGATGAAACCACTCCTTTTCCAACAGCCAGAATAGGTTGCAGTCAAGGTAGGTGATTGTGTCCCTCTGCTCTGCACTGGGGCAGCCTCACCTTGAATATTGTGGGCAGTTTTGGTAACTGCAATATAAGGTAGATATTAAGCTATCTGGAAGCGTCCAAAGGAAAGAAACAAAGATGGTGAAGGGCCTTGAGGGGAAGCTGTATGAGGAGCAGTTGAGGTCACTTGGTCTGTTCAGCCTGGACAGGAGGAGACTGAGGGGACACCTCATTGCAGTTACAACTTCCTCGTGAGGGGCAGAGGAGGGGCAGACACTGATCTCTGCTCTGTGGTGACAGTGACAGGACCCAAGGGAATGGCCTGAAGTTGTGTCAGGGGAGGTTTAGGTTGGATGTTAGAAAAAGGTTCTTCACCCAGAGGGTGATCAGGCACTGGAACAGCTCCCCAGGAAATTGGTCACAGCACCAGCCTGACAGTTCAGGAAGTGTTTGGATAATGCTCTCGGGCACATGGTGTGACTCTTGGGGTGTCCTGTGCAGGGCCAGGAGCTGGAGTTTGATAATCCTTGTGAGGCCCTTCCAACCCAGCATATTCTGTGGTTCTATGACAGGTCCCTCTACCCAGAACAATCAGCTTCAAGCTTTCCCTTATCAGATCCGTTTCACCTCCCACCTCTCACCTGTGGGACAGTATATCACCCAAAGGATTGGTGAGGGCCAGGGGCAGCCCCAGCTCTGCTGAAGACCATGGACACTGCTGCAAGATGATGCTCAGGCTGAAAGTTAAGCAAGTCTTGAAACCAAAAGGAAGGAAGTCTGTCTGGGAGGAATGAGAAATGCTCAGGTAGCTAACATGGAAGCTAACAGAAAGGGACTTGCTCCCCACACCTAACATTGCTTGTTGTGTCCGTTTGTGCTGTTCTGGACAGATCCTGCTTGTCCTGCACAATCTTCCTCATCAATCTTCCTCCACTCCTGTTTATTACTCACATTCTGCAGCTCAGCTCTGCCCTCTGACTCATTGCCCAGAAGCTGCTGTTTCTCCTTTTCTTTCATTGTAATTTATTTACATCATGAAAAACAATTAAGTTCCAAGAAGTCTTATTTATCCCAGAGATCTGGTTTTATCTTCCCCAGCATCACTCTTCATTTGTTCCTGCCACTGCTTCATTTTTCCTCACTTTTTTGTCCAAGAAAAGCTTGGCTGTGTGGGAGTCAAGGGGCTAACAAACTTGGGACTGGGGCCCTGTAGCCCCAGCCTCTCCAAGCCAATGTCTCTGCTCCCACCCTCTCACATAGAAGGGTGGGAGTCCAACCACACACTCAACAATAAATAACCAGGGAGATTCTTTTTTTCTTTTTTTTTTTTTTCAAACGACTCACAAGGAAGACTTGCTGGTTAAATCATTGCTAACTCTCAACCTCCTCAATATTTCTTTGCTAATAGACTTCAGGTTTAATTGAAGGATCTTCTCTGGACTCTGTCTAAGGCACCATTTTCTCTTTAACCCCACCGCTCACAGCCTCACAAAAGCCAATCCATTAAGGGTCTTCATTAGTTTGAGCACCAGCCAACCACCCAAGCGGCAAAGGTCAAACACAGTCACCTGTCACAACATGGCAGTAAAACTACTAATTGTATGGGAACAAATGAGATAAAAAGATGGTACTATTATGCTATTTGATTTATTTTGTTTCCAAAGAGTCATTTAAGACTAATTTACTTTGCAAGCTGTAGAGTGGGCCTGTGTGGATAGATTCTTCTGTGAGCCAGTGTGGGTATGTGCATGTGCACACGAGTGTCTCTCTCTCTCTCATGGATGTACACACACATGTGCACATACAGGGGTCTGAAATGCAAGTCCAGGGAACCATAAAGTCATGGCACCATAAACACTTACATTTAACCCTTCATGCAGGAAGAACCCCATGTCACACCAAAACAGCTCTGCACACTGCAGTAGTGGCTCAGGGTCAGTCACATCAGCCCTACTGCTGGCAGCTCAGTTCCCTAAGCACCATTCCTCAGCATTCCAAGTGCAGTGGCAACGGCCAAGGCAGCCAGTGCAGGATCCCATTTTGGAAGGGCACTTGCTTTGGAAACCGTTCTTTACCTTTTTGTGCTCAGGAGGAGAAAATGTCCCACATGCCCTCTGGTGGACACGTGTCACGTAGCAGCTCTAGGATCAAAATGGGAAGGTGGAAGAGGCCATATTTGTAGATTCAGAAAGAAGTCGTCTCTAAGAGATGTTTAAAAGCTTGCTTTCTCTCCGGCTTTGCCTGGGAATAATTTTCCCAGTATGTGTCTATGATTTCCAACTGAAAAAATCTGGGCTTTCTGAGACACAAAAAACACAGCCCAGCCTCACCTCTTTGTTGGAGGTGCCAAAACAACATGGCCATCTTCACCACCAGTTCCCCATTACCAGATGGGGGTATCATTTTTCCTGGAAGAAGACATAAATATTACTTCTGGAATAGGCCTTCTTACTCAAACACAGGACCCAACCTCAGGCTGTGCAGTCGCCCTTCAACACAGCAGAACAAACATCACCCGGGATCAGGACAGAAGTTTCCATGGCTTTTAAAAGACACTTAATGCTGATCACAGCTTTGATATTGAATATCAAATCACCAAGAATTCTCTGAGTAGAGGTGAAACGTTCAGGTACTTTTCAAAGAACACATCTTTACATGCTCGTGCATTAGGGACACTGCCTTGGCTATTTTGTGGTTCAGATCAACAGTTTCAGGGCAATGCAGGGAAGAAAGCAAACTCTTGCAACATCCAGTTTTGGGGAGACATGACCTCCTCACAGGAATGAGATAGCTCCCTCCTGTGCAGCGAGCTGTGCAGTGTGATACATGTCCAGGCTTGATGAGTAGAGTTGGCAGAGTGGGAATATTTCCATGAAGGCAGGATTGTAATTTCTGCTTTTCTTTGAAGTTTTTTGACCATCTCTGTTCATCAGGGAGTCATGTAAATCACCACAATTAATACATGCCATCCTTCTCTTCTTCTGGGGTTTTCAGTGTCCAGAGTTGATCTTGTCCTATGTTTTCTATTCCTGCTGAAAACAGGAAAGACCTTGATCATAGCTTTGTGTGCCTATGGTGAGCATTTACATGAGCCAATACTATCACTAGGGACGTGAATTGCATGTCAGCTGGGCTTCTGCTCACTCTTCTCCTCATTTTTTTTCAGTTTGTCCCAAACCCCTTTATCTTTGCTCTGGTCTCACTTCACAACTCTCCCAGTGCTGAGATAGCCATAGCAGACTGCTTGTCTTTAGCAGCCATCAAAATGTTGCAGAGGGTCCCACCAGCCCAAACTCATTAGACCTTAGCTAACAAAGGGCTCATGAGAAAGATAAATTCCCTGAGACATTGCCTGTCGTGGGCGAGAAACAGGCTCCACCAAGCTTGTGACGCATCATCACAGCTACCAGCAGGACCCCACAGTGGAGCTGATTTCTGGGTAGAAGGGAAAATCAGAATATCTTTGCTGGCAGTGGGTCATTTGCACCTTTTAAATGAATCAGACCAGCTCTAAATTTGCTCAATAACTGGAAGAAGGGGAAGGGAGGAGGATGACAAGAGCTTTAAAACACTTCTCCCTTTTTCATTATTGAAAGATTATATTTCAATTCACCTTTTCTTCTGTCAACATTTGAAAAATAATAAGCCACACAGAGCTTTTTGAGACTTTTTCCTCCCATTATCCAGATATTCCCGTAACGTGAGAGGGTAAGCAGCATTTAACAGCTCCAGTGGAGTCCAAATTAGTTTTTCTGGCAACCAAATGCAGTGTCTCTTCCACTATGCACACACACACACACACACACATCACTGCTTAAAGCATTAACAGATCCTGCCCAAAGCACAAAGCTAAGGAACCAAAAGGATGCAATGCCTCGTAGTGCTAAAGCCCCTAAATACACATTACATTATGTTATCATCTTCAATTACACAATTTCAACTGTATTTCCAAGGAAATGGCTCCTTAATCTAGGGCTTAGGATGTTGTTTCCTTAAAAAGTGGCTCTGCCCTTCCTTTTTTTTCCTCTTTGTTTATTTAGGTGCCAGGCGCTGCACAAACCTTTTTCTGAAGACTAAACTGTACCTTTCTTTCGCCTGTGGCTTTTTTTACTGGTGTTCATGACAAAAGTGGTCAACTGCCTTTCTGAGTTCAACCCACTTAATCTTCCAGAAAAGGGATTTGTTTTTCCCATTCTAGAGACACGAAACTGAGAAACACAGGAATTATAATCCAAAGGCCTCTGATGCATTCTGTAAACCCTTTATGTTTTCAGTGCACTTAACCCACTCTGCAAGTTCCACAGCTTCCATTATATTCAACAAGGACATCTGTGACTCAGCCACACCTCAAGACAAAGCAGGGGAAAGCATGACCCTAAAAATTAGTGAATTATTACTGGGGCAAAGTGACTCATCCAACAGCTCTTTGGAACTCCCCTTTGAATAACCATGCAATGAGCCTTTCTTCACCAGACCCTGACTCATTGCAGATTCAGTAAGTAAAGAGGCAAAGGCCATACAGACAAATGTCTTTCACTCTGCTCCACTCCTGACCACATCCAGGTTGAGAAATGTAGAAGCTGAGAGTGTTATTTAAAATGTTTGTAACAAAAGACTTGTCTATAAAGAATAGACAGAAATGCCTGACAGAAGTAATCAGATCTTCACCACACTAATGCTAACCACAGTGAAAAAAAATGCTGTTTTGATGCTACTGTAACTATTTTGTGTGTGTATGTGTGTCTGTGTCTTAGCTTGCTTTTCCAACACATATGAAAACTACACACTGTCCCTCCTCAAATCACACCAAAAGAGAAAAAACCAGGCACCACACTGCCAAGAATAATTGGCTATGCAAACACAATTTAGGAAGCAGCAGATTTGCAGAAAAGTATCTTGGAGTGATGATGAATCACATCCATGAGTCAACTATGTCAAGCTTTTCATGGAAAAAAAGCAGGAATATGAATAGCAGTGTCCTTTGCCAGATATGTGAATTACTCTTTGCACTATAATCTATCCCAGAAAGGCCTCCTTAGGTGGGCTGCTTCCATATGGGGCAATCTAAGCAACATGTAAATTTACTCAGGACTCCGAGTTCTCAGAGTGGGGAACATATGATCAGACATCTGTGAAGATGAGATGGATGACCAAAAGAACAGGGATTGTCTAGTGGGAAGAAAAAGAGTGAGGAGAGACGTGGCAGCAGTTTACTAAGAGGTGAAAGAGGGAAGGAATAATTTTTTTCCATGTCACTGACAGATACAAAGAGAAGTTATGGACTTAAACTGCAACAAAAAGAGATTTACTCTGGACACTGGCAAGAATGTTAGAAGAGTAAGTACTGCAATAGATTTGCCTGGAGAGAGGAGGATGACTTCACTGGGGTTTCTAAGGATGGATGAGACAAACATCTGTCAGAATTGCTTACATAACTGTGATCTCTCCTTGGGAGCAAAGATATAGGCTAAAGAACTCCTAAATAAAGCTCAGCCCTAAGAAAATTCCAGCATTGTGATCCAGAGCATGGTGTGCTAGCTCTTCTCAGAGAAACATATAGTATGAAATTGTGAAAAAATTATATTTTCCCAGAAGATATAAATTAGTTAATAAATGCAAAACTTCAACTAAGCAAACACCTAGCCTGCAAGATCTGAGACCTAGTGTTAATGGTTGACAAAATCATAAAGAACAGAAAATAGGGGTTGATAATGAGAAGATTGGGCAGACCCCAACAACAGCTGGTACTTTCAGTCTCCATTGTAGCTCAAGAGACTTGTACTGATTGGAGAGCTGATGAGAAAGTCCTGGAACTACTTTTCACAAAAAAGCTGGGATGGGTGAGAACTCCAGAGCCAGTTCATCCCAACGATGCCGTGAATTCTAATCTGATTTTGCCTGCTTATCAGTGGCCCGTTTG
Organism: Monarcha castaneiventris obscurior; assembly: GCA_026261815.1. Taxonomy (NCBI): domain Eukaryota; kingdom Metazoa; phylum Chordata; class Aves; order Passeriformes; family Monarchidae; genus Monarcha; species Monarcha castaneiventris. Next base: position 19,179,147 of record JAMPIT010000886.1, read on the forward strand.
CAGCCAGCGGGTCTCTCCAGACCACGGGCTCTTTTATGTTGTGATGTTGCGGACCACCGGAAAGCTGACAGGGCAGCTCTGCGCTCATCCCCGGCGGCCCCGCGCTGCAGCCGCAGGACGGGACGCTCCTTCAGCACCGCGGAGAGCGGCCCCGCCACCCGCCCGGGCACCGAGCGCGCCCGCATCCTCCGGGGAGAGGGGCCGGGCTCTTCCTCGGGTCACCTCCGCCCCGGACCATCTACCAGGCAGTTTGCTACGGGGTCAAAAAAAAAAACCAAACCAAATTTGATTTATTCAGGCTTACTTTGCGTGGGCTGAAATGCGTTCCAAGGAAACACTTAAATCTGAATGATGACCAATTCCAAAACAGAATTCTAAATTATAGTTTAACCTTGCAACAATTTTGGATGTAAAATTATTATATTGAATAAAAGTGTTCCTACCATTCATTATTTTAGAGGGGAAAAAAAAAAAAAAAAGAAAAAAAAAAAAGGAAGGGAAGAAAAACCCAACAAAACCCAAACCAAACCACAAAGATCCATACTGCTGAAAGGAGATGTCCTAGTATGATTTTGTTCCCATTGTAAATGACACCAGGTCATTAACCAAGCTAGTTAAGTAACTCACCAATTTTCTAGCCATCCTGCCAACCAGAAAACCAGCCTGTTACTTGGGCAATCAGATAATTGCATTTTACATTTTCAAATAACCCTTAACAATCGGGAACAAATTAATGTCCATAACATCCCAATGAGCTATGAATGTTTACTTCCAACTTACTGATAGGGAAACTGAGGCAAAGATCTTTGTCCCAGGCTGCAAAACCCATCCAGGGCAAAGGAATAGGTAGAAAAACTTCTGTTTTCCAGCCTTGTATCCACTACATTCCCATGGAAACACATGAAGGATGCTTTTATCCATATGATGAAGCTACCAGCAACTACTGAATCATCAACTAAGCCATCAGTCAGCCTAATAATTAGCCAACTAATTAGCAACCACACAAAGCAGATTCATTTACTCGGGGTGCCATCCAATACTGTACTAGCAGGAAAGTTGGATGGCAGGATCTAAACAAGGAGTGGAGCTTTGCCCCACGCCACGCCCTGGCCAGCTTGCTAACAGGGAACAATGGTCAGCTTTAGGCTCTAGCCCTGCAGCAGAGTTTCCTGGTGGCTGATGCACACAGGTCCACATTCCCAGGTCTTGCTGGAGGAGAAGGGGATCCTCTGGCTAGGAAAAGGGAAAATAAAAAGCCAGTTTTGAACCTGAGTCCCAACATTCTTTCCTGGGGGCCAGGGGCAACACACACCCTTTGGTGCATAGAGAGAGTAGGCAAAGTTTCAGCCATCCAAGTGGCAAACTTTCAGTGTAGTGCAGTGTTTAGAGCCTGGTAAAATGGTCACTGCCTTTCTCACACAGGGCTCGGTGTATTAGCCATCTTCCTGTTCACATCCTTCCTACTAAATCCATTTTCCCACATGGAAACTACCAGACCCCTACTGAACTGAGAGGGATATAGGAATATTGAGAGCAGGGAGGGAATCTCCCAACAGAAAATGTGGCAAAGAGGAAAAGTTGAGCACTTGCATTCAGTGTGTCTGGGGAATACCAATGCCCAGGATTAGCCATTCAAGCAGTCTGGAGTCAGAAGGCAGCTGCAGTGAAAAGTTAAAAGGTCTATATGAAACAGAAAGGTTTTCTTTGCAGGTAAAGTCTACAGTGTGAAGCACCTAGAGATATTTTTTTTTTTTTTGACGACCCAAGACTGTTATTTTAGTTCTTAGTACAATTACTAACCTCTGAACTTACAGGGAAACAAAATTTGTATCTTCAAGTCCTCTCTATCCATTAGCTAAGAGACTTCAAATGTCCAGATAAAAATATTTGGGTTTAGCGTGGAGTGAAAAGAAAATAGAAGTTAAATTTATATTGGAAGCCACTTTAGTTCCTTAACTAACATCATCAAGGAGTGAAAGACTAATTGGTAGCACTAGGAAAGAAGTTGTTAACCCTGAAAAAAAGTGGGTGAAAACCAGAATCCTGTCATCACCTTCATGTAAACTTTTCCTCAGCATTTGAGGGATTTCAGTATAAATTTCTTCCAATGGAGAAAAAAAAAAAGTCTTAAATCACATGGAGTCCTGAAAGACCAAGGCCACATCAGCAATAAGTCTGCAGGACAGAGCAAGGTATATGATGTTGTACATTTTCTGCTTCCTCCTCCTGAAAATCAGAGTGAATTTTTCCAAGTGCTTAATGCAAAAAGATTTTTACTGTGCTAATTAAGTGAATAAAATAATTATTTTCCTCCTTTCAAAGATATTTTATTAAAGCATTTTGATCAGGCTTGAAAATGTAAGTCGAGGCTCATAAAAGATGATGCAACTGTGCCTTAACCATTTGCAATGTGTTAACTGAGCTCTGCAACCCACTTTTAGCTCCTGTGAGTTGCAGAGTGCAGACACCATAAAGGTGGGGTAAGCTGGTTCATTTTGCCTCCTAGCTGAGGCAGGCTGCAAGTGGAGCTCCGAGCAGCTATGTGGGTTTAGCTAATGGGAGATAACTTCTTATATTGTGATGCACTTGCAATAGTGACTCCAAGTATTTGCTTTAGGCTTACCCTCATTCTAATACCATTAAAATGGTGTGGCTCAGCAGTTCCCAAAGGGATTATCATGAGCCTCCGTTTGAGGAGCTCCTCATTTGACCAGCCCCTGAGAATGGGTGTTAGGCTCACCAAGTGCCCAGTGGACTCATCCCCACTCCCCAACTCCTTCAGCCTGTTTTGCAAGAAAGAGTGAAAGAAATACTGATACAGATTTTCTCCCATTTTCAGCATGCAGAACTGCCAGGACTCTCTTGGGAAGCCCAGCAATTTCCCTGCATCTCCAAGGCCCACAGAGCTGTTTGTCCATAGTGCATGAGGAGCAGGCTAGTAGGGAGGCCAAGAACCATGAAGTAGGCTCCTGCAGCAGGAAAACCTGTGTGAGGATATGTGAAAAATAACCCTGACTTGCTAATCCTAGCTGTGAGCAAACAATTAGCAGGAAGCAGAGGCAAACAGGAAAGCTGATTTAATTATGTGACACTGATACAGCCAGTGAACTGGAGGGAAGGGAAGGGGGGAGGCGAGGGGGGGCACCGGGGATGTGGGGTCAAAACAGTTTGTAAAAATCTGTTTCACAAAAGCTGTTGTTCCCCTCGGGGCAGAGAGAGATTACCGTGGCTCAGTGTCTATCAAACACGGGAAGAGAATAGGGCCAGGGGCAATGAGACAGCTTCCGAGTATGAAGGGCCCTTCTTCTTCTCCGCAGCAACCAGCAGCCTGCCAAAGAATTCCTGTAAGCTCTCGGCGGCTTTGTGTGCCTGCCTGGGCTGTGGGCAGCTCTGCAGCAGGCCTGCCTATTGTCGGCAGGGCTCAAAGGGAGCAGGGGAGAGAAAAGGGGAGCTGGGGGGAGGAAGAGGGTTTAAGGGGGCTTGTTGTTATCAAAGCCACAGAGGTTATTGTGCTGGAGCAGAACCACGCTGCTTCTGAGCCCCTTCAGTGGGGCTGTTAATGGAGGCGCTGCAGGGAGACAGAGGGTGGGATTTGCTCCATGTAAACTCGCTGGGGTCTTCCCCTGCGTGCGCTCTCCTGGCTCCCACCTCTGGCTCACAGCAGGCGTGAGCGGATAGAGGCGAATGGCCCTGCACCCTCCTTATCCACACCCAGCAGCATCCAAAGACACCTGCCATGGGAGCTGGGCTCTCACACACTCCCACCAACACACCTGTGACAGGCACCCAGAGCACAGAGCACACACCCCAGCTCAGCACGGGGTCCAGCCACTCAAGGCTTCGGAGATACAGGAACGCTTATCTGCATCTGCAAAGGCAACAGTTCATCGCTGAGGGCTTCTGCAGCTGGACATACAGATACACCTGATGGCTCATATGCATACCCTCAACATCTGGGTCCTTAACCCACACAGTCAGATGAAGCCATGCATAACCATATGAAGGCACGATTTTCCTGGCAGGCACAAACAAGAAAGTCTCGGGGCACTGCCTCAGAGATCATAAGCACATGGTAGAGTTAGCACAAGGGATGCTAAACCAGGTTGTTTTAAAAGCTCCATCTGCATCACAGGAAAAGAAGCTGAAGGCCCTTGGGGAGCAAAAGCCTCAGGAAGGAGCATGTGGGCAGGGGTCTGTTGTCAGCAGCTTTGCAAACACTGGTGCAGTGTGTAACAGAATCTCCCAAAACATTGTGCTCCAAACAGCCTCCAAATACCATGACCGACCAGAGGAAGGGCCTGATCCTCAAACTGGGATGTGCCTCAAGATACCACAGAGTCAGGGTAAGCAGGATGGAAGAGCTGGATCCCTGCTCAAACTCTAGTCTGACTTGGATCAGGACAACTGAGCCAGGCAGTTCCCAAAGCCTGGCACACTAGTGCAGCAGAATCCATGACAGTTCCAAACTCCTGCTGAGGAAACCAAGCCATCCAACATGAAATCACAAAGAAAACTTTTAGTGGGAACCACAGTCTCTATCTCCTTATCCCCTTAAACTTTCAGAGAAGAAGTAGCAACCAAGGCACAGAGGGGGAGGTTTCATGTGTGTATCAGACCCACAGCCAAAACCTTGATGAAAATGGGAAATCACAGAGGTCTGGCTCTTTTCTAAATCTAAGTATGGCTGTAAAAGGTTATCACTCTGAAAAAAAATTCAAGAAAATATTCTTTCTGAATCAGGAAAGCTTCTTTATGCTCATGTCAACCAGGTTGGTAGATGCTTTACTCCACCGTAGCCAAATCCACACCTGATCACAGCTCAGGTCAAAACAGCCTTCACCTGATGAGCATGGATGGTGGAGAGTTGGTGCATTACACAGCAGCCAGACTCTCTCCTACTCCCAGGGTGGCCCCACTCATCAGTCCCAGACAGATGATTTGTCCCAGTGCTGATTCACCACTTCGGTGCTGATCGTACCAGTCCAGGCTCACAGAAACACTCATGGGTGGGAGACCCGCGCACACAAACACACACATGCGTGTGTGGGGTGAGAGTAATTCAGTTGCACCCAGAACCTTCTTCTTCCCTTCTCCTCCCACTTCCACCCCATCGCCCAGCAGATGCTGCTGAGACAGCCCAGAGAGGCAGGAGGGAAGCTGGGAAGAGGGATGAAGAGGTACCCCAAGAGGGAGAGCAGCAGCCTCCGACAACCATGGTAGGAAAAGTAGGGGGGCTGAGACTGTGGGGGAGGGGACGGAGCAAGGCAGGGAGGGCTTCTCATTGTGAGGGAAATTTTATTTTTAACAGATGCTAAGGCAGATGGCACAGAATTAACAGAAAATGGGAGAGGAAAAAAGAGGAAGAACATTACTGGCTCCAGAGAGAGTGGACATTAAAAAAATAAAGAATAAGGGAATGAAAACAAGTTTAAGTACTCTCTCCAGAGGAGGGGGGGAGGGAAAGCGCGAGGCAGAGCAGGGACGAAGCAGCGTGATAATAACCAAAGGCGTGAAATTGCAAAAGTAAAATTTGTGGCACTCGGGAGGGGCTGATAAGGCCCCAGCTTCATTGCAAAACTCACTCAGAAATTACTGATGTGATGTTTTAGCCTTTATCATTAATAATAATCGAGAGTGGGGAGCGGGGTGGGGGTGACTGAAACAAAGAGGGAGAGAGATTGCGTGAGCATCTGAAACCTGGGGAAGGAGGAAGAGGACACAAGAGGAGAGCTGGGGGAGAGGAGAGGTGGGGGGCGGGAGAGAAAGGAGTCCAAATGAGGGGAAAAAAAGGATGAGAAAGGAAAGGAAAGTTGAAAAGGAAGCAATACTGGCCAAGAAAAAAAAAGGAGGAGGAAAAAGCTGGAGGAGGAAGGTTAAAGGACAGGAGGGGAACAAAGGGGGAAGGCAGACAAACAGGAGTTGGGGAAGAAAACACCAAAAAGTGAGAGGGGGAAAAAAGCAGTCAGGGGGCGAGAAGAGGGTGAATGAATGGAGAAGTGACAGCAGAGATGAAATAGTGGAAGAAGACAGACTGTAGGACAGGGATTAAGAGAGGGGGAGACAAAGAGATATGGCCCTGCCGCTCTCCTCCCAAATTAATCGAGGATACATCAACCCAAGCCACTAAAACAGAGCTATTATGAATGGGTTAGTCACAGGTGGAGTTAAAGGCCTACAGAGGGATATTAGCCAAAATTGAGTGGCTTTTAATTTCTTTCTAACGAGAGATTGTGGCTGGGGAGCCAGACACTGCCTCGGCTTAGCTAGGCCTGAAGGCAGCTAAACACAGGAGCCGGCAGCTTCCCACAGCCACGCTAAACCACAGGCGAGCTGACCTGTGCCGTGCACGCAGCGAGCTGGAAAAGGCGCACACGGGCTGACCTGCCTGCTCCGCGCCAGCAAACGGCACAGCCACAGCACAGCCACAGCAAATGGCACAGCACGGCACAGCCACAGCCACAGCAAACTGCACAGCCACAGCACAGCCACAGCACAGCCACAGCAAATGGCACAGCACAGCCACAGCCACAGCCACAGCAAACTGCACAGCCACAGCACAGCCACAGCACAGCACAGCCACAGCCACAGCAAATGGCACAGCACAGCCACAGCCACAGCAAACTGCACAGCCACAGCCACAGCACAGCACAGCACAGCCACAGCACAGCCACAGCCACAGCAAACGGCACAACCACAGGCACAGCCACAGCCACAGCAAACAGCACAGCCACAGCAAACAGCACAGCACAGCCACAGCAAACGGCGTAGCACAGCCACAGCAAACAGCACGGCACAGCCACAGCAAACAGCACAGCCACAGCAAACTGCACAGAACAGGCGCAGCACGGCACAGCACAGCCACAGCCACAGCACGGCACAGCACAGCCACAGCACGGCACAGCACAGCCACAGCAAACGGCACAGCACAGCCACAGCAAACGGCACAGCACAGCCACAGCCACAGCACGGCACAGCCACAGCCACAGCACGGCACAGCCACAGCACAGCCCAGCCACAGCACAGCACAGCCACAGCACAGCACAGCCACAGCACAGCCACAGCACAGCCACAGCACAGCCACAGCCACAGCCACAGCACAGCACAGCCACAGCACAGCACAGCCACAGCCACAGCACAGCACAGCCACAGCCACAGCCACAGCACGGCACACGCACAGCAAACCCTGCAGGGACCCACCGCCCCGCCCTGCCTCCTCCAGGCTCTGCTGGCAGACACGGACAGAGTGCCAGTGCCCCACAACCCATCAGTGAGCTCAGGTGATTCACCCTGCACACCAGGGCTTCGCTTTTTACTGGAAGATCCCCCGGCACTGCAGCCTCCTCATTGCCCTCCTGGAGAGACCAGGGAGCTTCGACACAAGACCAGGACATCTGGGTTCTATTTCTGGCTCTGCTGCTGGCAATTCACCACATTTTTCCATTTTCCCATCTGCTATCTGGGAATAATGCAGTATTGTTAAAACTAAGCACTTAAAAATGATGAATCAGACCGTCCCCTCACTCCAAAATCATGAGATTGGTTTAAAAAGAAATCATGACATCTTCTAGAATGATAGGGCCATGTACAGAAGGACTCACACACCTTCAGAGAACTCACTGTATTGTACCCTAGTTTCATAAAATATTAAGAGACAGTTTAATTTTTTCCCCCGAGCTTAAAGTTCTCAGTTCATCAGGATGCATGATGCTGGGGAAAAAAAATCTTCAGAATTGGTGATACAATGTAACATAATTTTTTCACCCTATAGCTGTGTGCAGGTTTTCCATGAAAACCTCTTGTTTCTCAAAGTATAAGTTCATTAAAACCAAAGGGAGTCAATTTCTAACAACCCTGTCTCTGTGAAGCAGTTTCAGGGGGGATCACAAAAAAAAGCTGTGGAATCATGGCAACATGCTGCTCTTAACATTTTCTAAACAAAAACATTTGTTTTATGATTGAAAATTACTTTCATTTTTAAGTTCTAGACCATTTAGGCTTAAAAGGGACTTTCAAGTGGTAAAAAGTTGCACTGGGAACAAAATATTTCATTTTATCCAATACAAAATTTTGGGACTAGGGTATAGGAGAAGGGAGGTAGGATCAGAATGAGAATCAAATTATTCCTTTGTGAAAGCATTACATTTTTTCAGTTCTTGTCCCATTTTGGAGCAGAAGTAATTGCAGTTTGCAAATTCTCGTAGAAAAAAAATATTTCCTGCCTAGATCCAATTTCTATCTAGAAGAAGTGTTTTAAGGGCTGCAGATAGTATATGCTAAGTAGTCTTAATTTATGTATTTATTTCATCCATTGCTGATATGTCCCAGCCTACATAATCCACATACACACCTTCATCTCAGTGCTGTTCAAATACTTACACATCTTGCCCTTTTTTCAATCTGAACCCAGGCTTGCTTGTGATGGTTGCGGAATTTACTCAGAAGTGGATGTGCTTTCAGGTGAGAGACACAAATCAGATGAGCTGGAAAGTGTGTGTGACCTCTAAGCCAACAAAAACACTTCTGCAGAATATACATGAAGGCATTCCCACAAATCAGGGTGAACTCACGTGACACTGGCTTAGGAGCACAGTGGTACATGCTGTGATACAGGGGTGCTGTTCATGGAACAGGTATCACGTGTGTGCTATGTCACAAAGCCCCAGAGAAGCTGCTCTTAGTGCATGGAACATCACATGAAGCCTGATAACAACAGCCATGTCTAATGAGCAGAAGTCACATCTGGAAATCACCTGCTAATTCATCTGAGAATAATTCATAAACTTAAGAGACAAACAATCTTAGTGGTGAGGTAAATCTGTACCACTCCTCTGGATCTTACCTACACTTGGATGAAGCAATGTTATCCTTCTAATGAAAGAGCCTGCAAAGAAAAGGGACAACATTCACATGAGGATGTCACTTTCTGCTGGGGCAAAGGACCCAGAAGCAGGGTTGTTGTGTTCTGTGCTCAGTTCATCTTCAGCACTTTGTCTCCAGCTCCACCAGAAAACAGGAGTAGCAGCCAGGTGCCTCTGGTTTGGGCTTTCATTCATTTGAAATTTTGCAGGCTATTTTTCTTTCAAAGACACAAGAGAAGGATCCTGCACATTCTTCTTTTACTCAAACAGTGAGTTCAGCTGGAAGAACTCAGCAGTCTGGAGTCTGGCTTGTCCATCTTCTGAGCCTCCTTCACATCTCCAGCTGGAGAATCTCTTACCTGCCCATCAGGGAAACAGTCCTGTGGCACGAAGTTCAGCCTTGTCAGGGATAATTTACTTTCTTGCTGAGACTGAGGGACCTCAAGAAATATCTTTATAGTGGACAAAAAAAAAAAATATCCTAGAGTGAGAATGTCCCAGGGGACAAAGAAAATCAGACACAAGTGATCAGACCACATGGAAAGTGCACGTGAAAAAGAGAGGAGGGGGACAGGGCCGCAGAAGTCAAGCATCATATAATGCCAGTGTACATTCTTATTCAGAGACCTCAGACTTCCATGTGAAAGTTTTCCAGCTTGCTCACTCATGTAGGAGCACTGGCTGAGTTCAGTGTTTCCTGTTGATAATTTTGCTGCCTCGTCTGTCGGCACGGAGCTAAGACCATCCCCGCTGTCGCGAAAGCCTTTTTCAATAGGCACCGTCCCCCCTGGGCTGCCAGCTGAGGCTGCTCCCTGGAGAGCTACACCCCTCTCAGAGTCTATTAAAGCTCAATTACCCAGGGCTGACTGGCCTCGTTGTCTGGCAAAGGGAGGTAGGATGTTCCTCTCCCTCCCAGGGTCGGGGCTGCTTTACTATGGCCCAGCCAGATCACATCTATGTATCAATTTAATAAGATCAAATCAAGTACAAGATGTAAGGGGAGGAAGGCAGTGAAAGGAAAAGCTTTAAGAAGGCAGCTCAGAAAGCCACCAGCGCTTGCCTAGGCAAGACTGGCAGGCCCAGCGATGACAAAGGGCACATTGCTGATTTATGCTGCAGGCACAATGGAGCATCTCGATTTACACCAGCATGGACCTCCTGGCCTCACACACCATGTCCACCAGCATCTTCCTGTGCCAACCTAGCACAGCATCTGAGTCACTGGGGCTTTCTCAGGGACCAAAACCACTCTCTCCTATGTTCCACTTCCATTCTGTTGCCATACTGTTCCCAAGGAAGTTTCGCATCTTCAGCAGTCAAGTCCTGGCCTTCCCTACATGCTGAGAAAGAGCTGTCATCAACGCCAGCACAGAAGTTTCTATCAGCGATAAATAGCTTCCCTCCCACCTACACCCTCCCTCTTTGGATGTGTCTTCTGGGGTCTGAGTCCATAGACAGAATTATACAAATAGATCAGTCACACAGATAGCAGTCGTGTTTCATTTATTACTTAGAATCCTTATGGGCAAAGAAAATAAGAGAAGCTGAAAAAATGTAAACCCATTTATTTTCTTCCTCATTCCTTAAGGACCCATGTTTTCCAAAGCTGCCTCATCAGCAGAGAAGGTGGGGGTGAGGGAAAGGAGGACACAATGATACTCGGAAGGTCTAGCTTTGGGTTAGCATGTCTCCACCACGGTCCACAGGACTCTGAATGTCACGCAGAGATCAAGAGGTAAAAGTCTCAGGTGCCTCTGGAAAAAATCCTTTATCCTCATCACACTGGCAAGGAAACTGAGGCAAGGGAAAAGCCTGGCAGCCATTTACAAAACCTCTCAGAGATGTGCCAGAGAAGTGGAGACAGGTGAAGCGGGGTCCCCTAAGCTCCAGGCTGCCTGTCTTCCTTGGTGCACTGTGACACCTGCCACCAACTGAGGAACGGGGAAACAGAAGAGAGAAAACTCATCAAATGCAAACTATTCACAAGTGTCACAGACATTCAGTCCTGAAGGGTCTGCACATGATCCCGTCTCCAAACTGCAAATCACCACTCACCTCCAAGACAAACCTGAGAGCTCTGGTAGAAGGCATACACCCAGCACATTGAGTCACACGGCAAGAGTAGGCCATGCTAAAATCTCCCCTATTCCCTGTTTCTGGTAGAAGTCAGAATCTGTGGGAATGCACTTCAGAGCTTCTTGTGAAAGCTCATTTCTAATGCTGAGCAGGGAAAGCACGATGTAGCAGTGCATGGAAACACAGATGGCCCAGCCTCTCCAGCCCAGAGATGCACAGAAGAGCAGGGCTGGTGCACTCCTTGTGCATTCAGAACACCAGAACTCTCTTGGGTGCAAAGTGGAGCTGACAAGGAAATGCCCAAACCCCAAAGCTTTTTGTCTTGCCTTGAGTTAACAGAGTATACCATGGAGCAGCATCAGGACCTGGCCAATTTCACAGGGCAGGAAGGAAGCATGTGCCCTGCTGCCAGCTCTGCCAAGCCTCCAGCTTTCTACCTTTTGACAGAACTCCAGAACATCCCTCATTCTTCTGCAGGACTTTTCTCACTGGGACCCTACAAAAAACTTACTCATTTTCTGACCTAGAGCAGTGAGGTCATCAAATGTTTCACTTCAGAGGAGAGATGCAGAGAGAGGGGAGATGTGGGTAAAGAAAGCATAGACTGAGTGAATGTCATTGTCCATGAATGGAATAGAACTGATAGGAAAAGCAACAAATATTCCCATGCAAGCTGGCATCACCGATGATGGTGGCATCTATCAACCAAACACTGGTTCCACTGGGATTGTGCCTCCATGGTACCTTTTCCAGGAGGGCCTGCTACATATCCAGTTCCCTTCAAGGTAGCAGCTTGAGGAGGTTATGGCTTCATGACCAGATCCGAAGAAGAAAAGAGTTGATGTAGTTTGCACAGGCAGTTGTGACCAGAGGTGCTGGCAATTTGCATTCCTTGGCAGCACTGCCATGCTGGGCACCACAACACTCTGTCTCCCAGGCACAGCTACATACAGACATGAGATCCACGTGAGACTGCTGTCACAGTCCCTTTAGACCTGGGAAAAAGCTGGGTTGCTGTCTGCAGATGCCTGCTCTCCTAGCTTTATTCTGGACCTTTTGATATTTGCTGCTTCTCTTCAAACTTCAGCATCTGGAGCCATAACCTTTTAGGGGATATGAATTCAAAGAGGAAGGTGTGGGATGGCAGAGGTTTAGCTGTTTTTTAGTGGAATAAAACCTAACAGATTCCACAACCCCAAAAGGCGGAAAAAAATAAAAATAAGCCAATGTGGTTTTATTATGTAATTTACTGGCTTTGGCTCTAGACATGCTGAACTAAACCTTCCATCAAAAAATCAACCCAAACTTTCCACCTGCACAAAGAGCAGGAAAAGTCCTATCTATGCCAAGGCCAGGGATCATGGAAACATCTTGTACCCTTCCCATTCAGAACAAGACCAAAGTGAATCCCTGCAGGCCAAGCTCAGGCTCAGATGCTTCAGTTAAGAGGAATTATACCCTTCTGGTGATTCAGAGAGATATAAACCTTCATTTAAGAGGATTTTTGGCTTTGTGCTGTCTATGGTTTAAAATCTTCAGAGCCTCAGAGGTGAAGATGTTCTTGCTGGTAAAAGAGAAGAGATAAAGCCAAAGAGGAACAGGTCCAGCCTGCCACACACTGATGAGGGGGACTTGCAAGGAGACAACATGCACCAAGAGAGCTGCCCAGCTTGATCAGCCCCATACTTGGTGCACTGAAACCCTGCTGAAGTGTGACTCGACCTACAGTGGACTTGAGCCATGGCTGGGAAACTCCAGCAGAGCACCAGTGCAAGAACACTTTGCCCCACAGTGTAAGAGGCAGTGAAAGGCAGGTGAAGGGAGGCGAGGTGGCTTAGGCTACCCAACAGGCTGGTGGAAAAGAAGGATTGAATATTCCCCCATGTGCTGCCCATGCCCATTGCTCCAGCTGTCTCCTACTGAGGAAGCAGGATCTGATACCACAAAGCACCTTATCCCTGGCACTGACACCTGACACAGCCAAAATGGGTGTCAAATTTATACTCAAATAAAACTGTGGCACAGTGCACTGCCCAGGAAGCCCTGGGTGCCACGGTCCTAGGTGGAGACTTAAGGCAGCCTCTTTCCTACAGTACCAAGCAAAATTACTCTCCCTGCCCCCATCCCCACTCCCCAGAGCTTTACACCAGGACCACAGGCACATGAGGGAGGGATGGGGACACAGAGAGAGGATCTCCCACCAGAAACTGTGTGGGGAGGACTAAAAAAAAAAGAAAAAATATGGAAGAGAGGCTGTGAGCAGAGACAGAGAAAGAAAAAAAGAAAAAAAGGAGTGGGAAGGGAGAAAGTGAGAAAAAGAGAGAGAGTGAGAAAAATGACAGGAGCTGAATTTTCGGCGCCCTCACTTTAAATCAAGATAAAAGACTGAAATGGAAAATAACAGTCCAGAGAAACCCCTGGACGGCTTTGGGCGTTAATGGAAACACATGGCTGAAGGCTGTAGTGTTGTCAGCTTCCCCGTGCTCTGACATTCCTTTCTGATAATCCGGCCTGCCATAAAATTAGAATAGCAAATACCTCCTGACAAAGATGCATGTTTCCCTCTATTGTGCCATCATAAAAAAAACTCCGCTGGTGACTCGAGGAGCCGCAAACTTCAATTTAAATTTACAGTGCGGCGGAAGGAAAGTGATATGCACTCAAAAATTTTAATAACCTATTAAGTTACGACTTCAATTTCATTTTATGAATATTTTCCTTGGGGAGCAGTGCTATCACAGAGAAAGATAGAAATTTAAAAAAGATAAATAGTGCCATTAATCTCCAACATTTCTCTTCCATTATCCTTGAAAATTAGGAGTTATTTTTGTTCAGATCTTCATGTAATTAGCTCCCTACACTTGATTCACTAGCCAGAAAATGACCATGTTCAGAAAATTAAAAATTTGTCATTAAGTGGAATTTAACATAATATCATTTATCTTTATCTATTCCCCAGCTGACAGCAGGAGCCTTGGAAGTGATACAGGCTTCTGTGTCAGAGAGTAGAGGCAAGTCCTCGACATGAGAGGGAGAGTGCAGGAGTGTGGGGGGAGGCTATAAGGATGTGAGAGAGGGGGAGCATGTGAGACAAAAAGGAAGCAGGAGCTGGAGTCACAGGAAGAAGGGGAGAAAAGGAGGAGTGGGGCATGGGAGGAGAGGGACAATGCAGCAAGCAGGCAGAGGAGCAGGGCAGCCAGGCAGGGCAACACGTGGAGGAAGGAGCAGGCGGGGTGAGGAAGAAGAGGGCAGGGAAGGCAAGGTAGAGCTGTCTGCTGAGCTCAGTGGCAGAGCTCAGGAAGTGCCACCATGAGGCCAGCTGGGTGTCACTATGGAAGCAGAATAGGTGGCCTGGTGAAATCCTGACCTGGCAGGATCCCTGAGCGTGTGCACTGGATGAATACCCAGGCACTGGTTCCTGCTCATGGCTTTCTCTAGATCTTCCCCTGTCCAGCTCACCAGTCCTCCATGAAACACAGGGCACAACCCAGAAGAAATCCTCATCAAGGTGAGAGGAAAGCTTTTGCTGCCTATTAATGACCTACAGCCTGTATTGGCAACAAGATCCAAAGGAACATTGGCTGTTAGCAGACCTCATCCTCTTCAGGTGCTTTGGAGTGATCCACTGAGCACTCTCCACCACGTCATTATCACCTTGTACAGAAGGCAAACCAAGGCATAGAACAGGTTTCTGACTTGCCCAAGGTGGTGAGACTGGAAGCAGAGTTGGGATCAGACCCCAGCCCACACTGTCAGACCCTTAGACACCTTCTGCTCCAGCTCTTACTTTCCACTCCATTCCCTCCACTAATCCTGTGTGCACACCAGAAGTGCAACAAGAGCAGCTCTCTAGCATGGGCTGAACTACAAGAAGCCTCTTCAGCTTCTGAATCCCTCTCATTGACTGAAAAACATTAGCCTCCTAACCATCTCATTTAATCTGTCTCTCCTCTCAGTGGCGAGATCTGATAAAATATCTCTCTGGAGAAAATGAACGAGAATAGGTGGAAGGAAGGAGAAGAACACCATAAAGCAAACACTATGGGCAGGAGCTATTTTAAATAACTGGCAAGCTAAAAAAGCCAAGGACATTAGCTACTCAGCAGTTCCATCACTAGAGCTTGTGCTATTTTAAGCAAATCTCTTTGCCTCTCTATTCTGGGTTAAAGTTTGGGGGTTTTTCCACTCCTCCCAAAGAAGTTTTGCGGAGTTTTATTTATCTGGGTTCCATTGTCCTATATCTAAATTTTCAAACTTTGCGCATAATTTTGTTCTTATTTTCTCTTAAAAGTACAATGACATGTGTTGGGGGAAAGCCATAAAGATTTGCATTTCATCAAAAACAAGCTTAATGACCTTGTGCTCTACCATGTACTCTTCTGTGCTAAACATAACATAGAATTTTGCACAAGTGTCTACTGGACAGTGTGCAGTACGTCATAGATCTGTACAAGAGGGCATAAAACAGCAGAGGAACATTCTAGTTCAGACACTTATCACCATGCTCCATGGTTGTGATTTTTTAAGGCAACCTAGGGAGTTATATACAAAAAAATCTCACAGGCTCCTGCAAGCCACAGTTGGCAGCTACAAAGTACCAGCCCACGTGCATCAACCTATTCCTTTCTACGTATAAAAGGACAAGATCGGTCAGGATGATTATGCTCCCCCTGTGGCGGGACACAGAGGCTCTGGAAGTACCTTGGGGGCTACAGCAAACCAACAGCAGAGCCAGGCATGGGACCCAGCCATCCTGCCTTGTTTCTACACACTGACAGCTCTGAAGTTTCCCACCACCAGCTGGGGGATGCAATGCTGCTTTATAACTCAGGCAACTTCTGTATCTGGTGCGCATGTAGCTGGAGTCAACAGCAGGGCTGGATAAGCATAGGTCTGTGTACTGGTTTTCTATGGGTACTGAGTATGGCTCGAGATCGGATCAGATCTTAGCTAAAGGAAAATAGCAGCTACTATTGCTCTTGCCCCAGTGGGGTGGAGTGCTGTCTCTAGGGATCTGTTCTGGGACTCATTTACTCATCTTAAGTGTACTGCAGCCATGTCTCTGGTCTAAGCACTGACTGGAAGTACCCAACACTCATCACCTCCCACATCAACATTGCTGCAGAGCAAAATCCCTCCAGCCAGTGATCTGAAATGTCAAGAATCACCTCATCCCTTCAGCAGGCCATCTCCAGACAGTTATCTGGGACAGTCACGAGGCTGGAGGGCCCAGGGTGAAAAGTAAGGTTGAGTACATTGGCATAGAAGGGAAATGTTGGTCTTTGTGGAGCACCTCCCCATGGCAACATCAATCTGACCCACAGAAAGACCCGTGAAGCATTTCCTTCTATCCATGTTGGGACAGGTTTCTGACTGATGCAGAAATCAGGAATGTGATTTCCTCTCACTGCCGTGTTGCCCAAACCATTTTGTTATGCATCCCAGAGCATGTTCTTTCCATGCTGGATCTCAAACAGCCCTTTCCCTCAGGTCTCCTCCCTCCCACCCTCCCACTCAGACTCATGCTCCTCCTCTCCCATCCCACCACACTCACTTCCTATTGCAGATTCTCTTCATTTTCTGTTTTTTCTCTGTTTCTGCCCTCTCTTCTCCACTACTAGAGCTGTTTGATTCATGGTGCTCTCAAAGCAGAGGAGAAGGCCCCTTCTTCTCTTATCCATTTATATGATTTACCAAAGTGTCTTCAATTTGTTTCCCCATTCCTTGACTTAGTAGCTATCCTTGCTGCTCTCCTTAAAATCAGTTCTCTTCTTCCCCTCCACTGTCTTCCTCTATCCACTCCAACCCTTTTTCATACCCTTACAGGCTAAGCCAGACTGTTCTCTTCCTCTCTGCACACACAGACCCTGGCCCATCCCCTTCTGCTTCTCCCATTCCTTCCTCATGCTCCCCCTCCTCACCAGAGCTTCAGCACTGCAGCCTTAAAGCAGGATAAATGGATATGGATATCGTACAATAAAACCTTCAGAATGGAGAGTTTTGTGCAAGTGAACAGCAGCCAAGCCTGAGAGACTGAAAATTGGATAAAGGGATTAAAACAGTAGCACATTAACAGGAGATTTAGAGTGTAATAAACTCATTTCATAATAATATGTGCGTTGGGGCTGGTAATAAATCATCGCGGGATCCCTGCCTTCCGCAGTGCCGGAACGAGGCAGTGACCCGAAAGCGGGGTAGGATTTCAGCGAGATGTGGATTAATTTCACAGGGTTCTTGGCCAGGAATAGAGCGGCTGTGCCATTCCCGTACAGCTGCTGCTGTTACTGCTGGCTTTTCGAAAAAAACATCCACAAAAAGCAAACAAATGAAACCAAACAAGAGGACCTGCCAGCACCGCCTGGCACACATTTGTGGTGAAGGGTACTCAAGTGGCCTTCACCAGCACCACCCCAGAGGCCAAACATTAGGCCAAAACACTTCTCAGTCACCTGCCTGGACAATGCCCTGCACCCATTCCGCACAGACCTGTGGGGTGAAGATGATAAAACAGCAACAGGAAAGAAGCCAGCTAGACAGAAATGCTCGGCTAAGTCACCACATTAATGGCCCGAATAACCTTGCCTAAGGCACCAAACTGAAAAGAATCTAACGACCACATGCAGTAGACATTCAAGCCTGGTGGGCAGCCCAACATGCAACCTCAGGACAGGTGGGGATGGGGAAAGGCTGAGACTCCAACTCACCTCTGCTGCACAAAGCTCATGAAAAGTTACAAAAGCGGTGAAGCCTCAGACCAAGAAAGGGAGGAGAGCAGCATGCTGGAATGTTCCCAGAGAAAGAATACAGATGGATCCAAGCTGTACTGCAATGAGGTGAGGCAAGGACTTTGCAGCAAGAGGTAATAAAGGAATAAAGAACAGGAAAATGCAGTACAAGCGTCCTGAAACAATGGACTTGAGGAGGCCTTGGGGAGGTGGGGACAGTTTGATGGTATCTTAAGAGCAGCTGGGGAGCAAAAAAGCCCTCACCAAAAGAGAGATATGGAGAAGCTCACAACAGTCAAGGCACTGGTCCAGATGACATGGGATCTGAGCTATATGTCTTGCCACTGCAGCCATGGAGATTGCTTAGGACAGTCAGTGCTCAGGGCAAGTCCTGCCTTGCTTTACCATCAGCAATAGGAGTGTGGCCCAGTGTGTTTGAGAAAAATATATGTTGGTTGATATCTAATACAATGTTGATACACATTAATACAATTTGACATAAAAACAATAAACTGTATTGAATAAAAGATAGGATGGGCCAATTTCTGAGGAAATTCTTGAAACATAAGCCAAGACTAGACTGGCATGAAGAAAGGGAAGGTAAATTTAGGTGAGGGATATGGAACACTGTGGGGACTGAGAAGGAAGTGAATCACCAGCAGTGCAAAATTCAAATCTCGAAAGCAGACCTGAGATCTTGAAGACCTGCAGATTCACAGAGATTTGTCTTTGCTGATATTGCTAGGGTGAGAACCACAGTGCTTATTTAGTCAAGGCCCAAGGCACAGCTCTGGACTTCAGTGAAAATATTAACTTTTATGCTGTACTACCCAAAGGCAGTGGTAACAAAAGTCACCAGTTGGCAATCAGCCATCTGCCTGCATGAGCCGATGGAGGATGTTCAAACCAAATAAGCCATATAACTGTTCCTTAAATGGAAGCTTAAGCCTTGCAAGAGGCCTGGATCTGAGGAAGAATGCTATCTTCATATAAAAGTTTACTTTATCATGTGTATGGTGGCTGCTGACAAGCTACCTACTATGCACAAATCCCTCAAGAAACCTTGTTTCTTTGTCAAAAGGAGTTTTTCAGAATCATGCATGTATGTACAGAAGACACAGCAAATACCTACAGCTTTTACAGGACCAGATTGCAAAGTAGGCTAAAGTGGCATGTTTGGTTTTTAAAAGAGGTGCCCTTGATATCACCTTGAAGGGCGGATTAAGGGAAAATTCAAAACAAGGAGAAAGGCAAGACTTCAGTAAACCAGGAAATGAGGTTCAATAAGATAGAAGGGCTGAATGTCTTAGATCATTCAATTCTCAATGTCTTGAGATTCATTCAGTCACGGGACAAGGAAGGGTCCCCAGCACTGCTTGGAAAGCCATGCCCACAGGTCTACAAGAAGAAAGCACAGGAAAGGCATGACGAAATATCAGGTCCCAACAGACTGTTGCCTGAACTCCCAAACTGCTTCTGAGGAAAATAAACTACCAGGTTTACAAAATGTTGCAAGGTTTGGATAAAAGCAAAACATTTCATAGTTTTTTCAGTGCAGAGCACCACAGGTACCCAGTACTGAGGCCCAGCTCTCACCTCACACCTAGGGAGGTCACCAGCCTGACTGCTGGACAAGGGTCCTGCACAAGGCAAATAGTCCAGCCTCATCTTGAACCAATTACTAGTCACTGACACAGACTGGAACAGGTCTAGCAGAGATCTGTACCTCTACACTGGCTGAAATGTCCACTTGAGATGGAGAAGCCTTGTTCATCCTCTGAATCACTCTGTGCAAAGACTTGAGTTTGACTCTGCCCTTGGCCTCTAAGTGCCCAGAGCATAGATTTATTAACCATGTCAGGTCACATTCTGTCCTGCTAGTTTAGATCAGGCAGCTTAACTTCCACTCAGGAAATTCTCATCATATGGTTGGAGACTCCCCTGTGCTCCCACCAAGTGTTTTGATGTCAATGAAACTACTTGAGTTTCAAGGAAAAAGATTCACAAAATGTATTCCTGCCAGTTCAGTCCTCCCAGTCCCCTGCTTTATACTGCACTTGGACTTCTAAGGGGAGCTACATGTT
The DNA here is from genome assembly GCA_026261815.1 of Monarcha castaneiventris obscurior. NCBI lineage: Eukaryota > Metazoa > Chordata > Aves > Passeriformes > Monarchidae > Monarcha > Monarcha castaneiventris. The sequence continues at coordinate 19,198,890 of JAMPIT010000886.1, forward strand.
GAATACCCCATTTTGGTCATGAACTGCTGTTCTGCACAGCACTGAGCTCAGAGGTTCAGCCAACACCCCAGACAGTCTGAGACCTCAAGACTTACAGCTGAGGTCTTTGTTGCCTTCACTTCTCCCACTCCAAGCAGCTCTACCATATGGCAGAGTTGACTTTTTACACTTCAGCATGAGCTGTGACAAACAACAGAACACCAAAGGTAAAATTTGCACTAAGCAAAGGGTTGAGTATTTTTTCCTCCAAAGAAAAAGAACTTATTTAAAAACACCTTTTGTAAAAACATATTTCAGCGATCACTTCCAGGCTGGAAACACTATTTTTGGATAATAAACACAGGAACAAGTACATCTATGTTTTAAAAATGCGTTGGTTAAAACAATTTAGCAAGTCCCTTGAAAATAAAAAGCAACAAATTTGAAGAAAAGTCTTAAGAAACCAGAAATTTTACTCAAAATTTATTTTATTTTTTTATAAATACTGGAAAACATGGTCAAAAACCCCAAGCAGGTCAGCTTGACTGTCAGCTTATAGTAGTGGGAAAAAGGGAAACCAGAAAGGAAAATTTCACTTTTGCTATTTCTTTTCCTCTGGTAGTAAGGGATGATCCCAGCTCAGCAACACTGCACAGTAAAATGATGGGAGTCCCAGGACTCTGCCCAGTGAGGTCAAACAATGCACACAAAGCTACCAGTGGTACATCAGTGCCACAGATACTGAGGTGACAGTCCTTGAGAGAGGAGCTCAGGGCCTTTCTGGCACCACAACAGCGTGTGGCCCTCCTGGTATTTGAGCCAGCTGGGAGGGTGGCACAGTGGTAGCGGCGGCAGCAGCACTGCTGCTCACCTAAGCTGGCTTTCCCTCATTACCATAGCTCTTGCCACACCACTGAAGTGTAAATTCACTCAGTAAATCGCACCAGCTTCACCGTTGCAAGACAGTACTCAAGAAGCACTAATAAAGAGGGGAAATTGGATTTGCACCGAAGTCAGCCTCAAACTTCATCTGTAAGTCGCTGCCAGTCAAGGCCTGTAAGCCCCAGCCAGACTTCCCTGGTAGTAAACTGGCCATGGAAACTTGGGAAGCCAAGGCACAGAAATGAATATACTCAGCACAGGGCCTTCATATTCCTTCACCCCACAAGAACCAACAAGACCAAGTCCTGTGTAATAAAAACTGGTGGACAGTGAACCACAACAGTAGGTTACTCCAAGTAGTGAACTAGAGAGCCAAGGGGCTGTAAAGCGCCTTAATTTCTCTCCTGCTGAATTCAAAGGAGGTATTTCTTCCCACTACACCTACTAGGTGATATTTAAGAATAAGAAGAAAATTCCATAAGCCCTCCAATCAATTTGACGTATAATTTCAGCTGGAAAATAAAGGTAGCTCTGAGATAGCTCTGAAAATGCTGAAAGACCCAAGTTCCGTGTCCTCCAAACACTACATCACAGCTATCAGTCAAAACTATTTCTTTTGTGCAAAAAAGGACCAATGCTAGCAAAAGGGCTGAACATGGCTAAAACAAAATATGTCTTTTTTTAGTTAAATATAAAGGCTAGGGTTGTCCCAAAATGATATTTGCATGAGAAAGGAAAATAATGAGAGAGATAATAATATAAGAAAATTTAAGTTTTTACCCTCATTTAATAAAAAACCTTTTAAAAAGGGGAAGAGCAAAGAAAAGCATAAGGCATTTTTCTACATGAAAGATTTTGTCTGTTTCACAACATCCCCCTTCTTTACTAAGATTAAAAATGAAATTAAAGCTATCTGATTCATTTCCCCACAACTGGTGCACAGTTACACTGACCTGCAGTAGTTTTAGGACTGCCCTGCTGAAAAGGGCCACCACCTTCCAAGACACGCTGCAGGTATGTGGCCGGTGAGTTAAGGCATGCCATTGATTTTTTATTTGTCACAAAATATCATTGTAATGCAGTTGCATGATATTGTGCTGGCCAGAAATCACCTTCAAGACAGTTTAGTGGTATGACATGGTACATTGTCAACAGTAAATCTGGGCTGGAAGGCAATAACCCATTCCGATGCTGATCACTGAAGACACCAGAAACAATTAAATGCCTACTGTTAATCATGCTACCTGGCTTACAGGCAAACCACCTTGTTCTGTAACCTTCTATGATTTTATTAGCTCAAGAGGCTCAAACGAGGTTGCTTTTTAGACAGGAGACCTGCAAAGGCCATGCAATGTTGGCAGAAATGGCTTGGCTGTAGTGAAGTGCTGACTCTATTCACAACAGATTAACCCTGGGCAGTTCAGGTGAGCCCTAAGCTCAAATATTATTTTTACAGTCATAACCATTTCTGTTGGAAAGACAAGCCACATTTACCAGCATTTCCAAGTTCCTGCACAGACATTTTCTCCCTATGTAAATTCCAACTGGACAGCAGAAGTGTCTTCTTCAATTCCATTGCAAAGAAGTTATTTAACATTTCCTTGGGTGTAAATAAATGCGGATGTAAACAAGTTGCCTTGCTTTGGCAGAATAATCAATGGCACAAATATGAGAACTAGAACAGTAAGTGAGGCAGAAATTCTGCAGAAAAAGCTCAAGTTGAACCAGAGTCATCAGTGCAAAGTAAACCAAATTCACTCATGGACACTTCAAAGAGGAGCACAGATGGTCAGGTATGTCAGACCTCTCTGCGCTGGTGGGGTTTCAGCTGGAACATTAAATCTAGGCCTGGATCCCAGATTCAAGGGAGATGGTGGTAAATAAGAGCCCTTTGTGAAGAGAAGTATGACTGGTCCAAGACCTAGAAAGTGAAACTTTCTTTTCACTTTTCACAGGTCCAAGACCTGTAGAAGTGAAAAGAAATGAAGATGTTCAATCTACAGATGTGAAGGCTTAGGAGAAACATCTTCCTAGTAGGTAAAATACTGAACAAAAAGGAAGGTAATTAGCCCTTCTCCATGCCAACATAGAAAAGACAACAAGACTTAAATTGCAGCAAGATCTAGATTAGCCATGAGGACCAAGTGTCTAGTGCTGTGAATTAGTGCTACAGGCTAGTGAAGTACTGAAACAGATTGCTGAAGGGAAGCTCTGATATCTCATCACTGAAAGCTTTTAACGACAGAAAATTAGCTAGAAAGTTATAAAACACTCATCTGAGGTAGAATGGGTCTTGCCCTAGGGCAGGGAGATGGATTGGATCATCTCATGATGCTAATTCCAGGCTTAATTTTTCTGATAATCATATCCAAATTAAAGAAACTAATTCACAGTGAAGCTGATTGATATCTCCAATGCCATATATTAGACCAGTAGCAAGAGAGTAAGTATTAAGACCACCAGTAACTGCTATATGCACATCACTGCCATTTGCTTCAATACTAGCTGCAAAAATATTTGAGAAGAAAATGGGGAGAAGGGTAATTTACTGTGATTTCCCTTCCTCAGTGTCCAAAAACATTTCCAAAATAGCTTGACCAACAGGCTGTAGTATGTATAGCTATATTTGTGTAAGTAGAAAAATTTCTCAATTAAAATTGAAATATTTCTTCTTCTTTAAGTTTTGGGGTGGGTAATGTTAAGCATTAAAATTATCATACTTTTTGTTAAGGAATACAAGCATTTTGTTAAAAAATAAGAGAAGTACAATATTTAGACTCATCAGAATTTTTTTCCCTGAGAAAATGTAATGAAAAGCAAATGTTTTTCAGGTCATTCTGTATCTACCTTTTCTCTGGAAGGAAAAAAATTGTTTTAAGCAAATTACTTCCCTGCTTTGGCATTTTTGAGTCCAGGTTTCATACTCAATCAAAGTACATTTGTGTTGCCGCCTTATGGAAGGGAGCAGCAAGAATTTGGTGTTCCTCAGATATGTAGAGACACAATGTCAATGGTCTTGATGACTTTTTGGTCAAGGAGCAGCAACACTGGTGGTTAGTAAGTTGGGTTAGCCTGGGGTTTGTCTCTGATACTTTCTCAAAGCAGGTCCCTGTGTTGCCTTCCTGTAATAACTCCTGAACTGCATTTGCAGAGCCATGTTTTGGGGAAGGGCCTGGACACCTCATTGCCCCAGCTCATCCTACTGAAGCCATTCCTTATACAACAATAACATCTTTACGTACTACAGAGCACTTTGTATGCTGCTTGGCATATCCCAACTGGAACCATGTGCTCACTCCCTGCCATTCCACTTCCAGAGTCACACATTAAAAAATTAGTTCCTTCTCCATCTGAAATTGCAAAATCTGCTTATCCTTCTCTCACAGGGACAAAGTCTTAGCTGGTAGAATTTAGTGGGATCCATTGCTATTCACTGATGCTGCCAGTTGTCCTGCAAGTTCCTGTTCCACTGACAGATTTTATTTATTGCATGCAGCTGGTATAATATGCCCAAATCTACATGGCTGTTTCCCAGGACTGTGTAACCAGGACAGCAAAATAATTGTTTCAGAGCATGGACAGAGTCCACCCAGATTCTTCCATCAGATCATGAGCAATGGTCTATGGTGAGCTGCCAGTGGCATAAAGAGAAATTACGTAAGCCGAGTCATTAAACTGACAGCCTCCTTTCAAAGGATGAAATGCACACACGTTCATCCGAACACAACATATATGCTTCACTACAAATGGGACTTGTGCAGGTTAAACTTTCTTCTGTGTAGGACCAGTTGTCCCTTCTGAGCCACATTCTTACCTCATGTAAGTTGGTGTCTTCATGTTATCCTCCCAAAGCCCTGTTGAGATGAAATCTCCTCCCCACCCCGCAAGCTAACGATCTGGAGCTTTCCATACAGTGACAAAAATTCCACATTTTTAGTACTGCTTTGTTGCTATCATCACCGAGTAAGGGTCTGTTCATCACATGGTCTGCCCTGTATTTTTGTCAAAACAGAAATACAACAATTACTCTCATTTCTCTCAAAGGTCCTGTGCATACACTTCTTGCTCTAAAGTAGGGAATATAGTTTGTCTGAACTTCACTTGAGTATTGGTCATTTTCAATATGTTTCTGTTATATTAATGGAAAAATATGGGAGCCCTCCGGTGGTAAAAATAATACCTTTAATTTCCCATAGATGATAACCAGAATCTGTAACCTAGCAGACAAAGTGCCTACTTCAGCTTTCAAAGGTGCAGCTGTGAGTTCAGAACTGTGTATTCAGTACCTTTTCTGTTCACTTTATTCTACTCATGCAATTTTAACTTAATTAATACCCACTGATTAAGCAGGACCGTGAAAATCATAACAACAGCTACCATCGCCAATGGGTCAAATTTAGATGTGTGGTAAGGTGTGCAAATGCTGTAGGAAGAAGGGCACATGAAAGGATGAAAACCTGGGGCTTGTGTTAAAGAAGAAAAATCATGGTGTCAATGCACTGATTTTCACCAGAAGTCAAGCATACCGGATCACATTCAGCTGACACAATGAAAGCCTCAACTTCAAAGAAAAACTTTATGCCTCACAAGAACAGTTTTAAAAGCTGTAGCATCCAACACTGAACTTCTACTAGCTGTGAGAAAAGGAAGGTAAAGAAACACCTCATTAGATTCACTCCGATCTACCTCTTAATGGTAGTCTCTCTCCCCCCATAAGTTTCAACTGTAAAACCACACACTTATCCAAAAAATAGTATCCTGGAAATAGGTAAAAAAGGGAGGAAGGATCAGTCTGATGCATTTTGTCTGGCAAAATGAAAAAAATAAAATGTTTCACAGCAACCAGAATGCACAGTTTTAATCCAAGCTAACCCTTGTGATACGGTATTAGTTTTTTTCTTTCTACAGCTCTTTAAAGTTGCACTTAAATTTCAAAATAACCAATGTAATAGGAAAAATGAAAGCTTGTTTTGCTTCTAAATGTTAGGAAAAAAAACATTTTGAGTTTCCCTGCATCACTGTTTTTTGTTAAAAATGTAGTTTTCAGCTAAAACACAATTTACCAATGGTGACAGTTACAGAGTCAGTGGTAAGAGGCAAAAGAAGGAATCATACACCAGAGCTGCAAAACCAGCAATGGGAATTACTCCTTTATTTTGCTACATATGTGGAACTGCGTGTGAGACAGAGCTTTCTCAAAACCCTTCCTCTGGTGCTCATAATTGCACCTGAAAGGCACACGGAGACCCATGTGATGCCAGCATGTGTCATTTCCTCATTTGGGAGACAAACCAGCTGTCTTCTTTCATCACCCAAAATAAAGCAGAGACAGGGACACTGACAGTGGGGAATTCTCCAGAAGTGGCCGACCCACCCAGGTACCTGGAGCAAAGGGCACGATAGAAGCTCATGGCAGTGGCTTGCCCAGGTCACAGCACAGTCCCACGGACCTGCAGTGCTGGAGCACAGCCTTTCCTGTTGATTGCTCCTTCCTGGCAGATGTCAGTCCATAACATCATGGAGCATGGGACATAACACTGCCTATGGTCAGGTGACCATCATCACATTTACATATCTCCTTATTTCTGATCACAAGGACCAAGATCTCCAAGCCAGGACCCAGCCTCACACCATGCAGCAGATCTTCCTCACTCGTTTCACTTTTGAGTTGGTTATAGTTACAACTACAAGCTACTGCTGTAGCTTAGAAATCCTTTAGTACTTAGCCTTGTGCAATGCAGGAAAAGGAAAGGTAGTTTGGGCCAAACCCAAGGGTAATGCTCTAGAAAATTGTATTGGCAAAAATAAGAGGCTCATCTAAACCACACAAGGGTTAAAGAATTTCTTTACCCAGCATAGAAACTCACAGTTCAGAAAGCATGTTCTGAGAGACAGACCTGCCCCCTCAGACATGCAAGGACCTCTCATCAGGAAAGCAGAAGGCAAGATCCACAGTGCAGATCTGAGAGCAGAAAACAGCAGTGGCCCTGTGTGGCAGCTGTTCTTCCTGCTAGTAAATAGGCTCAGCTCACCCTGACTATCTTCAGAGCCAGTTGCCTGATGCAAACACCGTAATGTTTTGCATCAAGGTCTTGCTTCTGTACTGTTCACAGTGCTGGAAAAGGAGTTTCCCAGCTCCCCTCTAGTCTTTTCTGTCTGTGCATTAAGCACAGAAGAAAACAGAGTAAAAGATGCTGGGAGAATTTTTGGAATGCACACCCCACTTTCTGAATTTTATTTTAAATATTCCTTTGTCAAGTGACATCTTGGATGGGAAGGTCAGGTTTTCCACCTGTTCAGACATCACCTGTTAGTTCTCGGAGATAAAAATTATCTTCTTTAGACTTCAGAATTAATGTGTCTTTGAGATGAAAACAGCTCACAGCTACATTATACATTAGAAATCTTCATTCTACATTTGTGCTATTCTGAATTTATAAGCCTGGAATAATTTTAACATCAATAGAGGAGGGCTCTCTAAGAGTAAAAGACATATAAATGGCCTAGAGTTCATAGTCAATTTTAAAATATCAACTTGCATAATCAAGAGTGTAGCCCAGGAACCAAGGAGAGGCAAAGCAAAGAGGAAATTTGCCCTACACACTGTTACATTGTAGATAGTCTCATTTACAGGAAATGCTCCCAGAGCCAGTCATGAGTTGGAAAATCACATCTAGTCGTGGTTTGACTCTCCATGGATGGGACTTAGCTGTGAATTTGGTATCTTCAGTCTTCAACCACATGCAAAATAGTGTTTCAGAAATAATCTGGGCTTCCCTCTTTCCATGCCAAAGATAGATTTCCTCAAAGCTGGCATCAGTGTTGACCAAAGGGCAGCAGGATAAAAGGAAAATATTTCTGAGGAAGCAATCTGCCAGATCTCTAGCTCACGCAAAAAACTCCTGTGTTGATTTCATCTCCCTCAGGTCCAGCCCCACATTTGGAAAGAGATTTTTAATAGCACTGCTTTTAGGCTGATCAGATAAACACTACACAAACTGCTGCTTACAAGTAGTCAAGCATAGCATGAACTTCAGCACTTCAGAGTTTTGTGCTGCATCTATCCTGCACCATCACCTGCTATCACTGGGCAAACACAGAGAGAGTGCATGTCCACAGGGAAAACCCTTGACACTGACTGCACGTGGACATGGGTTCTCTCTGCTGTTGCTCGTGGTGCTTGAGGAAGATGTGGTCAGCTATAAGCACAATACCAAGCATAAGCAGAACATTTTGTGAGCAAATTAGCTGTCTCCCCTTCAGAAGTTCTGACCTCTCAACATCCTTATTTACTAGAATTCAAGCAAAAAAAAAAAAATCAGAAGCAAACAAGCATCTCTGTGTCACCTCTTGGCGCTGGAAATGGGAAGACTAATTACAAGTTTCCTCTCCCTGTATTTCTTTCTGTGACTGTCAGGCCAAATGACACAATGACCTAAATCAACATGTCCCTGGTTCTGTAATTTCTGTCATTCTACAACCATGTCTATTATTGGTGTCCTCTACTTGTATTATGTCCACATGATGGTCTTTACCCATTTGGGAGATCTCTATGGCCAGCAATGTAGATTTGAGAGTATTTGCCAGTAATGGGAGTAATGTCCACCTTCCAGTGCTTATCCCAAACCTCATCTTTAAAGCCCCACAGAAATAGCAGAAGGCCACCAGAAAGCAGCTGTGTTTTTCAAAGACTGTACTCTATTGTCTCCTAAAGGCTTCCAGCAAACGTACTCTTCTGGACCTCCCAAACATGCTCGAAGATTATCATCCATGTTTGTAACGACCCAGTATTCCAGCTAGGGATTTATTTTGTTCTCCCATCTCCCTTTTGTGTTTTTTTAAAAAACAGCATCACAGCATAGCAGCCACCACTGCTGCAGCAGCTCTGTGCAAGTCACATCAATTCCATTCCCAGGGGTGCAAACCAATTTCTCTTGTTTTTCCACCCGTCTCTCTGGCTGAACCTCCAGCAGCCTTCAATCCCATTAATCCAAGCACTGCTGGCGATGACGAAGACTGATTTCACCAGCAAACGATCAATTTGTATCTCCCCCCCTTTTTTCTTTTTTCCCCTTTTTTTTTTTTGATGCGATGTACAAAATATCATGAAAAAGGCGTTAGTGGTGATAGTTCCACAACAGTGAAATAATAGAGTAATAAGGCAATCCACTTTTGACCTTGCAGGACAGCTAATTCATCTACCCATCTATCTTAATTATTCCCTGGGTTACAAAAGAGAAACTGTACAATTCATTCATTCCACGGTGACAATTCCATTTTCCACCCCCAGTAAAGCACCATCCTTTCTCTGCAGTGATCCTGCCATAGACCACATCCTTTCTCAGCCTACTCACACCAGCCCTCATGCAAACAGTCACTAAAGGCCTGATCCAAAGCCTGTTGAAGTTGATCAAGTCAGGCCCTTGTTGGTCCCAGTGCACTCCAGTCCATGCTCTTCCATACTTGCACCTCATTTCTAAGCAAAAAAGGAGTCAGCCACCTTCACAAGCCACATTAAAAGTGGGATCTCTGGTGGAACAGACAGGTGTGCAGACAGACTAACTGTGCCCTGGGAGACTGACTTTTTAAGATCTTCTCTCATGTTTCTGGAAAGAAGGTATCTTACAGAAAGGGACGTATTGTCTCAGGAAAGTCTGTCTGCACTGGATGAGAGCAAGACAGGACCTCTGAGTTTGAGGGGCATATTGTGATAAGGGTACAGAGAAGACATAGGCCAGACAGTGGAGAAGAGTCACAGAGCATTTTCTGATGGCACTGTTTTAAGTTTTGCTTTGTATGTTTTGCTGAATATTAATTTGTCTTGGAAGCCAGTATCTGAGTCTCAAATGCCTTACATCCATACAACCTGATCTTCCTGCTGCTTCCCCTCGGAGGCTCAATACCACAACTTGCCCATTTTTAGACATGGCATATACAAGTAGACTGTTTGCACATGAATCTCCACCCTGCAGGGAGAGTGGTGTGAATGAATGTCTCCTACCATCTGAAAGAGCCAAGGTTAGTCTTCACCTCCAAAAGGCAAAGGGGTTTGCTGGCATTTGTGATGCCAAAGTTTGACAACATCCCTTACAGCTTAACAGTTGCTAGGAAGAAAGTGGAGAATTGGCCACAAAAGGAGGTAAAGAGGAAGGTGCTTCAAAGGGAGTAGGAGTAACTGAGACAAATCCCACTGACTCTTGGTTGTTCCTCCTATGAGTTAAGTTGAAAAAAAGCAGTGGAAATTCCCATAAAGGACAGCTGTTTCCAGTCAGGTCTGTCCTACTGAAAGGAGTCTTGGCTGCTGATATATCCTTGAAGATTTGCACTTTTCTAGCATCTGACTTCTCTGTTTTTAAGGTCATCTTTGGACTACAGCTTACTTTGTTCCTCTACTTAGCATCTTCATATTCCCTCTGGACTCTGGAGCAAGCCAGACTCCTTTCGTCTCCTCACCCTCCTCTGTCCCCCGTCCCTCAATTTACTCTCTTCTTACTGCTCAAGCCTGTATCTCTGCTTGTCTTTCCAGCACCCAGTTCTCCTTATCTACGGTATACACCCCTCTCTTCTTTAAAGACACTAAACCTAGCACTTCATTTCCTCTCTCTGTAACAGGTCTTTTCAGCTTGATTTCCTTTGTTGCCTGGTTTCTCCACCTCTGTCACATTTGTCTCCAGTTTCTGCTGCCCTACCCTAAAAAATCCATTCTCTTTTTCACATCCCCTCGTCACCTCCTGGACTCCTCCACTTGTCCCACATAGTCCATCCACACTTTTGATTCACTTTAGTAAAGCAACTTATATCTTCCACCAACTTCACTCTGCTGATACATCTTCTGCCCCCTTATATCTTTTCCCACTCTTACCTTCATTTTCCTCTTATTATTGTTCTTTATACTTACTATGGTCCCTGACCCATTATCTCACCAACCTACTCTGCTTCCTCCTCCTCATAAACTTTTACATTAGTAGACATTCTATTTCCCTCTTCATCACATCTAACCTGAAATTGTAATCTCTTAAGAGGAGTAGGCACATGTTCTTACATGACATTTATACTTGATATTGCCTTGTCAATGTACAGTGCTTTGAATGACTATTATTAATACATCAGTAATACAAAGACACCACCCTGGGTTCAGGTATCCTCAAGACACAGATTGCTCCAAGCATCCAAGTACATCAGGGTAGTATTAGGGCTGCTTTCCCCTTTGGTACAGTTTTCCACTAAGTCTGCCACAGCAGTTCTTGTCAGGAACAAGATCCTGGGCTGGAGTGTAAACTGCAAGACGATACCCTACATCCCAGAGAGCAGAACTGGAGCCTAAAGTCAGGTGTACACAGGGTTAGCTGGAAAATCCACCCCGATGACAATAAATACCCAGGTCATTGCATAGATGTCTTCAAATCCCTTAGTGCAGAGGTGCCTACTGACATCAGCTCCTCTGAAGACCCAAAGTCAGTTGATAGGAGTCTGGCACAGAAATGTGGGCAGAATTCAGGCCAGCTGAATACAGCCCAGGATGCCACTGAGCAGTGAAAATAGTGAAGCAGAAGGCAGAGCCTGGACCAGTGGTGCTGCTTCACTGCATTTCAACAGAACCTGCATAGTATGTCCAGGCTCTTTGGAAGCAGCAAGAGGATGCTTCTACAAATGAGGTCTACAGTGAATAATGTTATAGCAGGACACAGGTCATGTGTGAGTGAAAGTACCAGCAGCAAAGCAGGGCAAGCTGATGCACAGGCATAGCTGACACAGGTTGCTGCAAGCTGGTACACTGAAAACAGCCTGTACCGTAACTAGCCAAAGTCCCAGCAGAGAAGCTGTACAGTGCCACAGTGCAGAGTGACACAGAACTGCTTTTCCAGTTAAGACATTGACTGCCAGCTGAGGAGGATGCATTTCAGTCCCTGACTGACACAGGTAAGGCACTCTTAGGTGGCCAACTTCTCTCTGTTAGCATAATTACAGGATGATAAAGGGGATGGCCCATGAGCCCTGCATAATGTGATTCTTTTTTCAACAACTCAGAATTCATACTGCAGAAGCATCACGCTCCCCTCAAGAATTAACCTTTCTGCACCTCCCGCCACGCTGGTACTTGTGGTATGCAGGAACATTTCCCACCTCAGGCACAGTTGCTAGTCTCTTTCTTGGCATTGGATATGGTGTATAGCTAGACAGCTGAATGCTTTGATCTTCTTGATGGCTGGTGCACATACAAAGCTTTTGGAGTCATGTACTTCCTTGTTCCCCAGGAGAGCAAAGTTTCTTGCTCAGCTGAAAATTAACTTCTGGAGTTTGCACTTGCTCACTTCCTCTTAAATGGCCTGCAAAGCAGCTCTGAAAGCCAAGTATTACATTCCCGGGATCCCATGACTGCCTTTTCCCAGGCACTCCCCAAGACAAAAGAAAGGGAGAAAGGTGAAGATTAAGAAGAACAGGCCAAAGAAGTTTCAGAGGAGAGAAGAAGGAAAATGGAATGAGAAGGGAGTGAAGGAGAGAAAAAGGAATGGAGGGAGAGAGGGAGCAGCAATAATAAGGTCATTTGTTACAGGAGCTACTCCTAGTCTGTGTGTATGTAACACAATTTGAGCTAATTGTATTGCCCTCACTTTGGGGACGTTGCTGTCTGTCTCTGAAGCTTTTTCTAATTTCCCCCCTTAATGTACGATTTCAGAATCTTTCATTCTAATGATTTTAATGCAATCAGCAAAACTATGCATGTAATTGTCTTTGGCACGGCACTCGCTGGAGTGGCACTCAGGGACAGCTCCCTGAACCCAGGACTCCGACAGGAGAATGCAAAACAGGCCTGTTTTCAATCACCGCGGCAGAAGGCAGCCGGCAACGTCTGCGAAAGGCTGCCGAAAAAAAACATTTGTCGGAAGACAATGACAAAAAAGGGGGTCTCAGCTCGGTGCTATTCAGAGACAATTTGTAAGCACGGCTGTTGAAGTCGATCCAAAGGCTCCGGAACAGCTGGAGCTTTGCAGTGATTGATAAGTGCGCCCAGGAGAACTTCATTTCTGCCTGAATGAAGACAAAAGCCCCGCGATGCTGGGCGGATGGGTAATGTCACTATCATTAAGTAGTGAGAGTGGATATGCCAGACCTTCAGATGGGGACACAGTCAGGGCTATGAGGAGAGGTCAGGGCACCCTCCCTTCCTTCCCATCACCGCCAGCTCTCTCCCCTCCCTGACTCCCCCCCTCTTCTCACACACACTTTCTGGACAAACACCCCTCTGCTAATTGTAATGCCCATATAATAGAACTTCCCCCAGTTTATAAGTACAGACCATAGGTCTCTCCTTCTCTTCATAACTGCTCTGCACACACTCCTTCCAGACCTTTTAGAGCTGGTTTGGACTGTAGGTGCTCCAGGCAATCCACATGCACTTTTTCCACGCAAAAGGTCACTGTTGCTCATGATCTCACACTCAGAAGACACAACCCTTGAGAGCTATCTTCAGTACCCATACTTGGGTGACTCCCACCAAAGGCTGCTTGTCTCCTTCATCCCTGTATTGCTCACCAGTACTTTCTGAAATCTAAAGCCTGCATTTCTAAAATCAAGTCCAGCTGAAATTTTTGGGCAACACTGTGAAAACAGAGCATCAGCACATGACAAGAAAGCACGTGAAATACAAAGCTGATCACAATGGAATTGAACTGGCATCTATGTGCTTTGCATTGAATCTCAACTGCTTAAGGTTTGTCTGGTTTGGGATGTTTGCTGACACAGTCTATTTTTCCCTGTGGAGTTACCACATCTCACATGCAGTCATCATAAAAAGCATTGGAGACAATAAACTAAAACCTCAGCTTTCACTTTGTGCTCTTCTCACGGTGAAGAAAAAGCTGGAAAATACAACACAAGTTGTTCTGAAACAAGCACCAATATTAAAGGACCCTATACATATCAAATTACCTTTGGTTCTGCCCACAACTAGCCAAATTCAAGAGCTGGCTCCTCAGTTTCTAGATATTCTGTAGCCAGGACATTGGGCACCTCTGAAACTCTGCAGTACAGTTGTGAATCAGCAGTGCACCACAGAAGTCATCAGAAAACAGTGCACAGCAAGGGTGATGTCCCTGCAGGAAGGGGAACAAACTGCTTGAAGTTTCTCTAAGCCTGGGTCACAAATCCCCAGAGGATTTAACAACCTAATCAAACACTTGCTTCTTTCCCTTCCAAGTAGCAAACCCACCTCTTTTTTCCTGCTGTCCAGCCTAGGCAATGCCAGAGACAAGACAAAGACCTCTTCCAAAAACCCTGCAGTCTTTCCTTTAGCAAGAAGTATTAGTCCATCACCTTTTGGGGTGGTTTAAGGAATGTGAAGGAAAAAAAACATAACTGGAGAAAAAGGTTCAGCTGGGCAGATGGCCCATTGCTATTATACTTCTTGCTGGTATTTTAGACCACCCCTCTCACACATAATGCTATTTAGATGACACGACCTAAGAATACACAGAGCTACAGTTCCTCAGTGGGGATCCCGGTACAGGATACTCTCAACCAGCCACAGCTGAGTGACTAATCACCAAGGGAGATGAACCTGAAGAAAGATGAGAAGCTTAGAGTCAGGAGGTCTGGGACTGTTTCCAAACTCTATTACTGACCTGGGCCAAATCACACCCACTCTGCTGTATCTTTTTTCCCCCACTTTTCTGCTCAAGAGCTCTGCAGTAGAGGATCCAGGCTGCTGTGCAGCTGAACAGTAACTACAGCAACATCCCACCCTGAGCTGAAACCATAACCTTCTTCAGCAATAACATTTATAAGAATCCCTATCTACCAGCACCAAGCATATTCCTGCCTTGTTGCCACCATGTCAGAAGCCATAAACCAAAGTTACTCAGGGAAAGCAAAAACTCCAGCTATCAGATTATCACTTCCCCTCTGCACTGCAGCTCAGATCCATTTGAACCTTTTATGAGCACCACCATCATCACTCCCTTGATTCCCATATTCTTCACAGATACTGTGCTGCCCTAAGGGAGGGTGCTGAGAGACCTAGGGATGCTCTTTGCTGGAGGTGATCTCTAGTTGCTCAGTTTTGGCAATTAACTATTTAGAGCCCAGGAGGCATAAACTCACTCTTCTACTCATCCAGTGACACCTGTGTCAGCGATCCCATGTCACCTCAGACTGTTAGTTCTTTGGGCAAGGGAAAGCTTTGTGCCCACTGTACAAAGCCTACCACATGGCCAGGCCTCTCTACCACCACAGGAAGCAGCAGTAGCCCCCATAGAGCTCCAGCACACATACAGATGCCCAACATCCTTCTGTGCCTTCTGTTGGTGGTGAAAGCAAGATCATCTGACATTACCCTCACCCTCTACCTTCCAAATTCCAGGAACCTCTTGCTAAAGCAACATGGTATTTTTTACTGACTTACACCCCGCCAACATTTTGCACTCTCTGCAAGGTGATGGACTAGCACAGGCCAGTGATCAGCAGGAAAGCCAGTTCCCACTGGCCTGCAGAGGAGCACCAGCCCCACTGCTATTTGTACATGTCCTCTGGAATCTCCACATTCAGCACTGTTCTTGCCAAAGCCACCACCAAAATGTGCACATCATTCCCTAACCGCACTGTCCCCAGAGCTGGCACTGGCTGCTTGTTCTGCCTGCCTGCTCGGACAGCTAAATAGTTATGCAGAGCACTGCAGTGCTGGGGGGATCCCAGGCCTTCAGCACATGCTTTGGAGGGCCCCTTGTGGACATCCTTCCTGAGCTGGTAGCCCAACTTGGCTGCAGAAAGCAGCCTTGTAGCCTTTCTGGAGCAGGGAGGACACAGCAGACACTTTCTGGAAAGGAAAATAGAAGCACTCAAATAGCTGAGTGGTCCCTGTCAACCAGGAAAAGAACAGAATCCCAATGGCCCAGTGGCTTACAGCTGCTGCCTTCCACTGAGCAATGCTATTTCAGCTTCTGTACCTCCACTCTGCAGGCAGCTGTGATGATACAAAACCTGCTTCTGCAGGCAGAGATCTCTTTTCAGAGCCTGCACATTCAGCACCAATTTTACCAGTAACATGTCAGAGCAAAACTTTAGCACTGAGAGGAAGCAAGATACCCAGATTTAATGAACTAATCTAGACCAGCAGAGACTTTATTACAACTAAGTAAAGACCTCCAAAACCTCCACTCAAGCTCAGTCAGGCCTAAGCTTCCAGAAAAGTGACTTTCCATGGCAGTAATATATTCCCCACAAGACACTCCATTTGTCATAGCTACCAGGTTCCAGCTTCTAGCTGAAGAAATTGCCCAAGCATCTCACTACTGTAAGCTTCCTGTTCCTAATTTTTGTTCTCAGAAAAGGATTCTGCAAAGCTTTCAATGATATTTTCCTAGTTTCTTACACCAGTCTGGGATGACTCTTTAGCCTGGTCCTCTCAGAGACTGTCATTCACCTTTCAGTTGGCACCTGTAGCATGACTGACAATACTGCCAGGTCCAATACAACCTTCACATGCAGGTAGAGCAATGGTGAGCATTAAAATCCTTGGATGTCTTCAGAGTCAGATACAAGACTCCAAGGTCCCTCCTTGGCAGTGCATAGCCTGCATCACATCTTTTTGAGTATAGGGCACCAGGCACAGGAGCTCATGGCCAAGCAGACCAAGACAAGCTGTATGCAGCCCACACACAAGGCATTCAGAGGGACAGTTGGGAGGTGGTCTGTCCTTTTAGACCTGTATAAATACAGCCTCTATTCCCACCAGAGAACACATGGCAGAACCAAAAGTAGACCCATGATCTGAGAGCTCTGTTCTGACCTGGACCCAAACAGCAATCACACCAGGTGCTGACAAGTTTTGATCCCTTCATGGTCCTCCCTGTCCTAAGCCATGACAGTAGGGCCAAGCAGGATCCAAAACTTCCTCCAACCTGCCTTTGTCCCCACTCTGATCTGTGAAGTAATAAATAGTGATAAATCTTGACAGAGAGCATCCAAGTGTCTGGCATGCTGTGGAGAGTGAGGGCAAGGCAGCTTCTGCTACTGGAGATGATCTCTGGCCTGCCTTTCATGATGACCCCAGAGAATTCACACCGCCCTGCTCCCTCCTCTTGAAAGGTGATAACAAAGGTGTGAGTTTCTAAGCCTGACTGGCTCATGGAGTTAAAACCCAGTGAACCTGACCAGATCAGTGATAAAGCCAGAGCTCTGCTGAATTGGTCATTCTCTTGCTCTCTCCTTCTCTTGCCTGACCCCTCTTTTGCATGGTTCATAGAATCGGCAAAACTCCCTGACACAGAAACTGGAAGACACTCGATCTGTCGGTAACAATTTCCAGCAGCTCTGACAGGAACAGGCAGAGCACAGGAAGAATAAAAAAAGGGAAAGGAAAAAAAAAGGAAAATAATTCCTTCTGCCTCGTATTCTCCCTTTTGTTTTCCCTTTGGCTCCTCTCTTTCTTAGTGTTGTGCAAGTGTCTCCTTTCCTTTGTGTGCAGCTGGACAGATGAAGACAGTCCATGGGCCACAGGAGGCATCCCAACTCGAGCCGTAAAACAGACTAACTCATCCCAAGAGGAAAGACTACATGGAGATGGGTAGATTAACCTCTCTTACTTTAAAGCCCCCACAGCACTTGCAGAATGCTGGTTCCCTTGATCCCGCTCACCCACACTGGCAGGGAGGCTTGGAACAGGTAAGGAACGGCAGTAGAGAAGACGAGGCTGGCGATGTTTATATCCACATACTATTTACATTTTCTAGGTCACATTTACTGGGGTTGAAGGGATGCTTTCTTTCATTTTATTTTGCAGAATGAAGTGTGGCCTGGAACCATCAGTGTGTTTTTACCCACTAGATGCATGGCTCTGTCTTTGATCCCTCCTGCTCTCATCACTGTGGCTTCAAGCTTGGTGCACAGCAGGCTTCACAGAGGATTGTGGAAGGGTCTGAGAGAAGTCAAGGCATATAGACCGAGATTTCTGCAGCCCCTTGTGGGTTGTACATCTGACTCAGAGACTGGCCCTGTCACTAAGGAGACTGGACTCCAAAGCCCAAGCTGTTCCTGCCCATCCTGGAGTTCTGATGTCCTTCACTAAGCAAAAGTCATCCTGGCTAAGTGTCTAGGGAGAGGCAAGTATGATGTCTACCTTTCCAGGCAACACCCACCCTAGCCAAACATTAGATCAATAAGAGTTATGGATAGTGGTATCAGCGTTGTATCTTCAGAGCTGCATTTTCCTCATCTCCGCTCACACTGAGGGATTTGTTTTTCAGAATAGGTGATCTCTTGAAGGAGGTATGCGAGATGATAGGAAGGAGAAGCCATTGCTCTGATGGGCCAAAGGCCAAGAAACAACAGTATTTATTACACAGGACTAACTTCCACCATGATAGAACCAGACTATCATATGGTCATACAACCCGCACCTTCAGAAAATACACACCCTTGCAGGAGTCCGGCTTGAAAGCAAGACCTTACATGATACAAGTCACTTGTATGCAAGGAGGAAGGGAGAGCACAGGAGGAGAAATAGAATGACAAGAGCAAAAATGCACAGAACATGCTTGGTTACCAGAAGTCACAGCAAGTCAGGATTTTAAATTTAGCCCAGGCACCACTTGTGACATACCAGCAGGACACAATACAGGGTGATATCACCAGCAGGATGCTATCCACCATGAAGCCCTTTCCTTTAAAAGACAAAGCACATCTGGCTTAGAACCTACACAGTATTTCATGGCCTAGATGACACTGGGTCCGTGAGTCCAAGACACACAGATTGATTTATTTTTAACTCCTGACACAGGTAGAAATTCAGAATAAAAGCTTTATTCCTTTGTCTGTGGTAGAAGCATCATCAGTGTCTATTTAAAGCAGGAATTGGTCCCAGGGTTGAAGAGAAGACTGAACTCTAACTTTGAAAGTGATTAGTGCTTGGACTCTACCCAAAGGCAGGAGTTTGACTTCCCAGCCAGCTTCTTCTGTGCCAGGATCAAGTTTCATGGTGCCCAGCCTCACTTCCTTTGAGTATCATGGCCCATCAACAAGAGGAGGCCCAACACATGTAGTTGCAATTGTCCTTCCTGTCCAAAACAGCTGATCAGAGCTGTGCCAAAGGCTGCTGCTTGTTTCCTTCTCAAGAGATAATTACAGCAGCTAGAAAACACCATTTGCCATGTTGCTTTTAATTCATACCAGCAGAACAGACAGCTACTGCTACACTCACTCAGGGGCTGCAGGTAGAAGTCTGGAAAGATGGAGTTGTTCCAGTCTCAGCTGCAAAGGGCTAGGAGACTTTCTCTCAGCTCTCACTGTCTCCCTTTGCTTTGCCTTGACCCACAGTGCACTCTGCTTTCTGTGTCTGCTCCACAAACTATTTAGGCATCTGTAGTCAGAGGCTGAACCCATTGCTGTGAAGGGAAGGGTGACCCTGTGCTTGAGGCACTGCTGCTGCCTGGAAGAATAGGAGTTCAGGTCTGCTGAAAGCTCCCTGACCATGTCCTGGGGAAGTTGCAAAAACTCCCCAGGCTTTTGGTAGCTACTTCTCAGCTAGCCAGAGAAGCTACCATAACCTGGCTGCTGAGGCAGGTGGTGTGTGGTGCTGCAGACTGGCTGAGTGCTCCAGCAGCTGCTAACAGGGGCAACAGTGAAATCTGGGGCAGGAGGGACAGGGGTGGATGTTGCACACTGCAAGCTAGAAACACATGCTGTTTGCTGGGGTGGCGAGGGAAATCCCAGAAGCGGGATACTCAATGGTTCAATAAAAGAAAGAGAAAGGGAGAGGCAATTAGATACCTCATAGGAGTGAGCAGGAAGAGGCTGTAACAGACCCCCACTTGAGAAAACCAGAACTCTTCTTGCAAACCTGGCAGCCTTTTAGACTAAACAGCCTTCAGAGCAGCTGCTGCTTCCCATTGTGCTTTACACAGCACCCACCACCACAAACCCCAGCTGAGGTGGGGCCACCAGGCCACGAAGAGCAGCAATGAAAATAGAACAGACAACTCAATTCATGGAACATCCCCCAGGCAGAAAGCACACGGTGAGCCACAAATGGTTCTAGTGAATCTGAAAGCAAGTCCTCTTTAAGGTCAGAACTGGCCCAAATTGCCTATAATTGTACAAACTGATGAAAAGCCCGGGTGACTCAAAACCTAGGGAGTTTCAGCCATGGAAAATCAGGGTAGGGAAAGTGAGGAAGCAAATCAAGCCCTCCTGGTACAGCTGCAACCTCATGCAAGTCAGCGTGCAGTGGGTGCTTTAAGATTCTATCCACCACAACCACACCAAATTCAGACTATGCCAGCATGGCAGTTTGAAGTGAAACAGTCAAGTAGCTGGACACCAAGGATAAATAAGATTTCTGCTAATCCTGCTTTCACAGCAGGATACTAGAAAATTTAGCTGACCTTTGTTAAATAAGCTCAATGGGTCCCTTGAGAGACGGTGAATTACTGTGAGTGAGCAAAGAATGTCTGCCCTGGGCTATAGCCTGCAGAGAGAGTTTTTTCTTATATAAGGGTCTGCAACCCACCCCCCTTCACTGGACAGTGTATTTTTTTTATGCTACAGGGAATAGGCCACCCCCAAACTACTGCAAGGCAAGCCAGTTTACCACATCTGTAGAACATGTCTCAGCAGCACAGGAGACACTCCACACCACCCAGCTTTTCAGCTGTGGCACTGGAAACTCCCACCAGGAAAGCTGAGCTGCCAACAGAGCACTTCTTGCCCCAGGATGTCACTGCCAGGCTGCCTGTTTCCCTGCTCACAGGTTTCCCCTCTGGACTGCCAGCATGTGCACCTGTGTGGGGCCTTCGGGGGATAATGGAGGACAGGCAGCAACTTGGAGACAAGCCCATCATAGACTTCAATGGCACAGGGTCCCCTGACTAACATACTGTGAACCAGTACATGCACAACATGGACCAAAATGTACCACAGCCAGATGCAGCCAGGCTAAAGTCTCATTGCTACACACACATTTCCTTTGGGAAATAAAAAAATTAAACACCTGTCCACCTGTTCCAGCTTGACTAGCTGGAATTTAGACCACCTCATCTGTTGACTAGCTGGAATTTAGACCACCTCATCTGACTGGCTGAGGAAGCAGATGAGACAGAGCAAGGTAACATGAAGCTTTTTCATCTGTGTTCTGGCTGAAGTGGATTTGATGAGACACAGAGGTCACAAAGGGTGACATCAGTTGAGACATTAACATGCTACAGCAGGAACTGCAGACTATTTCCTTTCCAGGCATAATAAGACAGAAAACAGTATTGCAAAGCTGCGTCTAAGACCTTCCACTCAGCATCTAACAGGCTGGATCAGAAAACCAATCTGGGCCAACTTCCTTAGAGTGAACTGAGCTAGGACAAATCCCACCTGGAAAAGATATGTCCAGAACTACATTTCTGGGTATCCACAATTGCTCCAGGTGCCACTACTTTTTCCTTTCACAACCTCAAGAAGTGAGAAGGAGTAGGGATGGGAGAATTTCAATCTAGCTATTTTCTTTCCATTTCTCATTCTTTACCAGCAATCCCTGGGTACTTAAATAGACAACTCATGGCAAATTATAAACGAAAAGTATGCTTCAGGTTGTTGAGCTCCCTTTATTTCTCTCTCTCTCATCTCCTCCCAACTCTGACCTCTCTAAAGTTCTCAACTGGATCAGATCACAGATTCCAGAGTACATAAAAACAGGAACATTTTTATTTTAGTTTTGAAGCCTATTTCAGTGACCCTGTCGGGGCAGGGGGTGGTAAGGAAACAGGATCATTCATCGTGGCTGAGCAGTACAATTCCATTTGCCAGGCTCTGAAATGAGAGGCACTGCTGATGAAGTCAAAAAAGGAAAAAGCTCCTCTGTGTCATTTTTCTCCTTTTCTCCACCCCAAGTCTTTTATATTTCTTCCCCCCTCTCCACCCCCTCAGTCTCCCAGCAAGCTCTCTGGAGATAAAGGGGGAGAGAAGCAGAAAGATTGGTATCTCAAGGGAAACCCACACCTCTCAATATTCTGAATATTGAATATGAAATGTCAGAGGAGTTATCAATCTTACTTTGAAGGCACGAAGAGCTTAATTTGTTAGTGCAGGATGCAAAAGGGGCCTTCCAGAGCCATTTCACTGACTCTTCAAAGCACATTTCACCACTGGAGGTTTGTGACTGCTCACTCTACATAGAATCCAGGTAGGAAAGGGAGACAAATCCAGTCCTGCCAATCTGTCCTAGGCAGCAAGGAAAGGTGCAGACAAGTAGAAGAATATAAAATGGCAGCAGTGCTGTGCAGAGGAGCAGCATGAGGTGAGGGCCAATTTTAGCTGGTGGAAAGTCATATGCTACTTCAATTGGCCTGTAACATATGATGATACAGCCCAAAACATATAAGGAAATTAAGCAAACCGTCTGCTGACTCCAATGACCACAGCAGCTGTGAATCCAACTGAGCCTAATCCTTTCCCTCAACCTTAGGCTCATCCCTTATTATCATCAAGGTATCAACATTCTTCCTTACCTCTTCCCTAACTTTAGTGCATGCAGAGAGAAGCCTTAGTGAGGACTAGAGAGCAGCCTGCAATATGACAAATACCCCTCAGACTCAATAGTCCCATACTACACAGCATCATGGAGAACTGGATCCTGACTGACAGCAGAGCACAGGGAAAGCAGGGATTAGGCTCCAGTGAGAACAGTGGAAAACAATACTGGTAGGGCATCTCCAAAAAAAGAGATCTATATTTACACACACACATGCTGTCAGCACAAAGTTTCCGAGTGAAAGACAGGTCAGCTCTATGACAAGCAAAGACAGGGGGCAGGACTGCTCCCTGCTGAAGAAAGATAACACTGGGCCCATAGGCTGCAGGTTGGGTGTTCTGGTCTGTCTAGCTCCCCGCCTCCTTGTCAGCCCCACAGTTCAGGAGGCTGACATTCCTAACCACCACCTGTTTTCTAGATTGTGTGATCCACAGCCTTCAAGTCTGCACACCGTCCCTCTTCAGGGCAGCCAGTAGGGAGAGGTTTCAGTCTTCCCCTAATTCATCTCTCTGATTTTATTCCTCGACACCAGTGGTTGTGTATGAACCAGACAATACGTGACCCATTTCTCTCTTCACTTGCTACCAAATTGCAGACAAATCAGATACATGCTAGTTTCAGGGACCTACAAGAGAACACATGTGTTGCTCTCTGACCAACATTTTCAAGCCTTGAAAACAAAGATTTGATTCTTAGTTGTACATTCTCTACTACTAAGAGTGTTCTGCTGCTCAAAAGTTAAAGTAGCACACCCATTCAGGGGATGGGGGAGGATACCTGGGCACCCCACAGTATTCAGCGCATCCTGCTTAAGAACCAGCTTGTGCAGACAAGTACAACTCCCTTGATTACCAGGGAGCTACACTGATTTAAGCTGACTAAATGTTCAGACCCCAAGTTTTCTACAGGGAAGTTTGAAAATGCTGGACTGCTGCTGTTTCCTGCAGAGCCGGCATGTGGAAATGAGGTGCTGTTGTTTATGACAGACCACTGTGCCGAAAAAAATCTCCTGGTCTCAAACGTGACCTTTCCATCAGAGGTCACCAAAAAGTCATCAGTGATTTCATCAGATATCAACCAACTCAATTGCCCTTACGTGCACACACAGCAGTAGCAACGTACAGGTCACACTCATTTCCTTGTGTGAGTCAGTCACTCTGAGCCCAAGGCCACCAGTTAGAAGAAAGAAAGATCGTCTGAGATCCTGAATTAGATTTCTGCTCTTGGCTCAGATCTCATTCTCAGAAATATGCCTACTGAGTGATTACAGGAATAATACACCCAGTTTAATGTTACAGGAGGGTGTCCTAGGGACAAGGGGGCTGCACAAAGCCATCTACCAACACCCCAACACCTCTGCTCAGATGTGGATTTGCTCTGGCATATTTACCCCATGGATTCGTATGGCTGCTGCCCAATGTTAGCTTGGGAAAGACAATAAAGAGATGAAAGAATAATACAGACAGGAGGGTGACTATTTTCCAAAGAGGAAACACTTGCTCTAGCTGTCAATGATTTACAGGGTCATGTTGTTCATTGTTGACATATTTTATTGTCATTATTTATCACGCTCACTGCAGGAGCCCTAAGGAGCCCTGCACAGGAACTTGGGCCATGCAGTGCAAGGTGATGTACAAATACAGAAAGCTGTCGGGGGGGTAAAGGCACCGGAGTCCTGCCAGCTGCTGCCACTGCAGAAGATACTGCAGATTCACAGCAGGACATAAAAGAGGCAGTAGGGGGAAGATGGCAGGTGTCCAGAGTGCCAGAGTATTTCTCAGCTCAGCACAGAACAAAAAGATTCTCTTCACTCCATCAAGTTTATAGAGTTAAGTTCACAAATGCTAAATGCTTGCATCATTTTTAATGCTTTCTTACTGGCCACAAGGCTGTCAAAATGCAGAGGAACTGCCTGCGCAGTCAGAATCCTTAACAGGAGATTACCCAATAATAATAATTATTATTGGTATTATTACCACAGATTTATATAGGCTGCCTCTATCAAGAGAGATGTACTCTTCTTGTGAAATAGCATTTTCTTTGCTCTTCACAGAAGAATTAGAGGCTTTACAGGCAAAAATACACTGGCAAGTTACTCCAAAAGCACTCCAAGAAGGCAGAGGTCTACATCAAATATGTACATTTGCACCTGCTTAGTCTGTGATCACTTTTGTAGTGGTGTAAATCAGGAGCAATGCTCCAGACACTCCACTAATACACATCAGTGCAGTTCACTGATTTCATATAAAAACCCCGCAGACATTAGACAGGGAGAGAGCGCAATCAGACCCTGTCCGAGATCACCCCGTGTCCATATGCTGTTATTCATTACAAAGTATGATCTCGGTGCCTAGGGGCTCCTAGGAAGGCCAAAGTCCCCTCCACTACATTCTGCACTGATCAGTAATGACATACAGCACCTGCTTCAACAATTTGCAATGAAAGGAGACAGAAACCAGGTATATTCTGGATACACTCTCACATGATGAAAATACTGCCAAGTCTTGCAATTACATAGAGAGCCCATACAAGTCACAATTTTTCTTCAAGCCTCAGCTCCCAGTCTAGTGAGTTGATAAGATCTTGGAGAGAAAAGCTACTTTTTTACCTAGAGAAGCCTCACAGCTCAGACCTTCAGGCTGGTCTTTCTGCCCATTTCTGATTCCCAACTGCATCTTCAGTGCATAGATGAGTTGGCTCTCAATCCTATTTATGCTAAATCAGTCTAGAAGGAACGAGAAGCCCAAAGAACAAAACAATGGGAAAGAAAGAATGGTAACAAATGCCACTACGACCCTTGTGAGTCAAAACTGACACAAACTTTCCAAACTGAATTTTCAATGTGCCTGAACTTGAGTCAGAACTTCCAATCCAACCCGCACATTGATTTTACTTACTTATTATTCAGATCTAAAAAAATCATTTCTCTCTGTCAAAAAAAAAAAAAAAAAGTGAAATACCAAGACACACTAGGAAAGCAAAGAAACACACCACTGCTCTGAGAGAGTGGGGAGCTATGCAGACCTGGCAGCCACAACCCTCTTGAGAAACAGTGTGGCTCCTCCCTGCTCTGGTGAGTTCTGTGCTGTGTTATTTTAGTTAAAGGGAGTAACCCAAGTCCCCCAAAGAGCAGCTGCTGCTATTACCCATACACAGAGTTACTAACAAAACAAAAAATGACAAAAAACCCCCACAGGATAAGAGACTGTGCTGGCCCTCCAGAGAGCACAGCACCTGCAGTCCAGATGGGAGAAAAGGCATGGCTGTTAGCAGACAGCCCAAAGGCCTCTCTGAAGTACAGCATCCTTCCTGGACCATCCTACAGGTCCCAGAGACACTCACGACTCCACAGCACTGCCAAGCTTCCCACATCGAAAGACTTTCAGGAAGTTACTGGGAGGCTGCTTCAGGACCATGTCCCACAATACCTGTACCAGAAGGACCCCCTTCAGGATCTTTTTGCACTTTAGCATGAAATCCCTGCCCGGATTAGGTCAGAGGGAATTATGGAGATAGTCTTAATCGACCATCCTGTCCAAACCAAGATCAACAAGAGGGGGTTGCTCAGGGCTGTGTCCAGTCAGCTTTTAAATACCTCCACAGATGGAGACCCCGCAAGCTCCCTGTGAAACCTGTTCCAGTATTTGACCACCCTATAGAAATTATTGGTACATGGCTCACATGTGGAGATATTCAGCCATCTCCTAACCTGATTTGTTCACCATGCATCAGAAACTAAATAAAATAACTCCACTGTCCCTAGTCAGCATGTTACTGGTAGTGTGAGAAACCTACTGCAATAGCACTTGGAGCCCAGCTGGAGCTCGGGAGCCCATATGTTACATCTGTCACACCATGAACAGACAAGACACAGAAAGAGCGAAGAACAGAGAAGTGATGTGGTTCAGTTTAGCTCATACAATAGGCAGGACTAAACCCAGGGTCTCTGAATTCTCTGTTCACTTCACAGCATCAGGAGAACCATGCTAAAACATCCACACTAAAGCATCTGTGTTCCGCTTCGCCACTAACATTGGTGACATTTTTCTTAGTAAGTACAAGCTGTTATAAGTTTAGACTTTACCTTTTCCTGTTCATAGATCCAAAAAAGGCTTTCTAGAACATAGTTCCTTGTTTGAGTGCTCCATACATAAGGAACATGCTCCAATCTCAATTGCAGCGATTCCCCTTCAGAAGAACTTTCATTCCTCTGTAAGACATCTAAGGTCACTAAAGTTATCTGCCCTTACTACTGCAACATGCATTAACCATGGAAAGAGCAAAATAGCCACAAAACGGGAATTTTCTGATGGACCAAAAGCCTCATATGTCTGTAGGCCTCTTAGAAGGCCATAGGTCTCCTTCTCATTAAAACTGCCAGGTGCAAACACATGCCCCATGTGCCATGGTCTGTGATCTCATTTGTAGGGCTGTGCAACTTCTCTATCCAGGGCAGGGATACAACTGCTCTGAGAAGCTCCATTTTCCCATTTGTTGCCTTCTGCCAGCACTTTTCTGGTTAAAGGCAAAGCTGAGGGAAAGTTAAAGAGCAGCAACAGCTGCTCCGGTGTCTTCCCCAGATGTTCAGCTATGTTCAGCCGGTTAACGGTTTGAGAAATCATTCGTCAGCAAAGGTTTTGCTGCCTTGCAGGCTTATCTCTGAAACAACATGGTACTTACAGAAAAACTCACTCTCACCCTGCCACACTTAGCACCTAAAAACCCCTTGTCATTTCTTAACCCACCACACTCTCTGTTCTCTCTTTGGGTTGTAGAAATTATTTGGTGCCTTGATGGACCGAGACGTGACGAAGCACCCACCCAGTAAACACTATTGCATGCACTCACAAAGGTTAATCTGAATGTTTCATGAATTAAAAAAGTTAACCCAGTTTTTCCAAGTCCTGTGCTTCAGCATGTCTCCCTGCTAGAGTGCTTTCTTCTGCTGATTATCATTCAATTACTGTTATGATTCTCTGTTCCAGGGATTGATTGCAGAGGTCAGTGAAAGGAAGATTACAAGGAGTGTTAATGTTGAGATTAGGGTATAGTGGAGATCAGGGTGGAGCAGAGTGGCTCATGTCCACAGTTACAGCTGGTCAAATTGCAAACAGCAAAGGGCAGTTTAAGAAGGCCAGTGTTAGGACCTCTTAACACCAGGTATCAAGAACTTGGAAGTGAACCACAGTGACAAGAGCTAATTGCCGGCGGGATACAGTCAGGACAAATTACAAGTGTTAACTGCCAATTAAAATGACAGGGCCAATATCAGGGCCACTACAAAGATCAATTATGGGATTACAGCAAAGGTCTACAAGTACATAGGAACAAAGCCCACCTGCAGCCACACAGAGAAACTCAGAAGAGGAGCTTCCAAAAGTGGGAGAAGACTTTTTTTGCCTTGAAGCAGCTGAAAGACAGAGGCTCAGTCTCTCACAGCTGGCACAACTGAGGTTCAGGGAAGTTCAGGAAACAATGCTGATTTACTCCAGCTGGGATTTCAGCTATGAGGCCTTTACAGGTGGTAGGAGTAAGATATGACTTATCTTCTCCATGGTGTTAACAGCCTTATGGGTGTGAAAGACCTACCAAGAGGGGCAGGAGACAGATGTCTTTACAAAGGGCTCACTGGAAAAAGAGCACAGAGCACAGCTCTACCAGCCTGAGGAACCAGCCAGGTGTGAAAACCAGACCTGCTGTACTGCTTCTTTACTAGTGTTGACACCAGTGAATCTGGGATCAGAGGTTCTAAATTCAGCCTTGCTCTTTCCGTGCGTAATTACCTGTCCATCCATAAGCACATTATGTAGTGTGTGAAAGGGCTCCTCAGACCTCTGCTGAGCACTCCAGTCATTTCAGAGCAACAGACAGAGCTTTATGAATAACTTCAGAGATTTTTTTCCTCTGTTTGCAGAAATCTCACATTGCACTCAGGACCTGACCCATCTTCTCAGCTGACACAGACTTTCTCACCCGCTTTGAAGGCATCTCGACATAGCTGTAGCACAATCAGGATGGGGGTATAAAAATGCCATCTCTCCTTTGCCCTCCAAAGCCATCTAGGTGAGGACTGAGGCCAGAGCATAAGATGGGCAGGTAGAGAAGCCACACTGGGCTGGAGGAACATATGTGTAGATTTCCCTAGAGCCTGAGCTTTGATTTGTTCAAAGAAAGATGCCCACGTTCAGGCGCATTCCAATTACAAAACTGTTACAGATTTGCTCTCCCCTTGTATCAACCCCCCAATACTTAAACGATCCCATCTTGGAACAAAATGGTTTAGTGCCCACAGAGACTGACCACATCCACCTTTGGGGCAGAACGTGTCACTCCAGAATCTTTCTCACATGGAGGGGACAGTGATTCTCTGCATGCCAATCCTACAAAGATCAAATTACACAGTCCTAAGTACCACATAAGCTGCCCAGATTTCTTTGGAGCTGCAGGACCCACAGTGAAGTTAACTGCAACCTGACAGCACACCTGCCTCTGCAGCAAAACCAAGATGACACCAAAACCCCATCCCAAAAAGCCTGGCTTTTTTATTTAATCCTTGCAGCTGCTCTTACACTGCCCAGCTCCCAAGCTACACCAGAGCACCATTTGCCCAGGCTGCCAAATGATGTCCCTTTTACTGGCTGGACAAGATTCCCTGAGTCCTGTGCTGTGCAGAGGCAGCCAGTCAGAACTGCACTGCCTCCTCAGCTCACCTCCAAGATGCTGCTGTAAATCCAAAGAGAGATTATCTTACCTGCCACAGTGTTACCTCCTTGACTGCCAGCAACGGCAAAGGGACCTGTGAAAAATGCTGTAAATTAATTAACATCAGACCTCTTGTAGCTGTTTGTTACTGTAAACAAACATTTTAATATGCAGTAATTAATTAAATCTGCCATGCTGTCCCCCTCCTCCCATTGATCTTTCTTCAGCTTTTCTTCTGCTCTGCCTCATCTTTTTCGCTTGGTGAAACAGATCACTTGCAAACAGAGACACAGCTTTCCCAGTGGTCCAACAGCAGCGACCCAATTCAAAGAGATCACTTTCCTCTTCTTAATCAAATGTTGGGTTCTTTTTTGCCCACACATCTGGGGTTTTTTTCTCCTCCTGTGCACATTCTTTTATCTCTCTGACACTTTCCTTCTCACTTATCAAATGCAAATATAAAATTATTTTTTTAAATAAAAATTTAAACAACATCTAAACACTTACCAGTTGTTCCCCAGACAAAAAAAAAGAAAAAAAAAAAAATCAGATAATGTATCTTGGCACAATCCACTTCCCTTCGTCAGAATCTTACCAGCCCCCTCCTATTACAGCTCAGCTTTTTTATTCTCTCAACTCTAAACTGAGCCCTAAGTTTTCTCTTAAGCTGTAGGCAAGCTGTTCCAGGCACTGCTCAGAAAAAACACGTCTTCCAGTTAAGTTTTCCTGTTAGCTCCAGCTAACACTGTTACAACAGTAGAGAGCACAAGCCCAGCATTCCAGTCAGAATGGGCTGAAAAACACCAAGGAGCAGGAAGCATAGGGCTGCTCCATGACAAAGTATAAGCCAGGACCCAAGTGAGCAGCAGCAACACTCACTAGTTAAGAGTGCAGTTTCACAATACCTAGGCAGGACTGCCAGAACAGCATCCATGAGCATTCCCTTCCCCCCCTCAAGGTGTGTCTTCACAAGTTACAAAGACCTGGTTATTGGTCATGAAACAATTTGCTTCCTGTGGGTTGACATGGGGCTATTTCAGGGGCATACAGAGCCCAGGCACCAGCATGGCATGGGGATCTGGCAGCTAAGTCACAGCTATGGTAGGGACATGGAAATACAGTAGAGAAGTGATGGCAGGGAGCCCAAGGACACCTAGGCCAGTGCCCTTTTCTGTATCACAGCAAATACCATTTGAACTGTGCCCAGCCCAGTCTAGGTTCCATTTGGCATGTTCACCTCACTTCCATGACCCAAAAATTATGGTAATATTTGAATAGCCAGAGTACATGGGTTTGTGGGATGAGGACTGGGATTTAGGAGCATCTCTGTATGTGCATACAGATGGAGGTAAGCGTATGACAATGAATTTACAGAGAGGTTTGCATATAAGAAATGTTACAGCAATGCATGTTGTTTGTGGAAGGAACACTTTCATTGATGGGTTGTAGCAGCTTCATATTCAGACAACATTTCCAAAGATACCAAACAAAATTTTATTCCACAGGAAAAAACCTGTTGGTGCGGATGCAGCTAAGCTGTATTTGCAGTGGGAGGCAGATGGAGCAGAAAGTAGCTGCAGTTCCTCAGCAACACTGGTTTGTACTGCCACAGGGAGAAGTTGCCCCTCCTGGCAACCACAACTACCTAAAGAACTGAGCTAGGGCCAGGAGCAGGGTCAGGAGGTGTGAGCACCTTTGTGCTATCTTGATCATTTGATGTAATCCTTATTCCTTCCAGAGAACAGAATTTCTGCAGGCCAGGTAGAGCTGCCAGGCAGACCACCAGCCCTGTGCCATTGCAGAGGGAGAGTGCCCTAACCTCCACAAGCCTGCCAGAGTGTGCAAGTCCTAAGGCTGCCTCATACTTTTAAAATTGTGGGCTTCACCACAAAAGCTGGCTCCAGTGCAGCCAACCACAGTCGTGAGTACCCAGCCCCTCTAAGGAGCAGGCCTTGTATTTGCAGTTTTATTATCCATTTTTCTTTTAATGTCCTGCACACTTGAGAAACCCTGTGTGAGAGTCAGAATGAGAGAGGGAGAAAGAGAGAGAGCTCATCATGCCCATAAAAGGGACAGATTCTGATTAGCTGAAGTTATAAAAATGATTTATACTTGCAAACATTATTTCTACTTGTATTGTTTGCCTGCAAGCGTTAACATCACGTCATGGACACTGTAGCCAGACTCAGTCATCCCTTGAGACAGGACAGATGGCTAACGTCCCCTTCCTATCAAAGAAACCCCAGAATGCAGAATTGGGGTGACCAGAAGAAAGACTTTGCTCTGGCTCTTGGCACTTCCGAGCCTCATGGGAACATTCATCCTCACGCAGCCAAAACAGAGTCCCAGGCATCAAGAAGAGCAATCCTGATGTCAGCTCCTTCTCTGTGCTTGGCATTTCTCGAGCAGGAGAAGCATGCTGAGTCCTGCCTATATTGTGCGCTTTCCCCGCCTCCTGCCAGCCCAGATCTGGGTTTATTTCCTCATCCGTGATTATTGTAAAGAGGAGCAGAATGAAATGCAGATGCAAAACATGCTCGTAAGAATTTCCTCTCTCTCTCTCCCCCATCTGCCAGAGAATAGATTTTAATCTTTAATCCATGAGCAATCAGCGAACACTAGCGAATTGCAAATTACAGATGTTTTACTGTCTTTGGCATTTTTAGCTTCCTCGCTTCCCCACTGCCACTCAGTGTCTTTCTCACATCCTCCCCTCTTCTGCATTCATCGAATGCCACGCGCCATCACCAAAACCATATGACACTGTCATCATTTGGTAATTAAACCTTTACTCACTTTAAATACGCAAAGCTGGCTGGGGTAAGCAGCACTTAACCCTTTCCTGACAGGCTTTATGCATGTCTGGAATGAAGGGAAGGGGGAGATGGTGGACAGAACAGTAGGTCAAGGGAAGCCCAAAGTTTGAAACCATGTGCAAGTGCTGACAGCCTTCTCTGAAAGCGTCCCTGCTCTAAGAGAGGCCAGAAGAGATGACAAAGGTCTCTGCTTGTTTCCATTTAGCTTCTGTCGGGACTGTGTGGTGCCACTGACAGAGGGGAGCACAGGCTCCTCTGTTAAACAAACCTCATGGGCTGCTGGAAGACATGAGGTTCCTGGTAAAGGAACTGCTATACAACTATACTGCACCACACTTTCATACTAAGCAATTACAGGCTCAGCCCTGGCTGCTTCAAGTTGTTTATTAGCCCAAACTGTCCCAGTCTGAGGTCCTTGGTTTGATTCTTTGCTGCCCCAATGGAGATCTCCAAAGAAAATCAAATGCAAGGACAACAGGCAGATATAGAATAGATACAGAAGCATAGGAAACGCCGCAAGAGGGGTAAAAAGTAAGCGTATAATTACCCTTCCTGGAAGAATGTTTCAGCTGTGAAGGACAAGGAAGAACGTTTATATTGCCTCAGTTGCAAGCTTATGGAGAAAAGACAAAATATGGCATAAATACTTTCAGCAAGACCTGCTGCACTGGCCTGGATCTCTTGTCTTAGGGTGGCTTCCAGCAGGGCCCCAGGCACAAGTGAGCTCTCAACCCTACTAGTCCGTGAGAGATCTGAATTCTCAGTGGAGGTTAAATCACAATTCATTATCAAAGGAGTCCAGGGTAAATCAGAGCTGGAGAGAGTAAGACATGGCAAGACAGGAGGGAGGGAGGGAGGGAGGGAGGAAGGAAGGGAGGAAAATGTTGCCGCAATTATTTTGCCATAGATTGGCAGGGCCTGCTTTCCCTGTAAGAAGACTGCAACATTTGGGGAAACATAAATAACAGTTGACAAGAGACTGCACCGTAGAGACAGGCAGTAATTGTTTCACCTCCCTCTGTGCCCTGTCCACTGTAGGCTCCCAAGGAACTACCTTTGTATCTTAGCTCGAGGCAGCAGCTCAGGGCCCCTCTGGACCAGGAACAGCCAGAGCCTTAATCATTTTCTACAAGTTTGTCAATTTAACAAGTGTTTGCCCAAGGGGCATCTGTCTTCCCGCCTTCCTTTATTCCTCTCTCTGCTTGTTTGTTTGTGAGCTGGTGCGTTCTGGCTGCTATCACCAGCTTCACACAAGTCTGGCTCTAAGCAGGATGTGGCCCTCACTGGAAGTAATATGGTTAACCCCAGTTTCAGAGGTTACTAAATGGTATCCTCTCCACTTTCTGCCTTCACTTCTTTTTTTCCTCCATCTCTCATTCCTGTATGTGTGGGCTGCAGCAGTCACACAGGGATCATTCTCTCCTGCCTCCCTGCACCAGAGACCAAGTTTACCCCATGGCACCTGGAATTAAATTCATCAAAAAGCTGAGCACTGGCTGTTCTTGAAAGCAATGTCTTTCAGCAAGTCCCCACAGGACCTGGGGCAGCACCAGGGAGCTCTGGTTCATCAAGGCGTTTTGGCATGGCATCGTGCTGATAGGTGCCTAAGCTGAAGGTACAGCTGTGTTGGGTGAGGAAGAGGAGGAAGGCAGGAGTGAAGACTGACTGCTGATGGGAAGGGGCTGCACTCCCCTCCCAGTGCCAGGCCCCCAGGCCCTCTAAAAGTGTGACAGATTGAAACACAGAACTTGGGAATTTTCACAGTACTCGAGACGACTGAAAAATAGGTACTGAATCGTCTCTCTTTTTCTCTTTGAATGTAGCAATTAGAAAAAAAAATACCATAAGAAAGTTTACAGTGCCTGATTTTAAATGTATTAATTTTTTTCAAATTTCTCAGGGTGGGGTTACTTACAGAGACACTGTTCCTATTAGCCATAACCCTCAATATCATTGTAACATGCCATTAGAACAACTGAGCATTAAATCAAGAAAACAATTAACTCCCTCTGACATTACTTTAAGCTTCTGTTCTAAGAGAGCACTGAAATTTGGTGCCCATGATTACCAAGACCTGGTCTTAACCCTAGCCCAAACCCCAAACTTCAGGGTCAAGTCACTCATCTCTACAGTAAAGTAGAATGAAGGACACAGAAGTCCAAAGGCACCAGATCTCTTCCTTGTTGTAAAAGCCCAACAGGCTGACAAAAAAATAGGGTGTTCAATCAACCAAGTGATAGGCAGAACTGTCATCCTGTAGTAAGAGAGAACAAAGTCCTGATAAGAACCGAACATCTCCCTAAGGATGACAACCCTACAGAACACATTCATTTTGGCTTCCTCAACCTAAAACTTCACTTGAATTATAATGGACAGCCCATCCTTGCAGTCAAGAAAAATTAAAGACTCAGCAGCTGTGAGAGCTCTGTAATGTCCAAACAAACTTGGTTCTAGTCATTTGGATTGAGATGATTCTCCAGTTTGTATTTCTGGCTGCAATCAGACTTTTATTCTAATTTGGCTGTGGGACTACAAAGATTGAATCTTCTAGTTCAATGCCCCATCATACTGCTATCTACATCTATACAGTGCTGTGCCTTTCTTTCTTCAAGAGAGGACTGTGTTTGTCTGGAAGCATTACAATATTTTTTTCCTGAATCACTTTTATGGATTTGATTGTTCCAGTATTTCAGCACCAAGACGTTTTGGAGATCCTTGCACAGTATCTCCAGGACAGTTATTGCTGTCTTAAAGACAGGGTAAAAACATAGAATAAATTCAGCCAGTATCTCCTACAACACCCAGTTAAGCCACAAATAGGAAAATGCTGGAGGTTTGGATCCTATCCTCGATTTGTTTTAGGTCTAAATATTAAGTATGCGACCAAATTACTGAAGTGTTTAAAGACGTCATTAAAGATGGGAGTGGAAGGAAACTGCTGGCAATTACTCCCCTGTGAGATGGGACAGGGAAGAAAGGATTGACTGCAAAACACATGTGTTCCAGACATGGCTTTTATAATGGAACTGGGTGGTAAGAGCTCAGCCAACATGACATTACTGCAGGCAGGCAGTACAGCAGTCCCAGGAAACCTCCCTGCCACTCACCTGTCAGAATTTATTTTTTTTACTGGGGGGCTGGTCTTGAGCTTTGTACTTAGGTCAGACTAACTGATTACAAGGGAAGACTTGACCATGATCCCTTTGAGAAAGGTGAGGAGAAGAACATGCACTTAAACACTTCGATTCATGCCACATTGCATCTCACGTAAACCATATGAGAGGCAAAAAGTCTCAAGTCCAATGAGACGTCTACCAGGAGGCTCACTTGTTGGCTTTTCTTGATCTTTGAGACAGCAAAGAAATGCTTCACAAGAGCCAGAAGTACCACAACAGCTACTGCTGGGATTGTCACCTCCAAGAAGGTATCACTGTGAATAACTATGAAGCACAGATTCCAGTGTTTCACTTCAGCTACAAGAAACCTATAGCTGACAGCAGAATTTGTCTCTGTAAGCTGCCCTGTGTTCTCTATATGCTTGGAACTGCATCACAGCTTCTCCAAGACTTGCTGCCCCTAGGCCCTTCACATGCCAACAGTGGTTTATAATCTCATTCTCCTTACCAGCAGGCAAGTCTTTAAGAAAAATGAGTGAAAGACCCAGGAAATACGTGTCCTTATTAATCTCTGTTAGGGCTGACAAGGAGGAAGCAAGTCCTGGACCATATCTGGATACAGGAAGGAGAACTGGAAAGACCACTTCCCAAACAGTAAACAAGGCCCCAGAGGCAGAGCCCAAAATTACTCAGATGCAATCAGAGAAGCTGGAGTATGTTTACAGGTTCCCTTCACTCTGACATGAAGATGGACAGGACCAAAGCAGACATACCAGGGCACTTTCCACCTGCCACTTTGATCAAGAAAAGCCTTTTCTGCTTTCCACACACACTTCTTGGTGATAAACATCTTTCTAGGTCACTTATAATGCAGGCGATGGGTTTAAAGAGAGATGAGCAAACCACAATACATGGAGCATTTTCCAAGGCCTGGTAACAGGCCAGAGAGGCAGAAACACAGCCACCCTTCCTGTCAGTCTTGACTCCTTCTCCAGTGGATATGGCCGCAGTCTCCTATGTGCCAGAATGATTTCCTCTGTGGCACTCTTCTCTGCATGGCACTGTTTAATATTAGAGACCCCAGGCAAGGCAGAACAGAGATGGGATATGCACTTGCTAAGCACTGACCACTGTGGAATTAACAGGGAGACCAGTGAGGAGTTTCTACGAAAGAGATGTGACTACCCATGCTCTGTCCTCCCCGCCACCCTTCCGCAGCTTTGTCTGACTCACTGGCACGTCTCCCTCAAGTCCTCTCCAGCCCTTCCACTCATCTAGCCTAGGTATTTCACTGGCACACAGTCAGCCTGTAAGAACAAGAACTTCTCCAGAAAGTAACTTGAATCATAGGTCAAATCTTAGGTTCCCTGACTATATCTCTGGCTCTACTAGCAATAGAAAGAGCCTCAAATATCCAGCATTCCAGGTGAAAAGATCCAACAAGGCATTTTGCTGGGGTGGGACAAAGAGCTGCAGTTGGGCAGGAAGAACGAAAAGGAGCAGTGGGAGTGAGTGCTGCAGAACATAAAGGCACTGTATTTACAGGGATAAATGATGATGCAGGAGAGGTGAAACTAAAATACCACCAAACTTCAGAGAGCTGGGAATTGACATATACCAGTCACAGGGCCGGGGCTTCCACTGCGCTGCCATCAGGTTCCACAAACCGAACTGGAAAGTGTGTCACATCCTGTTTGATCCTGAGAGGTAACTGGAGTCTTTCAGACTTGCAGGTCACTGTGCATCTATACCCTCCCCTCTAGCACACTAAAAGATCATGTAGAATAATGCAGCCCCCTCTTAGCACACTGCCCAATAATACTCACAGAGCAGTCTGCACTATGAACTGCAAGGAGAGATGGAGGCTTTAGGAGAATGCATGGACATGCAGTCCAGATGACTGCCATGGAAACAACTTGGCTAGCCTGGCTCCATCAGGAGGAATACCTGCCCAAGGCCAGCAACCCAGCAGGAATGCTGCTCTGTTGAAGAGAGTAAGAGCCCATTTCCAGGCCATTTCTTCCATTCCTCCTGCCAACATCAGCTGTTCCCCTATTGTCAGGCTTTGGCCAGGTGCTTTCCAGCAAAGTATTCTCACAATCTGCTTTCCATTTTCCCTAGGCCAAAGAAGCTGAGGTTGCATAGGAAGATTGCAGAACAGGCAATATATGGTTTAAGAGCTTCAGAAAGCAATGGAAGTAATTGATTCTGGAGTACTTGGTTGAAAAGAGGTAAGGCAGGAAAATGTTCAGAAGTATTTAACCCGGCCTTCTAGCAAACAGAGATGAGAAACTCTTAATCACAGTGTGCTAGGGGAAGCAATACAAGCCACTTCCCTTCTCAGTGCCTTTTTTTATGTCTTCTCAACTTTTCCCCTCCAGCCACCCCCAGCACAGTGCTTTTAGATAGATGAGCTCTCTGTCTCTACAGCACCTTGCGCACAGCTGCTGGCCTTACAGTGGTAACAATGACAAACTCCATTGACAGACAGTCTATTGGGGAAGCTGGGAAACATCTGGGACACAAATGAACTTGTATCAGTACAGGAAAGCAAAGTGGGAAGTCCATCACTATTGTGACAGTCTTGAGAAAAGGGCCTGGCAAAACCCTAGTAGGGAAGTAACACCAGGTGGGCCTGCACAGAACACCATCCCATGGACTGAGACCTGGCTGATGGCCCATAAAACAAAGGTAAGGTAACATAATAGTGATCAGCACGGGCAAGGGAATAGCCGAGTTTGGTGTCAGGCCAATTCACAGGTTTACTAATGACAGAGAGCAAAGGATATCAAACATTTCAGTAGATTATACCAAATTTTCTCCTTTGTCAGCTCAGCAATGAAGACAGGACCAAGTGAAGACTCTTCACGCATTTTATGCCTATGGTCTAATACAAGTTCCTCTGCCTCAGTTATGGTCACAGCACCCACTCTGTGATGACCACTTCCCTTGCAGGAATGAAATAAACTCCATCCTGCTCAGCTTCTAAAAGAAAAAGAGATCAGTCTGCCTAGCAAAGCTGGAGGCAAGCTGATATGCTGGGGTTACCTGAATGCTTGATGGTTGAATCACACTATATTTCATCACGATAAAAACCCAATATGAAAACAGACAAGACATGAACACCATCTATATAAAACAACTACCCATGGATGCTTTCCAATACTGAGGAAATTCACAGGAGCTTAGATATTTTTTTTTGGGGGGAGGTGTTAAGAAATGAGGAATGCTTGCCCTGGATGACTTTGCCCTCAAATGGAGTGCTGCAGGACAAGGACATGCACAAAGCCTGCCTGAACTAACCAACACTCAAGGCATTCCCAAGGTCATTTCACCCCATGGTAACTAGTTTGGCTGTATCTCAAACAGCCACAGATGAGAATTTGCTGTTACTCTCTGAGGACATTTGAACAGTAAGACACCACGTCAGTCGCTCCCAGACAGCAACTATCAGGCTGGTGGCCAGGATCTGTGCAATCAGCACTTTAATTAGTTTGGCTATAGGTCTGTGGTAAACACATGCCAGTCAGAGGACAGGCAGATACCCTCCCACACTACTCTGGTGGCATCAGAGAAACCAGCCAGAAGGAAAAAAAGGAAAAAGGTGGCTTTTCAACAAAGTAGATGGGAAAGTCATGTTAGAAAAGACAGTGAGCTGGCCCTCAGCATCAATATACAAAGCTCATGAGCAAAAGAGGGGTTTCATTCATGAATGAGGGAAGGAAGAAGCAGCATTACTATAGGGCACCAGAGATAGAGGAAGATCTCACTAAATGTAATTGAAATGAAGCAAGCAAAAGTCAACTTGCTGGTTACGTGGAAGTGCCCTAAGAGAGAGGATGAAAGCCTTGGGATTATTTAGGTCACTTGAAACTTTCTTGGATAAGGCATCTAATCACACACAGTGAAAAAAAACTTCTGCTCAGCACCCTAGGAGGGATAGCCAAAGGACCAACCCATATTCCCTATGCAGAAGTGGTTTCCACCAGAACACGACTGATGAAGCATTCAGCTATCCCAGAGCATTACCCAGTGGTTAGCAGTGCAGTCAAATGCAGGCAGAGCAATACTGAGGGCTCCTTGCAGGCTCCCAAATCAGTATTGGGAAGTTTGGCTCATCATCAGCCCCTGATGCGAGTTCCTTCCTTTGCCCAAGCAGACTGCTGATTAACTAGGAATTAAGCTGGCATGAGACAAGATCTTGTTGATGTCTCTATAAAGCTTCAGCTGATAGACAAAAATAACTTTCATGTTGTCAATTCTGCTTTGTCTCCTGCAAACATGCCTGGTTCTGCCAAGGTCCTCCCGATACTGTAGTTTTCTGCTTGTACTGAACAGGAGGAGATGTGCTCGTGCTCCCTTTCCCACACATCCATGTTCAGCCGTGTGCATGCTCACATTCACATGTGCCCCACACGTTCCCACTCACGACTCAGACACCTGCACGTGTGTTCACATATAAGAATCCCCAGGCTGCCTGCATTTGGGTGTCCACCAGGCACTCAAGGATACACAAGGGATCTTATATTGTCACACAGACACACACTTTCTCACCTCCCTCTCAGGCATAATCATATCCCTATAAATGTGTGTGCATGTTTGACAATGCCTTCACTTGAAGAGATACATTCCCTCTCCTACTCATTCACCACCCAAGCACTCACATGCACCACAGCACAGGTACTGCATGCAAAGCCCATACCCTTTAGACATGGTAGGACAAA
The DNA here is from genome assembly GCA_026261815.1 of Monarcha castaneiventris obscurior. Classification (NCBI taxonomy): domain Eukaryota; kingdom Metazoa; phylum Chordata; class Aves; order Passeriformes; family Monarchidae; genus Monarcha; species Monarcha castaneiventris. The sequence goes on from JAMPIT010000886.1 coordinate 19,238,617, forward strand.
TTAATACTTACTCACATACAAGACATGCATACAACGTGTATTTGAACATGCTTGCAAAGAGTGCAAATACACTGCAAACCTGCAGAAAGAAATACTTTTAAGTCATGTTCATCTATGTGTGTGCAAAGTACCTTCACTGAGAAATGAGTTGCTGACATTACTGTAAGGGGAAGAGTCACTCTTTAGTAAAGATTAAGCTCTTTTTCTCTTCACAGTTCATCATTGGGTTAGAAATGTGGAGCCATTTTAAATTGCAGATATTTGTTACCATAATTAACATTAAAGATTCCTCACAAACCAGTTTAAGAGAAAAAAATTCTGCCCTGTTCCCTGTGCCCACCATACAGTCACCTCCAATGCCACCACTGATACTTGTACCACAGCAGTACAGGTCCCAGGTGACTGATCAGGAGCCCACAGTGAGCCGTACAGAGTGACCTTACAGCCAGTATCCGAATTCCTTCCTGTGCAGTACGATGGATGAATACAGTGGTAGGGCCTGTTTTGCCTGGATGAGCAGTACCTGCTTGCACTTCCCTTTCCCACCCTGCACTCTCTTTCCCTCTGCACACCTCTGTGCCTGCAGCTTCCTGGCAAACACACCCAGCTTTCCTCTCTGGACTCGCCCGGTTCTCAGCAGCCTCCACAGAGAGTGACAGCGCAGCTCTGTGCAAGCGCCAAAACAGGAGTCAGGCAGCTGTGACAGGGTGAAGACATAATGGTCTCTGACACACACATTTACATCGTCAACACAATCACTGATGTGAATTTGAATTCTCACCTGCTTAGAAGAATATTTTCCTCTCTGCAAAGGTGCTAGTTCATCACTGATCTTTCCAATGAAAATTTTTCATACTTTTTTGAAAGTATATTTTCTTCACAAGTCAGTGATCTGCTAGTAATGGAAAAGCTACATGTATGAATTTACTTGTTTCAGAATTATGTCTTTTCTTCTCTTTTCCCAAACTCTGCCCCCAAGAAGTATGAGGTGCTAAGTCCAAAAGTGCTAGCACTTTACACAGAAGACAGTTTGGCAGATCTGTCTCCAGATCACTTCAGCAGTCATAAGCTAGCTTCGAACGGTATATAAATTTTTTCAGAAGAGAAGCAGTGAGTTTAAGGAAAAAGAAAATAATTATGAGGAAAAACTCTTGGCTGTATTTTAGTTGTTAAAATTAAGAAATTCAAGTTAACTTTGTATCACATGCCAAAGCAAACACATGGGGGCTACTGTCCTAGGCTAAGAGAACACCAAATTTGAGTCAAGGCTTGCAAATTTTCATATGCGTTTTTGGCCATAAGGGCTCATACAAGAGCAAACATGGTCATATCAGAAAAACATCTAGCAATGCATTCTTGGAGCATTCTCAAAGGCTTCAGGAAAAAAAGGTAGTGGCACTAAGATACCCTAACACAGATTTTAAGTACGAGAAGGGAGAGTAAAAGGAAGTTTAAAGTCTCAATAAGGAATATTCAGACACTACAAAGGTTTAGTAGTTTGATCTGAAAAAAATATCCAACCTGTAAAGGGAAGGAGAAGGGGAAAAGGACTGTTCTTAACCTCTCCATCAAATTTTGTCTGACCAAGAATCCTTTACTGACCCTAGGAAATTGTTTTGAAATATTGATTTCACAGACAACAGAAGAGGGACACCTCGTAACCGCCATGAATTCACAAAACATTAAACCCTTACCTTGCAAGTGTTTATTGACCTCTGATGGTGAAAAACACTGAGGAGTATAGGCTTTTAGATAATCTTTTGAATTCTCAACTGCAGCCAGATTACAAACAAACAGTATCAACAACCTCAAATAATCCCTCGATGGAGCCTTCAGGCCTCTGTTTGCAACATCAGCTCTCAAAAACAAATACAAACCTCAACAGGAAGCACAGAGGGCTGCAGTAGCTCTGTGGGATAAGCAAAGACATCTGTGAGGGAAGAACAAGGGACAGCTGTGCACTCAGGGAGGACAAGCCAGGGGCTGAGGGCAGCCCCAGCATGGGCATGCAGTGGTGGGGCAGGATTGCACAGTGCCTGAGCACAGCAGGCAGAGCCAGGAGCTGCCAGCAGGCTCCATCGACAGGGTCAGACAGGGCTGGAGAAAATGCTGCAACGTGGGCCTAAAGATCATGCAAAAGGCACAGCTAACAGACATAACTAGAGGCAAACTGTAAGACATGTATAAAGGGGGCATCCAGGAGACAAGCTACCTAAAGTGCAAGGCCAAAGTCTATCCAAAGGGTCAACAAAACAAGCCCACCTGCTGCATAAACAAAGCAAGGCCCAGGTCTGAGCTTAAACAGACCTCCTGGGCCCCAGCCCACGGGCCAGAGGGTGTGGGGCATTTGGAGGCTACAGATGAGGCTGGTCAGAGCATTAACGTTCACTGGGACATTTGACGCCATTTTGCAGGAGAAGGCGCTTTGTCCCAGCAGGATGAAGCAGCCTGACATCCAAGCCCTGCTCAGAACAGAGTGCTCTACAGCCCACACCACTTCACTGACATCCCAAGAAAGAGCTCCCAAGAACTGCCAGAATGCTTCTGCCAAGAGGTGCTGCTTCTCTATGGGATTCAGGAAACCTGGTGTGCCCTGCTTTTAGACCAGCAGGTCTAAACAAGAGAAGATCAAACCTGCTCTTGATTTTGTCCAAGCCTGAAGAGGCAACTTAAATATTTTGTTTAATAGTTCTTCACTAAATTAGCAATAACCTAGAGATACATTCCATTTGTACCCAGAGGTTCCCAGACCTGCTACTCGTTTTCTCTGTGCCTTCCATCTACTTTTGCCTTTGCTTCTCACATGGAAACCCTGTATCTGTTTTTCCTACTTATCTGCTCTGTGCTAACTTTGAAAAGCATTTCTGAAAAGCATCCCATATGGTTCTCAGATAGGTGCCTTGAAGAAAAATTCTTTCCTAAATGAAGATTTTAGAGCAAAGACTAGCCTGTATCTTTGCCTTCCAAGGTAACACCAGAGTATTAGCTAGATAAATAATGACATTTCTGTTAAAGTAATCTAACCTACCTACACCATTTTAATTTTTTAAGAGAAACTTGCATCTATTGGACTTGTTCACCTTAGAAAAATAAATTTAAAAAAGGAATAGCATAACTGAAAAATAATTCTTAAAAATCAGGTTGTTTATTGTTTGTGTGTTTTGTTTTCAGGTTATTCTTTAACTCTGAACCATATGAATTTTGTGTGATTACCCAGCTGTAGACTTCTAAGAGAAAAATTATACTCAAAAATTACTAGTAATCTTGTTGTGTTTTTAAAGAAGAAAAGTGTTTTGATTCATAAAATATACAAGACTCCCAAACACTGTATCAATCACAAATCAGTTATAGCTTGGGCTATGAACAAATTTCCAAACTTTACATCCTTCTGGTTTTATTGCTAAGGTTTGAGCTACGCTTTTCCCCACAACTGTATTAGTTGAAAATACATCAAAGCTGAGACTTGCATTTAATCACTTGACTCCAGGAGCTGGGACTGAGACAAATTGCTGTTAGGGTAATCTTGGGGACCGCATTCCAAGAGCTGTCAGGGCAGCTTCTGAAGGTAGCTGGTATATAAGGCTGAGAGGCAGCCCTCACACATGCCCTGCAACGAGTGCAGAAACCCCTCCAGAATTTCATTGATACAAGACTCGGGCTGAGCCTCAGACAAAGTTCTTAAATGCTAGTGACCAAGGGAAATAGCAGCATCCAATCCTTGTCAAGGATTGTCCCTCACCTAACAGGCACTCAGTTCATTGCTACCGTATGATTCCTTTTTCTGCTGGGTGATGATCATTTCTGCTTGCAAGTCTGATAAATTTGTAAGGGCATCTAGAAGTTGGGGAGCTTGTGTGGGGGCGGGGGGGGTGATTTCCAGTTTTATTTACATCTTAAGGGATTTGTTTCATTAAAAGTCCATCTGAGTGCATTTTCTGAACCTATACCTCTTTTAGCTCTATCTCAGACTACTCAGCAAAACAAATAGCTAGGACTTGGGCACCTCCAGCCCAGCTGAGGTCAACAGAAACCAGAGAGCCAGTCGAGCTCAACTGACTGACACCAGCAGGACTTGCTCTAAAGGCTGCTGCTCTGTGGAGCATCTCAATCAACCCACAGACAGAATTACGGAAGAAGAGGCAAAATAAGTGCCTAACTTTCCCTTCTTGTGGGCAGCCCTGAGAAGGCCACCAGCTCATGGCTGCAGCACAGCCAGCTTCCAGGCTGGCAGCAGAAAGCAGCAGCAGAGGAGGGGGCAGAGGGACCAGAGCTGTGCAGGCCATAGCCCCCATCCCCAGTGGAGTGACCAGGGCTGGGCAATCACCACCCCTGGCACACCACTGGCTCTGCCAGAGGTGCACCCAAGGAGAGCAGCAGAGGGCAGGGGTGGGAGACTCCCAAGGCATCACCCCCTCCCAGAAAAGGGAAACTGAAATAAAAGGCAGAGGGAGCCTTGTGTGTGTTTTTATTATTATTATTTCTGATTAAAGAGGAATTCATTTCATCTTTGCCTCCTGCCAGGGGCTGAGGTGCCGCCATTGAGGTTAACGGTGCGGAAGAATACAAAAAAATTTCATTGAGGAGGATTATAAAAGTTACTAGCTGGAACATTAACAGAAGAGTAACTTGTAAAAAATGCAATATTACAATATTCACAAGGACGGTAGAGCGTGGTAAAGCTATAAAATTCAACATTAAAATCTTCTACAGCCTAGATAACCTAGTTAACAAACATTGTATTGGAACTACTTTTTTTCCTCGGTGCCGAGGTGCGCGGGGCCGGGGGCGGCGGGGCCGGGGGCCCGGGGCCGGGGCAGAGCCGCTCCGCGCTGCCGGTCCCTCCGCGCCAGCCGCGCATCTGCGGAGGGGATGCGCGAAGGCGTGGAGCCGGCGCGGCTCCAGCCCCTGATTCAGCACTGATGAACTTTATGTCATTAGCAAAGCGTGGGAAGTGATTTGTCTCATCCAAACCCGCAAACAGGAAGCACGGATTCGTGTCATTTGTCACCAGCACCTAGTGCCCATACAAATAACAGCCAATATCATTCCCTGCGCTAATGAAATTCTACAAGGGGAAAAAAAAAAAAAAAAAAAAAAAACCCACACGAAAACCACAAAACCCTAAAACAACCAAAGCTCAGAAAAAAACCCACCAAAGTGGAGAGGATCAGACATTACTGTTACTATTACTATTACTATTTATTATTATTACTATTACTATTACTATTACTCTTACTATTACTATTACTATTACTATTACTATTACTATTACTATTACTATTATAACTAGTATTCTGCTCCTAACAATAACGGTCCCATGCAGACATCAACCGCAAAGATAAACCGATGCCATTCTCCCAAAATCGGCAGAAGGAGCTTTAATCTTTAGAGTCTCCTACATCAGGAGAAACTTATTTCTCTTGCAAGAAGTAGGGACGCATTTCCCCTTGTTGTGTGTTATTTTAATGTTGTTTGTCGCCGCATCCTTCTCCCCCCACCCCCTTCCCTCTGCGTCCTCGCTCCCTCTGTTCTGGGGGCTGCGGAGTCGCAGGAAGCAGATAGTGTGAAAGGGCCGGGAGAGAGGGAGAGGGAGCGAGAATTGCTCTGAGCGACTGCGGAGTGGAATTCAGTTCCCTGGGGAGTTAGCAGACAGTTTGTGGAGATGTTACTCCAGAGTTTCAGACTATGATAAATATGATAATTTGTATAAAATTTGAATGGGTTCTTGTTTTCAGGGAGAATGCCTCCGATGATGAATGTTCATGATTTTCAGATAGATGGCTGATAAAAAGTGTATTGAATTGTTGAAAGCGATTTTAATTTTAATTCTCTACCTGCAGATGTCTGATAATAATAATGTCTCCTAATAAAATAGGAAGGTGTCAGTTTAAGCAGCAGTATTTCGCTTCACTTCATCCTTCCCATCCCCAGACTGTGGCAACATTAACCTCTTCTTATAAAAAGGCACATAAAATTATTATAATTACAGAGTTATTAATTTTAAAAAGAGGGTTAGCAGGATTTTTTATTATTATTAATAGAGCTCGCACAGTACCCCTGCAAGTAAATCCCCGTGTGAAATGATGGATCCGATTGCTAATTCTATTATTAGATATTGCCTAGGAATTGCCTTTCGGGTTTTTAATTAGAGTAATTGAAACTAGAAGAGGCGGGGCTGATTATTTTTATTTTTTCCCCTTTGTTATTATTTAAAAGTCATTGATAATGCTCCCTGCATTCAGATATCGTCTTCAGAAGGAGACTTACAACAAAGCAACAAAGGGAAAACAGACAGATCCGCGGGTCTGGAGCTTGAAACTCCCAAGCCAGCAGTGTGCGTGTATTAGGTTAATTGGGTTTTGTGGGTCTGGGGGATCTCTGAGACTATCCCCAACCCAGCTCTTACTGCCTCTGAGCTGGGCTGATATTTCATGTGTTAAAAAAAAAAAAAAAAAAAAAAAAAAAAAAAAAAAAAAAAAAAGGAGGGAAAAAAAAAGCCCCAACAACAACAACTCTGGTAACATGAAATCAATGACCTGGCAGTTACACTCTAATTAGCGCCTCCTGCGAAGCAGCCCAAAGCCAGCCCAGGAAAACCGCACACAGGCACCGCACGCCGGGGAGCGGAGGCAGGCGCGTCCTCGGCGGGCTGCGGCTCCCGGTGCCGGGGGCAGCCTGGCTCCCGTCCGAGCTTCCCCGCGGCCGCGGCCGCACCCTCGGCTCACCCACTCGCGGCGGGCACAGGCGCGGGGGGTGGCTCGGCCGAGCAGCGGGGACCGGCCCCGCTCGGCTCCCTGTGGGGCAGCCGCCGAGAAGCCCCGGCTTCGCTCTTGTTTGCCCGAGCTATTTTTCTCTCGCCCTGAAAAGAGCAGACAATATTGTCCATTCATCAGAAAGGCAGGAATTTGGTGCTTCTGGTTGACTCCGAGACGGGTAATTCAGGGGGAAATGAAAGCTGGATAAATGACTCGGTAGTGTGAATTAGTACGGAGGGTGCAAGCCGCCTGGCAGAGAAGTGCGATTTTATAAACAACGGCATCATCTGGCAAAAGGGTAAAGAACTGTGCAGAGCTCACAGCTTTTCTAAAGCATCACATTGATATTTTATACATGGAGAAGAGGGGGGAGAGAGATACATGTGATATATGTTCATAAGCACAGGCTATGCAAGCACAAGGGAACATTCCCGTTCAGATCCCCACACAGGTGCATCTCTCCACGTACTAAATGCTCCCTAGCTGTCTCCAAAATAAATGGTTATATGCAATAAAATATATATAAATTAAAGTCTCTTCATTTTGATATAAAGAATCGGGTTTATATTATACATTTCTTATATATTGCCACGTATTCCTCTCCACAGACGAATCTATTTTGGGTATATGTGCGTAGATGTGAACATAACGTATATACTTATAGTTACACAGGGAATCCGAGAGTTGGCAGTACGTCTAGCAACGAGAGCGCTCGTTAGATATATGGTTGCATAAAGGATCGTGTACAGTTACATTAAGTCCCATTAAGACAGTGAATGTCGGTCTGCACCGTTTCGCACACGAAATTACAATTATAAGTTCCTGACTAAAGAGCAGGAGGAAATTGCCAGAAGCTGGGGTGGTCCGGTCCCCCGGCCTGGTGCCTGCGACCTCCTCCCCACCGGGGTGCCATTGGACTTAGGAAACCGGAGATGGGGAAAGGTATTTATTCAGGGCAATTAGAAAGCAGGTACCGCTTCAAAAATGGATTTATTAGGGGGGAAAGAAGTCGAAATTATTGTTAAAAAAATGCGCATAAACGAGTCTCACAAAGTAGGGAAGCAGAAGCATATTGGCGTGTAAGGTATCACACTGGAACTGCTTCTACTTCAGACCTCGGGATTAATCAAAGAAATCGGTGCGGCTGATGAGGAGTTATTCAGCAGCTGAGCTCTGGAAAACTGCATCCCTGCTTTCTTTATACATTTTATTATTTTCAATTGGTTTGAAAAATTAGAAGTGTTTAGAAAAAAGAAATACACATTTCTTCTTCCAGCGGGCTGGAAAGCTTTGATTTTATCCCCCCCAACCCATCCCCTCTCTCTTCTTATCTTTCCTTCCCTTTCTGTTTTTTCTTCCTCTCAAGTTTGTGATGGGGACCGCAGGGAAGGATGCTTTTGAGAAAGAAACTGAAGCGCCTTTTTGGAGGGCACTGCTCTCCTTCGCCCCACCCTCAGCATTCCTAACTCCTGTTTCCACCGACGATGCCAGCCCTGGAAGCCAGCAGCCCGGGCGTTTTGTAACCTCCGACACCAGGCAGGGAAGAGACAGATCAGGGCTCTTCCTGGCAGTTTCCCTGCATTGTGCTTCTAAACCTCCCCCTGGCAGGGCTCGGCAAATGCTTCTTTGTCCGCTTAGGAGTGGCCGTGGCAGGGGGAGGCGAGTGCTTCCCCTTTACATGGACATTCGTCGATGACAAAACTTTCTTAGGAAACTTGGAGGAAGACCCGACTTCTGGCAATCGGGGAGAGATGACAACTGCCAGAGATGCCCGTGGCCGTTAGCTTTAACTTTCTCCGCTTCCAAAACAGATGTGAAAACGCCTCTTTCCAGACTGGCCACCTCCTCCCTCGAGTGTTTTTAAGTGCAAATCTTTAATGCTGTTGAACCAGAACCTCTGTCCCTTGGCCGGCTTGCAGGCAAAGTTGACAAAGCTAAGGGGATGGTGGGGACTGAAAGTTACTGATACGAGTGGGACGAGGCAGGGGTGGCCGCACCCCTCTGCACTCACTCGCTGGGGTGTCACGCCTGGCCCTGTCCACGCAGACACGGACCGCTCGGGAGGTAATCCCCCGAGAGCGATTCCTATTGATCGCCGGGCGAAGAGCAGCGGATTGCATCTCTCCCCTGACGGTCGACGGCGTGTGACGGTGCAGGGTATAGGCCGGGGGGAGGCGCGCGGAGGGGGGAGAGGGGAAGAGGGAGTTCTTGGGCCAATTTATCAGTTATTAAAGGACCCTTTCTGGACCTACAGAGCTCAGGGGCATTTCTCATCTCAACTCCAAATAGAAAAAAAAATGTAGTCAGCTATCTTTTATCATTGACTCGAGGGCACATTTCACATCATCTCTCAAATCTGCATTTTTTATGAAGTGGCCAAAACGTGTGCTGTGTGCCTAATTTTCTCTCCCTTACAGGCGTTAAGAAGAGTAATGAGAAATCGGCTGGAAATTAACTTGCTTCTGCCCCTGCAGCCTTCTCCCCTCATGAGAGACTGGAACTTTTATCCCCCTCACACACACTTTTATATCAACTGGATCAGAGCCCGGGGGCTGCCGGGGTTGCGGGGCAAGGGGGGGAGGCGGAGGGAGCTGCCAGCAGCAGAGTTAGGAGACGGACCTGCAAAGTTCCCTTTTCTCTACAGCTCCCAGACCATAACAGAGATTCTTGTCACAAGGACAATGGTTGTGTTCCCCGGAAAAGGTGAAAGGCACACGAGTTACATCTCCCCCGGCTTTTACTCTTCCACTCAGTGTTCCTCTCTCAAACCTACTCCAGCCTCCAAAATACTAAAAACTCAGCGCATTCAAGAGATCCGGGGACCAGGGAGGCAGCGGATGTAGGAGGATATTTATTTTCTATGCTTTAATATACGGAAACACATTATCATTGTTGTCATTATTGTTCCTCTTATCATTACTAGTGCCTGGAGTATTGGAGTTTTCCACCGAGGTTTGGAGTTTTCCACCGACGTAGAGACGGCGTGTAAGAACAGGCTGTCTGGGAAGAGAGAATCACTGTTTCCTCACTTCTTGCACCTTGAGGTCTATTTTTTGTTGTTCCCGTAGCCGTTCCCCAACCCTCGTCCCCGCGCCCGGCAAGAGCTGCGGAGCAAGGCAGCCCAGCCGTGCCGTCCCTTGCTCCTTCCCCATCCCGGAGAAAGCCGTGCCCGGGGGAAAAGCAGGTTCTTCCCTTCCCTCGACGTGCCGAGGAACTGTTGCTTCTGCGCACCGGCCCACACTGGCGGCTGCGAGGCGGCTGCGAGCCGCTCCTGCTGCTACCCCCGGGCTGCCGAGGCCGGCCAGGGCTGGAGAGCCGGGAGCTGCCGCGTCCCCCCCGGGGCGGAGGGGCCAGCGCCCGCTGCCCTCTGCCCGTCGGCCCGACGGGAGGCGCTTGCTCGCGGGGCAGCCGCTCCGGGGCACTCGCGATGGAAACTGGAAGTGAACCTAAAAAAGAAAAGTGCGGCGGAAAATAATTCTTACAGCTCAAAACAGCGTTACGCTGAGATTTAGGAGCTCCATAAAATGCCAATGGGGAAATCACCTCGGCGCAGGCTGCCATAAATGTTTCAGCTTTTCTGTTCTAATTCTCATGTCTACCAAGTGTTTGACGGCTCTTAAAAACCTCTTTACTCTTTATTTCTTTTCTTTTCCTTTTATCTTTTCCTCTCTTATCCTTTCTCTTCCTCTACCCCCTCACTCACTTCCTTCTGTCCACAAACGCTAGATAGGTGGGGGGATTGTTTTCTTCTTCTCATATGTCCTATTTTTCTCGCCCATTCCATCCATCCATCCATCCATCCATCCATCCATCCATCCATCCATCCATCCATCCATCCATCCATCCATCCATCCATCCATCCATCCCCCTTTCATCATCAAATTAAATGCCCCCGTCTTTATTCAGACCTTTGTCTCTAATATTAGTAAAGATCAATGCCGGTCTCTCTATCTACCCCTTCATCCTGATTTCCATCGTCTCACTTAGTTCCATGCTTCTTTTATTTTCACCTTCTTTTGCACATTGGCACAGGGCGTGCTCTGCGTCCCCGGTCTCTCATGGTTTTTACATTATCTTCCACTTTTCCTTTCCTTTTCTCCAGTTCTGGCAACAGCGAGCCCCCCGCCTACGTGTCCACCTCCTTCATTCCTATCCTAACGCACGCTGGGACTCTCCAGATTCCCCAAGTCCCGAGGCATCTCCCGGCCCCTGCGGACCTAGGCTGTCCCTAAGTGCAAGGGCTCCGCAGGCCGTCTGGCTGTCGGGTCCCCTCCCCTGAGATAGAAACTTGTGTTGAACTACCTGGAGAAGGAATAAGCAATCACACCGACTCTCCCGAACTCCCGGGAGAGCATTGCTGCCCGCCCGCCTCCAGCCCGCCGCAGGGAGTGCGCTAGCCCCGACCCCGGGAGGCTTCGCCTGGTTTTGCCAGCCTCCGTCTCCAGCCGGGACCACCAGCCGGGGCCGTGGAAACATCCTGGGAAGCGCTTTTGAATCTAAACGTCATCACAGGGCAGCGAGGGATGACCACTGCCCGGCCCCGGGGCTGGGGCAGAAGCCCCCTGGCCGGGCCGAGGCCGGAGCCCCGTGCCCGGCACCGCCGATCTGCACCGCCCCCTCTGGCAGGAACGGGCCCGGGGCCGCCCCGCCGGGAACGGGAACGGGGCCGGGGCCGCGCTGCCGCTGGGGCGCCGGGAGCCCCGAGCCTACAGAGCCGCGCCCCGCTCCCGGCTGCCCCCGAGCCGGTGCGGGAGTTCCCGGCCTGATCTTGGCGGGGGACCCGGCTTCCCGCGGCCGGCCGGGTTCCGTGCCCCGGGGCGCCACCGGGACACCCGCCCAGCCCACTCCTCCCTGTGCCACGTCCCGGTCGGCAGCTTCACGCCAAGACCCCTGCACCGACGTCGCCTGGCGCAGCTACCCTGGCTCCATCCCGCCCGCTCACCTCCCGCCCCCGCCAGCACCCCGACACCCCGCCGGAGAGACTCGAAGGCAGCGACAGCCCCTGCGGTTGCGTCCCGCGGGCAGCCGGGAGGGTTCCGTCTCACGGCAACCCTAAACCACCCAGGCACTCACCCCACCCACCCCAAACTTCTCACAAACCCCTTCCCACTCCGCTGCTCTGACACCAGCTCAGCCACGGGAAAAGCAGCCTTTCCCCGTGCCAGCAGCATCCCTGCAACTTTGGTAGCTCGAAGTACTCCTGCTCATCTCACAGCCTCTACGGACAGCCCCGAACCAGGGGAGAGGCCCTTTCCTTGCTCTGCTCCTCTCACCTCTCCCTTTGTCCTCCCCCGTTCCGCCATCACCACGAAAAAGCACCAGGTGGCCAGCCCAACACTAAGGCAATAGTGCGGGACAGAGCGGCAGCAACACGGGCATCCTGCACCTCTGAAGTCACCCCGAAACTCTCGGGAAGGGCTGGGTCTGCCCGTGCACGGCTGCCGACCGGACGAACCGCAGGGAGCGGCCTCCGAGTGCCGAAGCCCCCGGCCGGGGTCCAGCCTCGCCTCTGTCCCTGCGTCTCCCTTGCCGGTTCCTCCGCAGGTCCTCTTTTTAATATCCTCTCCACCCTTCAAAGCACACCCTGCCTCACAAAAAGGGAGAGGAGACGTTGGACAAAGGACAAGGCGCTCATTTCCTTACGATGCTTTCAAGCCAAAGAGCCAAGCGATGTGCGTTTCCCCTCGCCATTGGAAAGCGTCCCTGCTCCCCGTGTCGCTAGTGTGTGCCCTGTTACCTGTTGCACCACTTTCTGTCTCGGACTATGGGGAAAGAGCCTGTCTGCCTCCCTTTTGCACACCACAGCCCCATCAGGAGTTTATTCCTTAAAACACTCCGTCCTGGTTTCTTTCCTAAAAGGTGCGGGCAGCCAGAGCCCGAGCCCGCAGCGGAGGAGCGGGGAGATTTTCCCGAGTGGTACATGCAGCCGCGGCCAGGGGGAAGCGGCGGCCGGTGCTGGCTGGGAGCAGGGAGAGCCACGCTCGCTCTGCCTCCGCATTTCCCTGGGAACTTTCTATTCCGGAGTTAACTATTAACTGCAGGAAAGCAGGCAATTTTCTTCGGAATGCGAACTATTTCCTTTATCCAGCAGATAGATGTTTGGGGTGATTGATTAAAATGGAAATTGATATTAAAATATGTGTCGTAGAACACTTTCCCTGTAGTCACAGTCGCACGGCTACTGCCGCACGGAGGAACAGGCGTCCAGGGCAAGCAACGCACCGAGCTGCTGCCGAGGGTTTTCCTGGTTCGCCAAGAAATGTTTTAATTGTGAAATACACGCAGATATAGTTATAATAGCTCGCATTCATACACTCTGAACAGCGCTGAGCGAAAGGGCACACGGAGGTCGCACAGCAGCACTCACGCGGGGGAAGAAACGCCGGGGGTCCCGCGACAGAAGGGGGAGGTGTTGGGATGATGCTTGGCACTCCCCTCGGGAGCAAAGGCGGGCGTCCAACGTGTCGGCAGGGTCAGGGGGTAAAGAGCAGAGATTCACGTACACAGAGACGGTGTAGAGCCAAACAGGTACGCTATAACCAGTTTGCTGCAAAGGGAGAAACAGGAAATTTTAACAGGGAAGTCTGTAATTCTAGACTCGAGTTAGATAATACTTCAACACATCTTTAAGGTAGGAAGAGACATGTGTCCGTTTAGGTACCCATAATTGTTCACTCCTTTTATCTGTAGCGGCACCTGCGCTCCTTGCTTAAGGGTCGCAGTCTGACACCGAAGACGACTGTTACACCCCGGGAAACCGGGAAAAGTCCCGTTCCCGTTTATCCCGGCCCCACCATGTGTTGCTGTTCTCCCTCGGCCAGCCTCGTGCTAATTAACCTGTGCCCCTTTTAATTAAGAGAGAACTCTCTTGGCGGCGCCCCCCGCTCTGCCCGACGGCGCGCAGCCGCACCTCGCCCCCGCTGCCCCCCGAGGGGCCGGACCCCCAGGCAGCCCCGGCCCGGTCGCCAAGCCCGCCCCAAGCCCCCGGGCCGCCCGCCGACCCGCCCCATCGCCCGCAGGGGTGGCTGGCATGGGCACCTGCCCTTCTCGGCCCGCTCGGCTCAGCCTTCTGACGATATTTTTCATGCTTCGGCCCCCTCCTTCCTCTCTCTGCCGATTAACACAAACACTTTTATCCAGGAAAGGGGAAATTTTCCAGAATCTTTTGCTGCTTTTCCCCCTCTTTCCCCGGTTTGCCCCTCTCCCCCTTGCTCCCTTCCCTTCTGTTTCCTCGCCCCCCGCCGCCGTTCGTTTGTCCCAATGCCCGGCCGATCATCGCGGTGTATGAAGTTCTAACTGGTTTGTGTCAGGCAGCTCTCTCTAAGCAGTCTGGCGTGACGGATTAAACATCAACTAGTTAAATAAAAATTAATATCAACTGCCTCCTAACTTCTAATGTCATGTTGTTTATAACTAATGAACTGATTAGGGGATAAACACATCAGGAAGACATTTCTGCTTCCCTGCTCTTTCGAGAGAGATTTGCAGAATTCAAAGTAAATCTCCCAGAGTCCCTTCTGGGTTTCTCCCATACCAGTCTGGGGAGGGAGGACGGGGATTCAGTGGGGTTTGTTGGGGTAAGGTCGGAGGAATCTGATGCATGTGTCAGGGTTAGCTGGACTTATTTACACATCTCACCCAGGAAGCGTTTCAGCGCGGCTGCGAGCAGGGCTCGGGCTGCAGGGAGGTGAGGAACCGCTCCAGACAGATCCGGCGGCTGCTGCAGACCGGGCTGGAGACGGCGTCTGAGGCAAATACTCGTTGCTGCAATTATTGGCTTTTCGTGCCCCATTTTAATACTTAAAATGAAACTTATTTTTTCTTTGCTTGAAGAGGCAATCGATGATTTTTAAGTGATATGAAGGAAAGCGTTCCCTCCACCTTCCTTATTTTCACAATTCTCCGCTTGTCTGGGGCGTGCTTTTCGCCAGTCCGCGTTGTTAACATTTTCCTAAACACTTTAGAAAAAGAAACACATGCACACACATAACCCCCAACAGCCTCATCTTGGAGAGGTCCCAAGCTTTTAAATACTGTTTGCCCAGCACCGCCAGCTCTGACAAGACAATAATAACAGGGGAAGCTTTTTAAAACCAATTTAGCAAATGCAGAAATGTAATTTTAATGAAGAATCGATAGCAGAATGGTTCATTTTTCCTGGGACTCCTTGTTGGAGCTGAGACAGACTTTCAATCAATGGGGAGATAGAAGGGGGGGAGTAGAAAGAGAGAAAGAAAAATATTCGTTCAGTGATGTCTTTAGCACTGGGAATTTTTCTTCTTTTCTTTGGAGCTTTGTTCTATTCATTATTTATTTATTTTCAGTCACCAAGCCTTTACCAAAACGCGGTCATAAGAGCAAGAAAAGAGGCTAGCGGACAGAAAAATGGAGGGATGGATGGATGGATGGATGGATGGATGGATGGATGGATGGATGGATGGATGGATGGATGGATAATCTCTCGGTGGCAAAAAGCTAGGCGCTCACAGAGGCAGACTTCACAGGATTGCCTTCCATCGCCTCCAAACTAAACAGAGGAATCCCCGTCCCCCGCCACCCCACCTGGAGTCTGCCCGGACCCCCGAGCTGAGAGCTGCCAGCTCCCGGGTGGGCTGCACCACCATCTAGACCAATCTCCCGCCCCGTCCCCGACGCGCCCCCCCCCCCCCAGCCTGAGCCCACCGCCTCCCTTTTCAACTTGGAGGAAGTTCCTCCTCTGTCCCGCGTCCCCCTCTCCTTTGCCAGCCCCTCTGCGAGCACATTTTTATGGTAATAAGACAACAAATTAATCTGCTGTTGCAACAAGACTTCCCTACAGGTAGCCAGCTTGAGGGAGGGGGGCAAGGGGAAGCAGATTCAAAGTCCAGGCATTGTCCCCCCCTCCCACAGGATCCCCGCGGGACCCCCCCAGCCCCTTTCCTCCCTGGCTGCACAGCCCTGGTAGACTGGAGCAGGTGAGTCCCTCTCCACTTTTATAAGCAGCAGCGCTGCATTTGCTTTGATTGTTATTTATTTTCCCCTCCTTTTAGCCTGTCCCGGCTCAGTAGAGCGGCGTTTCTTTCTCTGTGGCTGGCTATTTTTTTTTTTTTTTTTTTTTTTTTTTTTGGTGGTGGTGGTGCTCTGGTGTGTGTGTGTTGTTATCTAAACCGTTTAGTTTTGGGTGGTTGCGCCTAGATCTCGAAAGTCAGCGGGGGAAAGCAAGACACCCAAGCGGGGAGGAGGGAAGCGAAGAAAAGGCCGCGGCGGATCTACTGGCTTGCAGCCGTCCCGGGGAGACGGGCCATTAGGCAGAGGAGCCATGGCTCAGAGCTCAGGGAGAGCAGGTAAGGCGGGGGGGCGCTGAATATTCAGCAGGGAGGGATGAGACCGTCACCCCCAACTCCCTCCTTTGGCAGGAGGCAGTCTGCCTCTGCTCTCCTCCACACACACCCTCCTCGCCTCGCCAGATCCCCCTCTAACACCTGCTATCTCACCTGATAAATACCCCTTTTCCTTACGGGTGCCCGCTCCAGCACCCCTCGAAAGGCTGGGTTCCCACCGTGTTTACCGTGGGAGCTTCGCAAGGACCCGCAGCGGAGCCCCCAGACGCGAGCGAGAGCCGGGCCGAGCCCCGGTGCCTTCCCTCCCGGCCCGGTCCTGCCGCCAGCGGCCCCGGGCGCTCCGCCTCGCCTCCCTCCAGGCGCCCCGGGCGGCCGAGCTAGCCGCCGCTCCGGCCTTTGTCCATTTGCCCCAAACCCGGAGGTCCCTCCCGTCCGCAGAAAGTTCAGGGCATTGCTTAAACTCTTCCGCCAACGACTCCCTCCCCACCTCGGGAAGCTTTGCTCGCTGCGCTGGCTCTGGATGTGCGCCGTCCCCGCCCCGGGCCCCTCGGGCAGCCCAGCGCCTTGCCCGGGCTCCGCGGGGCCGAAGCGCGGGGCTGCCGCGGCCGGGGGCCGGGACTGCGTCGCCCCCGAGCGGGGGCTGCCTCTGAGACCCCAAACCTGCCCCGCCGACGGACGCGTCTCCGGATCGCCCCCGTCTCCCAGTCAGCAATTTTATGATTTGCAAACAAAGCTTCAAACAAACCCCGCCGGAGAGGTTTTCCTCGGCGCTGCCGCTCGCGGTAAAAGCACAATTACGCGGTTTGGTTCCCTCAAATTAAGTATATAAACAGAGCTTTTAATTTAGGGATTTTTGGAGGGAAAAGGACATAGAGGTTTAAAATACAAACCTCACCGGCTGCCAGCACAGAGCCGTGCTGTTGCCCCGGCTGCCAGTCGTTTGCTGCAGGGGAGGGTTGGAAAAGAAAGGCTGCGGCGGGCGCCGGGAACCGAGGCTAGGAACCGGCGCTAGCAGCACCCGTTTTCCTTTGTCATTTCTGATGGAGTCGTAGGGTGAAATATCCCCCACCTAGAGAGGGATTCAAGCGCACAGAGAGACACGTACGGGAGGCAAATAAAAATATTCGCCCTTCAGAAAACATCTCTTCTGTCGATAGTTTCCCCATATATAAATGTGTGTGCACCACCTCTGTAAATCTCAATATTAAACACGATGTGTGTGAATATATATATATGCATATACACGTGCAAGCTTATGTTTTCATAATCGAACCAATTACATCTATTATATATGTTGTATACTATATATAAATATGACAAAGATTCACCAAAACGTAAAGGGAAATTACAAAGGCAACGAAAAAGGCCTCCTAACAGAAAAGGCTGCAGAGGCGCTTTTTTGCTATTCTGCACCGAAAATCTTCTAAGCCAAAACTGAAAAAAACCTTCACAAAGTTTGCAAACCCCTCTGTTCCTTTTCCCTTCTGTGTTTTTAAAGGATCTGCCGAAGTCCCTTTGCATCTGAGGTTTAAATAGGGAGATCAATAGAAAACAGTTGTAATGATCTAATTAATTATGGCAAAATTAAAAGCGAGTAGAAAATCAATCTCTGATGGTGTTGAAGATGGAATTAAATTGATAGTCCATCTGTTCACCTCCTAGACCGTATAAATATGCAACCCAAGGACGGAGCTAATGGGATCGAGCTGCCTGGGAGACTCTCTCGTTCTCTCTCTCTCTCTTCTTTTTACTTCATTCCTTCCCGAAGTTCAGCCCCGCAGCCCCCGTGCTCCCTCTCGCAGCCCTCTGTTCACCCAGCGTTCCCCCTCTCGCTGGAGACACGCAAAACGCTGCTTGTGTCGAGCAACTCAAACCGGCAGCAGCAGCCCGCAAATCTGAGGGTACAAAGCCGTGTGGCTGGGGGGGGAAAGAAAGCTGAGGAGACAGCGTTCAGTAAAAGCGTGCTCCCTATCGTGCTGTTTTTAAATCAAACGGACATGATGATGATGACGATGACAACGGAGTAGTTTGAGGATGTTCTCCCTCCTTCTGAGCGTCTTTTTTACATTGGTCGTGGGTTCAGGAAAGTCAGCCCTTTCTGTAGCCGGATTTCTATAAAATACGTGTGTGTTCTGTCAGGGAGAGGCGACACATTGAATTAGTTTTGTTTGTCCGGTTTTCTTGACTGTGAAGCTCTAAGAGCAGAGACCCAACGGGAGGGCCTCAGTGCCGCCCTGTCCCGGCGCTGTCCCCCTTCCCCACACCTGCCCTGTCCCCGCCGGGCCAACTTTCCTCAAGTGGGCACTGGCACTCCTGCGCCGGGCTGTCCTCGGGCTTCCACCCGCCTGCCCAGCACGGTGACATTCTGCTGAACGACCAGCGCCACTTGAAAATAAAGGAGAATCGGTGTAATTGCTAAATTAGAGGCATTACTGTATCTGCCCGTTTAAAAAAAATAGTAATAAAGAAATACCCTCTTTCCCCCATTTCCCCGGTAATTTGTAGGTGCTGAGCATACGCTAACAGCAGGGAGAGCTAGGGCGAGCTGTCAGGCTGGAGGAGTTTCCCTCCATCCCGGCCGCTTTTTAATTGTGAAAAATTAAAGCTAGGGGCTGCGGTTCCGTTGGAAAATAACCAATCAAACCGATGATATTATTGCCCGGGTTAGAGCTGCGTCGGGTGGGACGGTGGGGGAGGGTCGTTTAAATAAGTGAAGCCTAAATATAAATCAACTAAGACGGGGGGTCCCGGGCCCGGATCTAACCGCGTGTGCACACCCCCACTATGGGGGCGAAAAAAAATTGACCGTATCTCACCAAGTTGTGTCAATTTAGTTCTGCCAAACCCCGAGAGCCGACGGAGGGAGTCCCGCCGGCTTCGCCTGCCGCCCCCAGCGCCGCGCCGAGGCTGGAGCCGGTCCCGGAGCCCTGCGCAGGGCCGGAGCGGGGGAGAAGGGGAGGGGGGGAGGGCGGGTCGGGTCGGGCTCTGCCTGCGGGGACTTCCCTGCCAAAGTTTGCCTTCCCCTCACACTTCCCCATCCGGCCAAAAAGAGTGCCCCGGGGGGCGAGGGGGGAGGGGTAGCAGCCCGCAGCACCAATCGGATTTATTAATTGATGTATTGAAAAGAAAGATTGATTGACATCTCCTAATGGAAATTACAGCCTCACTTTCCTGCTGCACGCTGCCCTCCCGGCTATCCCTTCATAAAGAAAGCCTTGAGGCAAAAGGTAGATTTTCATTTAAAGTGCCCCAGTCCTCAATTTCACAGATTAGATACATTTTAAACACAGACACACATATTGCAAATTAGAAGCTAATTTAATTATAAATCAAAACTGGGCATAAATCTGCACTCACCACAAAGGATCCATTTAGCAGAATGCAGCCACCTCCTCTAACCCTGGAAAACTGCCTTGCAGAAATAACACTACATATACATTGCCAAAGTTATGGATTGTGCACAGTTTAAAGACATCCACGGGAGATATTTTTCCCCACGCTGGGGGAGG
Source organism: Monarcha castaneiventris obscurior (assembly GCA_026261815.1). Classification (NCBI taxonomy): domain Eukaryota; kingdom Metazoa; phylum Chordata; class Aves; order Passeriformes; family Monarchidae; genus Monarcha; species Monarcha castaneiventris. The sequence goes on from JAMPIT010000886.1 coordinate 19,258,201, forward strand.
GTAAAGCCCCGTGTGTCAGAAATCAGCCGTTCACATGGTGCTAATTTCTCTTTCTCCTAGAGAAAGGAATTCTCCGACAAATAAAAGTTTGCATAGATGTACAATGTTGTAATTCTGAACTTACAGGCTGGGAGGGAGTCAGAAGAGGCTGATTTTTGAAGTCCAGCAGGTCAGGATCAACAACCACGCTCACACACGCACACATACGCACACACACACCCACAGAGCCGGGGTTCGTACTGATTGGTGACGTTTGGTTTGCAAACCTCAGAGAGGAGAGAAAGGAGGAAAGTACCAGGGTCCGAGTGAGGAGGAGGAAAGGCAAGCACCCGGGAACAACGCTCCGCGCTCGGAAACCCCCCTCCCTCTGTCCGCCCTCCATCCCGGATCCGCTCGTCCTCTCTCCTCACTGCGTGCCACTCTCCCGCGCCCGCACAGTTGCTCCCTGACTCCGCATCACTCCCGAGCTGCCCAGATGAGGCAGCCAGGGAAACTGGAAGGATTTGGAGTAGGCTCACACTTCAGTCCTTCCCCGCCCCCTTCACCTTCCAGCTCCTTTTCATAAGTTAGAATTCTCCATTTCCCCCACCTTACTTTAATCTCTCTTTATCTTCCTCCACTACGCTGAGAGACCCCCTACTTCTTTCAGCACCTCCGTTTCCCCGCACACTTCATCCTTCTGCCTCTCCCTCCGTGTCTTCCTCCTCAGAGGCAGTAAACTCCGAGGCCATTAACAGCTGATGTTAAAGAGGCATGAGTCTTCCTGCCACTTTTTTTAATTAGGCGCCTAACTTGAGCTTTGGCGGCTCCCAGCCAGGGGAAGGGAAGGAGCGAGCCCCTCTTTGCGAATGGCACGGGAGGAGAGAGAGCTAAATTCGCCTGTTTTCCCGGCTTTCCCACCAAGAGGGGAAGGGGGAAGAAAGTTTCCCCACCAACTTACGACCAGTTTCTCCTGAAGCCCTGCAGACTCGCGTCTTCCCCCCCGCCGCCGATTCAAGCACTGCTCCGCAAGCAGGACCCCCCGCGCCCGGCCGGGCAAGCCCCAGCCCTCACCTGCGGCTCTCGCACGGGGCGGAGGGGCCGCGCCAGGTCCTTTGTTGGTGCGTTTCCAGCCTTTGTTTAGCGGTGGAAACGAGCCTGCCTTCCCCGACCCAGCTCCCGGCGCATCCCATCGGACCGGAGAGCCGTCCGTGGCGGAGGGAAGCGGGGGGCAGAGGCAGGGCTCACAACAGGGCTTGGGAAGCGCTGCCAGAAACGCAGCAACTTTCTCCGGGGAGGTGGATTTGTGTGTGTATAGAAATTGTTCGGGCTCAGCTTGGCTGGGAAGGAAAAGAATATGGGAAGGAAGGAAGGAAGGAAGGAAGGAAGGAAGGAAGGAAGGAAGGAAGGAAGGAAGGAAGGAAGGAAGGAAGGAAGGAAGGAAGGAAGGAAGGAAGGAAGGAAGGAAGGAAGGAAGGAAGGAAGGAAGGAAGGAAGTCAGTCTCGAGGCATATCTATGACTTTCTAATGCGTGTGTGAAGAAGTCTGCTTCCAACTTCCCTCGCCAGCCCTGCGGAGGGAGTGGAGCGAAGCGGTCGCCCCTCTCCCCGGCGGGTCTCTTTGTGCGATCATTTTTGGAGATGTGAATCCCAGGCAGTCATTACCACACTTTGGCCCCTCTGACTGCTGGAATTACCCTTTCCGGGGACTTTAATGGGCAAGCCATAGGGTTTTTCGCTGATCCGCAGCAGTTTTCTCTGCCTCCCCGTTTTTATGGGTGTATTATAGTTAGGGGTTATATAAATGTTTTTGCGTGTGATAACTGTAAATCCTAACATTTGCAAATCGCCCTGAGGCAAACTAACCTTGGACGGGCAGATAGAGGGAGGGAGGATCTCCCACTACTGCTGATTAAAAGGAGACTTTAATAAGCGTCTAATTCACTCATCGGGAGTTTTATGGAGAAATTAGAGGACAAAAAAAAAAGACATCTCCAGCCTGGGGGGGAGGAGGCAGTAGAGGGGGGCTCCCACGCCTCTACCCCAGCGGCAGCCCAGGGCAAAGGCAAGAGACAGCAGGGCCTTGCCAGTGGCACAGTCCCTTATCACGAAAGAGGCAGGGTTCACATCTGGGCCAGTTCGTTTTTGGGTCAGAGGTGCAGCACGAAACCCCCCTGCCCTCAGCCCCACTCCGCCGCTCCGGGGCAAAGAAATGAGCAGGCAGACCACCGGAGGGGCTCTGGGACTGTGAGACAGACAAAAGGAGAGATCGGTGGCAGGAGTTTTGTGGAGAGCGGGCGAAGCCGGCCCGCAGAGGCCGCCTCGACGGGAGACAGGTCTGGGGACCCCACTTACAGCGGGGGCTCCTCCAGTCCGCACTGGGTGCGAGGTTCGGGGCAGGGATGGACCGAGACCCCAGCTCGGTGCTGGGAGCCGTGTGCCCCCTCCCTGCCTGCCTGCTTAGGGTGGGAGGGGGCAGGCTGGGGCAGCCTGTGCTGAGGCGGCCCCTGTCCCCATATGTCTGTGGCCCGGGAGGCTTGGAGACTCGCCCCAGCTCCGGCCGCCCCGGTGCGCTAAGAGGCGGCTTTGTTGCAGAAGTGTCTCTTCACATTGTTGGCTCTCCCCCCCTTCACTCTTTCTTTTTTTTTTTTTTTCTCTTTCCTTTTTATTCCTTTTTTTTTTTTTTTCCTCAATGAGGCTGCAAAAGGTCTTCGGCTTGTCTCGTTTTTGTGGCAAACGCTCTCTTGTAAAGAGGAGAGGTTAAAGTGTCGGTGACTGAATAAAGAGCAGCACACGTGGGCTATTACCATTCAGGGCAAACAAATGCAGAGAAGGGAAAAGCCAGCAGCAGGCAGGGAGAGGGGGGAGCGCAGCCCCCCCGGTGCACACACGCACCCGCCCCGCTGGCAGGGCCCGGCCGCCGGCCTCCTCGCGGCCCCGGCGTCCCCCAGACATGCAACCCACCCATGGCTCACAAAAGAGCTAGAGAAAGAGAGAGGGGGAGACATGAGGGGGTCTTAGATGGGAAAAAAAGAAAGTAGCTTTAGGGGGAATGTGCTGTGGAGTGTGAAATTGCAGCCCGTGGTGCTCCATATTGTACCAGAAGCTCTCCAAAAACTCATCCTCCAACGTGACCAGAGGTGCTTAGAGGGGGAGAGAGAGGGAGAGGGGAAGAGGGGCTCGGAGACACGGGGGGAGGGGAAGGATGGGGGTCTTTTATTATTTTCGCGCCCTCTTTCTTATTAACTGTTCATTTAAAACCTAACTTTATGTTTATTTGTTGAACTCGGCCACCAAGAGCAATCTCGGGTGTCCTGGGCAGAGCGGCTGGGGGAACGGGGAGGAGCAGATGGACGCTGACTGCCTCCCCTCGCCCTGCTCGGCCCTGCCCGGCCCTACGCGGCCCTCGGGAATCCTCTTCGATCCTGTTTCCGTATCCCCACGCTACTGCTCGGCACCTCCGCCCTGCCCCATCTCCCGCTCCCCTCTGGGATGATCAGGCCACAGCACCCCTACAGTGAAAGTGTGGATACCCCTTTCATGTGGGTGCTCGTTGGCGAGAGGCAGCGAGAAATCTCAGGCCAGGAATCATCCTGTCCTCAGACAAAGCACCCCGAAAGTCGTCCGGGAATGTTTTATCAAAGCATCCCCTTCCTTGAAGATCCCTCTGACACTCATAAACATGCCGACTCCTTCTCTTAAATGTTCGCATCTTTGTAGGGGCTTTTTATCATTTTTTTCCCCTCTTCATCTTTTCACAGACAGGGATTTTGCCACCGACTTTCTCACGAGAGGTTAAATTAGTTGACACAGAAACTATGTGTCAGAAAAATACACATAGAAGGTCAGCGTAGATTTATTCTGTGCATTCATAAATATGGTGCTGAGAATATTAAGGGTTGAGCTAAACCACCTCCAAACTACCAACATTTAGGCTGCAAGTTTGTGCACTTGACAAGGGGAAGAAGACAGGCAGGGTGTGGAGCTGAGAACTTAGCAGCATTTCCACATCGTAAAGATCCAAAACTTCTACCTCTGCAGCATGCTGCCCTGCATCCTATGGCCATAGGTCGCGTTTAGCTGTTTCCCAGTGTAATTGGCTACAGACAACCCACAGAAAACAGGGAGCCAACGTGGGCACAAGTTGTGGCTCTGGAGCCAACGGCGATCGCAGGCACAGCCGCTTGCTGCAGGCCTGAGCTCTCCGAGGGGCTCCCCCCGCCGCCGGTCCCCATTGTTCTGGGCACAGCGCCCTTCCCCAGCGGGCAGCGGAGCGGGGGAGCAGCTTCCGAGAGCAGGGTCTGGAGAACCTGCTTCCCAGGGACGAGGCGAGGCGGCAAGTTAGCCAAGCCAAGGCAGCACGGGAGAACTCAAAGGACTTCAGAGGGAAGCTGACAGGGCCCTCGAGGTTATGTGTATTGGAACCAAGGGTGGGAAACAGGATCAATGAAGAAGATTTCGACTTGATCAGCTGGAGAAAGCCGGCTAATGAAGCAGATCGAAAGATGGCTATCACTACTACCAACTCACCCCAAAAGTTTATTTTTCTTGAAATTTCCGCAGAGAGGCGGCCACCTCTTTTGAAGTGTAAATGTTTCTAGCTTGGGGAGGCGGGGGGAAAGGCTGGGTTAGAGAAGAAGGAGGAGATCCTCAGATCCTCTTTGAGAAAAAGAAATAAAAGCGGGAGAGAGAAAAGGAAAAAGAGAGCAAAGAAAGGAAAAAGAAAAGAAAAGAAAAGAAAAGAAAAGAAAAGAAAAGAAAAGAAAAGAAAAGAAAAGAAAAGAAAAGAAAAGAAAAGAAAAGAAAAGAAAAGAAAAGATTAATCTAAAGTGGGGCAGGGGAATAAGCACCCAGGGCTCGTGAAGTGGAATAGGTGTGAAACTATGGGAGTGGAGAGAGGGCCGCGGTCTTGGCCTCACCCTGTCCCTCAGGACACACGGCAGTGCCCGGGGGCGTGCGGGCAGGCCGGCATTTTTAATTTGGGTAGGCAGAAACTGTTCAGTGGATTTAAATGTTGACAAAGCAATACTTCCAGGAAGTCTGGTGTGGGAAGGGGCACCAGGTGATATTGTGGCATGCGTGGTGGGGGAAGGGGACAGCTAGCGGACAGTCTTCCCTTCCCTTCCCTTCCCTTCCCTTCCCTTCCCTTCCCTTCCCTTCCCTTCCCTTCCCTTCCCTTCCCTTCCCTTCCCTTCCCTTCCCTTCCCTCCCTTCCCTTCCCTTCCCTTCCCTTCCCTTCCCTTCCCTTCCCTTCCCTTCCCTTCCCTTCCCTTCCCTTCCCTTCCCTTCCCTTCCCTTCCCTCTCTTTAGAGAGCTGTCTTGTTCTACCAGGCTCAGGGCTCCCCGGTTTTCTCGGGTTACCTCCGTGCCGTGGGATTCAAGCTTCATGTCGCAGAGTGCTCATTTTGTGTATTTCTCGAGTCTGTTATTCCTGTTTTGCTTCTTAGTGATATGGGAAAATAGTGAGGAAACTAAGACAAAATACCTTATCGGGAGATTTGGCATTCGCCGGCTGTCCCAGCCCACCACCAAGCTGTTACCTGCTCACCGTGCAATCGGCAGTTACAAAGGCTCAGAGCATCTCTGAGAGAGGGGCCATGAACTCACCAAGTGTTAGTGCAGGCGCAGGGAGTTCCCTTCCACCCGGCATTGCCGGGGGCTCCCACCCGCACCTCCCGCTCTGCCTTCGGGCTCGGCCGTGTGCCTGAGCACGGCCCCGAGGGCGCGGGGCAATCGGGGCTGCCTGGGGCGGAAGGGAGGAAGGGCGGGGGCGGCTGCTGGAAGACGAGAAGTGACCTAGACCGGTGGGTGAGGGAGAGTTGTAACAGGGCCATTTCCAGCCACGGGCAACGCGGGAGGCGCCGAGTGGCGGGAGGGGCTCCCAGCAGCGGCGAGAAGCAGCTCCCGGACCCGCCACGAACAGGAGACTCCGCTGCCGGGAGGACTCGACAGCCACCGCTGTCCCACCGCCAGACGCACGCGGGCCGTGCCGTGCCGTGCCGTGCCGTGCCGTGCCGTGCCGTGCCGTGCCGTGCCGTGCCGTGCCGGGGATCCCGGCGGGATCGCGGCGGCCCGGGCCCGCCGCCGGCCCTTCCCCGCTCCGCCAAGCGACCGGAGGGCTCCATCTAGAGGCCGCGGTGGGGAGCGCCGCCGCCCCGCACCTGAGCCCGGCCGCCCCCGCCGCCTGCGCGGGGCGGCCCCGCCGCGGCCGTGCCCGGAGCCCGGGGCCCGGGGCGGGAACGCGGATGAGGGCCCGGCGAGCGGGCGGGCGGGGGGGCTGCGGGCCCGGCGGGCGGGCGAGCTGCGGCCGGCGGGCCAGAGCCACGGCGCGTCCGCGGTGAGCGGGGCAGCCTGGCCCGGCAGCGGGGCAGCCCGCCGAAAGCGGCGGCCGCTCCCCGGGAGGGACGGAGCAGTGCCTCCGCCGTCGCCAGGCGGGCGGCAGCGATCACCGATCCTGAGCGGGCAGCGCAGAGCCCCCGCTCCCGCGGAACATTGGCGCTGTGCAGGAGTTGCTGCCGGGAGCGGGCAGGGCCGCCTCAGCCGTGCCCTCCGCGCCTGTCCTCAGCGCAGCCCCGCAGTCACCGAGGACCCACTTCTATGTAACCCCGGCGGTGTAACAAAAAAATTTTATTTTCCAAATCATCCTTTTTTTGCACACAAGGGAAAGACAGAGGGGAGAGAGAAAGATAAAACATCAGCTGAAGTGCCAAAATGATTTATGAGACAGTGGAAAATATTTCATAAAGATCTCTCAGACATTCTTTACTTAAAGCGGTTAGAAAAAAAAAAGGGGGGGGCTGTTTTGTGACAGATAAGCAGAGGGATGGGGAAGGATGAAGGAGTAAAAGAGAAGGAAGTACATTTCAGTTGATGGTAAACTCAAGTCTGAAAATCAAAATTGAGCTCACAGCGATTTCTGTCTTGCCTTTTTGCCCCTGGTTACTACCCTAAGAAGGTGCTTCTTAATTGCTCTATATTGCTCTGCTGAGTCAAAGCCATGTCTTTTAGCAGTAGACTTCTTTGTGAAATAATTTTAAAATCCCACTCTAGCATTAAAAAAAAAAAAAAAAAAAAAAAAAAGACGCAGCAGAGATGGGGAAAGTGTGTGAGATTGGATTTGCTGTTATATTCCCCAAATGCATGTGAGGAAAAACTTTGCAATGACTGAAACGGGCCCAATCTCCTGGTCTAAAGAGGTGCAAGAAGCTTGCTTGCTCCTTCGTTCTCTCTCTGTCTCGTTCTTTCTTTCTGTCGGTCTGCCTGGCTCCTATTTATTTTTCTTTTTTTTTCCTTCTTTATATATTCCCCTCTTGATCTCTCTCTCCTCTGGCTGTCTCTCTCCTTTTTCTTTTCCTTCTTCTCTCTCCCTCACCTCCTTTCTTTCTTTCTCCCACGCTAAGCCGCACACCACGGAAGCCTTGATGTGTATCGAATCCCCCTCCTGTCCCGCTTTACCCCGAGTAAAGTCTCCGGTACAAAAAAAAAAAAAAAAAGCGGAGCGTGAGAAGGGAGATGAAACTAGCAAGGCGTGTGTGCTTGTGTTAAATAAGGGAGTTAAGGATCCTGAGCCGCAAGTGACAACAAAGCGGGGCTCCGGTCCGTTCCCGCGGGCCGGGCAGGGGCGCCGCCGCCCCGCACACGCACGGCCCGGGGCGCTCCGGAGCGCGGGGCCGGGGCTCCCCCGCCGCCGGGTCCCGCAGGCAGCGCCCCCCCCGCGCCGAGCGCCGCCGGCCCGGCCCTCCTCTCTCTCCTCTCCTCTCCCCTCTCCTCTCCTCTCCTGGCCGCGCTCGGCTCGGCGCGCTGGCGAATCAGAGAGTGTCGGAATCTATTGCCTTTGTCTGACAAGTCATCCATCTCCGGGGAGGCGGGCGGGGGGCTGAGGGCGCTGCGGCTTTTAGAGAGACACACACCGGGAGCGGAGGCTCCAGTCTCCGGCCCCGGCTTCTCGCAAGCACTTCCCACCTCGGGCGAAAGTCCGCCGGGCGCCGGATCCGCCGCCCGGCCGAGAGGAGGGGTCGCGCCCGCCCGCCGCTCGCCGCTTTCCCGGGGATTGCTACTCTGCTTTGAACTTAAATGAACTAGCCCCGGACCGCGGGAGGAGGAGGAGGAGGGAGAGCCGCGTCCTCCTGCGCCTTCTGCCGCCTGGCCGCCGGCCGCACCTTGCTCCGGCACCCCCTCCCCGCCGCCGGGGATGCTCTGAGCCCTCCCAGCCATGACACCCACCTGCCCCCCGGCGCCGCCAGTCCCTCGCTCCCACGGACTCTGCTGACTCCCCCAAGGCCGGCGCAACCCTCCCGCCCCCCGGAAAGTACTTCGCTGCCCGCTCCGCCGGGCAGGGGCCCAGCGCATCCCGCTGCTCCCCTCATCTCCTCTCCTCGTGTGCTTTTTTTGTTTTGTTTTGTTTTCCCTTTTTTTTTTTTTTTAATTTTTTTCTCCCCTAAGTCTTGAAGTTGAGTTTTAGAGGCGACACGGCGGCTTCAGCCGATTTCTTCCCATTCCTTTGCCTCCCCATGGATATGCACTGCAAAGCAGACCCCTTCTCAGCAATGCACCGTGAGTACTGGAGCCCGGCTCCTTCCGCTGCTGTCCCTTTCTCATCCCTTCATTCTTCCTTCCCCAGCCATCCTTCCTCACCTGATCCTCCTTCAGGTCCACCTTTCCGCCCTGGCCGATACCGGGCTTAGAGAGGCGTTTAGAAGGCAGGACGGACACTGCCGGCCCGAGCAGCAGAGCGAGGATGCCGGGCAGCCCCGGAGCCGAGGGGAGCAGAGCTCCGTGCCGGCTCTGGGGCGGGGGCCAGGACCCCCAGTCCGAGGGCAGGGGACTGTGTGCGGCTGTGCCTGTGCTGCGTGCCCTGTGTGTGCGAAAGAAAGGCCCCTCTGAACCAGCTCTGTCCTCCGCAAATACACTTTCCCCATCGCCCCTCAGACAACAAGAGTTTATACGGACTCGTGTCAGCCCCCGGGACGGGCCCTTTCCCTGTCCGTGCCCAGCCGGGCCGGGACTCCCCGCAACCCTCCGCGGCTTTAACCCCCCAGATTTCCCCGCGATCCGATGCTGTTTGCTTTGATTTCGGATTTCAGTGGCAGAGAGGGAAGACGCCAGTTTTAAGTTAATGGCGGGTTAGTCGGTGGCTGTTCTATGAGTCGTTTTGGTTTGGCGAAAGGTTGGACTGCGGGAAAAATAGGACAATTGCATGGTTGGGAGATGAAGTGGCTTTGGAGGCTCCCAAGAAGCTACGATCCCTCCTGGTTTATTTACCAGATAGCCGGTGTGAATTTTAAATACATTCCTGGCACAGAGAAAAGGGCATTCGTGCTTTATTTTCAAATTTAAAAGGCTTTCTTAAGAGGAGGACGAAGGAAAGCGAAAAGCCCCCTTTACCAGGGACTGTAACAAGGAATTTCCAGTGATTTTAATTTAACCACAGGAGAGAAAATAATTCCGAGATTTAAACTGAAGAAGAAAAAATACAAATAGAAAGCCGAGATTGAGAGTATGTTGAGTCAGGAAATGAATAATTAAGAGCAATTTGTAACTTTTGACACCGAAACTTTTGAGGACACGCCCTGCCCGCTGCATAAAACACAAATCGAAAAGATAGAAAATGGAAATGCTTGAAGTTTTAAAAAATCCTGATTTTGCCTTGAGAAGGAAGGCGCAGAAATACAAACCCATCACTAAATCCCCAAACGCGGATGTAGGTAACTGCCTTTTTGTTTCCTAATAATTGATTTCCAGAATACATTGCTTAAAATGTGAGGTTTAATTTCCGAAGAGCTTTAACATCAAACAGTCCGTGCATTAGACATTATTTTTAGTTTTGAGTGGCGCGACCTGTTTTCAGATGCGATATCAGTAATTCCGACTCCAGTACGATCCAAAACATGTAGGCAGACGAAAGAGGCATTTCACTGTCGCTGATTTTTTAAAAACTCCAGAGAGATTCCTGACCAATTTTTGGCTTCTGATTAGGGGAAAGAAAAAAAATACAAAACAAAAAGCAAACCCACAACAAACAAAAAAACCCCCCACCAACATTTGATTCGTTTGCTAAAATGTATTTCTGGAGCTACAGACCTGGATATTATTAAGCAATTAAAACAGATGCGGGCGCAGGCTCCTGACAGACAGACAGCAACACACGATCGGTACGACAGCGGCACGACCGGGTCTGTGCGGATACAGATGCCGGCACCTACATGCAGATAAATACACGTAAATATCTGACTGCTCCGATAGAAAGAATCTTAGAAAACCATGGGGCAGAGCAAAACAAACTCGTGTGAAAAATATCCGGACGGCAATAATTTGAATTATTAATTTTTAATCTTTTTGCATCTGTTGCCTTTTAATACTTTGTAATGCGAGTTATAATAGGTGCGTTGAATTATTTATCATGGAGTTGCCGAAGAAATTGCTATCTTGTAACTTTAGAGGCAACATGTGCAGAAGGGGTTCTGAACAAATGAAGGAAGAACACAACAATATATACCCGCGGGTTTTAGTGGAGGAAGATAAATATCCCCCGTCCCCTCTGAAACCCTAAATATGTTTTTAAATAGACTAACAAAAGAATGTAAAAAATAACGCCGGTTCAGCGGGGAACGACGAGAAAGCCAGCCGGCGCCCCGGCCGATGGGGCTGGGAGGGGATGTGTGAAGGTGTTACTGAAGGGGTGGGGGATATGGGAAAAACTCTATTTGTGCGAAAGGACTTGGATCGATCGCAGGGCAATGAGAGTTTCCACTAAGTTCAGAGCCAATAAGTCAGTGTCAGAAGCAGGAGAGAAAAAAACCTCAACGAAAATACAAACAGGTCATTTTTCAGCAAACTGCAAAACGAACTAAGATCTCTTGGCGAGGAAAATACAGGAGGTTAGGGTTGTATGAAAGGAAAGCTTTAATACAGAGTGCACTCCACAGCTATATCAGCTGGATATTCCGGACACAGAGACGCTCAGGTAGCAGCGCCAGCGAAGCTGTACCGCCTGCGAGTGGGCATCTCCCCATGCCCGGGCAAAGGCGAACTGCTCTCGGCTCTAACGCAGACGTTTGATTCACGACCAACTGTCTTGTCGCGTCCCAAAAGGAGATATTTCCCTTTATCCCTCTCACTCCGTTTCTCGTGCCCACGCTTAGCAGGTGCATACTTATTTTTTTCCCCAAGTTATTTCTAGAAATGGAGAAAGACAGATCGGGGGGGAAAAGAGAACCTATCAGTCCTATCTGAGAGAGAGCGGGTTTTTCCCTGGAAAGGGGGGAACGGAAGAAAACGGATGATGTAAATTCTCCCTGAATTAGGTTTATGTGGTGGGAAAAAAACCGGAGCCGTACGAGTCTGTTAATTTTTTTCTGGAAATTTTTTCCTGTAAAGATCGAAAGCTAATGAAAGAGAGGGTCCGCCTGTAAAGGAGCACCAGCCGCGGGACTCAAAATATTTTCTTTCTCTCTCTATCACTCCATTTCTTTACCTTTCTCTTTTTCTCTGTGAGTCCTTTCAACTCGCATCCCGAAATAACGGTATAGGACTGCTTGCATGGGGGACATGCCGCGGGGCGAGGGAGGGCGGAGTTCGCGAGGAACTGTAATTGACAACGTGATAGAAAATCCTGGAAAGAAAATGAGAGAAAAAGCCCAGGAGTAAAGAGAAAGGGGGTCTGCGGCAGAGTCCGCCCGGAGCCTCTAAAAGGTCGAGCTCTGGAGTTTGGGAGTGCATCGCTGCCCTGCTCTGGGGAGAGGAGCGGGCACGGGCGCTGTTTCCATCTTCGGCCCATCACAATGGCCCTGAGAATCCACCGCTCCGGCATCCCGGTCGGGACCGCGGGAGGAGAGCGGCTCGGGGAGGGAAGGTGGTGTACGGGAAGGTGGAGGACAGTCTTCCTCTGTCTCGGGAAAATTCACTCTGCCTTCTCTTTCCATCTTTCCATCTTTCATCCTTTTTTCTCTTCCATCTGTCTATCTTTATTTCTTTCTTTTTTTCTTTCTTTATGCTTTCATTTTTTCTTTTCTTTCTCTCTTTATATTTCCTCCTCCTTATCTTTCTGCTGTTATCTCTCTCATTTTCTTATTCTCCCTGTTTTTTCCTTCTTCTTTCTCTCCTTCTCCCTTTTTATCTTCTCTCGCTTCCCCACGTCCTGTCCCCCACTCTCGACCCCCTGCCATCACCTCCATCCATCTGTAATGACTGGAGATTTTGCAGTACGAGTGGTAAAGAATCCACGACTAACGGTGTGTTTCTGGTGTGCGTGGGTTGTTGTGTTTTTTTTATTTCTCTTTCCCCAGCAGGGCACGGGGGTGTGAACCAGCTCGGGGGGGTGTTTGTGAACGGCAGGCCCCTACCTGACGTGGTGAGACAAAGGATAGTGGAGCTGGCTCACCAGGGGGTGCGACCCTGTGACATTTCCAGGCAGCTGCGGGTCAGCCACGGTTGTGTCAGCAAGATCCTGGGCAGGTAAGGAAAGAGGCAGCTCCTTCCCCTCCCCTGAGACTGCAACGTTGCATCCCTTCCCCGCTCCACTATGACCTTCCGCCCTTCCCGCGGCACCGGGCTCTCCCCGCCACGACCCCGAGCGGCCCCAGCACCTTCGCACAGTAGGAACCCGCGGCTGAGCAGGGCCCCCTCCTCCAGCTGGCAAGGACGTGTTTCTCCCCCGCCTCCCCCCTTCCTTCACCGGCGGTGTTTGAAAACTCCTGGGAAGACAAAATAATTTGAGAAGGGTGGGCGGGAGGGCGGGAAAGAGAAGGGACGGGTGAAAGAAAATGAAAGAACGACCAAAAAACCCCAATCCAGCAACAACAACAAAAAAAGCTAACTCACAACAATCCGTAAGCAGCCTTACCAAACACACGGGTAAATAAACAAACAACGGGGTAAATAAATAAATAAATAAATAAATAAATGCCCCCGGCAACCGGTCATCGCCAAATGCGGTGTGCAATATCCCTAGGGGCTGCTCCGGGAGAGCCGGCGCCCTGGCCCGGCCGCTTGGATGCGGAGCGGTGTGAGCAGGCGGCAGAGCCCCAGCCGCCGGTGCGTGCGGTATGCCCGCTGCCGTGCCCGGCGGAGGCCAGGAGAGAAACGCCGCCGGCAGCAGAGCTAATGGCCAGCGGGCAGTGGGCTGGAGCTGCTCTGTACGAGCGCCCGCTTTAGAGGGACTCCGGGGCGGGGATAAACCGCTCTCCTGCACCCGCAGCTCGGCCAGCGCCCCGAGTCGGGAGCGGCGGGCTGGGAGTTCCAGGCGGGGAAACGCGAGCACGCCACTGCTCGTTCCCTACGCCCCCTTCCCAGCCGCCCGGCCCGACCCGCGTTCGGCGGGCTTCACCTCCGGGCGGCGGGGAAGGTTTCTGTTTTATTTCCCGACCCCATGGCCTAAAAGAAGTGTGTGCTTGTAAAGCCGGGGAAGGGGGAGGCAGCGCCCCTCGCTTCTAGCACACACACACACACACACACGCACGCACAAAAAAAAAAAAAAAAAAGAAAAAAGAAAAAAAGAAGGCAAAAACGGAGAGCGAGCCCTAGAGAGGCGAAGGGATTGCCTTAGCCCCAGGTCAGGCCGCCTGGTGCCTCGCGGAGCCGCGACATGCACCTCCCGAGCGGCCGCGGCCCGACGCCGAGCACCCGCGGGCCGAAGCCGAGGTGGGGCACGGGGCAGGGGGCCGCGGGGCGCTCTGGGGGGCAGTCGGGCTCTGAGGGCTGGAGGATGGCGGAGCCCTTCCCGACTCGGCAGGTCACCGATCGTCTTTTGTGCAGGTATTACGAGACGGGAAGCATCAAGCCCGGCGTGATCGGAGGCTCCAAACCCAAAGTGGCCACCCCCAAAGTAGTGGATAAAATCGCCGAGTACAAGAGACAAAACCCGACAATGTTCGCCTGGGAGATCCGGGACAGGCTATTGGCCGAGGGCATCTGTGACAACGACACGGTCCCCAGCGTCTCCTCCATAAACAGGTAAGAGCAACCCCGCAGCTCGCGGTCCAGTCGCATCTTTACGGCCCCATAAAACCCCTTCCAACAGGGAGGACGGCCTAATCATTCCTCGGTCAGGGTAGATCCAGCCTTCTCCAGTCCCCTGCCCGCAGCGGGACCCGCGGGCATGGCCCGCCAGTCCTCGGCCCGGTCCAGCGGGCGCTCCCCGGCCCCGCCGTGACCTCCGAGCCCAGTTCTGGGCAGCGGGACCGAAAACAGCTGCCCGTTCCCCCAGCGCCCGCAGCGAGCAGCGGGTGCGCGGATCTGTCCCGGGGCTCGCAGCCGCAGGGCCGCAGCTTGTGCCCGCCGCTTGGCCCGGGGGCAGCCGGGGGTCGGGGCAGCCGAGCAGCCCCGCGCTGCCGCAAGCTCTGGGCGCTGTTCAGGCCGGAGGGGTGATGGGCTGCGGAGCGGGGGTTTCCCGTGTCCTTCGAACTCCCCTACCGGGTGTAGATGACCCCCAGCCTTGCCAGGGTATTAGAGCTCTGAGCCGAAGGGCTGCCGTCATCTTCTGCCAAGCCGAGCTCACAGCCGCGAGCCGCTGAGCGCGGGAGGAAGGATTCCCTTGCACCCACTCCCCCGGCTCACTCCCGGTCGGTGGCCCGAGGGAACGGCTAAATTTGCCGGGCGGTTCTTTACCCGGCTGGGGAGCGCTGCTCTCCGCGGTCCCCGTGGCCCCGACTCGGTCTGATCCCTGCCCTCGCAGAAGGTTGGGCAGCAGCAGAATCGATTTCGCACTAGCGAACCATTTCCCCCCCCCCATTTCCTCCCCCGGCTGTTAGGGTGCGAATTTTGTTGTTGGAGGGACTCAGATTTGGTCTCAGGTTTGAGGTGACAAAAATAACCATATGACAGGCAAAAAACCAGGATCGATGCAGGAGAAAAGGGACTAGATGTAATCGAGTACTGACAGACGTCAAAGCACTCAGACTGTTCACATGCCTGCACGTTCAAACACAACGTACATCAGACCTTCACACTTTGGCAACACAACACTCTTGTGCACACAGTAAAAGTAATTACACTGTTTTAGTGTTATGTATGTACAGATACCCTGACTATGCCCACAGAAATACAACCTCTAGAAACAGAATAGCGCAGATATATTTGCAAAAGGTACATACATAGGCATGAAATACCTCACCAACAGAGAAAAAATACGTGAAATTTTGGATGCAATCCCAAGCGTATGGCTCTTCCCAGTCAAATAAACATACATAGTGTATATGTAATTAAGCATGCAGGCTTTTGTAGTGTCTACATTGATAAAATGCACAAATCAGAATATTGGCCCTTTTGATATATAGCAAATTTAGCCAGATTAAAAAAAAAAAAAACAAAACCAAAACCTGGTGTATTTATAGCAAGGGAAGAAAAAATAAATAGCAAGGAAAACACAGCAGTATTTTTTTGTCCTGCACTTTTCATGGCAGATTTATCAAAATATGTCTAATAACTCAGACTGTGTATTTCTAAATCTGGCATCCTATATAAATGGGTTTTAATATTTTGCAAATGATATGGAATTATCCCAAATCATCTTGAAAACAGCAGGTAGAATTAGCTAGTGGAATGTACCTTGGCTAAGAAAGATTCCCTCAGACACACTGTCTCTGTAATATACTGCTAGGCTACCCTAGGAAATTATCCCTGTGTGTGCCATCTGTATTAAAATGGTTATTAAGTTATGAACAGGGTAACATAATACTGATCGGCTAATTATACACCCTCCTAAAAAACCTCCAGGTCTCTGTTACTCTCTCAGTCAGGTATTGAAATAATAACAGTTTGACATTCAGACACCTTACAAAGGCAGCTGTGGAAGGACAGACAGCTATTCCTGTAAGGAATTGAGCTGGTGGTATGGAAGTCCAGAGGAACGGCCACAGGCTCTTTGGAGAAACAGCACATGTGGACACAACATATATTTATACTTCAGCTAGCTTAAGGGATCTCAGCATCCAAAAGTCACCAAAGTCTCAGTCTTATGCTTGCTGGACTCAATGCCTCATGTCTGGGTTGTGATGTCCTGGGCAGAAAGCTGAGCACCAGATTTGGCTCCCACCATGCTACTAGTCTGCGGCATGACTTTGGGAGTTTTGTGCCTCAGTTTTCCCCACACTGGAAATGAAAACTGATTTTTGTCAGAAGAAAGTGGAAACAGATGTCAGTTAGATTGTACTTATAAAATACTTTGAGGACAAGTGTTTTGTAGCTGCTAAGTATTATTATACTAAAGAGGCTCAGCTGTGACCCACCACTGCAATGCCATTTGAGTGTGTAGTCCCTAAGGCTCAAGAGCATTTTAGTTTCATAAGATTTAGTCTTTCCCCATTCCTTCATAAAATTCACATCCAACTTCCCACTGTTCATCTTTGTATAAGGCTCCCCGAAACTCTCATCTGTGAGGAAGTAAGCCCATAACACAAGTTGCAAAATTTGCAAGTCTGTCCTAGACAAGAACAGAACAGCGAACTGGGAAAAAATTACCATGAAATAGGAAATATTGAGTATATTAGGGCCCAATCCTAGTGCTGTGGAGAGTTGCGGGAACTTCATCACACCAGTGACTTTCATGACTCCAGCTCACAGAACTCACAAAACACAAAGAAGGGACTAAGTTCACAATTTAAATATACATTTTCCTCTCCCTCATTGTAAAAATTCACATAGAGAATTGGGTCAGTTCTTAGTAACAGCAAATCCCTTACATTATCATCTCTCTGATCACCTATCATGAATTGGAGTTAATCTAACACTTAGTCTCTGAGTAGCTTCACAGAGATGGCAATTTTAAAACCTAGCCATCAATAAATATGTCTTCTTACTTCTGCAAAATGTGGAGTTTCCAAAGCAAAATCTGGTTTGGCCCAGTGTCCTAGAACAGTTAGAGCTACATCCAGGAGTGTTTTAACATATTAAGGAAATTAGCAAGGCATTTACAGAAATAGAAGTTACCTATATCGCTAGATGGACTGTGAATACGGTGATTCAAAATGGACACGTTCTTGTACATAGAAAAAAATTACTTTTGGTTATTATAAGATTTTCTGAAAATGTATTAAATGCATTTTATTTTCTTTCTGAGAATTAGTTTAACATTAGTAAAGGCTTTTGGGTGAGAGACTACAAAACAACACAGTTTCAATTCAATTTTAAAAGTCTCCCTTAAACAATTAAAAATTTTTTTTCCTTTTTGAATCCATTAATTCTGTGTGCCTACACTGCACTGATCTGTCACTATTGCACTGCGAACAGCAGGACGCATTTCGGACGACATGTTACTCAGTTCCGAGTTTTATCAGAAACTTGTTCATACCAAACTCATGCAGATAAATGGTAGATAAAAGCTCTAGCGAAAAACATGACTTAACTACCCTGTCAAGATTCAGAAGAAAGTACTAAAGTCTTCTGCTGTGCAGCAGATTGCTTTTAATTACGGGAAAAAGTCTAGAGAGTATACAAGTTAATAAGCAAAGTGCACCAGAAATGACAGAATTGAGATCAGTTCTCTCTACACCAAGAGCTTTCCTGTTCCCACTTCATACCTTGAGTATTCTGCAGTATAAACCAATAGTGTATGTGTAGGTATACACATGTACATTTATACAAACGTGTATACATACATGCATATGTGTAAACTGACACACATATACACAGTGCATGTAATTGAGAAGCAGGCAAATGACAGAAGATCTTAATTCTTCAGTAAGCAATTAATGCTTTAAATCGCTTGAGCACCTTGCTTCTTGAGCACTCTGCCAGCCCAAACTTTTCCATCTATCATATGACTACAAACCAGTTATCTTTGGTCACTTCAGGTGAGAGTATTTCAACTGAATTTAGACACTGCTAAATTTAGACGCTCCTTGTGGCAGTCTCCTAAAAATGAACTTGGAAGCAGATATTAGTGAGAACTTTTCCTTTGTTTAGCAGAACATATAGTTCACCTAAGAACACAGGTTTCATGAGATGATAATCATCCCAGAAAAATCTTTTGAATTAGGCAGTGTACTTTAGTAGGAACAGGATGGGGCACATCATGAATGTACATTCACGGTAATGCAAGTTATGCAATGGACATTGTGGTTTAAGCACTATTTCCTGCTTCTCTTAAAGTAATGAATTATCTTAGATTAATGAATGAGATCCAGAAAGGCAAAGCAAAACAACCTCCCCCTTGATTTGTCCCTCTATCCCAGTTCTTGGATGGCCAGGTTTAGCACTAGGGACTCCCGGTTAGTCCTTACCCAAGGCATACCAAACGTAAAGCATTTCAGAGTTCAGTCAGCCTTCTGGATACACTTTGCACCCTGAGTTCCTGAGAGCAGACCTAACTAATGCCCCATGGCAGAAAATAGAATTTAGTGGATGTATTATCTCAGTCAAACTGCTGGATGTTTTTTCGATCTTCTCTTAGGTATTGGGTATACATTAATTTCTAGTGTTAAGCACATGGTTTAGGGAGGTGTTTCCATTTTCATGATATAGCAATTGGCTAATGATGCCTAGTTGAAGTCTCCAATAATGATGTGCTTTTAAAAATACACATGGAAAGACGCATACATTGGCTTGGGTTATAAAGACCAGTGAAATATACTTGTACACTGAAATATTATTGAGCATATGGCCAATTTCAGTGGCTTCAGGCAGGCCTGTAGTTTAGAGCAAAGAACGGCATAATTGAAAATCAGACTTCTCTTACCAGCTCTGACATTAATTTTCTGATTGATCTTAGGCAGGTCACACAGACTCCTTAGGAGGCTGTTTCACCATCTGTAAAATGAAAATAACAGCTTTTAGTTACCTTTGCAAAACTCAGTATGATCTTACACTAAAAATGTCCATTGAGTTCAACACGTTATGAGAAAAAGTTCAAAACCGGAGCTAAGTTGTTTTACATCAGCTGAGGCTCTAGCTCATGCAATTGAGGTAAATGCAACATCTCAAGACAAACAATCGTGTGGCAAAAACCAGGCGCATTAGGGCAGGGGCTGTGTTACATGCGGAAGAAATCAGTATTACGCAAACAGAGCTTTCTGAGTCACCCTCACTAGCCAGCAGCACTTGAGAATTCCCCAAAGGACATCCCGGCCAAAGTCACTGGTGAATCGCTTCTTGTTTTTCCCCCTGAACAAATCTGGGATTCATGGAGGACAGGTAATGAGTCTAGGGAGAAGCTGGAAGAGTTCAGAGTATCTCTAATGGCAGCTTGTTCATAGAGATCAAAAGCAGTGACAACTGCATTGTCTGCAGTGAACTCAGGGTGAATTGGCCGAGTTTTACCCTGCAAGCTTGAGTGTGTGTCACACAAACCTATCACCACTGCTAGTATTTAGTAGCCACAAGTCAGTTTCTTCAACCTAGAGACCAAATATTCGACTTGTCATGTAGACCGGATTTGCCTCTGTCTGACATTGTTTTGGTGCAAGGGAGGGGTGAAGAAAACTTGTCCGACAGCACTAAATGGAGAGTACCAGGACTTGTAACCTGGCACTTCCTAGTACGCACAGAAGAAACTCAGGATTCTAGCAGGAATCCTCTCTCCCAGCTGATGCTGAGTCTAAGGTTCCTATCTGATTTCCTGCACCAGGGCATGATCTGCAGGTAGAAGACTTCTACTGCCAGTTGCTTTCAGCTGAGCAAAGAATGTAATCGGGTCACACAGGGCTTCATTACAGGGAATATACTCCTTTAAATTCAGACTCTTCCATCAGACACAAACCTGGTATTATCTTCTTTTTATCATTGCAAATAAAGGACAGGCTCATAAAGCAGAGGTTACAGACAATGTTACTGCAGCTGAAAGAGTAAATGAATGCTCACAGCATTTCTCTTTGTCTTATTCATCATATCTGGCCATTGGAAGGTTGTATGGGGGGAAGTACAATAAGCCAGCGGCATTTTTTCTGATTTTCATATTGCAGAGATACTAGCTCAACAGAGGCAGTCAGCAAGTAGAACTGGTTGTGCCTGGGAAGTTTTGAACTCCCTGTTCCGTGAACCTCGAAGTTCAGAACCGTATCGGCCCCTTTATCACCTAAAAATCCCAGCCCTTCCTTTTTTTATAGATGTACAAAAACCTTGATTTTTGCTGGAAGTTGAATATTTTCAGGATTTTGCAATCACTGAATTATTGTTGCATTCTGCCATAGAGGTAGCTGCACTTCTGCGCTGGGTGAGTGAGTCTTATGAAGCTAAACCTCATTTACCAGAATCACTATTATGTGAAAAAAACTCATTTGACTTTGGGAGAAAAGAGGAGAAAATATAAGTGGCTTGGCCAAGAAATGACGAAGGGGTGAGAACAATATAGTGATCTGAAGGGCACAGTCCTTCCAACAGGAAAGGAATTATTCACATTTAAACAAAGCACTATAGCTAGGAATGAAGGGAGGGAAATAAGAAAGGAAACATTTAAATGGTAGCAGAAGGTATCCCCTGATAGGGAGGTCCATTAAAATGTGGAATTGCATCCCATAGGAATTCCTGATTTCTTGGAATATATATAACTAGGTGGCATTAATAACAAGCAAATATACAATAAGAAATAATCTTGTGTTGGCTAAAGAGATAGATAATAGTCTAGCAGGCCAGCTGGACCTTTTATGATACGATGACATGGTGCATACAAAACAAAGTCATGTTTCAGACATATATCAAATGTCAAAAAACTCCCATGTCTAACCCTAAAGCCTATTCAAACATAAGATTTTCATATTACTTGAGTAACAGTATATGACTTCAAAACAGTTGAACAAGGCTGAGCTTCACTTAGATTCCAGTATCCTTAATTAAGGCATGGTGAAATTCAAATGGAATTTAGGCTCTCCACTTAAAATCAGCAAAATATATACAGATCCCAC
The DNA here is from genome assembly GCA_026261815.1 of Monarcha castaneiventris obscurior. Classification (NCBI taxonomy): domain Eukaryota; kingdom Metazoa; phylum Chordata; class Aves; order Passeriformes; family Monarchidae; genus Monarcha; species Monarcha castaneiventris. The sequence continues at coordinate 19,279,010 of JAMPIT010000886.1, forward strand.
TTTTAGTGTTGGTCTCTATAAATTGAAAACTAGAGACTTCTAAAAGCATTTGCCATTGGTCTGACATCCACATGTCTCACTGGGGGTTTAGGAAATCCCATCTGTGTGTAGATGGCTCTAACAATGATTACTACTCATGAAAGCATCGGAAAGGTTTGAGATCTTCCCCCAAATGATTATTTCTTAAACTGAGACTAACAGGAATGAGGATTTTTTCCACTGTAATCCAAATTAATCTATTGGAGCCTATAGCAGCATTGCCATATTTATCAGTCCCAACTGTTTAAAAACAACACGGCAGAGCCTAAACTGTGTAATTGGCATAAGAATCATGAGCACTTGTAATACAATGTAGGTTTGTTTTTACTTGTTTTCTCCTTTCTACTCTAAATTTTAAAGAGGATTTGGATATCTGACTCCTATTAAACAACTTTAAAAACATCTTAACAATGCAGTCCTTTGAGTCTTCTGAGAGCTGACAGGTCCCTTTTCAAGCCCCCACAAGCACTGGCAACATACTTTATTAAATGAGAACCGAAATTCTCATGCTACCACTTGACTAGAGGAGCTGAAAAGCCCACAAAAAACACCGTTAGGCTTGTGATGAAATACTAGACACTATGGTATTCAGCACTAGCCTCCAATTTTCTCTAGTGCCAGTAACTGAGGGGTGATTTTGCAGCACTTACATGGCTATCTACCCTGCTGAAAATCACAAATCTAATCACTTGGTTTCCAAACTCCTCAGGGTGCACTTACAAATATTCATTTCCAATCAATTTACACCTGCTAATATTTCTCAATGCTCACATGTGATCACAGAGTCAGAAGCAATGCCAGTGCTTACTGTTTCTATTGCAATAGCATAAAGAGGCTCTGTGCATAGATCACAAACCATTGTCCAAAACAGACACAGCGTAAATAGGAATTTCTTTCAAGAGGCGCTTTTAGAAAATCAGTATATACCCATCTTGGTTTACACCAGCCCCTTAGCTTCTACTAGGCTCATAATTCAGACAGTCCTCAAGGTTTCAGGGGTCCTGAAACAAACATCTTTGTCTGTCATAGGAAATGAGATATGTGGGAAAGGTTCACTCATCAAGTCCAAGTCTAGGTAAAAAGTAGAGCAAAACTGCAGAGTCCTTTTCTATGGGCTCATATTTGACAAGACAGAGGCTGAACACCAGCTAGGCTGAAAGAGCCTCCCCCCTCTTCCATGATAAGTAGGCATATAAATAAATAAATAAATGGCATCCTAACTGCACTGAGAACTCAATAAAACAATCACATCAAATATGAGGCGGTATAAATCTCATGTCTGCACAGGTAACCCACTCAATTGCTTTTATTATGGCTCAGCCTGACTCCATTTATTACCATCCGTGGCCTGGGTGAAGGATGTTTGCATGGAGGGTGGTCTCCTGGTGAAATCCTATCCCTGGAGCAGTGACAATCAGCCCATACAGAGGTGGATTTTGGTGGGGAGACCAAAGGCAGATCCATCTGTCTGCATGAAAACCAATCAATAACCCTGTAACTAGACCCCTTGTCACTGGGAAATGGACAACACAATAGTTCAATCCTGGAGCCATAGGAGAGGAATAACTGTGGTTGGGGTATGAAGAATGACAGGATGTATGCATGAAATGTTTGAGACGTATGGAGAGAATATGTCTGTCCATATAGATATTGAGAAGGAGTGATGGTATAGAAGGAGTGTAGAGGGTACATTAATATATAGTAGGCAAATTTGAAAGGTTGATGTGTTCAGAGGTGGGCATGGGGAACAAAAAAGCTGAACTATACCACATTTTTTTGTATAGGACTTTATTTACACAGAGACTCTGAGTGCAAGGCAGATAGGTACCTTCGGGCAAAAGTGCCTGCTGGTTGGATACTACCTATTGGTATATGGTAGAGAACAAGTGTCTCTGAGCAGGCACACAGACGGTGACACAAAACACTGGTATGCAAAAGGAAGCATATGCAGGAGCTGGATGCAGTCAGGGAAGGATATTCCTTTGTCCTTTGTCTGGCTTGGGATTTATGTGTGTACTAGTTTTGACAGAGAGGAGGAAGAGTGATGTGCCAAAAGCCTGAGCTAACAGAGTGTGAGTCCACAGATACACTTCCCAGAAAATGCTATATATGAAACATTTAACCAAACCTCACTGTTAATTCAGGAAAGGAGATTCTGGTGGCTTGTTTCTGCCGCTATGAAAAACAGAAATAGGACATTTCTTGCTTTTGTCATCCCCTAGCTCTGCAGTTCCTTTAGCATTTCTAAAACCTGCACAGCGTATTGCTCCCTAGGCTTCTAGCAACTCCCCCAACACATGCACAAATGCATACATACACAGGTATGATGGAGTTTGCCTCTAATAATTGTTCTCTCCTGGGGGCAAATTTACTATTCCTATGTTTAGTTCCATTTTCGACAGATTGTCCTCCTTCCAAGGTAAGAATCCTTCCCTCTTTGTATGGGTCTAAGGCATAAGGGTTAAATATCCATCTCTGCTTGGGAGACAAATTGTTTCAAGATTAGTTATCGGCTCTGCTCAAAATGCCCATCACTGTATTTCATTTGAGCAGGGTGGTACCCGTGTTTTGCAAGGCAGACTGGTGTCTGCTAATTTACACAAGGAAAAGCAGAGACTGTGACCAGACAATGAAGTCACAAAAGAAACCCTCACGTATCTGTCAGACAGGATGCCCTGTACCACCTCTGGTTCCAGGGCAGTTTGCACGGTTCTGGCAACAAAAAGAACACTCATTTCATTGGTCAGGAAGGATTAATATCCCAGTCTTTTGATTCCCAAAACCAATCCTCATTTGTTTCAAACCAGGCCAAAATATGGCAGTAACCTCATTACCCCACTGACCGCTTTCAAGCTCTCACTTAAAAATTGCACTAGATTCTTTGAGCACTAAAATTTGGGCTCTTCGTAAAGGGATCACTGTCTTTCAATATACTCATGTTTCTCTAACAATTCTTTCAAGACCAAGTTTTGGTCATGTGCATCTAACAAGAAAGTCCACAGCACGATGTAGCTAGATAATAGTGCCTGCTGTTAATATTTGCCTAAATTTAGGCCACTTCTTGGTTGTTTAAATGCAGACTTCTGAACTTGAAAAATTAAACATTTGTCCATAAATACACATACACAAAAAATACATACTCATTTATAAAATCAACATGAAGGAAGGAGATGTATAAGAGAAGAGAAGAGGAAGGAATAATATTTCTGAAGAAAAGGGTATCATGTTTGCAAACCAAGTGCATAGGGGAAGTGTATTTCAGGGATACACTACGTACAAATGTGCCAAGGCAGTGCAAGCAGAGGCAGAGTGGAAAATGTGCAGTGTCACAAATTTCCTTTCCCTATGGAATAAAAAGCAAATTTAGCGTTTAAAAGAGACAATGTTTGTAGTGCTGACTCTGAGACACAAGCCACAACGTGAAGTTTCCAGAATAGGAAGAGAGCACAGCTGGGTGGGGTTCGGTAAGGAAAGTGCAAGCGATAAGGATGGAGTGAAAGACTAAAGCAGATTTGAATTGTATACTGTCAAAATCAGACCTGCTGTGGCTTTCCAGAAGGCAGTTTGGGCCACTGTGCCAAACAAGATACCGAGTCATTCAGTGTTAACATCCAACTCCCTTATGTGGCTTTAACAATTTCAGACTACACATGTGCCTGAGTTTAGGGTCTGTGAGTATGAAAGCAGCCAGGATGGGGACAGAGTAAGTGGGTCCTTGTGAGGTGTGCAGGCTGGAGAGCAGGGAGGAACTGCACAGGTGAGTTTGTATGCTTGCACATGAGAAAGCACATATAAGTTTGTAGAAAGATGAGTGCCATGATTCTAAACCCCCTTTGCAGTTTACATGAGTTTTTGTGACCTGCAAATATTTAAAGAAAAATACATGCCTATGGCTCTTCATTCCTCACAGACAAAACTGGGAGAGTTGGTGGCACAGGGAGGCATGAAATGGAAGGGAGTACGGCCCATTTTAGGTGGATGTGTATACAAGGAAATGCCCCTGGCACAGTGAAGGACAAGGGATAAAGTGATCCTGGGGAATACAATCTTTTGAAGTATGCATGAGGAGGATGCCAGCCCTGTAAATGAAGCCTTAGCACTGTTCAGAGCACCACCTTTCCAAAATGAAAGCACCTTCTGCACTACTTGAATGTGCTCCAGGATCACTCTGTGCACAGTGAAGTAATCTGAGCATGGAAACCTGGGTGCATTTGTGCAGATAAACCGCTGAGTCTCTATTGTTCCGTCAGACAATCTTTGCTGTAATGGATATTTGGGCGAGACATGCCCTATACCCCACGACATGTGTACAAGGAGGAGCACGGGCATATCACTAGGGCAACGTGTCCAGCTGGGAGTATAGACTTAAAGCAAGTAGGTATTACTGCTCTGTGCAAGAACTAAGAATAGTCTTATCCATAGAAACAACAGCGCAACTCTGCAGCTACATGCAGGAAGTCATAGTGGTGAGCAAAGGCACGGCAATACGTGGGACTCTGCACAGGATTCCGTGTGACTGGTTCCTGATGGCCAGAGGGTCTTGTAAACACACTGATGAGCTATGGCTCTGAGCAGAGGCAGGGAGGACTCCTAGCAGCCTCGTATCTTTGTCAGCAGTTCTTTTGGACAGACGTGGGGATAAGGTGCTTTGGCAGCCATACCACCAATGTGCTGAGGAAACACCGCTGGTGAGATGGGCAGCGCCAGTAACACAAACGTGTGCAAGCATGTGTGTGACAAAGGGGCATCTGCTGACATGTCTGAACACTAAAGGTATACGGCAGGGCAAATACATATATACAAGAAAATGTCATGTACAAATGTAGGGACATGTGCCTGTTGTGGGTACCAAGTGCAGCCGAGGGAATGAGGGGCATATATGGCATGATACATTTGTCAGGAGTGGATGTATGGTAGCTCACCTGATATATGACACAAGAAAAGGATACCTGGGGATAGTGGGGGCAGAGGAGATTACACTAAAGGAGATATTTCTAATTACATCTATAGTTTAATGCACTGGACTCTGCCCTTCTCTCGTCTCCCCTCCCCTTGCACTCTTCTCCTCATTACCCAGGTTATCTTGTTTGGGTTAAGAGGCCAATTTCAACAGACTATAATTGGAGAGTGAAGAGAATCTGATAAGATAAGGAAGGGACATCATTCCTCAAGGGATCAATAGAGGTTTCATGTTCCTCCTTCCCCTGCTGTGTCCCTAACACGCTAACACTCTGTGTCCATGGGCCTGGTTTATTTACTCTGCTTGTCTGCAAGACTGGGAAGGAAGTGCAGGAGTAGAGGGGGGCTGTAGCCTGTCTGTCACACAGCCAGAGCAGGGAAGGGGGCATAAGGAAGGGACCATGGTCTCCTCTGGGACTCATGAGGAGGCAGGGCGGTGACAAGTCTGATACCCTCCTGGGTCTGGCAGGGGCACATATTCACAGGGGAGGTGTTCACCTTTGGCCTTTTATCTCGTCGTTGTGCTCTGCGAGGAAAGGATATTGATAATTTTTCTTGATTTAGACTTGCTTTCCCTAGCATCCATGTGCAGACAAGCTCAAGCTTTTTATAAGCACTCACAGGGCAACCTCTCAGGGCCCCCCAGGATGGCTGAGGCATAATTACCCCATCCACAAGGAGGGCTGGTAGCTGCTCCTGAGTAGGTTTATGTTAGTATCTGAAGTTCAGGCTTGGCAGACCCAGTATCTCACAAGCTATTCTTAGCGGTGCTTGGGACCAAACCAGCATGTGAGGATCCCATTAAGAAACATGAAGCTGTCTCAGCAGTGAATACAGGTGCTCATGGCAGGGCTGCCAGGGCTCCCACACTGCAGAGGCAGAGTTTGTTCCACTCCTGATTCGTGCTCCTTGGCAGGAAGATGCGTATCTCACAGAAGCAATGTGAGATCCATAGGAGCCCACGCTCATGCGAGATGCATACGAATGTGCAGGCAGCTGGGGCACTGTAAGGAAGTTCCTCCAGGAGGCCCAGCCTCTCCCATCAGGCAAGCTCTGTGGATGTTCCCCTGTCCCTGCAGCTGGCACAGGGAGATGAGCTGAGAGGTCAGCACAGTACAGGATCCAATCCAGATCCCATACAACAGGGCTGGGCAAGATGCTGGAGAGACTGAAACACGGAGGGGTCTGGGGCTGAGATATCTTCTTCCAGCTGATTTCTCTTTTATTTTTAACACCCAGAGAAACAGACGCTGAGAGCAAGTCAGTCATGCAGTGAGCATGTGGCAGAGTTGGGAATACAACCCAGATCCCCTGACTCCCAACCTCAGGCTTTAACCACTAGACCATGCTTCCCTCTAAGCCACCTTGAACTTTCCTCAGTGAGGATGGGGGCTACTAAGCCTCTGTGGGCTGCAGTTTACCAAGCTGTCAGGAGTGTGCTCACTGGACCGCCTCACCAGAGACAGCCTTCCTCACGCATGCTAAAAAAGTTGAAAAGAAATTCATTTCATGGCCGGTGGTTGCTTAAAAAAGGCGATTCCAGCATATGTATGTGATAAATGTTAACTGTGCATTAATCGCATTAAAGAGGACCCTATAAACTTTTCATTTCTAATTAAATTCTGGCCGGTGATTCTGGCGAAGCCAGCTCACTCCGGGCCTTTGTTTATGTGGAAAATTAAAATGCAAATACAATGGAATTTATTTCCATTACTAGAGTGATATGCTGGGCTCCTCTGTTTAACAGCCTCCAATTATTTTTCAAACAGGTCCCTCTCCCTCTTTCCCTCCCTCTCTTCCTTCCTCACTCCCTCATTTTTTTACCCTGATGCTGCTACCCCAGTGTGAGGGGCGGGAGCTGGTAAAGGACTAGGTGGGCTAAGGATCATGTAATCTGTTCAAGGTCAAATTCAGGCCAGAATACAGAAGAGAAAGTGGGGGAAACGGTGTGAGAGCACAAACAAGGGAGCAAGGAAAGTAACAAGGCTTGAGCTAATGCAAGGATGAGTAAGGAGTTACCTGTTAGCAACCTCACTGAAAAATATAAGCTAAATTCACTGGCTTGCTAAATCCCAGCCATATAGATGGCCTGACTGAGAGAGGTGACAGATCTTTCCCTGATGAGATATTTTGATGAGAGGGTACAACTGACAACCCTCTCTGGAAGTTTTCTGGATCTTTCACAGCCTTTTTCTTAGACTTTGTCTGGATGCTTTGTCTGTCTGCTCCTGGGCTAAATCCTGATAGCTGGGGAAGGACAGAACAGGCCCAATGCCAAACACATTGCCTGCGCAGAGCAAATAAATTCATGCAGCAATGACACATAATCATCAGCTGAAAAATAACTGAACTCTCTTGTTCATTTCCAAGGGACCAAATGTGGCCACACTGTCTTAAAGCATTACTGCACAATATCCGCACAAGTCAGAAGCCATTGCACAAACCCAGAGATTCATTGTACGCTTAAAATTTAACACATATATTTACTGCTAAATGCTGCTGACACAGAATCCCATTCTTTCTTACATATCTGAGAGACCCAGGTCAGTTCAGACTTGGGAACACTGCTAGTCAGTCACACACAGATCAGAGGCATCTGTTAACTGACACAGATGCCCTTCTATGCATTAATGTAGAAAGTCATACAAGAAGACCCTTGCAAAGGCAAGCATGCGCTTCCCTGAAGACATACAGTAATTTATAGATCCTTTCACCGACTCAGTCAAATCTATTTGAAACTGCTTAGTATAGTCTTGCTCGTAACTGTGAAGAAACTTATCCAAAAACGTAACTGCAAGGTCTTAGCAAAACCCAAGTTACACCAGAAGACACACACACACCTTGAAGCATGCAGCTGAGAACCAGCCAGACATGCCATCCCATGTGTCACACACACACATGAGAGACGTACCTTGGGCATGCCCCGCTGGCAGGGAGAGCTCGCGAGCCAAAGGGATATTCTCTAACGCATGTGAGCATCTTAAGGAATCACCTAGTGTAAATGATCCTGCCCCAGCCGAGACAGGGAAACAGGAGAAGGACACATTCACTTACAACACTGAAAAGAGGCCATTACCCAGTCAAACAACCCAATCCCTGACATCATTATTCAATACACAGGAGCCCTGAAATGCACACTAACTCAATCACACGATTACAAAATAATACTGATGGAATCAATGAGACAGACATGCGGTCATACAAAGAACACCCACCCTGGTGTTAATACACAATAACAGCCGCCCAACAAGCAAATACAAAACAGCCATTCACGACCACAGGGCAAAACACCAAAACATGGGGCCACATTCTCAAAGGAGGCTTGAAAACTCTGGTAACAAAACCCACCCTTGCCAGAGGGGTCTTAGGGTATGGACAAAATCTGGCAGTTGTCAGCCCAGTGAGCAGCAAATAGTAAAAGCCTTGTTGAGCAGCACAACTGAGCACATTCATGTCCTAGTGAGGCTGGTGGACTCCCTGGGCACTCAGAACCATTCAGGATTGCACCCACAGACTTGAAATAGACTGATCTAGTGAAGTTACACCTGCTCAGTGACCAAAAGCATCATGCAGGCACTCTTAACACAAGCATGACATTCAAGCCTCACCAAAACCCAGGCCAATATAAGAAAGGAAATCCTACAGAATATCACGAACAAAAGAAATTCACACCATGGACAGATGAAAATACTGTTCAGCACCTAAAGCCACAGAACCATCTCATAGATGTGCCTCTGCAAAACAGCCAAATCCTCTTCCCAAACCACAACAGCACACCAAACCTAACACAGCACTACTGTCTTTCCTCTTTAGAGAGGAAAAAAGCAAAGTGACACATAGAACATGCTCATAACGCCACAAATAATCAACCTTCCTTGTGCCTCGCAGATTGTGCCAGACCATGCTAACCCAAGCGCTTAACACACAGCCCAAACAGCCAGCTTTTGCAAATCCTGCATGATCTTCTTGGGAGGGAGATGGGGGAGCCGGACTGTAAGTCCTTTCCCTGGCACGGCAGGCATCAGCTCGTAGCAGGTTGCGTGCACAAGAATATGCTGTTATTGAAACAGCCAGCAAGGCTGGGGGAAGGCTGCTGTTGGTTGTGTGTGCCTGCGTGCGTTGTGTGTACAGGAATTCCCCTTCCTCTACCCAGTGCCGCTGCTTGTAGCCATTAAAAAGCCCAGGTCCTCATGCTGGGTGTTCAGTGAGTATTGATTCAGTCTGCAAGCAATTTTAATATTTCTTCAGGGACTTTCCAGCAACAGCACAAGTCATTAATTCACCCTCCCAAATTGCTTATTCAATAGAAGGAACATGGCTCCTGAATAAAGTCCCAGAATTTATGTGACTCACATGAGTCAGGAGGTCAAACAACTGTTATGGAGCGAAGTTAAAAATCCAAATAAAATATTGACACTTTTTTGGGAGTGAGAGGAGGGGGAAGGAGGAAGGCAAAGAAAAGGTATTTAAAATAGGGTTTTGTTGCAATGCCCCCAGGATAAAGAATGGAAAGAGATTGAAGACAAGCTGGAGTTTGTAAAATCAATGGGATTTATTGCATATCCGCTTGGCATTTAATAACTCCTTCCTTTCCATCTTCCCCTGCTCTGTTTGTACACGGGGGAGATAAAAACTACAAATAGCCAGCCACAAAGTACACAGATGGACACCCCAAACGTGAACACACAAAGGCAGGTACATGCATGGATGAATGTTACTGTGAGGCAATGGCATAGCATCAGAAGGTCCTCTCAGGACTCAGGATCTTCGCTGAAGTAGATAGAGCCATTCACGCAGGGCATTGCATTATAACTAGTAGCAGGGAGTGTGTGTCCACAGCCTCAGTTAAATAAAAGGCTGGAAAGGGAAACTGAGGCACAGAGTGATTTAAAAGACTCTGCTCACTCACAGAGCCCATCAACGGGGATCCAGGTCTCCTAGTGCCCAGTTTGTGTTTTTGCCGCTGAATGAGGATGCCTTTTACGGGAACGAAAGCACTCACAGTGACCAAGATCAGGCCTCAAGAAGGCACCCATCTCACAGGAGGGACACAGAAACCACACAAAGAAACAGATCTACAGACACCGTGCAAGTCCATCCATATGCAGATAGATGCACACACAGATACAAATACATACATGCTTTTACTAAGGTCATTGATATTCAGAAAGCAGCGCAGCCAGATCACACACAGAAGCAGGAGCACACCTGCAGACAGACAGGCCTGCAATGGCCTGCTTGTACAAATGCACAAGCGCACACACACACACTGATCCATGAGTGCAGCCCCGGACAGCAGCACAGCCACACTGAAAGTCACTGCTTCTGCAAGCTCAGATTTTACTTACAGTGGCATCCTCTTAGCTAGCTGCACATACATGGATGCCCACATACACTGAAGTGCATTCTGCACAAGCATATTAATATATAGGACTAGGACTGTGTCCTTATTGCATTATACTGTGGCTGTTTCAGTGAAACCATGCTAATTTTTTACCAGTCAAAGATCTGAGACTGCTGTAGCCATCAAAAACATTATTCATAAGCAATAACTCCATAAAAAACAGCACACAAGAATACAGCCTAACCATCTAATCAAACAGTACTGCATGGCTTGGGACATTTAGGCGGCTTTCTTTGGTTTCTTTGGGTTTTTTGTTTGTCTGGTTGACTTTTTAGTCAATCTTAGGGCAGCTGTTTTCTGAGATGAGATTTTCCAAAAGGCAATTTTTCAAGGGCTTTTTTGCATTGTGAAAAGGATATTTGACAGCATTTCTTTCATATGCTATCTTTTGACCAAATACACAGTTTGTTCTAAAATTAAGGAAGGTATTGAAAAATTTGAAATTTCCATAATAATGCTTTAAAAATATTGATATTTTTGCATTAAAATATGCTTCTGTCTTACTTCTAAGATTATTTTGTTCATGATTGATTTTGCAACTGCCTTTTAAAAATTACACAATAGAACCTTTGGCTCACCTTATGCTACCTCCTGTCTTCTTAGACTACAATAAATTCAAGAAAAAATGTAAAGGGAGTATAGTTTTTTAAATACCACTGCTGATGTCCTTCTCTATTCCTCTGCCTATGAATCCTGATTGCATCTGATCTTGTTGAACTTAAGTTAGATTAAAAAAATGAAATACATGTTGATTTACAGCTGGAGGCATTCTGATTCATTAGCTGAACAAGTACTTGATTCAGATTAAGGGGACCATGTTTTGAATAATAGAACTGAATAAAATCACTAAAATTCTCTAGAATATCATGATTTGCAGAAATAATACATCATAATTTGCAATATAATATTCCACTGCAAAATCCTAAACTGCAAAATTTGAATAATTTAATATTTATAACTCAGGTCTTCAGATGGTGTTAAACAATTGCTGCATCTCTTCTGCATTTACCCCAGCTAGTGCCTGGTTCAGCAAGTCAAGCTCTAGACAAATCAGTCTTAGAGACCACTAAAGCTCACTGGGAGAAAAGTTGCCTGCATGGGGATGTAGGGATAAGGAAACACTTGTGCCTGTGGGAGGATCATTTAAACTGCTCCTCTTGGGAGGTTGGTTGTCAATTCGGAGTTGTTGAAGGAGTCTCAGCTGAGATGGTTTCATTGAGAGGGAATAGGAAACAGGCTTGTTTACACAGGGGCAAACAGGAAAATTAATCTGAATTAACTCTGCAAGTACATTGGTTAAAAGCATTAAAACATTGTTCAGGTGCTCATTCAAAATTTGAGTGTCCTAAATTGAATTTAGTTCACTTCATTTCCAAAGTGAATTAAGCTAAACTAAATTAAAGCTGCCTTAATTCTAAACAAGGGAGTCAGAGGTGTAATGCAGTTTAACTAGACTACTTTAATTTCACACATTCAGTTAATTCAAATTATTTTGCAGAGCCTTATGTAGATAAACCCTTAAACTGCTAACTCCTATGGACAGAGACTGTATTTATCCAGGAGCCAGGAAAAGGGTACCCACAGGCCTGGGTACTCTCCCGGCCACTGCAATATAACAGAAAAGGATGGAAGGCTCACAGAAACCCACAGTTCTGCAGTTAATCAGATGGAAGCCAGATATGATTTTAAAAATAGAGCAGATCTGCATTCACAAACTTACACAACCATGCAAATGTACACACAGGTATGGGCCTTATAATCCAGCAAGGTTCCACACTAATTATGTATCAGTATTCAGATAAGTTAGCTCTTACATCATAGATATTATAGCCTTGTTAAAGACTACTGCTAGGTGATTGGGACTTTGTAATAAGTGTATGCTGTACAAAAATATCCATATAAATAGCTGATGATGGTTACAAGCCACACATCTGAATATTTTCCTATAAAACTCTGTTAAAACTTGAAATAGTTGAACAAATATTTATTAATTCTTCATGGGGCCTGCATATATAATATGTGACCCAAATGTCTAACTCCATGTAGCCACAGTCATAAATGCAGACCTACAGGCAAAGATAAACAAGTATTCTGGCTGTGTGGTGAATTAAAACATACTAAGAAACAAATGTTAATGCATTTGCCAACACAATATGGACACATAAAGATACAGCTTTTATCTCAACACTAGGCCTGACAGTGACTTACATGAGCCCAACAGACTGGTTACAGATTTATCTTTTCACTATATAAAACTGGCTTTGTCCTACAAATATGAAAACTAGACTGTCTTCTACACAGACAGGCACCAACTTGATGCTGGGAGCCTATGTAGCACCCACACCCTGAAGTGCTCACCTGTGCTTAACTGCTTTGGGTGGCACGATAAACCAAGGAATAAATTATACCAAGAGCAACAAGGACTAGAAAGAGAAGGGAAAAATTCAGGTTCTCTGTGAATATTTTCAATCTGGTTTTGAATCAGAACTTTATTAAAATTCTACAGCTACATTTCAGTGTAGTTGGAATCTGCTTTTTCAACAAAATAGAAACATAAGATTCTTATTTTTATTTTTTAGCATAGTCATCAATTCACCTGAAAAGGTAATTTTAAAGGGAAAACCCCCAGTTTTGCCATTCTAATAACACTTACATTCTTCTTACAATTTCATTGACTTCTTTAAAACCCAAGATAAAAATAACATTAGATTAAACAGACACATTCTCAGCATTGTTTATTTTTTTTTAAATTTTGGAAAAAATCTTTTAACGGTAAAGGGTCCACCATGAAAATTTTCCCCAGTTCTGACAAGCATTAGGGAGGCACACAAAATGACACCCCTGTAAAGGGGATCATTTACTTATCCAACACATGCAAGCACGTACTGCAGTGCAGCACTCTGCAGGATACAGAGATAACACACAGCTAATACACAATGCTGCCAAAACTAAAAGTTAAGAAGTCCTGAGTCAATAACCTCCAAAATGAAAAGACTGGCATAAAATTCCCAATGCTGTAAATAAGAATTTTTTTTTCCTTTGCCTCCAGTTCTGGCCCCTTGGGAGGCAGCCAGGTCCCACTTCCACCTGGTCCTTGCAGTTAAGAAAGCCAGAAATACCTTGGTATTAAATGAAAGCTGAACTAATTGTTTATCTTCAAGATCTGAGGCTTTACACAGAATACCAGGTATGGCATAACTTGCAAGAGGGCTGAGAATGTTATCTACATTTATCTGATTCCTCCCAGTTCAAGACTCCCTTCCTAGTACACACATGTCTTCTGTTAATCAAAATGAATGTCCACAAGGAATTCAGCACAGACTCCTGAATTTTAATAACTGGAAATGGGCTCAAAGCAAAGCTTTCAATTAAAAGTTCCCATACTCCAGATTAAGATATTTAACCTTGGCAAGCCCATGTGTTTCTGTAGTTCTTCTTAACTCACCTGCTGGTACAGCCGCTGTTCTGACAGCTCCAGCCCGCGCTGCGTGGCAGCCACTGTGTGCTGGCAGCTCGTGGGGCTGTGCCCCATGCCAGCTCCATGCTGCTGCAGCAACACTGCTGGCAGGACCCAAGCTGGCCAGTCTAGAGGTAACAGAAGATGACACTCTAAACTGCAGAGTTGACACTCTGAATTACACATCACTGCAGTGTAGGTGTAATCGGAAAACAATTCATTCCTAAGAGCTCAAAAATTTCTGGGCCTTTTCATGGCAGAAATATCTTGCTTGTGAAAGGGACTTTAGCAACTGGCGATGTTTTTCTCCTGTTCTCTTCTGGTGGCTTGTTGGTTTTGTAGCTTTTGGTCTTCTGTTGCAGAGATTATAAATTTGTTGAGGGGGAAATGTAGATTGGCAGCTGCTTTGATGGATACTTTGATGAATGCTCTGAGCTGAATGTCTGCTCCGTGGTTGCCTATGGTATTAAAATTTCAAATTGATGACCCAGGTGGTTCCTCCCAGGCCTGTGTTTCTACATCCAAGACCAGTAGAACTCCTTTTGTCATTTAAGATTTCCTTAATTCACCTTAAAACCAAGATGTCAAAAACCCAGAAATCAAGTTTGCTTCCAATATTTTGTTAACTGTATGGTATCTTCTAGATGTTTGGATTTTAATGAATTTCTGGAAGAAAGCCTTCCAGACATGAACTGAGTGTAATAAAAGTAGAAACACCTGCCTGAGGACATTTCTACGCTGCAGTCACTGCTGAAGTGCAGCTTGTGTAGACATATTTTAGCCAGCTTTAAGCCAGCCAGTCTGGGTCCTGATTGCTCTGTAGCCACAGCTTTGCATAACACAGCAACTATTCAACTACACCTGTTTCCCAGGTGGGGAAATGGTTCTTACAGCCTCATGCAGCAATTCATTCTAGGTCAGGCTAGGCAACCTATACACATGGGGCTGACTGCTGTCAATCACCAGTACCAGGGGCATGAAGTTGTATGTTTCTGCTCAGCAGAATGAGGCGGCAGGCCAGCCTCCTGCCTGGCACACCTAGTCTCAGAAGGCAGACATCTTCACCTTTCTTTCCTTCCACCCCTCTTCCTTATGCCTGCACTTGTACCGTGTAGCACAGCAGAACTGGAATGGGTAGAGATCTGCTAGAAGCTGAACGTTAATGCTCTGCTCAAATTAAATGAAATAAAACCATATGGTGTCATCATGGGTCACTGATTTAAAACAACAAAAAAAATCCTAGCTCCTCTCTAAGCCCTTCAGATAGTAAAACTGATGCTGTGAATTGTGCGTCTTCTTAGAGTGCAGCCAAGAAATGCAGTGAGAGAAATGGGCAGGATTGGGCTTTCTCTCGTGTTTCTAGTGAGCAGGCTAACCTGGAGCAAAGTGACACTTTTCCCCGTGTCTGCAGGGATGATGTCAGTATAGCCCCAGTGAAATTGATGGACCTACACAGATTAACAGCAGAGACAGAGTCAATTCTTCTCAGAGAGGGCTGGGATTGTGTTTTGAGATATCTAAGGCATCTCCATTTTGACCTCTCATCTATTTGGAAGCTTTGGGGAAACAGATAATCCCTCTTCATGCACCCTTAAGGACTATCAATCTAATCAATCTAATTTATCTGTCATACTTGTGCTTGTATACTAACATAGTACACGATGACCCTTCTTCTCCCTCTTTTTCCAAAAGGTAGGGAGATGAAAAAGCAATTTTCACGATGGGAACAAGTTTGAATGTGTGGATATTGCTTGTGGCCCCTGAATATGGCAGGGTTTGAAGGCATTCTGCTGTCTTGGCAGGGAGTGCCAGAGCCCCAGGCCAGCTAGCGAGGAAGCTGAGTCTGCTGCTCCTGACAATGTCAGCTGTTGTTCTGAGGGTTTTAAGTGTTGGAGGAGATTTTGAGAGCACTAGCTTCTACGGCTCCCACCCTACTTGCTAGGAGAAATTATGTTGTGGCTTTTATGTTGCCACTGTAGCTCTGATCTTCCCAATTACATCTGTGGTTGCAAATTCAAACACGACCACCAAAGCCTGTGCAGTTGAAATACAATTCCTGTTGCCTTTGCCTATTTCCCTTCACGTACAGCCACTGTCAGCAGGGTACATGTCACTTCTGCTTCAAGCAGGAAAATGAAGCCAATACTGTGCTACAGCTCGCTGAAGCACTTACTTGGCCCCTGTTTATTAGAGAGTCTGAGCCCTTCACTCCTCCTTCCAGCTGTCCTCACTGTGCCCCAGGTGGCACGGCAAAGCTCCTATCTTCACACTTCAGGCAGGAAACAGAGCACAGAGAGAAATGCCATTTGTCCAAACTCTTGATGAGAGAGGTCCATGACAGAGCAAGAACTGAAGCCCTTCCCTAAATCGGATTAGGCTCTAACTATCAGACTTTCTATTTCTCTTCCTTCACCCCCAAATCCCCTGGCTGTTTTTCCTCACCACATTAAAAAGCTTGCTTTCCATTTTGAACTTTGTGCAAACAAGTCTTTCCCTCCCCCACTTCTTTTGCTCAACTGTGAATTCAGCTGTGTTTCAACCTATGCACAGAACCATAAGACTGTCTCCTATTTGAACCGAAGCCACATTCAGAGCTCTTTATGACCCTGCAGCACCAATCTGCAGGTGGGATATTGTTGGGGCTTTCACCAAAGACCCCAAAGATGCCTCTTCTCATCCCATGTTCTCCCTCTTTGCCAGCATCACTGGGATGGTCCCAGGCCCTTTTGTAGGAAGCCATCGGATGCAGAGAAGGCTTCAGTGTCTCGCTTAGCCGTGCTCCGTGTCCCCCGCAGGCTGCCTTGTGCGCAGCGCCGGCACAGCCCGTGGCTCAGCAGCGCAGCCCGGCACTAATTAAGCAGTGCGGCACAGCAGGGTGTGTGTGCCTTGGCCATCGCAGCCTCCCCTGGACACACTGCAGAGAAAAGGCTGAGCTTCACAACGTTAGCCTTCCAAGAACCGCTTTAATTGCCCAGTAATGCACACCCTGGGGTCTTGTAATGTGCTTCTAATATGGAGCATTTAAAATATGAATACTCCAAAACAATTACAAGGAGTTTGGTGCTCTTCTGAGTGTATCCTTCCACTCTCAAAAATAATTCACGACAAAGGAATATGACCTAAGTGAGGATACCAGTGCTTTCTGAAATCTGTCAGGGTCTTCTTGAGGCAGCAGGACACACCAATACTTCCTTCAGTTCAACTTCATCCTGTTCTTCCAGGATTAAAAGAATTGCTAGATTGTGACTCCAGATGATTCAGTCCTACCTTATCTCCCTCTGATCAGTCCTAGTATGATTTTTTAATTTGAGATACTTCAAAAGACTCTGCAAGCCATAGTAAGAAAGAAGTATGTTAGGCTATAAGAGAGTTTGGATAGAAATGTCAGAGAAGCAAGGTGAGTTTTCTGTGATCTGTCATTCTTTCAGCAAGTAATTTCTGGACAAGTTTAGAAGTGATTTTCTACTTGCTTATTTACAAGGAATGAAAGTTCTTCTCAGAAAGCACTCTGGCTCAACTAATTTTAACTTCTAGTATTTCTCACTACCTCTCTCAATTAGAGCTTGTTATAATTGTAACACTAGCAGAGAAGATTTTTGTCTGTCCATCTGTATTCAGAATCAGCAAAAGGAGTTGCATTAAAACTGACAAAAAATAATGAAATAGAAATCAAACACTGGAAATTCATGATCTAATATTGAACATTTAAGAAAGTCAAAGGCATTTGGAAATAAGCAGTTGGTTTCAGCTGGTGCTGTATGTAGTATTAACTCTAGAAGGAGTTACTACAAGCCAACTATGGCAACCCATGAATTCCAGGATGGATGTATAATTCACAGAATGATACTTTTTACTGTAATGACATTATATGCCATTACTTAAGATAATATTGCATGTTAAATTCAGGTTGTGAAATGAAGTTCAGTTGCTTTACTGCAATCAAAGATCTATAAATGCCCTGTTGCTGAAACTTCAGAAGGTTATGTATTAAATCTGTTTATATTATCCAAAACTCAAAGTAGTCAACTTGTGCAAAAATCTCTCACTGGAAAATGAAAAATGGGAATTTACAATAAGTACCAGTTTATTTTCCTAATTAAATACAAATGCTGTTATTGGAGTCACTGATTGTGATGGAATTAGAGCAGGGATGAAGTTAGTCCGAAGGGTCAATTTCTCTCAAAAAAAAGATGCTTGAAAATATCGGCATTCATCTCAAGAACTCAGCACTGCTAACTGGTGTGCCAGGACTTGTGTCCCTTCTGCTTTAGGGAAGGGATGAGGGTGTAGTCTGCAAGACTTGTCTTTCTCCAGTGTCTGAGGACAAGAACAAGCCATCAAAGACAGCAAGAGGTGATCGAGGTTTTGCGACCTCTTATACAGCAGTAATCCAGAAATCCTAGATTTGAGGCAGCAGAGCTGGCTTAGTGCGTGTTTCAATCCCGGGCAAGGGTGAGAAGCTTTCAGCAGCACCGAAGTTTAAAGACAGCATTATTATGCTGCATTTGTTGCTACGGGGCCAGGTCAGCTCTGTTCATCTTTCATCTGCTGTTTCATTAGGTGGTCTTGTGTAGGACAGACTCACTCGAAGCCTCTTAAAGCAGCAGCAGTGCTGCCTAGCTAGCCTGCTGTTTATCACTGTCCCTAAGTGAATCGACCCAGGGGGATGCACTGCCGTCGTCTGTACTGAGCATTAAGATCCTGAAATTTCTGCTCTTTCTTTACAACACTAGATTTCAGTCATGACTTTAGGGCAAAGTAACACTGCTGGGGAGAGCCTTTTCAAGACCTGCCTCTTCTTTTAGCCATAGAAAATACATTCTACCAGAGACCTCATTAGGTTCACAGTGCATTTGATGCCAAAAATTATTTGACCCAAGCCACTGGAGGCTGCACAACCAGATCTGCTCCCCTCTGCTCATGGTTTCCGGACACTTTCTTTTGACATAAAACCAGCTTCATTCTTAGGAAGGGAATGTTTTTGAACAGAGCCTTTCACCTCTGGGTCACTAGCAGAAATCTGGCCCTGCTTGGTAGTGACCGAAAATCATTACCAGCTGACAGCTACTTGGTGCAATGAGCTGGTGAGTCTCATTCCAGCTCCTAATGGACACATCTCAGTAAACACAGTCACAACTGGCACTAACTGGTGTTCTCAGCCAAGAGACCTCAAAGTGAATGGGGAAGGAAATTGAACCTTCCTCTTCATCCCCTGCCTGGGTTTTTGGAATATTATGGACAGGCATTTTATACCTGCAGCGTTTCACAGGCTGTTTTTACTCTAAATGGCTTTTTGAAACTTTGCAATTTTCATGCAGCATGATTCAGCACAGCCTGATCTGCCATCTCAGTATAATTAGACTCATCTTATGGTTCCCCTCAGTAGAAACTGAGCTGTCTAGTGCCATCTCCCAGTACAAATGGTAAATCTGATGTCATATCTCAGTATGAATGGAACTGTCTGATGTCACCTCAGCGCTAACAGGACATTTTATAATATGTCATCTAAGGCTGCAGGGGAAATCTTCTAATCCATTCACTATGCTACACTACAATAGAACATAACACAGTATAATGTGTAGGTTAAGTTAGACACCCTCAGGCAGATTTTGGATAGACGGATAGATGGATGGATAGAAACATTTATACAAAGTATACATACATTATATCACTCTATTGATTTTTAAAAAGTTCCAGGACTGCCTAGCTATAATGAGATTTTTGAACTTTGTGTTGCGATCAATGAGGGGAATATTATTGGCCTGGAGAATTGATATACCCGCTCTCTGTGGCTTGTTCTGCTCCTGGACTGCCCCTGCCCCCAAGGTGTACGATTCCATCAGACACTTAACCTCTTTTACAGTGTCATCAGGCTAAAAGGAATCTAATAGTGACACGGGACTTGTGCTCAGCACTCTGGCACTATTGCTTTCCTGTCACAAATAATTTATAGCTTTCTATTTCCATCCCTTTGCCTGCACCCCATCCCCTTTTTCTGTTTCTATGGGCTGGGGGAAATCAATAAACTCAACAACCAGAGTGGCACTTCAGGGGGTTTTAGGGGGAATGTGAGACAAGAGGGAAAAAAAGAAAAAAATAGAAAAGAAGAAAAAAAGTTATATTATTTGCCCTAGCACAGTTTTCAGATCAGTTCCTCACCTAGTAGAAACTGCATGACCTCAGAATCTGGCCCTGAGGCCTTCAGACACTTTTTGGTATAGGTTCTCAACAACTGTAGATTAGGGCTCTGGTACCACCGATCTGCATGGAGTGAGGATCTGGATCTCCATCCCCAGCTAGAACCTTGACATTATCTGCCTCCAGCTATGCCCCAGGCAGCCTCTCTGCCACTCCAGCTACTGGTCAGGCTTTATCAAGCATGTAGCAGAGTTTTCTAACATGCTTTCCTAGGCAGGTTTCACTCTCAGGAGTTGTGGTTTTTTAAAATTGCCCTCACAATGTCTCTGCCTATCTCTATCCATGCCATACCACCCACTAGTCACACATTTGCTCTTTGAAGTTTTGCCAACTTATTCTTTAGAACAAAATTTTAAGCTCTCAAGTGGGCAGAGAGAATCTTGTGTTTGCTTTCACTTTCTGGAGAGATTTTTGGGAAGAAAATAAAGCTAATATAATGCAGGGCTGAGAGTTCCAGAAACTCAGGCTGAAGAGAATCTGCAGCCTTCACCCTAACTGGACTGACTGAAGAGAGGAGAGGATTGTTTTAATCTCAGAAAGGAAGTTGGTCTCCATGGCCTTCACAGGGCATGGCTTATTTGCTGAGTTCCTTGGTGGAACAGCTGTTCTCAACTCACAGATACCTAGTATCTGCCAGTAGTCAGGGACCTTGCCAGTCAGGTACTAGGTACTAGTTATTTTCTTTCACCACTGTCCTCAGTTGGATTTAAACCAGTGACCTAGAGGTGAAAGATTGCATGTAACAAAAATGAAGCACTGACAATTACAGTTCAGTTTATTGTCATTCTGAGCTACGTTATGAGCTTTGTGATGTCTTTTTGAGTTCCCATGCTGTGTTCATTCACCACCTGACAAACACCAAATTTTGCCCTGTTTGATGGAACTTCTTTTTCCTGGTGATCTGTTCCCATCACCACTCCCTACAGATGCCTTCTGTTTTCATCTTCTCCTTTATGAAGGGCTTTGGGCAAGCCTTCCACAGTTCAAAGCATTTAGTCAGTCAGAAGGGTATTTTTCAGGTAGACAGCAAAATTAAAGCTACACCATTTGTAAATTCAGCAATGTCTCTATTAGCTGCGAAGACTGCCTTGTGATTATGCTCACAGATCAGACCATAAATGACAATGCAGCTGTCAACACAGAGAAGATCCTAGCTTGCTCACTGAACACCATCCTTATGCAGTGAACACCCAAGTTTGGGATAAAGATGACAGAGCAGAAATAGGATGATTCTCTCTGAGAGCTGGACTATTAAAGCAGTAGCATCAGGACCACAAGGCAAATGAAGCCACTCTGATGCACCGAGAGCTCAGATCAAGCTTTCAGATTCTGATAGCTTGGACTGTGGGTCTGCAAAGGCACAGAGAAGATGCGTTTGAGCTCTGAATGTGTTTTGTTCTTTTCCAGGATCATCAGAACCAAAGTTCAGCAACCTTTTCACCCAACACCAGATGGGAGTGGGACAGGTGTGACTGCACCAGGACATACTATTGGTAAGTAGACCGGCATGAGGGGTGGTGACAGGTCAAGTGGAAATGGGGATGAAGCTTAGTTGAGGGAACAAAGTCTGACAAGCAGATGCTAAGCAGAGCAAAAGGGAGGAGGGGTGGGGGGAAAGAAGCCTCCATGGAAATCAGAGTTTTCTATTCTTTGTCCCCCCTGTTGCATTGCAGAGAAGTGAATCACAGAGAAACTAGCTCAAAGTAAGGGTTTGCCCAAGTGATTCTGCCTTAACACCCATTTCACGTTCATGCTCTCTCCTTCATCTCCCTATAAAGAAGTATTTACTGCTGTCCTGTCCAAGCACCAGTCTTCACCTTTTCTCTTGTCCTTACTCTGATGCTCTTTTTCCTCACTATGAATTTTTCTTCTCTCCTCTCCCTTTGCTGGAACTGGTCCATTTCTTAGCGCTAGTAATACATAAACATGGGTAAGATATTCCAGCTGCCTCACTACTAAGTTCTTCATAGTTCTAGCTCTGCAGTCAGGTATCCCATGGGTGTATTTCACTGAGAAAATGCAGTTTTTTTGCTTGGGGAGCTGTTTTGCTGGTTTGTTGAGGTGAACAGAAGATGGAGGCTGTAATACAGGGACCAAATGTTTCCTAGTTTGTTTAAAGGTACTGTGTTAGATGTGTGATGAGGTAACTTATTGATCTGTGGGTTGTATGGTGGATATGTCTGCTGTTGCTAGCATAGCTTCATCTAGTGACCAATCAGAGCAGGAAAAACATGCAGTATTCTGGGATACTGTGAAATACAGTGGCTTATTTGTGGCCTAAGACTTTCTTAGATTCTGTTGGTTATTGAGAATCTGCTGCTACACAAGGATTTATTGGAAAATGCTCATCTGCGTGGGACAGAGCTGGTAGATACAATCCTGTACATAAAATGTATTCAGGAGTACAATGGAATTAATGGGCCAATATGGAAAAGCATTTCTGGATGCCCTTTTAATCTGGACTTGCTCATTGGACTGGCAATCACTGATCACAACAGATGGAGTGGCAGATATTATTCCTTCTTGGAACAGTAGTGCAATGTCTAGGGAATGCATTGGCTGAGCTGGGATAGTGCTTCTGGTGGAATATGTCATTGCTCTGGGATGTACTGGGAAGTGTGGGTCTACATTTGATAGTGTTGAAGGGTTCTTCTCCATCCTGAAAGGCTTGTGTTGGAGGTATTGATTGCTTCAGGGCGTTTTTATGAGCTGAATGATGAATAGTGGCCTGTAAGAGAACTGGGATATTCTCTCCATTACTGGGACACACTGGGACACAATAGATATGCCTGCTGGATGCATAGCTCTACCTGTTCTACCTTCTAAAGGCCTGATTATCATGAAGGGATCATTTCTGATCTGGATAACTTGTCATTTTTGATATATTGGAAATTCATGAGCAATCTTGAACAGCCAAGTGGCCAGAGCATTCTGCCTATTGATATTGGTCAGTACAAAAGGAAGACACTAGAGTTTCATTAATCTGGGTGGTAGCATGTCTCACCAACCAGCAGTTCTAGTAGGGAACTGAATGTATTAGTCCAGCACTGAAGTGCTTCTAACCTGTGCTAAGTAGGTAATTTTTCACTAAGTGTTTCGGGTGGGCATGTAAGAAGCTAGTGTGCCTAAGATAGAACATGTGCACTCCTGGTGAAAAAGTGCTGAGAGGAAATGAGCTGGTAAAATATGGATGGACTATGAAGTCGCTAGAGGATGTGGCCTATGCAGCATTTCACTTGGTTGCCTTGAAAGCCTGCTCTGAACTGGGATGTAACAACAAAGTTTAGCTTCTTGATGGAATACACTTGTTATTAATGGCCAGGTACTGGAAGGCTGTGAAGCTACAGTATAGAAATGGATAAGCAAAGCTGGGATGCAGCTTTGCTGGGATACAGTAGAGTAAGTCCTTCAGCGTGAGGGACTGGGAATCTGATTAGTGCCCAGGCTTTCCTATTAGACTGGTGGCATGCATAGCTTTCAGCTGGGGATCCCTGAGTGCTGTGCTGCTCTCCTGATGGCCCTTTTTCCCTTTTCCTTTTGTCTAGTGCCCAGCACAGCATCCCCTCCTGTCTCCAGTGCCTCCAATGATCCAGTGGGCTCTTACTCCATTAACGGGATCCTGGGGATTCCTCGGTCGAATGGCGAGAAGAGGAAACGTGATGAAGGTAGGGGGAGGGGAGAAGCTCATCCTCCCTTTTATATTCTTTGTCCCCATGTACAGGCTCCAATTTCAGGCCAAGGTTTGCAGCTGCTCCAGGGGCTAGATCAGTTTTAGCAACAGAGACCAGTTCCCCGCCACTGCCCTGCTGGCTTGGAATGCTCTTCTTCCGAGGCCCTTTCATGACAGGCTGCGTCTCCAGACATCTGCTCAGCAGGCAGAGAGCCGTCTCCATTGCTGGAGCTGATCCCAAGTTCATTCACTGCTGGAAACGGCTGGAACTGAACTCCCCAGGTGCCAGCAGGTGCCCGGACTTTGAACTGTGGGTAAACATGGTTTCCCCGACTCACTCGATTTCAAACTAAATGCCATCTCGGAGAAGCACCAGCAGTGTGGGAATTGTCTTTCATTCCCCCTGCAAACAAGCTCCTGCCCTGTGACGTGCCATGAGCTACATTAGCTGGTGATCACAAGGGCCCAGTTTTCAAAGGGTAGCATCTACCACAGCAGAACTGTCATGCTTGCAACAGTCTGAAAGCAGAGCAGGAGGTCTTCTGAGTACTGTGACCCTAAGGTTGTTTTCTAACCCTTTCACTAAGGCTCTAAGGAAATAGGATTAAGCTATCTCCTTTTACTTCCTACTTGCTGTGAAGCATTCAGGGCAAAGATCCTGAAATGAATCAAAAGCTGGAGCCTCCATAGACTGAGTCAGGAGGGGTGGGTGAGGTCTTGGTGCTCCTATGGTGGCTTTTAAACAGTCTTCCTTAAATCTGGATCTTTTAGTTTGATTTGCTCTAAAATTAAGGGCCAGGAAGTGAACTTTTTAAAGAATACTGACTAAGCAGTTTGTTGGGTTCAGCTCTGACTTCAGTATGTTGAGTTCCTTGTTGTGAGGAAAGACCTCTTAGGACAGGTAGCTCAGTGTGCTGTGTGTGCTGTAATCCCAAGGCTGTCCAGAGCAAGAGCACATGAGAGTTCTCTGTGATATGTGGTGAGAAGAGAAAGCTCTCCTGAGACAGATGCGGCATTTTGAGGTTTTGCTAGTAATTTTCTCAGCATTGGTTCTGGTGAGGTGGACATCTCTAAGTTTTTGATCCAAATAAACACAATAATCCTAAGAATAAAAGGCAGCCATCTTACTCCCTTTCTCCTTAATACAAAGTAAAACTAGATGCAAGGACCCAACCCAGCTTCTATTAAAGCAAATGGGAAGATTTTTGCTGATGTCATTGGAAATTGGATCAGGCCCCAGAGGAAGATCCATTTCCCAGCTAGATGGCAGTAGGGCCCAGCTAAGAGAAAAGTGTAGCAATGGAAGGGCTGAGTCAATGCCTCAAAGTCAAAAAATGTCAGGAATAAGAGACTGCAAATATTTCAAACCTTTCCAGCATTTGCCATCATTACCTATGAAGGAAATAGACATTTCAAACTGAATGACACGTTTCTCTAATGGTTGTGCAGATCTCCTGGCAGTTATTTGGGAGTTTTGTGAATCCCTGTTCTCATACAGTCCAACGTGGTGATCCACCAGCTCTCAACATGGTGCCTCCACATCTCAGTAGAAATGAAGCTCCTCAATCTGGCTTTAGCTCCTATTCAGGCTATACCTGGAAAGATCATCCCACTTTAGATGCAGCCACACAGTCACTTCCAGCCTCAAAACTTGAGCTTTCTTTAGAACAGTACAATTAAACACAGAAACAACAGAGCAGCCATCTAAGACTGTGACACTTCACAATGATATATTGACAGTAAGAACTACTCTTTGTGTCTGTCCTTAATTCATCCCAGATTTGATTTAGGCAAGTGACACTATGCAGCTCCTTGCTGTTGGCCAAGTGCCCGCATATCCCACTAGGAATCAAAAAGGTACCAACCAGACAGTCTTGCAGATGTTGCTTGTCTTCAGCTCTCAGAGTTTTAGGTGGCAGTTATATGACATGGTTGCAACTGCCTTGGATAACAGCCTTAATCCTGCCATCCCAGATTCGGCTGCAGGGACATGTTATGCCCCTGACCCAGAGAAAGCTCACATGGGACCCCCAGCTAGCTGCTGAACATCTCTAACTGTGAGCTGAGTTATCTGGGCTCACATTGGCCTTCAGAAATGCTGAAAAACATCATCCCTTTGCAGGGCTAGGTCCTAAGGTTAGAAGGGTCCGAGGGGAAGTTTTGCAAAGCCAGTGACCTGCACTCATTCCTGGGCAGTCTCCTCTGTAGCTCTGAAGATTGATTGTTCCTAGTTGAGATGGGAAGTAGGAAAAGTCTGTCAAGAGATCTAATGTGAGTATTTCTTTCATGCTCATGCTGGATGCATACAACTTCTCAATATTTCCCAGAGCTTCTGAACACTTTGTTGCAGTTTCTTTCTTAACTGCGGGGTTTATTCTCACATTGAAAAGCCCTTGTGAGCTTTGCACATCTACTTTCCAAGCATTTAGGGAATGGTTCTTCCCCAAAGGAGGCAGAAGAAGCAGCACTGCTCTCTCTTTCTTTCCGCTCTGTTGGACCAGCTCTGCTGCAAGGATTCCTCTGTGAGGAATGCAGTTCAGCAGAAAGGGGACGTACCAAGCTGTCCCTGAATCACCAGTTCTGAAAACCTTGTTAGCAACCTCTGTGATGGCTGGGGGGAACAGGGTGGGAGAAAGACAGAGGAGCTTCTATCTGAGCACACCCCCTCCCCCAGGTCCTCCTTGCTGCAGCTGGTGCCTACATTAGACAGTAGCACAGATGATTAAGAAGAGGAGAGATAATTATGTGTCAAGATGATGTAGCAGAACTCCCGAGTTGGACAGAAGGAGCCAGACGGATGCATGAGGTGGGCTCAGAGATGGACGCTGACAGCCAGGTGTGACCCTCACAGGGAGTTAGAGGGAAGAGTGGGAATCCCAACCTACCAAATATGCTGGTTGCAAGTGCAAGGGTGGCCTGGGAAACCTATGGCATTGAGAGAGAGCTAGCTGGGAAGCAGCTCTGTGTGCCTACTAGTCACAACAAGGAACTGTCTGGTCACAAACCTTTCCTCAAAACTCAATATGCTTTCCTCAGGTGAATGCCAAGAAAGGGTGGTCAGGATTTACCTTGATAAGACCACATTACCCTTTTGTTTCAGTTTTTAACCAGTGATTGCAAAACTTCTGACTTCTGTGATAGATTAGACAGAGTTTGTCTCCTGTGATTTTTAAAATAATTTGACTAAAAAAGTTCACCACCATTTGTGTAGCACAGTGTGTGCCATTTCTTGCAGTCTGTGGGCATTGCCAGTGGAGCTGTAACTTCCTTCTGACCTTCCCCAGCACTTCCACCCACTATCTTCCAAAGGCAGATGTGACCCTGCAGCATGTAATGACTTTCCCAATACCAGTGAGGGTCTTAAAATATCAAGCTGCATCTGAAAACAGGAATTCCTGGCTCTTCATGATTCGAGTGCTGTAGTACTCTGTGATGGTAGGCCAACCATGTTCAGCAGGGTCATTGCCAGACTAAGAAGCAGCAATATAACGTCCTGAATGATTAAAGGGAAAAATATGTAACTATTTCTGTTGTTTCATAATCCCTTAATTGATAGCTAAAAGAAAGAGAACTGGGTTGACCCAGAAGCACTAACAAAAACTTAGTATCACTCATATTGTGGTCTTGAGCACTGTACAAGGAGAAAAAAGGAGAAATGCAGAGAAAGGGAAAGACAGATTGATAGACAGATAGATAGACAGACAGATAGATAGATAGATAGATAGATGGATGGATGGATATAGATAGATAATTGGATAACAGGAAAACAGTATATCAAACTGCTGCCAGCATACCACAGCATCTTCAGCTGGGTGAAACTTCGGCGATTTTTACAAAAGCATTCTTATGAGACATGGCCCTTTCTTTCTGTATTAGGCTGCAAACAGACTTCCTATCTAAACCCAAATTCTCACTTGGGATTCATCTTCCAGTGAGGTTGGTTCTGTAACATTCTCAGCATTATTAATCTTGGTCCTTGACAGTATCTGTAGTATTTGACAGCATTACTGGCAGTAATATCTGCAGTGCCAACAATGGCAGAGATAATATCCCCCAGTATTATTGGCATTAGCAGGGATCGTATCTGCAGCCTGTTATTGGTGGGTGCAGACATAATGTGGCCAGTATTATTAGTATCAGCAGTAATAAAACCTAAAGGCTTGTTAGTGTGATCAGTGCTAATATCAGCAGTAGGTTTGTGGGAGAGGAGGGGATGGAGTGATTACCACTGTAAATGGCAATAATACTCAGGCTGTTTGCAGTAAAGGAATCCCCAGCAGAGATGGAGGAGCAAACCTGAGAAGGCAGAAATCTCTCCTTTCCTTTCTTCACCTGTCATTTTGATAATTAGAGTGACTTACATTGATGCCCAGTAATGCAGAGTTGTGTCAGTGCAGGGGGACAATGAAGAGTCACCAAATTTTCCACAGGTCTGGTGGTGTTTTCCAGAAAGTGTTAGCTGTATCAGTGCAGATGGTTCACCATACTCTTCAAATGGGATTGAACTATGCCAAACAGGGTGTTGCCCACTAGCTGTAGGAGCATCTGCACTGTAAGTTCTGTAAGTAAGGATAGGCAACATCACTGCCCTTCTCTTTGGTGCTGCTCATGTAATTTTCTGACTGTTATTGCCACAACACCCTCTACTGAAAATCAGTGCTTTTGTCACATGTGGTTTTCTCTTTCCTCCCTCCAAATGGGGGTGCAGAGCAGGGTTTTGACAGTGTTCAGCTTGGGACTTTTCCTACCTCGCCATAATCTCATTTTCGTGTTGGGAAATTACAAATGCCTCCTTCCGGTGGAGTGTGAGGCAGGGAAATCTGTGACCATCCCAGTACTGAAAGCTGTTTTTTAAAATACTGCCCCAGGACAAAGACTGTTTTAAAGACTTGAGTTCAAAATTTTCTTCAAGTGGAAAGTAACACAGAGTGGAGAGGTGTGTAATGTGTCTAAGTTTTTGAGCAGATGTACAGAAGCTGAGTATGCCACTGCTGAGTATGATCCCATTTGTGTTGTTCAGAGCGGCAGTGATAATGTAATTTGAGAGATGTAGCTATGACATTTCAGATGACTGTGTCATTGTCAGTGGCACCAGTATGTTTTTGCAGGCAGTGTGGTTGTGGTTATTCTGTTGTTGTAACTATCACTACAGGTTGTGGGTTTGTGACACTAATGATGAGATTAACTGTATCACTACTTGCTCTGCTGCCCCATTACACTCAAGGCCATTACACTCTTCACAGAAGCAGCTGTGAATTGTTTCTTGTGGTACATTTGCATCACGGCATGCAGTAAGGTTGTTTCAACATGGTAATTGTTGGTACACTGGTGCAGTTTCTACTGTGCTGTCACTGCAATTCATAGAGTTGTTACTGCAGCTGATGTAACGTGTTGGTTGAAAACAGACTGTCACCTGGCCATGACAGAGAAGTCAATACAGCTATGTCACTGCTGCACCGTGTTCAGAACGCTATGTTTCCATGAAGCATGGTATTAGTGTTCCACAGCACACTAGGGTTGCCTCAGAACATGCAGTGTGCTTATGCTGTCATCTGCAGTATGATGATACTTTGCTTGTGCTGGAGTTGTACCAGAGCAGAGGTCTAGCCTGTAACTGTCCTGTAGGGAAATGCATTCATTCATTTTTCTATGCTGCCTGCATATGTTTGCAAAGAGTATGAGTGAGTCATTCCACTTGACCGTGTCATGACCTGATGTATGTTCATCTCTGGGCATATTAGGTGTATTTCTGTTCTCCCCAAACCCTAATACTTGTTGGAGACAACAGGGTGTGTTCGGACCCCTGCAGGTGATGGAACAGCACTACTGTCTGTGGTGAGCCTGCATAGTTTCACAGTGTGATTTTTTGTCACCACAGCTGACCTGTTTGTGTTATTCTATATGACTGCTTTACTGCAGGTCAGCAGTAGTCTTACTGACACTGGAGACACATGCAGTTTTATTGTCTCAGGTGCTAACCCCATGTTCCAACCATCACACACAGTTGTGGGGTGTGCACACAGCAGTTTATGGCTGTGCAGATGGGCTGAGCAGATTCTGGAGTCTTTCTCACAATGTCTTTCTCCCACTTTCCCTGGAACTGTGTTGTTTTATGCAGCGTGGCTGAGTTTGCAGTGGCTGGCAGCTTGCAGCAATGGTGTATCTCTGCAAACAGGAGCAGTCACAGGGGACCAGGCTCACGGTGGTTATACACAATAGTCTACGTAACACTCCCTGCCATTCTAGATGAAAATATAAATTGAAGAGGGGGTTTATTCTAGGTAGCCAGCCACTTCTCCCTCCTGAAGGTCTTTGGCTAGTGAGA
This sequence comes from Monarcha castaneiventris obscurior, assembly GCA_026261815.1. Taxonomy (NCBI): domain Eukaryota; kingdom Metazoa; phylum Chordata; class Aves; order Passeriformes; family Monarchidae; genus Monarcha; species Monarcha castaneiventris. The sequence goes on from JAMPIT010000886.1 coordinate 19,309,062, forward strand.
CTCCTGGAAGAACATAAGAAAAGCACCTGCTACTCATCCTGCACCTCTCTAAATAAACTGCAGGAGGATGTCAGAAAAGGGAGAGTACATATGGGAAAAGAGAGGAGGGGGAAACTGGATAAAGCAGAGGACAATGAATAAGCAGCACAGCACTGTCAGAAATGTGGGTTGCTGCACCAGGAATCTGGAGGTCAGCCTGTAAGCAGGAGAAACAGGATACGTGTGTTTGTGTGAGCATGTCTGCACACACCCTGGGAGTTTGGGGAGTACGCATTGCTCAGGAGAAGTCAGGTAAGGGAGAGTTAACAGCTTACATCACAGAAAGCAGTTCAGACAGAATGCCCTGCTTCTAAAGCTTATAGGGCTGCTTAGTTTGGCAGGGGTTGGTATTGTCTGAAGACAAGCTGGTCTGGCTTCAGTTGTATTTGTGTGCATCTCTGATTGTGTATTTGTGTCTCTAGGAATGCATGCCTGTTTGATTTTTGTATTTCTATGTTAGGTTCTACTTATCTGTGCTTATGTACTGGGGTGAGTGGCAGGTTGGACCCGTATTTCTGTGCATGCCTATGGAGACCTGGAAAATGTGTATGTTAAGCTGTGTATAATATTGCCTAGTAGGAGAATGCATACTGTGCATCATATGGATGTCTGGGCATGTATGGCTCAGTATTAGTGCTATGTATTTCTATAAATGCCAGGTATTTGTATTCACATTTTGAGCATATATGTGAATGTTGTATATTTGTATGTATATTCTGAGTGTATGTGTTGTTACATACTTGGAGTATCACTGTATCTTTGTGGTTGCTGGATATGAATATGTAGCCTGTTAGTGCTGTGCACTTCTGTATATAGTTTGTACAGATGTGTATCTGCATTGAGGTTATATATTTGTGTGTATGTTATATATATATATATATACACACATATTGGTTGTTCTTGCCTGTATAAAGGCTGTTTATTTATGTAAATAGTTTGTATTTGTTTACATGATTTGATTCTGTACATGTTAATTCAAGGAAATAACTTTGAGTTACAGGTTTTCATTTAGTTAGTGTACATATACTTTTGTAAGTTATTTATTCAGAAATTACATTTAATTGACATGCATCTGCATTTGTACCTCTGTGTGTCCCAGTTTGCATTCTTGTGTCTTTAATACTATTTGCTAGGTTTTGTGGGTGCTACCAATGCATAGAGCTTTTCTTTACATTTATTTGTGCAAGTACCATGAGTGTGTGCTTGTCTGACTGTTTGTTATGGGTATTTAGTTTGTGGTTAGATCTTTCTCCACTTTTTGACTCATGCTTGGGAGGGGTTGTTGCAGCTAATGTGTCAACAGGAGTCAGGCAGCTACAACTCCTCCCAGTGTCTCTGCCTCCTCCATGACTCTACCTGTGCAAAGGCTGGTCCCCAGCTTTGCGAGATGCCTGTCTCTCTGGATCTTCTTGTTCACTTTAGATGAGTTTTACATTGGGTCTGCCTGCACTCAGGGAGGTGACTGTTACATTTTTTCATGGATGTAAAGAGTATGCGAATCAGAGGGAGCACAGTGTCTGAATCCATGAGGATCCCAGGTTAGTGTGCAATGGATGCCAGAATCAACTGCAAAAGGAATCAGAAATAGTTGGCAATGTACAGGCAAATGGTATTTTAGAGGGTTGTTGGTTGTTGGTGTAACAGTGGATGAGGATGCCATGACAGTGAGAGATGACACTGTTTTGGGGTCAAGTGACATGGCAGTGAGACATAAGGGCAATACTACTGTGGAATCAAAGTGACACGGCACTGAGACAAAACATGGTCAAGGTGACATGCCAATGACCTGGGCTGATCTGTCAGAACAGGAAGAGCTGGGATCTGCCCATCAGCTGAATCAGCTGACTAAGGCAACAGGAGAACAGGAGGAGCAGGGTGAAGAAGATCAGAGGCAAATCAACAGACCTGTACCTGGGCTGTAGGACCCAGGTCACCAGCAGTGTGGGACATGCAGTGTCTCCATGGGATCAGTTGCATCCTGGTGTGAAGGGCTGGGGCAGTCTGTTAGTAGTGGCTGTTTGCTCACAGTGATGGAGAGCAGGGATAACACAGTGATGACATCAGGTGGTGGCCATATCCTGTGAAGGTAGCCATGGACCATAGGGACTGTGTGGGCAGGGGCATTATTCCCAGTTGCTGGAAAAACAAAGAACCTAACAGGCAGTAAAACAAAAACAAAGGAGACTTGGAAGCACCTGACAGCCCTAATTCATCACAGCCCAAGATTTTTTTCCCCCCTCATGTTCCCATTATATTTGTTTGTAAAAGTGGAAATCAATTTTGAAGGTAATTTTCTGGAAAGAATGGAAGGGAGGTGGGAGGGCCGGATAAGGCAGAGATGGCAAGAGGAAAAAAAAATTTAGGCCAGGCACAGCCCAGGGGCAGCTCTTGGCAAGGTGAAAGAAAATTGCATATTCAATCTCCATCCATGAATCTCCCTTGCTGCTGCCCGCCTCCTGCTCGAAAACAATGAAGGCTTTCTCCCCTACGCTGCACAACGCCTGAGTATCAGCGCTCACTTTAACTTCAGGGTCATTAATTCACCTGATTATTGCAGGAGAGGAGAGGGTTGCAGAGGCATCTATTCTAAAGAGCCCTCCCTTAGCTCATCCTTTGATTAGTTCAGGGTGGGGGGAGTTGAGATAATGTGTTGTCTTGGACACAGTTTAAAATGGGAGGGGTTGAAGAGGGGGTGGAAGGAGGTAAAGGTAGAAAGGGAAAGATGTGGCCCAGCTTGTTGTGGAAGGGAGGGTTGGAAAGCAGTCATTCTTGCATCCCTCTGCTGTGGTGTTACTGCAAATTAAAAGTAGCATGTTCCACTTCGTAGCTATCTTTCAGGGAGGGGAGGGGCATGGGTATATGTCGGCATGGGGATGGGGGGGATCTTATCATTGCTTCCTCAGCAGCCCAGCATAGTGTCACCCTGTGAGGTGACATTTGAATTTACAATTCCGCAGAGAAAAGCCATTAATTCACAAATTAACATTTCTCTCTCTCTCTCTCTCTAGCTCTTTCTCTCTTCCTCTCTCTCTCTCTCACATGGATGTGCAAGCAATTGAAAAGACAAAGGAAATAGCCTTAAGGAAGAGACTTTACTGCTACTCTGTCTGTGCAGAGATTGCTACTACTGCTTCTAGATAGATAAACCAATTACCTGAGCTGCTCTGTTCATGGCAGCCTGCTATTACCTCCTTTTGTAGAGCTGATTCCATTGCTGGATTACACTGTGTGTATCTCATTAATGTAAACCAGCATGATACTGGGCACTGTTTCTGACCCTTCCTGCCATAGCCCCTTGCTCTGCAGTGGAAGAGGGAACTGGGAGAGGAGTTGAAGAGAGGTGACAGTAGGCACAATGTACTTCCTAGTGCAGGCCACACACAGAGCTTGTTAGAATACCTGTGCTAAGCTTAGAGGAGATGGGGGTTTCCCTTCTACGGAGGAGATTGCATGACATTTACCCTGATCTCCTCCATGTCTTGGTGAGCACTGAGGGTGCTGTGCAACAGGCCTTGTGTGTGGGTACCTGGTGTGGGCACCTGGTATGGGCAGTCCTTGCACTGTCAGCCCTACCCAGCGTTTTCAACAGGTGTAGAAATGCGTGTGGCAAGCAGACACAGAGGTGTGAGTACAAATACTATGTATTCATAGCTATAGCAGATGCAGCTGGCTGTGCCAGGACCTGACTGACTCACAAGGTACACAACAGAGCTCAGAATAAGAAGCAAGAATAAGCACTTCAGCTTACAGACTGAGAGGGCCAGATTTCTCTGTAGTACAACTCCATTGAAAGCAAGTAAAGGATGTCTGTAGAGATGGTTTTGTCTAAGACAAAAACTGGACACTACTTCCACACAGGCCTGTTGTCTTCTGATTCCCTCTTGTTGCTCTTTCCTGCCACAGTCTTTCTCACATGCTTATTTCTGCTATCACTGTGGCTGCTTGGACAGCACACACGCAGGTAGGCACTCAGCCACATGCTGGTGCCACCCCAGGCACACATCTGTGACACTGGCAGCCTGGCTATGCAAACTCACATCCCTGCAGTCACAGCTTCTCCCCACCTGTGCTGGTGAGGTCCCTTCAGTGGCTCCAAGCCCGCCTGCTGCGGGGCACACTGACAGTCAGCTTTCTGAGCACCTTCTGGTGCTCTCTGCAGACAGCCTTGTAGGAACACACTAGCTACCCCTGCCTTTTGGCCTGCTCACGCAGCTACGTGTGTTTGGGGAGAAAATGTCCAAGCAGTGCTGTTTACATAAAGACTTGCACATGCTAATGTGCAAGTCTTTGCTCACTAAGCTTTCTACCTATACAGAACTGGACAGAAGTCTTCACAAACAGATTTTTCACCCCAGAAGGGTTTGATATGCCATGTTCAATCCATTCTCCCAACTTTCATGAAAGGAATAAGCTTGCAGGGGGCAGTTATCCAGCTAAAAGAAAAATGGATCACAATGGCTGTTTCTAGAAACCTGGTCTCCACATGCCCAGTGGTTGGAGTATGTGCCTTTCTTCAGCATTGCCTTGGCTCCTTAAATCTTCCTAAAAACTTATCCTTTTAACAAGAGCATCTGCCTCTCTGACATTCCCTGTGCCCCACACCGTGCACAGCACATGGCTGGGGAGCATCATCCCGCAGCTGGTGCTGGAAGACGGATCACGATCAGCGGAGGAATCGGCAGGCAGTGCCAGTAATTCAAACCATCCTGACCGTTCAGTGAACCTGAACCTGCTGACCTTGACAGCACTAGACGGCAGCGGCCTCAGGAATCCCAACCTTTAGAAAGGCGTTGGCTGGAGGACAGCTCCTGCTCTCTCCCTTTCTTTCTCTCTTTCTCTTCGTGATCACATCCAGCAGCCAAGGGGGCACAACAGTCAATCCCCAGTGCACCAATTAGCTCCTAATTTGGCTATCTCTGCACTCCCAAGTCTACATCAATGTAATGTTAAGCATCGCTTGCTGTTCATAGATGTAAATCATTCCTACAGAAGAGTGTCTTCTTGTGCTCAAGGAAAACACTAAGCACCTTGTTCTCAGTCAGGGCCAGAGAAACCCCTCCTCCCAAAATGGGAGCTGCTGCTGCTGCTGTTTGGAAGGAAAGCAGAAGCTCTTTACTTCCCTAAGTGATAGTATCAGATCCTCTAGCCTTGTTTCACTGGATCCCACGGGGAACAACAAGATCTCACCAAGCTATTAGCCCATGAGAATCTTGGTTGGATAGATGAGGGGTTAGGAGACAATTTGATTGGAAGGGAGAAAGAAAGAAAAAACAGTGTGTTTAATTTTGTCACCAGACCTTGCACTAAAAAAAAATGCAGTTCATGAACACTTTAAGATGCTTTCAGGAGGCACTGGATTTACTCCAGCTATTTCTGTAGCTGCCAAGCAAGACCTGAAAAACACAGCATTTTGTGTTGGCCTGCAGAGGCTATGCAAGCTCTGGGATGTTGCATATGAAGGACAACTCTGTTAATAGTAGATGGCCGGAAAGAAGCATTTTCAGATACATAATTGTATCTGTCTATTTACACACACACCAGGCATGTCTGTCTTCTGTCTGTCTCCATCCATAACTCTTTGAAGGTGATTTTTCCAAGCGTCAATCTGATAGAATAAAGGATGCTTTAAGTAAGTGTCAAATGCAATTCATGCCCATCTTAAGGCCCTTTAAAATGTCAGAGTTCTGGTAAGGGACCTAAAAATAATACCTAGATCCACATTTTCCTTTCACTTTTCCTTCATTCATCCAAGCATCCTACTGCTTACTTCCCAACAGGTTCAAGGTACAACGTCCTCTTCCCACAGAGTTCAACACCTACAGGAAAACACACAGGAGTACAGTGCCAGAACAGGAGCTAGGTCATGAGTATCATGGTTTCCATTTGGATGTGCATCAGATCAGGACTTCTTTCTCTCATTGGCCCTGCCTTTTTTTGGGAGCTCAGAGGAGCTATTCTGTTTTTAAGCTAGGTGGTCTGCATTAGAAGGGTTTTGTAGATATCTGATTAAACCTTAATGAGGTGGTTATTGTGTATGAAATGTCCATCAAATCTCGAGTGCCTTCTACTGCTCTCTTAAGTGCTCTAGAAAAGGCTGTTATAAAGGACAGGTATAATTCCATGCCTGGTTTCCCAAAGGACCTGTTGTACTTTTGCTTTGGCTTTTGGCATCTAGTCTGAGAAGACGTAGGCCTTGAATAGAAGGGTTGACTTTCCAAGAAGATCAGAACTGTTCTAGAGTTTGGGACAACTTTACTAAATCCCAGCAAATGAAAAACAATACTCCACTAGCTAATCCTCAAGGATACTTATGGCTCTTCTCTGCACAGACCTCACTTGTTTGTGAAACGGATTGCTGCCCATTACTGGGTCCTCTCTTGTTTGGAGACTACCTCTTGCAGTTTGGAGCAAATCTCAAACATACATTTTACAGAGGTCACATCAGTATAGGTTCCTTCATATACCAATAATGGCCTTTAAATGACCTCATGCAGAAAGATGATAAACTATTCTTCTAATAATCTACAGTTATTATAGGAATGAGCATTCAAAAAAAAAACCGAAAAAAAGAGTTTGCATGGTGACATTTCAAGCAAATTGCTACCTATTGCAAGTCCATAGCTGTTTATTGCATGGCATTTCACAATTATCCATCCTGTATCATATGTTGTTTATTAACCTTCCCATTCTTAAGATCTCATTTTCTACTGAAATGTGGCTGACTCTCAGGTGGACCATGGCAAATGTTGAACAATACAGAGCATCAACTGTGAAATTTTGCTGTGCCATGTCCAAATGAAACCACAGGAGAATTAAGATATACTGTGGGTAATCACTCAGGCTGGATTTTGTTCAGGACAGCCAGGTTAATGTCTGCACTCTTGCAAAAAATGCCATGGGAATTTTAATGACTCTGAGTGATTGGAGCCTTTGTTTTATGGCATGTCAAAAATGGCAGCTCTAAAAACACTCTGCTTGAATACTGGTTTAGTGCTGACTCAGAGGAGCTTCCAATAACATGATTCACGAGTATCTGGCTCAGGGGCAGGTACAGACTCCTTTGACTGGTGAGGTTAAGGTAAAAGTGTGTATGAGGGGAAAATAGGTGGAATGAAAGGAAGGGAAAGTATAGAGCAAGAGAAACAGAAGGAAAGGAGGTATTAAGAGGCATATAAGTGGGAGACCAAGCCAGTGGAACCCAGTAGGCTAAAGAGGAATTCATATTTTCTAGACTGTGCATTAGAGGTGTCCATGGTCTGACCCAGATCTGCTGAGTCTTTGTGCTGGTGTCCTCTCAGTGCTCTCCACTGGAATCTCAGGGATTCCTAGAAGCTGGTAGATGGAACAGGATGGTGACAGTCCAGCTCTGTGCTCCCTGCCTTGCCTCTAGCAGTCCTGATAGCAGTGTTGATTTGCATGTCAGGCAAAGCACTGCTTGAGAAAAAAAAAAAAACCCTCCAAGTGTGGCAGTGTCAGCGCTCGCTGTTGTTCGACAGTGTAAAATTAAATTAATAAAGCCCCCAACACAGGAAAACATAACAGGAAATTAATGGCCTTTACTGTCGCTCTGATGCAGTCATTTGCAACCCTGCTTTCCGCACCAAAGACTTCATAAATGCAAGCAGTTTCTCTAAACAAGCATAGTTAGGGCTGCATGCGATGTAATTTTTTGTGTTGCTTCTGTCCTTTGCAGCTAACAAAAGCCACCCTTTTTTATATGCTCACCAAGGGGGATCCTGCCAAGAAGTAGCTCCCCAAGAAACACGCTTAGGAAGATGAGAGAAGAGAGCTAAGTCATGTCAATGATGCTAAGAACATCATCTTCTCTGGCAGAGGGAAAGCATAGCTTCTGGAGCCCTGCTTCCCTGCAGCAGCAGCAGCAGCTGTCCCTGAGGGCACTGCACTAAAGGAAATGTTGTGGACACCACAACAGCATAAATCAGGATAACCCTTCTGATTACTTTTAGGATGTGTAAATCAGTATAACCACTGAATGCAAGAGACTTACAGATTTACACTGACCAGAGGATCTGGCTCACTGTGTGAGAGTGCTGTTTGCTACTCTGTCAACATAAACAAAGCCAGTGTACTGGATCCTGGAGCCAGCTGCATTTCTATTTGTCTAACAGTCAAACCTAATAGCTAGTAAGAGGTATTGGACCTAGGAAACCACTACCTAGGCTAACACCCCTCACCTGCACACCCACACATGCTGTAGTACATGTTGTATACACACCTGAGACAGCTGCTTGCATCCTAACACCTGGAAAGACTTTTGCAGGCATTTTCAGTAAGGCTGGATGTGCTTATTATTACTATCCAACACAGACTTAGTTTCCCAGATGCTCTTGTCCAAATTTGCAATCAGATACTTAGATACAGTAGTAAATACATATGATTTTCATATGCATATACACACTCACTTCCTTAAATGCATTTTGCATGCTCCCATGATAATCCAAGACAGATCTGAGCACATACTTCATTACACATTTGCACACACAATTCATTACATTTACATTCTCATTGAGCACTGCCGTTTTTGCTCATGTAAGCCCTGTATTAGAGCTGCACTGCCTATCCCTGCTCCATCCAGGGTACTCAGTCATACACAACTCCTGTCTTAAAAGCACTGCTGTCAGGCACTCACTCTTCCTCAGTCAGGCACACTCACTTCCCTGCATGAGCAACCTTCCTTACTCACCAATTCCTCATGTGAGCTATACTCTCATTTCAAAATGTAAAATCCCTTTATTTCTGAGCCTTTCTGCTCTAAGCCTGAGCATATAAGTAAGAAATACAGACGGTCTATGTGTTGCTGACACACTTAAATTACAGAGACACATGGACCAGCACAGTACTATCAATTAGCATACTGAAATTCAGGCTTGTGGATTCACTTGAGGCAAATGGACACAGGAATCTGAACAACTGTGGAGTTCATGAAGGCTGATGCACCTCCTTGAGGTGATAATCCTCCAGTATTTATCTCCAACTATCCCTGTTTCTGCAGGATACTGTACATAACCTGAACTGGTACTGTATCTTCTTTCACCATCGCAGCGTAGATCCCTGATAACATTCCTTCTCTATGCATTCCTGAACCTTGCCAGCCCCTTCTGTGCTCCATCATTTCTACTCTGCACTCACTTAGGATCCTTCCCACCTGAATCTGAGGTTCATCTTTCTCCACACCAGTTCAGTTATCACAATCAAAGCATTCAAAATTCTTGCAACACTACCACATGCTGCAACTCAGAACTGACCCATCCAGAGATGACATCTTCTTTCATGCTGCCTAAAAGACCACAAAAAATCTCCTGGAAGGATGTGTAACCCAAAATTTACAGCCTTCCTTTTCCAAATCCTACTGAGTAGGGCAAGAAAGTTACACAGGCGAAAAGATCACCAGATTTGGGCTGCCAGTCGTTGCACTTGTCCTTACTGGGGGGAGTACAGTATTAGTTTAATAAATATTGAGGATACAGTGTCTCTAGAAACATTGTGACAGCTAGACTGGATCAGCTTGCGTAGACCAGGACATGAGTACCAGACACTTCTGGCCATCTGAAAATGTGTGATCCACTACCTCAGGACAAGGTCTTTGTCCTTGATCTTTCTCTTGCTTGGGGGTCAGTTCAGACACAGATGCAGGTCTGCTATTCCCAGTGGGAGTTCGAGACCAGGGTTTGAAGCACAGGTCTGATAGTGCTGGGGTCCTTTGCGGACCGGCACTGAATGCAGCACGAGGGTCTGCGCAGGGCTGGCTGCCGTGAATGACAAGCACTGGCTATCGATCGCGTTCTGAACTCGGCCCAGCCGATAGAAGGTAATTAATGACTCCATTTGCCTCAGTACCGAGGAGAACAATTGAGTTTGAAACTGCAACAACTGGCAGTGTGGGGAAAGGCCCCCTGGGACGGCCAGGAAAGCTGTCTGACAGGCCCGGGCTGCACGGGGACACAGGAACACATCAGAGGGGGAAAAAAGAGAAGGGAAATCGGAAAAAGGGAAAGAACAGTCTTAACACAAAAGTGTGACTTGGGAAGGGGCAGCACATGTAGTCACAAATGCTCAGAGAGTGGGAGAGGGCTGCTCTGAGTTAAGCACCCCAGCAGGGATGGTGCAGGCAGGCTGCAGGAGAGGACAGGGTTGCCTTGCTGGTGCAGAGGGACAGCATTGCAGCAGCCGGCTCAGCACCACTGACATCAGAGACTTGTGCTTCCCTCAGAGCCTTTGATAATTAGATGGGTTCTGCTGTGTCACCTGGCTGGCAGTTCTCATGCCAGTCACACTCATTTTTATTATGACTGTGATTTTTATTGCTAGAGCCGCAAGGCCCCAGCTGAGATCAGGGCCCCACGACGCTGCAGGCAGACACGTCATGGGGATGGTAACAGCCCCTTCCCCAAAAGAAAGCAGCATCTCCATGTTTGTGTGGCAGCTGCACAGCTTCTCATAACCTTCCTACATGTTTCTGTGCCACAAAGGTCTCCCTGTGTCAGCCATACTTCTGAGTTATTTGTTGAGATTGTCCTGTCCCACCCTGAGCAAGAGTTCTGTCCGTCACTTGTAGCCAGGGAAGTAACTGTATTATGCTGCATTGTGCTACTTGTCCATTATGTGGCTTCCAGACCTGGGAATGTCTCTTTGCTTTGGAATTATTTAATGGGCATATTCCCTGTGTCAGATGTAGTTAAGGTTGTTCTGGTGTTCTTTGGCACAGCACTTCCTTGTTATCTGTCAGGATACTTCTGTGACACCTGTGGAGCATTTCTATGACTTGTGTTGAGGGTTTACACAGAACATTCACTGTGTGTACTCCCTCAGCTGCCCTCAGGAGAAGAGAGATTTCCTGTCACATGTACAAGGCCTGATCACACCGACAGCAATTGTGCTCTTTTGTGAGGGACACAGTGACTGAGGCCATGGTTCGCCTCTCAAGCTGTTTGTTAAGATTCTCATGATTTAAAAGAGGTTTCTCTCACCACTAAAAGGGAACTGGGAAAGGTGATGGTGCTTCTTATTGGTACAGTTACCACAGTTACCTAGGTGGCATCCCCAGACTCATCCTGCAGCTGAACCCTTGCTTTACCCCTTTGAACAGCACCCCTTCCAATATCTGCTTTCTTGGCAAATCCCTGTCCCTTAAGTTTTACTCCTAGCACTGTTCTTCATCAAGTGAAGTGACTGTTGCCCACCACAGGGCCATTCCTCATGGGATCTGCTAGTCTTTCCCAATTCAAATTTTCCCTATAAACCCCTTCTTCACTAGCACCCACAGCCCTTTGATGGACCCTGTCTCTTCCCCAAAGTCCTCTTTTGTCTTTTCTGCCACCTTTGCTCATATCCACATGGCTGTCAGCTCTCATACTTTGTGTATTGCCCTATTTGAAGCTTCTCCTCATAGCCAGCTCACAGAGTCATACACTCAGATGAGAATTGTAACTTTGATCTAAAACCAGATATAAGTGTGTGGCCCTTGGAGTTTCAGGGAAAAAATGAAAACACATCCTCTATAGGTTTTGACACCAGAAAACAAGCACAGGGGATTTACAATCATTTTGTTTTGACGAAAATAAAATGATCTGTGACTGTGAATGTCTCAAAGTTAGCAACACAAACCACACAAATCTGTTGTTCAGGATCACCTCTGTGAAGCCTACTCTGCTTCATAAGTAAAATATATATGCATAATTCATATAATTGCTCTGTGAAATTTGGGATTCATGTGCCCTATCATTATTAAGCCCAATACTACTGCAAGCTGTTTAGACAAGATCCACCTCAAGGTACCCTACAGGCCTGCATCAAAAGTTTCTTTGCTTTTCTAGATTTTAAAGCCTAGGCCAGAGCAGAGTGGCCCATCCCTTTCCTTCCTCCCTCTCCCCCTCAGGAATTTCCACCTAAACTAAAGCACTGTCTTTCTCCTTATAACTTTTCCACCCCTCTCTATTCATTTGCTTGCTTTAGTCTTTCTTATTTCTTCTTTAACCCCATTTTTTACCCTTTTCTTTCCTTCATCCTTATCTTTCACTTCCCATAGACTATACAGATCCTCACTCATCAGCTGGCCCTGAGTTTCCCAAATATACATACACGCTTATGTGTGCTCATGCACACGCACACACACAGACACAAATAAATAAATAAATAGAAAGGTCAGTGAGCAGAGCAGCAATAACCCCTAAAACAGTACTATCAGAGGGACATGATTGATCAATTGAATTCCATAGCGGCTCAAAAATGTGGGATTAAGTAGTGTATTATACGCACAATGAGTTGAGGCATGATGTTCATTTCAAGTTCATTTCGCCAGCCCTCTGCCACCAGATCAGGCAATCAATAGGGGCAGCAGATATCATATATCACCTCTCTCTGTGCTAGGCAGAGAGCACCATAATCTCTCGCAAATTTAGAGTGACAGATTTGTCAAGATCTGAAGGGCCCCTGAATAAATGAAGGAAAAGAGACTCTTACAGCGACTCAAGAAAGCTGTGATTTCAGCTTCTTCACACAAAGGCATGGCCTGTGCACACACAGAGGACACGTGCTCAGAGCTCTGAAGGCAGACAGAATTGCAAATACATGTGCATGTGTGCACAAATCTGTGTAACCACCCAGGGCAACTCACTAAGGGTAAAATCTGATTTAATGACAAACAGCGAAAGTTTTACTGTACACCCATCCACTCACACCAAACACCATGCAGAGTACAGGGCAGCTGTCCTTGAAAATCAGATATAGTCAAAACCAGCAGCCACAGACAAATGCCTGGTCAGGCATGTACTGTGATGCAGAATCTAAAGAATACCAGAATAATTATCTACTGCAAAAATACCCATGTGTATTAGCATCATGGTGTGTACAATCATGCACACTGACTGACACGTGGAAAAATCCGCAAAGGCAAACAGCTTCACAGGCTGCAGACAGGTTGAGGCTGATACAGAAATATTTTTTTCTGAGTCTGGACCCAGGAGTTCTGTGCCAGCTTTCTGCAGGGAATACCAGAATTCTCCTAGTCCTCCAGAAAGCCACCCCCTGAAGAAACAGGCCAGTCCATCTAAAACATGAAAACTGTACTGACCCACACAGTGTGCAGTCCACCAAGCCTGATCTTTCCTTTGTTTTCTTAGTCAAATCTGTCAGGAACTTCAGATTTCAGGAAATTGGTAGCTTTCTCTTGTGCAAGTAAGCCTGGGGAGAGGAGAAAACTCCAGGGATCAGTGCCAGTAAACAGCCTTACTCTGACTTGGGGTGGAAAAGAAAGAGAGAAGAGGCTGCTTGAGGGAAGGCTGCTGGCAGGGACAAATCAATACATAATATTTTCTATGGTCTTGTGAGTGGTACTGTACTACGCTACTGTATATAATGTACTATTGATTATATCATATCGTATAATCACCTATAAACGGATATATCTCATAGCCAGAAGGCAGCAGGCTCAGTCATAACTCTGGGCCACCAGTTGGGCATTAACTGTGCCAGGAAAATGCCATCTTGGCACCATCCGTGAGCTAAAAGAGGAAGCAGCAGAGTGGCATTGTTCTGGATGCTGCACAATGAATGTCATTCCAGGCTCCTGGGAGCATCATGTGTCCATGAGCACCTCATGATTGTATGGAGGAAGGAAAAAGTCTATACAGAACCCTTGAGCAATTCCTTGACAGACAGCAGGTTTCTGAGATTCACAGACTGGAGGCCACTGAGAAAGGCTTAAGTATGAGGCATATTAGTGAAAAACCAGGAAGATAATTGCAGCACAAGAGGGAGAACCTGATCTTAGGTTAGTCAGGGTGATAGGGCAGTCAGACTTGTGTCTGATGAAGCACAGTAGGTAGGGATTCAGGTAGGGATGGAGAGTATGGAGGTATATCAGCATGGATGACGCAGGGAATTATAACCAGGCACACCAAAGTTAGGCTGAGATGTGACAGCAGAAAGATACTCAGCACAGTTGGAGGAGATTATAATGAGCAGACTTGCCTCAGATGAGATGAGGGATTATGACAGAGGAAGATTCACTTCAGCTGGGACAGGAGGTTATAACAGACAGACTCACCTTGGATGTGACAGATGCTAATAGCAGGAGACTCACTGGAGATAAAAAGGGGTTATAACAGAGAAAAATGCACCTCATCTGAGTTGGGCAATAACGGGAAAAAAACCCAAACCAAACCCATACAGGTGATCAGATGGTTTATCACAGGAAAAGATTCACTTTGGATGGGGCAGGGCATTTATAACAGACTTACAGCAGAGGGGATGAGTGGGCTATAAGAGATGTGGGATGGCACAACAGAAATAGAGACACCCTGGAACATGGCAGGAGACACTGCTGTGAAATTAGACAGTGTCAGAGGGCTGTTGAAGGGACGGAGATGCACTTCTAGGGAAGCTTCTACCAGAAGGCGGCTATGTTCCTAGTAAGAACAAAGGAATACCAGGAAGGCTGACTCCCACTGAGCAGGACTAGGTTTTGTAACACAATAATTCATTTTGGATAAGAAGGGAGACTGGCAGAGACAAAGATTCATCTCATTTTGGAGGGAGTGTTATAACAGAGATATGGGTCATGATAAATCACAAGCTACACGATACAGAAACCAACATTTGTTGGATGGGACAGTTGCCCCACAGGGAGAGATTTGTCTGTGGTGAAACATGGAGTCAGAAACCAGATTTTCCTGTTATCTAAGGGGGATGAAAGACTCATCTAGGATACGATCAGATGAGAAGGAAATTATAAGAGTGATAGCTGCTCATGGGACTGGGGAGCTACAACAGGGACTGGCTCCCCTTCAAGCTGTAAGAGAGACTTTTTCCCATTGCAGGCTTCCTCAGTCGTCTCCAGTACAGCCCATCCTCAGCACTCTTGTTTCTCTGTGAACTGCCTCTCCAGTGGCCTTCTAGCGATGCTAATCGCTTTGCTTTGCTCCCATTTTATGCTCAGCAGTAGAGATTTGGCAATTTTTAACACTGAAAATCAGCGGAACCGAAACTCATCTCTGAGCTAAGCACCATTCTTCACAGCCTCACTTATCCTGGGCAGGAGAGTCCCACAGAACCCACTGGAGCAGCCTGGCCACTCCATCAGAGAGGAGGGGGCTCCTCTTGGATCCCTGCAGCCTCTTCTTCCCTCAGGAGTGGCACAGCTACCTGGGTGGAAGCAGAGAGCCTCATTCTTTCCCACTCTGTCCTTGTCCTGCATCCACTACCAATCCAAGCCAGGGTGGTGCTAACTCCCTGTTTTCTCTGTCTGTGCCCTGCAGATGTATCCGAGGGCTCAGTTCCCAATGGAGATTCCCAGAGCAGCGTGGACAGTTTGCGGAAGCACCTTCGTGGCGACACTTTCACCCAGCAGCAGCTGGAAGCTTTAGATCGAGTTTTTGAGCGTCCTTCTTACCCTGACGTCTTTCAAACATCAGAGCACATCAAATCTGAGCAGGTGAGGGCCTGGCCTGGTAATGGGAACCCACAGGCACTGAGAGGATGATGGCAGGGAGATTCCCTCACCAAAATCCCTCTCCCCCTCTCCACCCCTTGTTCTGACACTGAACTGTTACTGCACGTATCTTTCACAGCCCTGTCCAGTTGTAACTGTGTCACTGTGCTGATGCTCGTGTATACACATGCTTTACCTCCTCCCGTGAACTGGCTGTATACGTGCACACTGTGCTCTCCTGTGTGCCCATGACAGCTTTTCCCTCTGCACACACCTGTCTGTATGCAAGCCTGCTCTTGCCATGAACATGCCTACACCCCACACATGTTCACTGGCACGCAGCACTGCACAGAAACTCCTGCACACTGAGATCACACTGGTGACCAGTGAGCCACAGGGTTGGGTTTTAATGGATCATTTTCCTTCACAGCCCAAAGCTGAGACTTGACTCCCATCTCCAACATAGTTTTCCACACTTCTGCAGCTCTACCCACCTTTTCTTTACTCCCCCGCTCTCCCGGCCTTTTATCCCAAAAGCTGTTTGTCTTAATAAAATGAAAATCAAAAGTCTTTTTAAACCGCCCCAAGCCATAAACCAACAAAGGAAGAGAAGGAGAGGCTGGCTGTGGACTCCCTTCATCCCAGAGTCCCTGGGTTTATTACAATGAATAACCTTTATTTACTTTCATTAGACTATTAAGCACCAGCACAGTCATTTTTCCCCCTGAAACTCTGAGCAGGGCCCATAAAGCAAATCCAAAGCCTAATTGAGTTCATTTTAATTTCTCTCCGATCACAGCGAATTACTCTGGTGATAAATCAGGGGGCAGGCTCACCCCCAGTAGAAGGCCTAATTTGCAGCTAATTACAAAACTGATTTCTACAGGAAGATCAATACAAGAAGGAATTGGAAATGACTAGGCAGTCCTAGCCAAGCAGGGACAGGGGCGGGGAGGGGGCAGCATGCGTGGAGCCTGCTGGAGGAGGGGAAGATGTGGGGAGGGGGTTGGGGAAGTGCATGGAAAAAAACAGAGGAGAAAGAGCAGAAAATCAGTTTTAATTTAACATAATATTAATCAGAGCAACTTTTCCTGCTGTTTTGTAGCCTTCCTGGTTTCTCCAGCTCCCGCGTCTGGTCTGGAGGCTGCCACAATAAAAAGGCAATTACCAGAGCCTTTCGGACAGGACACCCTTTCAGATTCAATGGCTCTCCCCCTCCCACCCTTCTGTTAGCCATGTGGCTCCCCCCTCCCCAATTTCATACCCCAGTGCACAGAGTGACAGAGGCAGGGGATGAGGCTTTGTTTTTAAAAAGCTAGGACAGAGGTAACGGTGGAGGGGAGGCAGGCGACCCAGGCAGAGACCCTGGCGACAGTGGGCCAACACTGGCTGCTTCCTACAGCCCTCCTGTCCTAGTCATGTCATTGTAGTCCTATGCCCCAGCTGTCCTGGTCACCAGGGCAAACACCTCCCACCTCCACTCAGCCAAGAGAAGGGGATGTGGATTTCCCCTTTCTTTTCCCTTGGGCTGGCACAGCCAGTCATCCCCATCCCCACAGCACTGAACGAAGGCTCAGCCATACCACAGATAACAGGCCAGATTCCTCACCCCTCTTCCCCTTCGCAGCATCAAGCAGGCGGGTGGGATAGTTCATCCTAGGACGACCCCCCCTCATCCTCCTCAACCCTCTTGTCACTTCATCTTCTCCATTTCCTCCTCCTCCTCCTCTTCCATCTGTGCAGGGGTTTGCATCTCTCCTCTTCCTCCCCCCCATCTGTACACCCTTCCCTTTCTCCCATCGCATCAATAGCGAGCTGTCTTTCTCCTCTCTTCCCCAGGGTAATGAGTACTCCCTCCCAGCTCTGACCCCTGGTCTCGATGAAGTCAAATCAAGTCTATCCACCTCTGCTAACCCAGACCTGGGGACAAATGTGTCAGGACCCCAGACGTACCCTGTGGTGACCGGTAAGCTGCCTGACCAAACAGCAGAACCAAGCTTTTTATTTATTTCCCTCATCACCATTAGCTTCTGCTTTTTCTGCTAATGCAAGATACCCCTCTGTGGCAAACAAGGACAGAGACAGAAAGACTGCGGAGAACATAAGGGCTCAAAAGAAGTTTGAAATTCAGAGTGTTGGCAGTTTTGGGTACACTTAGATGTGTCCAGGTGTGACGCAAAGACAGGCGAACCCAGACATGAATCGCGAACTTGTGTGCCCACATGGGGCTTAGGATGCTGGTGGAGGACAAATATATCCAAATATGCACTGTGATTTTTTCCTTTGTATCTGAGAACAACAGGGTCATGGCTTACCCATGATCTCCACTTGGTTTTCTTTTGGAGCAATAATAGTTTAAGTTTTATTCAGCCCTGGTGTATGGAAGGAGCATTTGCAAATTAAATACTGAGATCTGCTGAACTGTGAATGCTAAACTCCCTCCTCCTTAAGCCCATGAGTCTCAAATGAAAGCTGGCAAAAAATTTTGTTCACAGCCTTTCCTCATGTGTGGGCACATTAAACTCAGATGTGTCTGGGAGAGTAGAAACTGTGAGCAAGCACATGACAGCAGAAAAATCTGGATGCAGAGAAATAGGAGGCAATCTCTGTGTGGATGCTTCACTGAAACTTCCTTTTTGCTGGTGGCACGTGCAGAACCTGAGTGGCACAGCTTGGGACCACGGGTCACTCCCACACTGTCCTGATACTGGTGTCAGACTGCCTGTCCTGTGTGTGTCTAGAGCCATAAGGAAGTATTCTGATGCCACAGCCCTTCTTCTGAAGGCTTTAGCTGCCATCTGTGGCTGGTCACAAAGCTACCACAGACTTGAACATCTCCTCCTGGGTAGCTAAAGTGGCTGCAAGGCTCAAGTGACTTGCCCCTGTTTGGTATATCCCCCTTTCTCGATAACTCCTGTAGCCCCTCTAGAAACCTCACGGCAGAAGTTGAGAAAAAAGAGGTCTCAGTCCTGTTAGCAAGGGAAGAAGCTTCTTGTCCCTTGACCAAAACGTTGTCCTCTGATGGCACAGAATCAAGAGCACTGGAGTTTGTATCTCAATTTTTTCTTGCAGAAGCCCCAGCTAATAGCCCCCAGTGTCAAAGCAGCTCATGGCTGAGGCAGGCAGTCATTGCTTGCTCAGCAAACACTGAACAAGAGCACATTGTTGCATGCAACTTTTGGCTACCAAGAACTTTGGGACCAGGCAGGATTAGTAACAGTTAACTCAAACAGAGAGGACATCCACTGTGAGGTCTGCAAAATCTCTTGGAGAACATGGGAGATGAACTACATTATTCAGGAAGTGTCTAGAAAGCATGACATCCCCAGACCTTTTTCATGGCTTTTACAGCTATTAGGCTTGATTCAGAATCGTTGTAGCCATGCAATTTCTTAGCCAACCAGAAAAAAAAAAGGCTTAGCTGTGGCAAAAGTGTTTTACCTTTCTTTGTATTTGCAAAACTCATCTGGCATTCATCTACTGTTCAGCAGATCCACATCTCTTACAGGAAATATCTTCTTGTCTTTGGGGGGCAAAGCCAGCAGGAGAGCAAGGCAAATCCCCACGGCTGAATGTAAAGGTGACGTGTCTACAATCAGAGTTTAAGATTCAAAAGGGCCATGAAACTAATTCTTTTTAGTCCTTCTGCCTAAGTGAAGATGGTGCATTCCAGCCTGTTAATGTGAGAGCAGGCTTCCTGAAGGCTGGGACACTACACAGGCCTTGGACATGACTCTCACAAGAGTACAGCAGGAGACAGATTTGGTCTCACAGAAGAGACTATAGGCCGAGGCAAAAAATTTTCTTCATGTCCCCCCCAACCTTTTCCACCCCTACTCTGTTCCCTGCCACACTCCCAGCTCAGCTTGAGAACATCCCCATCTGATCCATCTGGATCCAAGAGTGAGAAAAGTTCATTTCAGACCCAGCTTGACATTCCCAGGTGGCAACTTAGCACTAACATCTCAATCTGTATGCGACATTTCAATCAGTGCAGAGTAACAAAAGCAGAACTATTAGCACTGGGAGCTGTTCACTGGTGGTAATGATGGAGAAACTCAGAAACTGGAAATGAAAAGGGGAAGAAAAAGCCCCTCAACACCCTGAAAGGCATCAGAGGAAGAGGGGCGGAGAATTTTTCCTCTACACTTAGGCTAGGATCCAATGTTTGGATTAATGGTGCCATTACCCAAGAAAGGACTTCAGATAATGCTCATTCTTAAAATGTTTTTGCTGGCAATTAAATGGTTGCAGGTATTGATCTTCATTGATCTGATGTTCTCAATTTGCATAATCTATTAAAGATGAATGATTCATGATATGTTTGCTATGGGGCTGGGCAATGCTTTCAGGAAGGACCGGAGAGGTGAGGAACTCAGTGCTGCCTCCTGATCTACCCCAGCTAGGAAATTAAGGAAGAGGCATGCAGGTTTCTTTGGTATCACCCAGATCCTGCTCCCAGGAAGGGATACTGGAGTGATAGTATTGAATTGCTGACTGCCTCTTTTGCTGCTGTGGTGTCATCCTTGAAATGCCTCTAACTTTTGTCCCAGGGCAGTCTGTGAATCCAGGTGATACTTGAAACAAATGTGAAACAAATCTACCCACTCAGGGTACAAATTCTGTGTGCAGTCACTTCACAATGTGATTTAAGATTTAGAGCTTCAGTCTACAAGCAAGTCTCCCCAGGTTAGTCTTCCCAGACAGAAGAAAATATCGCTAGGTCTTTCCAAACCAAAGCTCTATGACACCAGATTCTTGTCCTTTCTGAAGACTTAAGAGAAAGACCTTCTCTCTGGCTCATGACTAACTGTCCTCAGCAAGCTCTTTCAGTTCACACCATTCTGAGAACACACCCCTCCAAAAGCCATCAAAACCTCAACAATATGTAGCTACCTAAGATCTTGAAATGTAGTGAGATAGTTAAGGAACAGTGTTGCTGAAGTCCCTTTATCTGGGAACTTGTCTGGGGGCATCTTGGAACTGAAGAGCTGAAAATGCTGCAAAACAGGCAGCCACCTCTTCAACGGGCCAGAAAGCCTTCCCCAGAGTCCTGGGCATCTATTAAAAGACACAGCTTAGCACCACAGCTATGTACAGCCCAGCCTTACCTAGTACTGCCAATATCAAACACTCCCCTTCAGACAGTTATTCTACTAACACGTCTTAGATGGCTCATTTATTACTCACATCTCCTAAAGCAAGTAAACCATTTTTTTGCTATGGAGCAGACAGGTCATCCTTACTTCTCCCTATTAAGTACATGCAAAGAATTTCCATGAATGAGCTAACACGTAGGGACTACTAGCTGGACACTAGGCTAGAAAACATACTCTGCTGTCCTTCATATGGAACAGACAATGCAGAAATTTTCAACTTCCTTGTGACGATTCAGAAAGAGAAAGCTCTTAAGAGTTACTTGAGAACACCACCTCACATCTTTCTGCACACACAGGCCAGCAGGCCAGCTACATCTTGCCTTGATGTGGCATGGCTCTCATAGCTGGATTGGTGTAGATCCCTCTCAGTTTCTTGGACAGTATTTTTGGACACCAGTCAGAATTCCTAGAAGCAAAGATCCAAGCTCGAACATACCATGAGAAGGCAAGTACATGCAGCTGAACACAGTTGCAAGAATTTTGTTGCTCAGAGTTGTTCTATTTCAATTATTTCTCTTGAAGGCAAGCAGTCAAAGCAGATGAGTATAAATCTCTACAGGACTAGGTAAACATAGAAAACCTCAATAGCTCTTTTTTATTAACTCGTTTCCGTGGATCTTTGAGTTTGGAAGGTACTCAGTAGGTAGGTAGGTACTCAACAGCCAAGAGGTGAGTGGAGAAGGACCTCAAGATTTTGGCACTAGCAATAGGAGTACTTTAAAAGCACAAGGATGTTCACAGAAGCCTTGAATCAAGAAGAGAACAAAGGTTAATTTAAGATCTGTCTTTTAAGTACCACCAGAAGTCACAGCTTTTGGAATAGTCATGCAAAGAAGTGAGATGTCTTCAAAGCAGGTTTTGAGTTCTGGGGACTTAGATTAATAGTTTGGGAACAGAGCCCTTTCCACCTCAATTATCTAGCCCAGGAGTTACCTAACAGAGAGGCAGTACTACAGCACGACGGACTTTTCATGTATGGCTTGAAACTTGCTTGTTAACAGACTACTAAAGGGGAGGGTTTACCTACAGGATGGATCATAAATTTACAGGAAAGGTGAAGAAAAATTTCCTTTAGTTGAATCTCAGAAGTTTTAACTAAATAGATCTTCTTTGAGAGCCCACTACAATCCATGAGATGTACAAAGTAAAAGTAAAGGTAAAAGACAAGATGAAAAAGCCCCATCACTCCAGGAACTTCTACGGTGACTGAAATGGGAGTTATGTGTCCCCTTCTCTTCCTGTGAGGAGGTTTATGAGTGCTTCTCTGGTACAGTTAGCACCTATTAACAGGAATACAGAACTTTTAAAGTCATCACCACCCATACCAAAACAGCTACCATGTACTATGTGGAAAATGTTTCCTTCTCTCTGGGAAATAATTTTTTTTTTTCCTGAAGCAACAAATATCATCCAGGGTGAGAAATCCTGACAACTCACAACATATCAAACAAAGGCACCACAAAAGCAAAAAGTTCATGGATTTCACTTTCCTTCAGACCTCCCCTCTCTGACATGAGATCAGATGTTTTTCAGTTATTTTTTTTAATTCATACATGAATGTATGCAAAAAAAATTGGAATTACTGACAAAAAAGGATACTTGCTATACCTGAAAGACATAAAAAACATAGTAATCAAACAGCATCTGATTTCTGTGAAAGTTTTCAGGAAAGCTGTGATGCTAATCGTGGAGAAATCACTGGCTAGACACTTGGATCCAAAATTTTTCTAAAATGCTAAACTGTCCTTTGAGAACTTTAGCCTCCTGCAAGGTGAAAATATACTATTTCCTTCATTTAAAATTAGTGAGTGAACTGAAGAAAATTTTGTTCAGTTCAATAACCTGGTCATTTAAAATGAAGAAACAAACTAGGATTTGAAAAAGCATGAACATTTGTTTTCCTCCAAATTAAGTGAATTAGAGTTGCTATGAAAGGATGAAATCTATTAATTTTAAAATAGGGCTCTTAAATCAGTCCAAATTCCTCCTTATATCTATCCTTTCCTCCTTTTAATAAATAATTTTTTAACACAAAACCAGCTTAGAAAAGCTTGCTTTTTCTGTTCTAATATATATAGGAAGTGAGGGAACTTATGGTCATTTTATTTAATTAGCATGAATAATTACAAATACTGTTTTTAATTTAATTCTAATTTCCATCCAAATATAACTTGACACAGATAACAAGTAAAAAGTTAATAATCTAATAAAATAATAATATGGACTCATCGTTCACTATTTTCCCATGTAATAATATGTGAAGACAAATTATATTAAACAACATAATTGCTTAAATAAATGTGCACATGATGCAGTTCATCTACTTAGCAAAAACTGAAATAACTATGTTTAGGGTAAATTTTGTATTTGTCAAAATATTTGTTACGTCCCATAAAATTCAAGCTTGTAGAAAACAGCCTCACAGTGGAAATGTAAAACAAGTTGATCCAGCTTGCTGTTCTAAATCATGACTAAAACTGACCATTACATTAAGTTGTACTTAAAATGTTACGGTGAGAGGGGAACCATTTCCTTCCCCTTTTCCTTGTTTGCACTGGTGAAAAATTCCTGTCTTACTCCAGTCTAATTTAGCCTCTGATACCAGTGAGCAATGGCCCTGGCCAGGGCTTGACTAAGCTGACTTAAGAAAACCTCTTCAGCAAACTGCTGGGGGGCCCTGGTTGGCTTTGGTGGTGGCAGATCCCACAGATGCTGACCCCACTCAGCAGCAGAGCAGCATGGCTGCAGTCACCAGCAGTCAAACAGCCTCTTGGGCACATCTCTGGATGCTCAATGCCATGAGAATGGAATATGATAATCATTCATGCGACTGCTACAAGGCTCTTACTATCCTCCCTCACTAAAATGAAGGCAGTATTTTCTGTGAGCAAGCCTCTCATATTTAAGATGAGGAACTGGCAAAAGCAGATCTCCACAGGACCTCCAAGTTTAATCAACTGTTTCCCCTCCTTAAGAAGAGATAATATCTTCTTATCTAGTCAAGGAATTTGTAAAAGCAAAAGGTGTTACTGTTCTTCTCTGGGACCAAATGGCCGAGAGTGATAGATGGTCAGATGAATGATCCCTGGAACAGACAGGAATGGGGGGCGGAGGGGAAGGAATCACTTAAACTATTTATATGCATTCAGTGGAATTTTCACTGACAGTAACTTTATGATGCTGAAGAAAGCAGCTGGTGGGCTTTAAAGGCATATTCAACTGAAACACACAGAAATGAACGGGCCCAAAAGAAATAATATCTTTGCTTTCCTTAAATTAGCATTTAAGTGAACAATAGCAGTGAGTGACAATAATGTCATATAATGACAATGGCAGTGAATTGGCATTCCCAGTCCAATTTTCTTCAGCAGGAGGACAGCATTGCAGGCTGCCACACTCTATGGTGCTGGACAAAAGGGGACTTTTTTAGAGAAAATAATTGTATTGTATTGTCTTTCCAGAAGTTCAAGTTTTGCCTTTTCTTCTGAGGTTCAGTGAAGGATCCGATAAGTACAACTTTGATAAAAATTCTTATGATGTAGATATTTGCTCAGTGTAGTGAAGACTGTGCTTTATACCTGAGTTAAGCAGACATTAATAACTTTTGATGTCCATCAGCTGTAATGGAATTAATCAGGCCCACTTCTTGTACAACCAAAATTGCGCACTGCAGTCTTTCAGAGAAATAGCTTAGAGTAATCTTTGTCCCATCTTTTTAAGTTTAGAACTGCTGTGGGCTACTGAGGAAGATCTATCCTATCTTGTGATCAGTAAAATACCATTATGATGAAACCTTGAAGTTACCTGTAATGAGGACTTCATGAAAAACTAACAGGTTCTAATTGCATTGCCCAGTATATATTTCAAAAGCATCCTTTTTAAGAGGTAACATTCAAGTCCTAAACCAACAAGGAATAAGCACGTTACATTTCAAGACAGGCAGAACTTGCCAAATCCAATGGGTTGGGACTCAAGAAAGGGGACAGTATAAACTCCACTGAATTTCTCTTTGCCAAGTGCACAAGTTGCATGCACATCTTTCTCCCCTCCACGCAGGACTTTAAAGCATATCTTCCTTCTTCAGCTCCATCTTTAAACAAATGTACTGAAAGCCACATGAAATAGACTTCAGTAGAGTTCTCAAGTGATTAATCAGTACTCAAATAGCTTCAAAGAGTAAGTCCAGATCACAAGTCTACTGGAAGCTCCATGTTTTTCTCTATATGAAGACTATAAAATTTTCTCTTCAAAGTAACATACAGAGTTAGCAGGTCAGTTTACTTGGAAAGCATCAGTTGATCAGATCAGATACAAAAATCTAGATTTATAACATTCAGTTTCATGAAAAAATAAGGCAAATAGGTTACAAAATTTGACATGGAATGTGATGTCACAACAGCTTTGACTCTTAAGGGAAAGCAATCCAAGGTTGTTTCTTTAAACCTGTACTCAACAATGTAATGGGCTAAGAACAGGGATTAATGTGTGCAGAAACAGAAAATAAACCGGAACACACAAGGCTCACTCTTTAGTCAGTAGAAAGACAAGAAAGGTATAATGAGAAGCAGGTTAATCTTAGCACACTTTTAAGTTCTTCTAGCAAAAGTCTGTTATGATCAGAGAAGGGAACACAGTCTTTGTTTTCAGTGCAACTTATAAAATGCTGTCACAACAGAAAACCTAGGAAACTAAGAATAGAAAAAGTGGGTCTTCTGACATGACAGTAAGCAAAAGCAAACAATATGCTGTGTCAGTCCTGTCTGGTCTTTTGTATGGCTTTTGGAACTGGAGGCAAGATTCCCATGGGGGAGAAAGTGATGTGACTCCACAGCCTATAGTGTAAACTCACCAGTCCATGATTTCTGAGGACCCAGTCCCATTCTGTTTACCACAATGAAACTTTTTGAAGGAATAGAGAATACAAATACAAAACCAGATGTTTCAGAGGTGGGTACAAGGATAGAATTCACCTGAGATAAGATTCAGCTTTGGCACAGGGTTCCTACATGAACTTGAATATTCTTCTCTGGGCTCAGTTCATCACAGATTAATAAGGGATCCCTAAGCGATGCTGTAAGGATATGCGTTCTAAAGGGTGGGGCACTGGGGTCATACAAATACTTGATAGAGACCTCAGGAAGAGATGAAGAACAGGAAACATTGTCAAGATGGTAAGCAGTGTTGAGTGGGCGTGTAAAAGCCATCCCTCATGCATGGATGTGCCATCTTGGTATTCTTTGTGTACTGCAACGAAAAGGAGCACTGGATGCAGATAGCTTATACTCCAGGAAGCCAGCAATGAAAAACAAGCAGCTTATCTAGTCCTGCAACCTCCCCCCACCCCCCGCTTCCTTTCCCTTCAGCACAAGAGAGCATGATAAAAGCTGAGATGAGTCTCCATAGGAACCCAAAGCTGTGAATCTTCCTCTCACTCTGTCTGGCCAAAATCCCTTCATTCGCAGTGGGAATTTAGGCTAGAGATCACCAGTTCTTGCTCTTTGCCAAAATAACAGAGGAAAGGGTTAGAACAGAAGAAAAACAACCGTAACACAGCAAGTACAGTGAGAAAGAGAGGAGTAGGTGATGCACAAAATGTTGTCCTCTGCTATGTTTCCAGCTATATCCTCACCCTGCTGACTTTCAAGTTTCCCCCACCATGACAGTGAGCGATATTTTCTTTGTCACCTACAAACAAGGATACTGCTTGTCTTTTCAAAGAAGAAAGGAGACCGGGGCAGGAATAGATTCTGCTGCTTTGGAAAGGGGTTGCAAACTCATTCCACTTCCCTCCTGTTTGATTGCAGGTTGGTATTCCAGCCTTAGGAGCAAGACATACCTTGGCATTTGCTTAAGGAGCCTTAGTGAGGAACACTCCCAACACAACATAGACAAGCCAATATAGCACTGCTCCATGGCTTGCTGGCAGTAGTAGGACTTGGGATAGGCAGGGGCAAGTTCTCCATCACAAATACAAAAGAATTAGAGAATGGAAAAAATCAAAATTGAAAACATAAAAGATGCAGCTGAACTTTGAGGTGGTTAAAATGAAAAATTGGACTGTGCCATTCATAGCTGGATAGATAGATCAATCAATTGATTTTGTATACAGTGACATGCTTTGGAGCTATAATTCACTGCTGGGGCAATTATTCCAGCCTAGCAGTGGCAGAAGTTATACCAGAGACAGAATTCAGGTGCTTTTAGTCAGTGGAGAGTTGGACAACAAAGGAGTAAAAAATGGTAAATGCCATCCATCAGTAAAGATACATGGGATATAAATTATGTCTGTGCAGTTGCAGTGTGTAGAGGGAAAGACAGACAGACAGATAAATAGACACATAAAAGTCTGAGTTTTGGTTGTGCAATCATTCGCTGTCTGACCTTATCCTCGCCTCCTTTCCACTATTCTTAGAGAGAAGAGTGTTTAGCATTATTGTGTTCAAGTCTCTTTGCCATGTTACCGTTGACTTCTTTATCCCCCCACACACTGAGTAAGTGGTGATGCCTCTGGAAGGTGCAAGGAATTTTTCTTCGTAAGCCTTGATGTGTTCAAGAGAGGGCTGGGCTCATCTCCACTGTGAGTCTGACAGGGGTTTTAACAGCCTCACAACATCGGGACAAATAGCTCCTGGTCCCTTAACCCTTCCCAGCTTTGCAAGGCAAGGCCTAGCACTGTTGTTCCCATTGCAAGGGCTTTACACAGTCTTTCAGGCTGAAATCCTCTCTGTGGTGGCTGGGCAGAGCGGAAATCCAGGGGCTGGATCAGATTGGCCTAATGCTACAGCAGCTTAAGCAGTCTGTTTTACCAGAGATTATGGTTTCACTTACACAGAGCGCCTGAAAAATGCTGCGGTTTAGGAAGGATTATAGCTGAAAATTCCATGCTTTAAAAGAGAAATAAAGCAGGGGAGGGACTAAGAAACCCAACGTGCCTGGGGGCTGTGCAAACAGGATTAACCCCTGCCGATAGCACCTCTTGCTTCTGCCCACCCACGCTTCCATGTCCACCTTATTCTCTGCCCTTTCCTCCTCAGCAGCTCCCCACACCTGCTGTCTCTTGTATAATAAAGAGAGCTGAAAAAGGAGTATGGAAAATGACCAGGACCAAAGTGTCCCTACTTTATTTACGTATCACTGTCAAATGGTTTTCTTGAAAAATATCACTTCACTTGCAGCCTGTGAAAGCCCAGGAAACTTTTGGCCCTCTGCCTGCAGATAGGTCTCTTCATCCAAATTATCTTGTATCAACATTATTTGGGTAAAGGCTTCAAGCCCTCCCAGAATGCTGGTGATGACTCTGCCTGTTTGGTGTGAAAGTAAATCTGTGCACTCCTTGCCATCTGATGACAGAGGATGCATGAGAAAAATAGCTTGGGGGGTTCTTGATCTGCAGAGACTGGCTCTGGCATATGAAGTCTCACTAGGGGATAGCAGGACAGTGTATGGTTGTAAAAAGCAGAAGCTGGGTGCTGATGTGCTGCCTACTCTGGGGACTTTAATTAACTGTACAACAAAATCTAGATACTCCATCTTCTGTTCCCCATATCCTCCACAAAAGGTCCTTGCCAAACAGAGCTTCCCAGCAAAAAAGGGAAAAGAAATTATAATCCTCACTTAGTATACCAGAGACTTGAGGAACTGTATCGCTTTTGGCCAGGACTGATTCTTCCGAATTAATTGAAACATGAGCACATATCTTTGCTGCAAAGAAGTCTTGGTGATCTGTGCTGGCCATCCATGTTAGAAGTACTTGGAGGAGAACACAGATGGCAAACTATCATTTTTGCCAGGTAGCAAATCTTTGGGAAACAAATATCTCAGGATAAACAGCATTCACAGAGAGAAATTGCCCAGCCCTTTATTGTCTAGGTGAGCACTACAGCCTTGCAACAAGGTGCCTAAAGTTAATTAAGCCAGTTCTACATTAATGAAGTCAGATTTATGGCCTAATTATATGTCGTATTTCTATTTCTCTGTATAAATCAAAACCACCAGAACTAACTTATTTCATAGGCCATTGGCAATAGTTGCTATCACAGCAGAGAGATGGCTTTCATTTATTGGCTTGAATTTGTTTACCTGAGGATGGATGGTTTGCTAGATAATTTGGATTGGATCTGATCAGATCATCCATGCTTTGCTTTCAGGTGTCCAAATACAGGACTCTATTACTGCTGACACAACAACAGTGGGTGTTCTGGAGTACCCATGCTTTAGGTCACAGGGTTCTCCAATTCCCAAACACCCTACTTGGCAGCCAAGTTAGAAGCAGTTGCAAAGCTGAATCTATTGTGCCTATGAAAATCTGCACATCAGAAATGGAGGCCCAATGCAAACAACAATTAATATTAGACCTTTCATAAGTCCCCCACATTTCCTCTCTTCCATTATGTCTCTCTGTCAAGGTATCTATCTGGCAAAACTACTCACTGGGAACAATCAGAGTCAGTCCTGACTGCTTTTATGATTAAATCTCCAAAATGTGCCACTGTGAAAAAGATCAATTGATTGATCTATCTGTCTATCCACCTATTAATTGCACAGTCCCATTCGTATTTTAACCTCCTCAAACTCCAGCTATACCATTTTTGTCAAACTTTTATGAAATTTGGTTTGAGAAGCTTTGGCCATTACACCCAGCAATCTGTTTAATAGAGGCTTATAGCAAGGCTGCTCTCCTGAGGAAGGTTACCTTGGGTTTGAAGAGAAAAAGTGGTGTAATTCCTTGGGCCCAACTGTGTAAGTGTAGGATCTTCATATGCCCTTGGCTAGCAAGAAAAAGCAGCAGGAAAGGGAGCACAAAAGCTTCAGAGCATTCTTCTTCCCAATCCTATGCTTCTTCCTGTCCTCCCTCTCCTGCATGTTCCCTCCCCGCCTTCTCCTCTTCCTGCCTCCCATTCCTCCCCTCTGCCACTGCACTCCATTCCCCTCATCTCCTGCTGCCCTGCAGAGGCATTCCTGCAGTCCGAGCCTAGCCCCCAGGCACATTTACTGCTGTTGTCTCAGCACTGGCTCCTCTGATCTACTCCTAGCCTTTTTATTTTTGTTTTTGTTTTAAAATTAATTTCCCTGTAGATTTTAACCACTCCATTTTCATTTACCCATTTTGTTCTTCCTCTCCTCCCTTCCCCACCCTCCTCTTCCTTCCCCTGTTCCCTTTGTCTGTCTGTGTCCATCCCTTACCCTACCACAGAAAACCTCTCCTCTCCCCTCAGTATAAAGCAAGAGCCTCATGGAGCCTCTCTCACCCCTTTCACCCCCACCACGCCGGTCGGCTCTGGGCAGGCTGATCTTCAGCCCTTCCACATGGCCCTTTCAGACGATGCGTCCACGCCTTGCTACAGTGCCTTCCTTCATCATGGTGCCCACTTTGGGCAGTCCAGCAGCCAGCCTCTGATAGCAGGTAACCGGCCTTGGCCACGAACTGAATGGGGATGCTGTAGGCAAGGGGTTCAGTTTCGTCTGACGGGGAGGCCAGTAAATGCTGCAAGCTCTTTGAGTGCAAGTGGGAACCAGAACAACCATGTTCTAGGTCTGCATATGCAGCATACGTTTTCAGCTCCACGAAGAATCAGAAAGTTTTCATGCCTGTCCTTCATTTTTAGAATAAAACAGGAAAAGAAGCTCTCACTACCTAGAAGTGACCAGTAGTCCCAGTGGGATTGGGCTTGGGACTTAGTATAGAAACACGCATACAGCAAAATATCCTGTGTTGCCTCCATAGCCATCCAATACCCTGAGTACTCAATACCCTGAGTACTGCAGGCACAGCATACTGTGTGCTAGCCCAAGGCAGATGATAGCAGCGTGAAGATCCCAGCCACCTCCAGGCCTGCCTGGGTTGTTCAGCATGGGTTGTAGCTACTAAGTCAGCTAGACACGGGCAGTTGGTGAGCGCTGCCACAGCCATGCTGTGAGCAGTATTTGAGTCACCTGTTTCGGGAGTGTCAGTGTGAGCTGGTGCCTTCACACAGCAGACCAAGCAGTTAAGAAACCCAGCACCATGTCTGAATGTCAAGAGCAGGAAGGATGTGTGAGAGACTACGTTTTACAGCCAAAGGAATACAGAGCTGAGGTAGGTGGCCTTTAAGGAAAGAGCAGAAGTGAAGAAATAGGCTGCAGAAGATGGCAGCACTTATGAGCAGCAGGCAGGAGGGGAAGGTGGGGAGGAAGGTCAAGTTTCACGTAGGTACTAAGGGAAACTCCTGAGAAGGTAACTGAAGCAACATTGCTGCAGAATCTCGGGGGTAACTTGGGTGAAATAGTGGGTATCATCTTAGGTGACCTTTTTTCAAAGGATGTAATCTGGGTTTTTTCAGAACAGACAAGTCTTTGTGCAGACCACAGTTCCTGATACTCAGAAACATATCTTGCCTCCGTCTCCTTCATGTTCCTATATTATTTTCCTTTTTTGACTTAATATCCTTCCTTTGTCTTGTCATGTGAGATTTCCATTTCTAAACCTCCATGTAGGCAAACAGCAAGTAACAGCAGAGAAGACTTGCATTCATAGCACTGTCTTGGTCCTACCTTACTGCAGCCAGTAAGAGCCTCTGAGTTCTGAGCACTTCATAAGCCAAGAAGTCTCCTGACTCGGTCTCCAACATTACAGATATCTGGGGATACTGTCATATATGACCATCCTCTAGCCTAGAAGGCGCTGTGTTTCTTGAGAGGCACGTGCCTTAGGACTTAGAGGGAGCTAGACGTGGTATGAAGCGTTCAAAAGCGCAAACAACGTCACAGTGATTCAGGTGCTGTTCCTCACTCAGACGGTTCTTGCAGGAGAAGAATGGGTGGAGTTGGAAGCAAGTTATGAGCTAGCTTTGCCATAGCCCTGCAGTACAAGAATTTAATAATCCTGTCTACCTGTTTGTAATGAGAGGATGTTATGGAAGGGGCCTGTTTGTATGTAACAGCATTTTAAGAATTTCTCTGTGAGACTCTTATACTGTTGTTACTGATACAGTACTTGTTTGTTATCTTCTTTTTCAAGACTGGGATTTTGACAGATGATGACTTTCCAACAAATTTTCCATGCTCAGTTTTGAACATCAACCTCTGTGCGCTCATGTCTGAATAAAAACACAGGGGCATATGTGCACACATCAAGTAGCAGTGAGTGTATATGTGTTCCCACCTGAATGGAAGTGTCAAAATGAATTAATTTTGCCTGCAGCTACATAATGTTATCTCTAACTTTTCAGTGACACTGTTTTCTCACTCATCACTTGTTGTTATTTTTCAGGCTAGTCAATAAATGAAACTAAAAGAACAAGAATTTTAAGCATAAAAATTTCTTTCCTTAAACCAAAGTGAGAAAAAAAAACTACATCTACTAGGTGTTATTCATACCGCTTAACATACAGCTACAAATCACTGAAGAAATGATGGTGATAAAAGAGTAAAAGAGTGTAGAATATTAATCCCTGATACATTATGTATTTATTTTTATTGGTATTGGGGAGTGGCTGGAAAATGGCTCAGCTGTTGTCTAAGAGGATGTTAGCTAGGAACATCAGCCACTGATCAGGAACCTCTTCAGGGAGAAAGAATGAACTTGCATTTCTGTTTTCTCGAGTAAATCACCTCAGTAATCTTTAGTCAAGACTTGTGAAAGCAGTGACACTGGGTTATCCTACCTCATCCCAGAGAAACTTCCTCCCTTTCAGGTTAATGTTCCATGCTTATTAGTTTTTGCTTTGCCTTGTAACTGTTAATTATTTCTGATTCCCCAGCCAAGGTTCATGCTTGTTCCAGGGCCCGCTTTTATCAGTTCTCATTCTGCTGGTAGTAGAGCTAAACCAATGCTGCTTCTTCTTTCACTGGCATATCCCAGCACGGTTCCAGTGACTCCAGTGGTGTTAATGGGCTATATTTAACCTGTCACTCCTAAAGGTGAATCAGACTCTTGCCCTCCAGTTAGAACAGACAGGAGAGACAAAATTTAACAAAAGAACAACAAATGGCACAAACTTCTTGGTGAGCTATAGTTCACCTAGGGAATGTGAAAGGCTTTGGATGCCTGGAACAGGCTGACATCTCAGTAGGCAGTGTTGGAGGTTGAGCTGTAAATCTCTCAGCAGCTGTGGGGAAAAGATTATCTTAATTTATTTAGCTTTTTGTTTTGTTTTGTTTTTCTTTGTTTGTTTTGTTTTGCTTTGGCTTGAAACTCCCAGCAGCTTCTGAGATTATTTTAGTTCATTTAAATGCAATAAGCGCTAACAGCAAATGCCCTTCTGGCTGGCCCATTTTCAGGCTAACCAGTCCAAATGAGGAAATGCCTCTGGCATCAACCAAGAAGCCCCCAGCTGCACTTCCTAAGAGAGGAAAAACAAACTACAATCATTCACCCAGTCCACACCCCTCTCTACTACTTTGGTGGTAAAAAGAAATCACAACTTTAGGTATTATAAACAAAAACTTGTACCGGTGATAAGAAAAGAAGTGAGACTCAAACTAATTTGCTTGACCCTATTATTATATATAGTACACCAGCACCTGGAAGGAGTCCAACCAGTACTGGTCTCATGCTAAGCACTGTGCAAATATACTAAAAGTGTGCCCTTGCACCAAAGAGTTTGCAGCATAAAAAGAAGCACGGAGAGGTAAAGTGACTTTCTTAAAACCATCAGCAGGTAAATGGCAAAGGTGGGAAGAGAGACAGGCACAGAAAACTCTTGGATCACTTCCCAGTGCCTTGCACATTGATCATGCCCTAAAGCAACATCACCACAGTTTTGGAACTGCATCCACTGCATATATATGGGACCTCAGCTACTCTGGCAATGAATATGCTGCCATTCTCTGTGCAGATCAGGGCCATTTTGATTTAGTTAAAATAGATCCAGAATCTACAATGAAACAAACCGAATTCTTTTGAGCCTCATCAAAGCTAAGTTTTAACATCCATCCTTACAGTGCGAGATCAAAAGTGCCCCAATCTTCACCCAGAATTTTCAGTGGGTGGACAGAACTCATGTAAGAGAAGGGGGTGCAGTAGTTGCCTATCAAGTCATGTGACAATGGGACAAAAGGTGATACCAAATAAATATTTAAAGATCTTACCCATATTGATCACCTGTCCTGATTCTCTCCCTTTTCAGGTCGTGATATGGCAAGCACCACCTTGCCTGGCTACCCACCCCATGTTCCCCCAACTGGACAAGGCAGCTACCCAACATCAACTCTTGCAGGAATGGTTCCTGGTAAGTCAATGCCACCCCTCAGTAATGGTGCACACATGTTTGAACTGTTACCAGCATTGTAAGAGCTTTCACAGCTGG
Source organism: Monarcha castaneiventris obscurior (assembly GCA_026261815.1). Classification (NCBI taxonomy): domain Eukaryota; kingdom Metazoa; phylum Chordata; class Aves; order Passeriformes; family Monarchidae; genus Monarcha; species Monarcha castaneiventris. The sequence continues at coordinate 19,342,994 of JAMPIT010000886.1, forward strand.
CTTGGCTATTGCTTTGCTGACATGAAGCCCTATTCTTTTCATAAAGAAACCATCAGTTACCTATAACCAATGTAACTAACAACCCTTTTTGTAATGTATCTCCTTCCCCCTAGTAACTGATTCACTGCTGCTATGGGCAACTAGCTAGCTATAACCTGTGGCAATTAATTGGTAATTAATTAACCCTAGTATTCATTAACTAATATAATTATTTTCCAATGACCCATGCAGATTATTATGTACTGCTCATGGCTCAAGATACTCACCTATTCACTAACTTAGGGTAACAACTCACCTTATGTCTAAAGCCATGGCATCAAGCTGAATATTATCAATGGTAATTTAATACCTGCAGTATTTGAAGATCTACTGTCTATATAGCCTAAACTTACTAAGAACTCAACAATGATTAACAGCATTCCAGAAGAAACTAACTATTCACTTCTAACAACCAACTACTTACCCGCCTCCTGTTTGTAAGATATTGCCTCCAATCCAAGAAACTATCAACCTACCCCTACATCCAAAGACAAACTGTTTCTTTGCTACCCAGTGCTTTGGAGAAATACCTTATCTCAGTATATGGATTGTCCCACTCTTTCAGAAGAAGAGAAGACCATTAACTCTAGGACAACTGAAGAGTTCATTACCTCAGGCTCTATTACCCACTCTCCTCTGATGACAGTTGTCCCCAGTAGATAAATGAAGAGGCAGGATTTTTTCTCAGACCTGGTAGCTCAGAACTCAGAACTATCTGCTACTAATTTCTGCTTGTTATGGGCCATGGCTGTGAGTCGTGACGGTTACAGGGCAGATAGACAGCCCATTCTGCAATCTCTGCTTCTGAAGGGATGAGTCCAGAACCAAAGAAGAAAAAAGTTGAGGACAGAAAGCTCCTCAATTACTATCATATGATTTGCTAGGCCTTGTGAGTGGAAAGCCTAACTTAACCCTCATCCAGATCTTGGAATAGCCAGCTAAATGAACATTAACTTCAGTGACGACAGTGAAAATATAACTGATAGGAAATGTTTTCAGGTCAAAGTCTGAATATCTTTAAGTGACAAATCATAGAATGGCTTGAGTTGAAAAGGACCTTAAAGGTCACCTAGTTCCAACCCCTCTATCATGGGCAGGGACATCTTTACAGGTTGTGCAAAGCCCCATCCAGCATGACCTTGAACACTTTCAGGGATTGGGTATCCACAATTACTCTGGGCAACCTGTTCCAGTGACAAATTTTAGGGCATGTCCTACACTAAATTATTCAGGAAGATGGTTTGGCTCCAGAATCAGAGAAGCCCTAAGACAATATAAAATCAATGAACACCCCCACACACAACTCCCCCCAGTAAGAGTAGGTATATTCAGTTAACAATATTTAGATCAGTTAATGGTCAAAACTTACATGAGGTCACAGCATATAGAAATTATTAATAATACCAAAATAGCTGCCTCTTAGAGTAGAAACTGTTCAGTGATTGCTATGTATGTTTAATGTCCTCATCACAAGGATGATACTGACTTCTGAACTGGGACAAAAATTTTAAGACCACTATTATAGGGGGTCACTTATCCAAGAATAGGGTATTTCAGCTCCTTGATGTGGAGGTTGCTTATCTATAAGACAGGCCCAAAAAACCCCCTAGAAATATTCCCCAAAAGAAAAGGAACAGAATTATACAGAAAAAAGTTAAGTTGTACTTCAAAGTTAAAAAAATTATTCCAGTCAAATGGATATCTTTACATTAAATCTGATGTCAACATTCAATCAGAGGAAGTTTTTCCAGTGGCCTACTTGGGCATCCCACAGTTGTTACTGCATCTTTCAACAGAGCATCAGGTTCTGGCTGTTTCAGTCATACTCCACTGATCAGACCCAGCCAGGAAGCCCTTCTCTTCCTGTCTTCTAATGTGACTGAAGCCAACAAGATGGAGATAAAGAGGCTTCCTGGGAAGAAACAGAAGACTTGGCTTTAATGGGTCACACTGCAGATCTCTGCAGCCACTACTCTGTGTCAGGGGCCAACAGGGGAAGTATGAGGAAGGGTGTAAGAGTAGAGCAAGCATGTATTGGTACTTTCTCAAAAGATCTTCCAGCCTCCACACTTCAGCTAAGAGACTTTCTAAGCCAGATTTAGTATCTTTCTATTTAATATTAAACCCTTGATAGGTTTTCCCTCCACAAATATAAAACATGTCTCTTGAACCCATACAAACCTTTAACATGCATAGAAACCTATGGCAAGAAGTTCCATAGCTTAACTACGTATTTTGTGAAAACTATCTCCCTTGTTTGTTCTGAACCTGCCACCTGCTAGGCTCACTTCATGCCTCATCGTTTCTGTATTAGAGGACTAAACCAATAAGATTTAAATACAGATGCCAAGAAATAGTAAAGATTCCCTGAGCACAGATTGCATAGAATATGGGCCTCCTGAGATCAATCCTCTGTGTTGACTTGCAACCTCTGTTAGAAGTCCAGTTTGAACAATCAAATACAAAGGTGCCAAGGGTTTGTTACGCGCCCTCAGGCCAAGGAAGTTCAGGGGCCAGTGCTCTAACTACACTGGAAACAAGGAGCTGGCAAGATGACTACTTAGGAAGTATCTTTAAGAAATGTACTAACATCCAAACAAACCTATTGTTCAGATGTCAGCAAATATGACAAAGAGGCTCTGTCTTCTCTAAACAAAGGGGCAGAGCTAAACACACAGCTGTTCAGAAACCAGACTTCTAATCCATGCAAAATTCTGATTCCTTGATATTTGCTTTCATCTTACATTGGTATGAGGAGTCAGAATCTTGCAACAGTTCAATTTGCAAACATCAGGATGAAACATTTCAATAACATCAACATGTACTAGATGTCAAGACATATTAAAATAATGAAAAAATTGAAAGGAAATTAAACGAGATGAGAAAGGCAAAATAAAACAAAACACAAAAGTTGAAACATAATACTTTGTTTCAATTTGCAATAATTTCAGAACTTTTCTTTCCAAAACTCTATTGAAGCTGACAAGCTCAAGCAAAACATTTCCATTTCAATCAGACAGCATTTTCCAGTGGAAAACAGTTTCTGAGAAGATTGTTTAACCAGTGCTAATCAAAGTTGCTATGTTTTACCCATGACAACCTTTCACTAGACTTCTACTTGCATAGCCTAGAGAAGAGCTTGTCTCCTGTAGTGCTAAATTCATGCAACACAGCCAGCAAATGCAAATGTCTCTTAGGTTTATGCGGATGACGTGACAAGATACATATCCTGCATTTACCCTTCCTGTAACTTCAGGTCCCAGGCTGTAAACATGGATGAAAGCCAGAGGTCCTGAGCACACACTTGAAAAAGCAGGGGTTAGTCACTCACAGAAAGAAGAATCAGGTATTGGCCTACACTTAACTCACATATCTGAGAGAAGTTTCCTACAAAGGTAACAGAATACCTTTGATCCATGTCTCAGTTCTTCCTCTTTCCCAGAAAGGACATCAAGTTTCTGCAAACTGTTTTAGTGAAGCGAGCATCCACTGAAGGAGCTGCCGTATACACAGAGCACTGCGGAGCCTGCAGAGGGCCGGGGACGGCAGCGGCAGGGAGTCGTTAAACAGAATCCAATGTTGATGAGGAAATTACACTTGTTTCATTAGTGATCGGGGAAGGCGATAGCTCAGTTCCTCTTGGTCACAGTTGAGCTCAAAAGCTCATTATCCTGCTGCATGCATGCTTTCACTCCTCGTCAATAAACACTGTTTCCAGTGGCTGCCCTCCCTCCTCCCCAGTGCTGCATAGCTGTGGCTCTTTCTTCTGTGCTTAACCCGTGCTTTAGGAACACTATAAACAGTTTAGGGTGTCAGCTCAGGAGGGAGTGAGAGAAAAGTGTTGAAATATCAGAAGAATTTCTCTCCATACAATGAAGTGATGTTATATGAAACACTTCAAAAGCAGAAATTCTCATGTGGATAGGTTTTTTTCCTCATTCTTTGGGAGGCAAACTCATTCCAGTATATTCCACAGTAAGTCAATTCAGTAGAGAAGAATCTGGACTGTGCATTGCATGGTCATCTTAGTAGGTTTCACCTATTCCTTTCCAGCTAGTTGTCAAGATTTTCCATGCAGGATGTTTCTAGCTATGGAATTGTGCTGAGTTATTATCATTAAAACAGTAGTTAGCAAGATCTCTCACACAAAATGAGGTTTTATGCTGAAACTAAAAGCTACTGTGACTAAAATACCTTTGGATGATCATTTGGTTTGATTTATACTCATTTTTGCATTGACTACTTTAGTTATCGCCCTGAGTACCTTTAAAAAACCTTGCTGGAAAGATTCTCCTCAAGTTTAAAGCAGTACAAATCCCCTAACTTGAACAGACTTCATTTCTGCCATCTGAGAATCTGTGGTTTTGGCTTTAACACTCCAGTGAGAGATTTGCAGAGATTATGACATAATTAATTGACAGTCTTTGGTAATTGTATCACAGGCATACATCCCATCTCGCATTACCTTCTTTTCCAGTTCCATGGTATCTAGCAGGAACTGCCACATGTTTTTCAAACACTTCTGTTGTAACAATTCCACCTCTGCCACAGGGCAGACCAGAAGCTAATATCCACACTACTCTTCCACTGCCTTTTAAGCACATAAGGCCTTTCAGATGGCATTAATTGTCCACAGTCTGTTGTTACTACATTAAATTGAGCTTACGATCAGATCATGCCATGATTTTCTGTAATAGAATGATACATGTTTAAGTTTGGGGAGATTTGTTTATTTTGAATGCAGAACCATACCCCTTCAGTAACCAAATACCCTGCACAGCCTTCTAAGAAACAGGGAGACTCAGCTCCTTCTGTACAATAAAACTGAATGTTTTAGAGCTCTCTACACCATTCAGATCTTGGTACAGAGTCTTACTAGATCACAAAGCTTGGAAGTATTTTGGTTTGGGCCCATTTTACTAATGTGAAAAGGGGAGCTGTAGCACAACTTGTCTTTCAGGTTCAGCACAGTACCTAAAGTGCTAATCATTATAAAATTATTTTCCAGAGCTAGAATGCAGCAAATTTTCTCTATAACTCACTAACTAAGCATAAAAGACAGGCTAATCATGTATGAATCGCTTTTCCGACTAATACCATCATCCGGAGTAAGAAAGAAAGTGATTCACGTGTTTTCCATTTTGTTTTATATTTAAGCACAGCCTACTCAGAACATTTCCAAAAATGAATTATACTCTTCTCCACAAATATGCCATCATCCTCAGTACCCTAATAATAAAACTTAGGAATACATACTGCCATCAACAGCACTGCTAGTTCCAAAGAGTTTCTTGGGAGCTTGTCCCATCAACCTTCCGTGCCTGATGTCTTGACACTACTGCAGAACCTTAGATGTTATTCATAGGAAAGCTGATAATTACGTGCATAAAAAGCTTGCATATGCAGTCCTACTGCAGCTTGAGAATTGGAAGACAGAATGCAAGGAAAAATAAGGAAACTAAAAACCCCCACTTTAATAATTTATTTGTATAATTGAATTTGAACTGATTTCTTGATTGTGAAGAGGTCAATCTTGTGATGATTAATGGTATGGGTAAGCAACTTTGCACTGCAGTGACTTCAGGGCAGAGTACCAGCTGGACAAAGAAGCTACATACACTAGTTTTCCTGCTGGCAAATGGATTCAGCATGAACATTGGTCTGATGGAATGGCAGATGTAAATCTTTATTCCTAACTCTATTTCACACCTTCCTCGGTTTCTTTCAGGGAGCGAGTTTTCAGGGAACCCCTACAGCCACCCTCAGTACACGACCTACAACGAGGCCTGGCGGTTCAGCAACCCTGCATTACTAAGTGAGTACCTCTTTCCCACAGCACACCCCCAGCCTCGCGCTCCTTCTGTTTGTCTCTTTGTTTTCTTTTTTTTGGTTTTTTTTTGTTTGTTTGTTTCTGAAGAGGGTTTTCAAGTATTTGGGCAGGTGAGAGGCCTTTTTCCTCACTCTCCAGTCCAGTTTGAAATTGTTATATACTTATGCATGTTTTGTATCAGTTCTGAAGCCGATTCCTCTTTCATGAGACAGTTCAGAACTCCAGTTCATCTCCGGCTTCTCCATGGGCTGCATCCACAGTTTATTCCAGATTACATCAAAAGTTAGGTTCTGCTACTCTTAGGCCACAACCAGCATCCTTTCGAGGCCTGGTTAAAAATTCACATAAGGTTTCACTCCTCTACCAAGCTAAATCCAGAGTCGTTTCCTGGGGAATCTATAAATCCCATAGAATTTCATCCTATTGGACCAGTTGGAATAATGTCCAGAGTGGGAGACAGGCTGCATCACAGGATTTATAATAGGAAGTAGAGTTTTCTTGCAGGGATATATATCCATCTCCAGTGACTAATACGCTCAGAAATAGTCAGGGGTTTTCTCAGAGGGGAAAAAAACTCCTACAAGACTTTAGGTTCTAATACAACATTTCTTTGCAGGGGAATAGGAAGAGATTTATTATATGTAAAATAAATCAGTTGTGATTATTACCTACCTATTTACTGAGGTTTAACAACTGGATAATAGATGCACATTTTATTCCAGTGCTGTTAAACTTCAGTAAATGTGATCTTAATAATCAATCACTATTTAACACACATTCGATAACCACCTAAACAGCTTTCATGCCAAATGTGACCCAAATCCCAAGTAGCAAAATCTTGTAATTTTTTTTCGTTTCTCCCCTCCTGGTTTTAAAAGTGACCCATTATACTTTGTCAGGTACACTCAGAACATCTGGCCCTGACACTTTCCTTGTGGCTACGGATCAGGTGTGGCATATTTGTGCTGCAATGTTTGTTGTGGTTTAGCCCCAGGCATTAGCCAAGCCCCACGCAGACACTTGTTCAATCCCCCACCAGGAGGATCAGGGAAAAAATTGGAAGGATAAAAGCTAGAAAACTCCTGGGTCGAGATAAAGACAGCTGAATAGGGAAAGCAAAAGACACACACACAAGCAAAGCAAGGCAAGGAATTAATTCACTGCTTCCCATGGGCAGGCAGGTGTTTGGCCATCCCCAGGAGAGCAGGGCCTCATCATGCATAATGGTTAGGTTACTTGGGAAGACAAACACCATCACTTCAAACATCTCCCCTTCCTCCTTCTTTCCCCTGCTGCACATGCTGACTGTGATGTCACCTGGTCTGGAACATCCCTTTGGCCAGTTCAGGTCATCTGTCCCAGCTGTGTCTCCTCCCAGCCTTCCATGTACCCTCAGACTCCTCACCAGCGTGGCAGTGCAGAAAGCAGAAAAGGCCTTGGCTCTCTGCAAGCCCTGCTCAGCAGTAACAAAAACATCTCTGTATTATCAACCCTATGCTCAGCACAAATCCAAAACAAAGCCCCTTACCAAGGAAACTAACTCTGCCCCAGCCAAAACCAGCACAAATGCTCATGGACTTAACTTATTGTCAGTAGATGCAAAAGAATCTCCTTTCCATAGAGGGGTATCATATATAGAGACCACAGTAGCATCTATCCACTGAAGTGTGGCCCTCAGTTGGCTTCCACTGATTGCCTTTCCCTAATCCCATTAGGAGCTCAGTCTCCAAGTTCTTCTTTTGGTTCTTTTGCTTTTCTTTCTTCCTACCTTTCTGTTTCTTTTCAGTTCTCCTTTATTTCTTTTCTTAGTTTGATTGTTCCTGTTTTTTGTTTTGGTTTGGTTTTTTTTTGTTTACTGTTTGTCCTTTCAACCAGTCCATTCTTCTCCTGTGTTAACTTTCAGGTTCCCCTTATTATTATAGTGCCACATCCCGGGGCTCCGCACCTCCCACTGCTGCCGCTGCCTATGACCGCCACTAGTTACCATGGAAACCACATGAAACTGCAGGGCGACAGCTTAGGCCTCCACATTGTACCTGTCTGATCACCTCCCTCCATCCCTGGGAAGGGTGAAGAGACCTTCTCCGTTCCTCCCCACAGTCCAGTTCCTTCCTCTTCATCATGAAGGCGCCGGACCAAGCGCTCACCACATGAGACTGAGACCCCCTCGTTCCCCCTGCCCTCCGCCCCGACCGCTCCCCCCACACCAGGAACAGCCTGCGGCCAAGTGGCATCCCCTGAGGGAGCCCTCCAACACCCCTGGGCAAAGCTCAGCCATGCAAAGCCCCCTCAGCTTCCAGGACTCCAGGGGGACTGGGAAGCAATGCAGTTGGCAACCACTGCCTTACAGGACCCCTTTCTGGGAGCGGTAAGGGCCAGGGAAATGGGAGAATGCCGCTCATGAAACACTGTTCCCCAAAGATAGACTCTTCTGTGGTGGACTCTTGAGTGTGTGTAACCTGTGATGCTCACCCTGATTCCCAGGACAGAGGGAACAGTCTGGCTAGAGCAGAGATGGCAGCACAGAGACCTGGCCCATCTGGCAATGAAGAACGGACCAAGTAATGATCTGCACCCCATGAGGGGTTCTCTGTGCACCTCATCCCCACTTTCCAGCATGGATTCCCCCAGAGTTGGCTTCACCTCATGGGTGGTGACTTTGCAGGCCAGAGTCGGGAGGAACCTCACACATACACCCACAATTTCTGTGACACACAATCAGCTCAGACAGGAGGATGGAGCAACATTTACAAACAAACCGACGAAATGAAGAAATATATAAATAGATATATAAATATAACTGTGTTTTTATGCTTTGTCATGAAGGTCTGTAAAAAGGAACAAAAAAATCCCCAATTTTCTAAAAAACCCAAGCAAACAAAACCAACAAAAAAACCAAAATAATAATTAAAAAACCCTACAAAAATAAAACTCCAAGTCCCATCTCTCCCCACCACCTGAATGGCAGACGAGTTCCTCTGACGTTTGATGCTCCTCTTTCACTCTAGGGTTTTGTTTCCTTTCTGTTTTGCACTACAATGGGATGATGGTATTGGAGAGGATTGGATGCCAGCTCCACCCCGTCGCCTCCTCCTCCTCCCCCTCCTTTCCCAAATCCTGTCTCTGGGGAGCAGTGTGGACAAGTCACATCTGACAAAGTTACCAAATACATCAGTCAACAAAAAGCACTCTGAGGCAACAAACGTTTTCCATGTCACTGGTTGGCAAACAAAGAAAACAAGCCCAGCTGCGCTCTCACTGCGCTGTGTGGTGGAAAGTGTGGGGCTTCATGTGGGCCCATCTGATTGCCCTCTGGACAGCTGAGACTGAGATGGACAAATTCAGGATTGGCTGGGATAATTGCTTGGTTCCCTAGTCCTTAACCTTCAGTCCTTTTACCTTAAACTCTGTACCTGTGACGACTTCAGTTCACCCACATCCCAACTTTTGCAATTTTAGATATGCCCAACACCCTTTCTCCAGATCTCCACTGCCGGTGACAACCACCTCATTATCTGTGCCCAACACCTAATTTCCTAACCATTACAGCCCTGCTATATGGGCCCCCCTTTGATTCCCCATCCATCTGCTCATACACCTACTAATTTATAGGCCCCCATTCAAATCCATATGCTTGCATCCTACCAGCCAGACCCAATATCCAGCCCCATCTTTTCATCTTCAATCCTGTATTGTGCACCCTAATATTTACCCCTTATCCCAAATGCTCACCTGATGATTCTCTAGGGATTCTCTGCTCATTTTGGTTCCCAAGTCGTGGACAAACACTGTTCTGCAAAAGGCTAACTGTCAATAGAAATGCTTATTACTCCTGTATTGTCAGCAAACTCATAAACTGTTCCTTGCACTGACACTTCCTAAAAATTACTCAAAGAAAACATGAAGGCAGCTATAGCCTGTCCCCAGGGCATCAAGTCTGCCAAAGTAGATCCTTGTTGTTTTAGAGAGGTTTCAGATAAAACTCGTGGGCTATTGTCCATGGACAAAAACAGGATTGAGAATAAAACCCCCAAAGGGCATAAAAGCGAACAGTGGAGCAATCTGTACAGCCAACATCATGTATAAAATCCAAAGTTCCAAGCCTCTGAGGAGATGTGGTAGTGGACTCAGTATTCTGTCTCCAAGTTTAACTTGTATGTATGAAATCCACCATCAGTAAACAGCTGTGTTGATCCCAAAGGCCCCTTTCACCTAACTCTTTTAGCCTTTGCATGGCTTTAGCTGATTATAGGTCCATGTCTTCTTTAATGGGGTGCCCAAACGATAAGGGTATTTGTGGGGACATTTACATAGAAGATATAGAGCTAAAATCTGTTCCTGTACAGAATAAAATCAAAGAGGTTATTCCTAATCTATTAAAAGTGTCGTTCTGCACATCTTACCTCTGAGTAACCTGCTGCAAATAGCAGAGTTGTTACACTGTCGCCAAGACCAGAATTTGGCCTGTTGTCTCACCCTTCTCTATGAGAGAAGAAAATTCTGAGCAATTTCTAAAAATATGCTTTCACCACTCCTTCTGTTCTCCTTCACAGACACCAGATAGATGCTGAAACCTGTTAGAATGGTCTCTCTTTCAGTCTCTCAGTACAACCTCTGCTCTACTTGTGACCCACCCAGATTCACTCAATAGGTAGTCAGTGCAGAGGCAATAAATCCCAGGACCAGCAAAGAGAAGCTCCTGAGGAAGCTAGAGAAAAGGAGACTGTCACACCTCACACTTGGCCACCTGCAGCCCAGGGCCCAGCTCAAGAGAAGCCAGCAGCTCAGAAATGCTTATTTTTATAATGGCGTTTCACCAAACTTGAGGACAAGAGCTAGGGTCTGAAAGCAGGATTTAGTTGTCTCACTCATGGCTGGCTTGATTTGACCCTTGGAGGGCCAAATCTATTGTTGGTTTAACTCCACTGGTAAAAAAGGATCTCCACCAGGCATTGGATTAGTCTGGAAAGTTCATAAGTACAGCATGTAGTTTGACCAGGAAAATTCAAAGGAAAGCAGAATTATGCAAAGGACTGGGCAGTCTAATCCTCTTCCACCACCATCTGTAGACCCTCATGCGAATGTACTGAATTACATTTGCCAAAGAGTTTCTTGTGTTGGTTGTTTTGATTTACAGTCGGTGGATGCATTGTAAAGCAGTATTATAGCCCAAGTCTAGTAGCTGACATGGGGATTTATGTGGTGATATTATGCAGAAGAAAACCATCAATATTCATCTAGATTCCATTAGACTGGACTATGCAGGAAACGCAAAAATTCTACCAATTATTTAATATTATGTTATTTGCAAAAAACAATTGCTGCTTTGTAGGAAGATAATGTGTGTAATGTGAAGGCAATTCCTCTTGTATATAAGTTCATCTCCATCTTCATCATGGTAGTTATTAAAACAGCCTCGTCTCATCCTGTAGATAAGGAACACGCTGTGTGTACTGTGCAAGTCTCGTTGTGCTCACGGAAAACAAAACAATGTGTTCAATAAAGCACAGCACAAATCCAGAACCTGAGGGAACAGCCAAACCTTGGAAGGACCCTTTCCCCAACAGGCCAACAGCTGCTTTGTTATAGGTGGGGGGTTTAAATTATTTTTCTTTTAAAAATGTTACAGGAAAAAAAGAAAAAGGATTGGAGGAAGAAATCATTATGCAAAATCCAATGAAGTCTATAACTCAAACCTCTCCTCCATTCTGCTGTCACTTACCTTTCTCACACCCTCTTTCCATTCAATTTCTATCCCTCTCTTTTATTATTTCTCATTCCCAATGTACTTTTCTATCCAGGGAGGGAAGAGCATTACTGATATGAGAGCAGGTATCTGGGACCTCAACTGCCTAGTTCTCCGTGTGGCTCTAGAAAACCTTTGTCAAGTCCAATTTCCCCACACACCTCAATTCCAACACACTGTAAAATGGGAATAACAACAGTTTCTAGTTCACAGGGGGATTGCACAGCTGAATTGATTAGCACCGGCTCAGTGCGTTGAGATTCTGGATAGAAAATTCTATCAAAGTGTTAAACATTATTGTGAATAATAACTAATGTTTCCATTATATTTCTCTCTTTTCCTTTTTCTCACAAATCATTCTTTATTTATTCTTCTTCCTTAGCACTCCTTTCACTTCTTTCTTCTCAGGTCATTCTTAGTTCTGTTGCTATGTTTGCTATATCTAATGGACCAAGCAGAAATGTTGTGAGGCTGGGTCTCCTCTGTCTCTACTTGATCATGGGGGAAGAATCTCACGAATTCTCAAATGCCATGCTTGGCTGGAAACAACAGGGACCATGGCATTCAAAACTGGGCAGTACCTTTGAGTCCTGCTCTCTGAAGCTCTCATATCCTTTCGGCCCAGTGGAATGTGGGGAGGATTGCATGAGGTGGATGCATAAAAGCTGACACCTGTGGCCTGTAAATCTGTTGGGGAGAGTTGGTGGCGATGAGCCCTGCTGTGGAAACAGGGAGAAGTTTGCATGCTTTCTGACCCATCAGTAGCAATGAATCAAACTCAGAGTAAGACTTCAGAATTAATCGCAACATGAATATGAGGATGTTAAACAAGGAAAGGAAAACAAAAAGCCCTGCACCTCTTTCTTCTCTTGAGTATAAAATTATATATGCTTATTAATATTTTCCCAAAGGAATTTTTGTTTTGCTGAACTGTTGGAAAAACTCCACCCTTTTGTCCCTAAGGAAAAGCACCCCTCTGGAAAAAGAAGTAAGAATCATAGCTGAGCTGCCCCCTTTGGCATTAACAGAGTGAGGGCTTCTGAGGGACCCACAAATAGCACAGTGTGCTCCTTGGCTGAGCCCAGGATGGTGGCAGACTTGCAAAGCAGGAAGGAGGGACCAAGCGACAATGACAGAACTGATAACAAATGTAACCGTAGAGCAGCTCTGCTGATGATCTCCAGGCTAAGCTAGACATGAGACCAGGGAGGGAGGGGGCCAGTGCCAGGTGCAGGGTCACATCCATTCTAGGCTTCTGCAGCCCCTCTTGGCTTTTCCTCATCACTTCCGTTCTGTTTGACTCTTTTCTTTTCTCTTTTTGTGCACATGAGAAATAAAAGCAATTTTTTTTTTCTATGTCATTTTTGTGGCTTCTGGCTTGTTTCTCTTTCCTTCTCTCTCTCTCTTCCCCCACTCCCCCAACACTTCACTCTCCAAGAGACTCCCCTTGAGGTCTCTGGTGTGTTACATTTGTTGCACCTGGCACCCTTTGGGCACCATGTAAACATTATGATTGTTAACAACCACCATGCTGCGTGATGGAAGGCACTGCACATGCTTGCAACGCCCGACAGTACGATCCAGCCTCTGAGCCCCCACCAGCCACCATGTGCTCCAATGCATTGCCAGCAGGACTCCCTCTTCTACTGATCTCACTCAATTGATTCCAAATGATCCATAACACATCAGCTACCCCCAGGTAGTTCAGAAAATCAAAATGTTATTGGGTAGCCACAACATCACAAAGATGTGGGGTAAAGCCCAGAGTCTCCTCCCCCTTTATGCTTGTTTCCTCATAGCCCCAATTGGGAGATGCTGTCTAGGTCAACTGGGGAGCAAAACCCAATGTAAAGTCATTAATAACCCATTCTCCAAGCTATTCATTGTCCACCCAACAAACAGCTGGGCATTATATTCAGGTATGCTATAAACATACCAAATACTGAGGTCTTCACTCAATTTCTCCTCAGTTAAGCATTAGTTCTCCAGGAAGTAATATGCAGTTTAGGGTCATAGAGGCACACTAAAAGTGTAGCAAGAAGTCATGCTAGACCAAATCAATTTTGCTCCTACAATTTTTAGTCATTATAAAATATTTTCACAACAGCTCATGAAAGCCAGTGGGCCCCATTTTCTGCTGGTGCATGTGTATCTTAAGGAAAGCCTGCGCATAAGTGCTGTCATGAAATCAAATACTTCTGCTCATCAGAGAGTTAAAGCATTTCCTTTTGTTTAATTTTCTGTTTTTTCCTTGCAGTATTAATAGCATAGGCTGAAAATACCCCAACAGGACATTTTCCATAATTGAAAGTCAATTTCTTGAAATCCAAACAGACTGTAAAAGCAATTCAATTTTCACAACACTGCAGCAAAACTGCCCGGCAACTCTCCTGAAGTTGCAGAGCTCAGGTTCCCAGGGTTTGCCACCTGTGAGACAGACAGGCCAGGGATGTGATGCAGGGATCAGCTTGCACTCAAAATTAGAATAAAACTGGACTCCCAAATTCTGACATTTTTAATGCATCACAATTCTCTTTCTCTACCAAAGTTTAGGTGATAAGAATCAAACAGTAAATTGATAGATGAATCCTAGATGTTAAATTAACTGGAATCAAAGGAAATTATTAATGTACATTCACTGTCAGAGGTGAAAGGCTAAGAATCACCAGATATATCTGTCAGATGAACACAAAATAGATTTTCAAAATTCGTCCTGGTAAAATAATCTTACAAGAATGATTTAGAAACTAGCATGATTATCTCATTTGTAACACAAAATACAGCCCAGAAATCTTCACCCTGACATTCCTGTGCAGGCCTCCATAACTGGCAGTAGAACTACAGCAAAACTTCTGCAACTTTCAAGAAATTATACATCTTGCAAAAATAAATACTTGCATGAATGAGCTATTTCCACCATTTAAACTAGTATTAGGTTCCTTTAATAATCCTACATAATCAATGGGAGTTCTCAGTGTGAAACTGTTACGTGATAAAACTAAAAAGAGCACCAGTCTGTCTCCTAATGAGGAAAGTGATATTGTAAGGGTTTATGCAACACTAAGTAAAGAAATCCTCTTTATGATTACTCTGACAAGAAAAATAAAGAAACGTTTGAACATTCTGAGATGATGACAACCTTCTTCAAAAATAAATACACTCTTTAATGAGTGTAGGCAAGAAAAGAGAATACATATCTGAAGGTATTCATTTAGGTAGCAGATGAATTTACAGGACACACAATTAGTACTAAAAAACTGTAAGGACCTGGGGAATGGCAAAAATGGAAGAACAGCAAACATAGTATCAATGTTTTAAAGGAAAAAATTCATCCTGAAAACTATAATCTAGTAAATCTATACAATGATGTCTGTAAGCAAAGGAAAATGAAATATTAAGGGAAGGATCCGCTCACCAAAAAAGTGATATTAAGATATGCCTAGTAAACCGTCTGTATATAAATTCTTCTCTGCTTTAGAAAAAAGCTGGGAATATCCTCAGGACAGTTAACTTACATGATTCAGGTGCTGTCTACAGTGAAGTAAAGAAAGTTGGTATTGTCAGCATCTCATACTTAAAAATCATGATCCAAGTACACACAAAAATTACAATATTGACTAGAAATAATGTAATTTGTATATAATGCCATTTTGTATATATGTATATTTATATACATGTATATAAAATAAATACAAAAGAACTTTTATTTTACTTCCAGTCAATGTTCTCAAGACATCTACAGCTGCGTTATTGAGCAATGTTCTCAAGACATCTACAGCTCCTCTGTAAGAGTCAGAAATTTACTTCTAGTGAAAAGGAAACATCTCACTGCATCACAGGGATGTTGTGGCTTAGTGCTTCTGGAAGCAGCTCAAATGTCACAAGACCTGGAAATGGCCCAGTAACTCCTGGCAAGGCTGACAGAGCTGCTCTGATACCAAAGCTTATCAAAGACTTCGGTTTTTTCCGGTTTTCTCCTGTGTGACATTTTGGTGGAAGATGCCATGCAAAGCATATTTGAAAATTTCAGGTTCAAAATTCTACCTGCAAATTCATTCTGTAGTAGCAGCTTGGAAAGGACTGTTTTCCACTGGTTCTTATCCCTGTAGCAGGAGAACCCCTCTTGTCAACCTTGGCTGCTTCTTGCAAGCCCTATCTCCTGCCATGCCCTTCCTTCAAGATCCCTTTCTGTGCCTTGCCAGTTCTGCCCCAGGCATGCTGACCCCTGATATAGCCCACCATGAAGAAAACACAGATTCTCTGTAAACTCCCTTCCTCCTCCTCTGCCTCCTACCCTCCCAGATATGAACCCCCACATGTTTCTTACACAGACTGGGGAGAGCATCCAGCACCCCACATTCTGTGCCCAGGTACTGCTGGCTACTCCACACTACTACCTTTCCCCCACACATTGAAAGGACCTTGTCTATCCTTACTGTTTTTGTTGCTCTCCAAAGTCCCCTTTACTACTCTGACAGGAGCACCAGGTTTCAGGAAGGAGGCAACATTCATCTTTACAAGCATCCTAACTTTCTGCTGCCAGAGCTCGTAAGCAAATGCTGACCCTCTGAAACTGCAGCCACCTGTGGCTTCTGACCATTAGGAGAAAAGCTGTAAGGGACTGTTTTGACGGGGTTTGTTTGCTGTTGGAGCTTTTTTCTTTAAAACTGAAAGAGGACAGACTTAGATTAGATATTCGGAAGTAATTCTTGACTGTGAGGGTGGTGATACATTAGAACAGGTTGCCCAGAGAAGTTGTGGATGCCCCACCCCTGGAAGTGTTCAAGGCCAGGTTGGATGGGGCTCTCAGAAACCTGGTCTAGAGGGGGGCATCCTCACCCATGGCAGGGGAGTTGGAACTAAATGATATTTAAGGTTCTTTCCAACCCAAAACATTCATTGATTCTATAATGACTTTTAACCTGAGACTGATTTCAAACACATCCTGCTGAACAATTATGAAAGGAATACAAACAAAACCTACAAAGAAAACTCAAATGGACTGAACAGGGTGAAACTTCACACAGGTAGAGAACCTCTCTGTACAGAATAAATAAGCTTTTTTTTTACATGTCAGCATCCATAAGAATCCTGTTTTAACCACAGAGCTGCATTTGGAACCTCCTTAATACATCAGCAATGGTTAGTTACAGTGCCTAGCTAATCAGGCAGCTTCCACATATATACTTTTCAGACTCATATGAAAGTCAAATCATCATTACCAAGCAAATCAAATGAAAGCCCCTTCTTTTCGTGCTGCTTTCTCTAACATCAAGACCAGTAGTTTTTAGCATGCACTTTTAAAATCACTGGTTTATTTTTAAGGAAAATGCTTTTAATGTAACTGGGAAAGGTGAGCTTATGGACATAGATGCACTGTACAGGAAGCTATTCTTCTACTGCTTGTTTTTTGCTCTTACTGTTTGCTAACTGAAAACGATTGAAAATCACTTCTCTAGATATGCTTCAAATCTCAAAACATGGCATAAAATCCAGGAACTCAAATTTTAACGAAGCAACATCTAGCAAACAGTTAGCTGTCTAACACATCAGGAAAGTTTATATATCCTATCCCCTTGTTAAAACTGAGTAGAAATAGGATAATAGCTTGCTAATGCTACCATCTGAGCCAACCTTTTATCTCAGGCAGATACGGTCCACACTCAGAAAAGTTCCAAACAGACTCTGCACAGAATTCTCCTTAAAATGTCATTAACTGCCTGTTTGAACTTGAAAAGTCCAAGAGGAAAAAAGAGCAGAGAAAGAATTGAGCCAAGGCTGCAAAGCTGGGTACCCAAAACTTAGTAAGTGCCAGAATAGAGGAAGACCTGACAGAACTCTGCAGGCAATGTGCCAGAGGGAAGAGGAGAGAAATTAAATCAACTTGACATTCTTTTTGCTCTCTAACTTGGTAGAGTCTATTAGTAACAGGGTAAGATTAGCACAAGAGGTTTGCACCATCATGAACAGAAACTCCTTGTACACTCCCTACCATCCACCTTTGTCCAGCAACCCATTAACATCAAGGAAGTATAATATGCTAGTAGGTTAAATTTGCTAATAAACCAGGACGTGAACATGTTATCTCTACTTAGTATTCAGTTTGCTCTTTTATAAATGATTTGGTAGAGAATCAGGACCTCCTCTCCCTCTCTAGCTGACTCTCATCTGATTCTAATTCAATTTCTCTGCCTATTGTTTATTTCACCGCTCCCCTGTGAAGTGTCAAATGCTGATGTTCCGTCAGCCTAGAACTGTCGTTTATATTTGTCATTCAGTCCTTGTTAAAAAATAAAACAGGACTGCGCCTGCCTTGGAGCGCTCTGCCTGGGAATTCCCTGTGGTAAAATTAGTCCATTTAGATGGAAAGTTTTGTGTCACTCCCCTGTCTAAATTGGCAGATCTGGCTCTTTTGCAAAAACCAATAAACTGTGAACCTTGATGCATCTGTCAATCAAACTCATCTTTCGTGAGCAAAGCCAGATGACAACAAAAGCTGGGCAGGCTCCTCCGATTGGTTCTTCTCATTTAGGCATATCAGGAGGCACCTGTCACTCCTCTGGCTCAGCATCATGCTCAGAGGGACTCCATTCCCAGAGAGATGAAGCCTTACTGGGGGTTGGGTTGGGGTTGGGATGGGAAATGAGAAAGGGGGAGTTTACCCTTCTCACTTTCAGTACAATCTGCAGCTTGGTTCCTTCCTCATAGCTCTGGTGGGAGGCAAGGAATTGGCATCACCTTTTGTTCTGGAAATGCTTTTTTCACATCTTAAGCAAGCTCTTTGATTTCTTAAACTGCAGGTTTTCTGGTGGCTAAAAGGATGCAGCAGGAGCAGTAAATGTGACATGTTATATCCCTGGGGCTCTGGGAACTAAGCCACAATACCACAGATGAGAGACAGGACACATTCCAAACCCCTTTCCAAACTGCTGTGCCACTGTGCCTATCTGGTCACCCATAGCATGGAAGGTATTTCTACCTGTCTGCTAGGAAAGAAGGGGATGGCAAACTGTTTGCATGTCAAAGGAAGCATTTCATATGAAGGCATAAAAGAGGGAATAAAAATGGTAGCAAAGATCAATAGCTCACACCATGGGACTTGAGAGGAGCTGACACTTAGGAGCTGATGATACTCCAGAAACAATCCGCAGAGAAAGCAGAACTTCACAGGACATCTCAACTTGTCCAGTTTTCACTGGAAAATTCTGAACTCTGCTGTCTGCCCAAAAAAAGGGGAGCCAAATTTCTATTTTTTTTTTCTTTTGCTTTCCAAAAACTGATTTAAAATTGTTTTTTG
The DNA here is from genome assembly GCA_026261815.1 of Monarcha castaneiventris obscurior. Lineage (NCBI taxonomy): Eukaryota > Metazoa > Chordata > Aves > Passeriformes > Monarchidae > Monarcha > Monarcha castaneiventris. The sequence continues at coordinate 19,361,906 of JAMPIT010000886.1, forward strand.
TAGTGTTCTCATTTGCATACTTGCTTTAGGTTGCCATTGAACCAATCAAGAAACTTTTTCTCCCACAGAGCTGTTGCTTGATGGTGGATTTATGTTGCCTCTTAGGCACCTCATCACAAATCTCATCTCAGGTACCTGTATTTTCTCTTTCTACTTTGTTTTGCTCAGAACAGCTCTGCCATCGTATGTCACTTACACTGTTTGCAGGTACCACTGTAATTATCTTGGTAGTGCAGTAGCCAAATAGTTCTCTCAAAATCAGAATACCGTACATGAATATTTCTCACAGTTGCCTTACAAGTCTCATCAAAGTTTTCTGCTTTTGCTCCAAGAAGGATATGTGATAAAAGATTGAAATCTCAGCCTCCCTAAAACAGTTGTGAGTTCTTTTGCTTCTACCATCCAGTGTCAATTACAGGCCCAAAAATAAAAGACAAAAGGCTTAAAAACAAACTGCAAAAAAGCTCTTTATGATTTTAAAGCTCGTGTCAATATTCTTACTTACTGAGTGTTTGAAACTTGCCAAACTGGGCATACAAAGTACAGATTTTCACATGAGATGAATCTAGTAAAACATTGACCAGGTGGTACTAGTTAGCTTTCATATACACATTACTGGGCTACACATGTAAGGTCAAAATATGATCTGTACATCAGTGTTTGAGGTCTTGAAAAGACTGCTGAACAACTGCTTTTAGCAGGCAGGTTACAGGGTACTGAGTGAGTACACAAAGTAAGCATAGCCAATGGCTGCAGTCTTGGAAAGAAACATTACAAACTGTGACTATGAACCATAACTGCTATCAGCTACAGATACTGAGACAATGACTGTGCATTATGTGCTGTATGCAGTAAGACATCATTCCTGTCCTGACCAACCTACTTATCATTAGACAAAACTGAAATGGAAAGTGACTCAGTCAGTGTTGCTCACCCGATCATTGACAGCAAAGGAACAACACATAAATCTCACCTGCTCTGCCAGCACACTGGATCCTCCTGCCCTTTATTCAGGTACGGATAAAAGCAAAAGGGAGCCATCATCAATTAGTCCAGCAAGGGGTTTTTTTGTGCATTTGTTTTTGGGTTTTTTTTTACAGATTCTTGAGAAAGTAAATGAAAGAAAAGATAATGAATCTTCAACACAGGTTCTCTACCTGCTGCATCATTTACTGGCAGGGGATTACATTCATGTAATAGCATTCATGTAATAATAGAATGTTTAAGCAAATGAATTGGAAAACACTGTGACAAAATAGAAGAGAAACTTTATAATGCTGCGTTGTGGAAATAAAGTGCTAACAGAGAGGTCACAGAAGCACATCAATAGGCCAAAGAATGGCCATAAAGCCATTAGTTAATTTCAGTGTTTTGGGAGACACTTGGCCAAGATTCCCAAAAGCAGCTCTCTAAAATGTAGCTCATACTCAAGGATCTAACCAAACACCACAGGTTTCCTAGAATCACCAACAGCCCAGCACTTTCCCCATTCATGAGCATCTTTTCTTGTTGCAGATGCACACAGAAGTGGAATTCCTCCCATGATTTATTCCCATCCCAGGACTCTGCTTTGAAGGTTTACTGCCCTACAACTATAAGAAACTGGCCAGTATTCTGAACTGTATAATCTTTTGTTATTTGGTTTCACCTTTGTCAAAATATTTCAAAGGCTCAGTTTCTGCAGTTGTGACCAGCTCTTCTAAAGAGTCCAAATGTGAGCTAGGTATGTAAATATGTACAGCTCAGTATTTTTCTAGAAGACTTCGGAAAGTGTTCAGACACTCAGTTGCACATAATACACTGGGTTTTAGCTTTCTTGAAATCTTTTGTTAAAGATCCCTGAAAATCTATCCATCATTTTTTTCTCTATCTACTTAGACTTTAGCTTTAATGAATTCATTTCTTTTTAACTTGCCCTTCTTTGAAAATTCTGGGGTTTAGGTTGAATAGGAAAATTCTCACCCTGTTCTTCTATCACCTAGATTATATATTCACCATTCAACTTCTTTTTAGGTTTTGGTATAAATCAGAACAAGCTTAAATTATACCCTATGCTCCAACTATTTAATTGTGCTCTCCCTTCTGCCTGTATAGGGTGATCAGTAGATTTAGATACTACTATCTGCAGCAGAAATTCCCTTGTTGCTTTTGTTTGCACAGCAGGTAACATAGTAGGCTCCTGGTGCACTCCAGAAGTCTCAAAGAGCTCCCACAAAACTCTGAACAGCAAAATACTTTTGGGGAAAAGGCCACAAAATACCATCGTTGTGAAACTGTGATGTAGAACTTGCCTTGGAGGCAAAATCTCTGAAATTACTGACTTCTGGGTCATAGTGCCAGAAGTGAAGTTCCCACCCAAAGAGAGGCAATATGTCGCTATCCCGAGCACCACAGCTGCTGTGCCGTAGCGTGAGGTGTTGCAATCTTCCCAAAAGCATCTCCTTAGCGAAGACGCTTGGCTGGACCAGCACGCACTCACACACACTTGCACACACAAACAGCTCCAGTAATATGGGTCAACAGCAAAGGCAGGAAGGGTCTCCGTGTAGAGTTCCACAAAGGTTTACTGCAACTGCTTTGTGAAGGAGTCCAGTGTACGAGGACAAAAGACAGTGGAGGGTCCAGGTTTAAGTATGGGAGCTGCGCGAGCACCAATGATCTGAGGGCATGAGGGCATTACAAAGGCGGGACTAGGGAATGGGGGCCACTGGGGAAGCTCTGGGGGAGTGGCGATGGGGCAAGGGCCAGTGGGGGAACAGGGAGTGGAGAACCTTCTAGGGCAGGGACATGTAAGGTACAAAGGGGCAGGGAGGCCAACAGCCAACCAGGAATGCAGAACTGGGGTACATTAACATAGCAAAGCAATGCATCCTGGGGGATGCTTCTTTTCTCGCCATAACCTGGGGAGAAGTCTCTGGTACTAGGGACTGTCTCACGAGAGAATTCTCTTTGTCTCTTGTAAAACAGGCTAATTGGCCACCACAGGGAGAGAGAGTGAAAATAGAAGTAGCTCAGAGCAGTGTTTGATTCTGGAAAGTTGTCATAGTCTTCACCACTATCTCCAGTCTTATCAAATGTAGTTTTCCAGTTTTGTCTTTGAGCATGGATTGCCTATTTTGACTTATTATTGTTTGTTTATTCATGTGTACATCTTCATTGGTGTTTTGCTTGGATAATACAACAAAACTAAAAAAAAAGCGACATCTTCATTTGCTCTGAGACCTGTTTGCATTCCCAGGCTGAGCCTGAGCACAGATATCATCCATTCCCTCAGAAGTGAGCGAGACAGCAGAACATTTGAGACCCACAGTGAAGAGTCTGCAGGGAAAGGAAGATGTTTCCGTGGTCATATCACAAAGCTGGGCCTCATCATCTTTGTGCTCCTTTCTAAGGTGACTGGAAGGCTTTTTGGAGTCTTTCCGTCTGAGTCATACATTGGCAAGGGTACTAGGTTTTTTTTTTTGTCATCTCTGAACTACAAAGGTTTTAATTCAGGAAAATCAAGGCTTTGGTGTATCTCTTCCCTTGCACAACTACTCAGAACACAGAAAAGTTGAGCCTGGATTATTTGGTTGCTTCCATACAAACCATGAGTGTTTTGTGCACTGTACATGTATCTGTGTATGTTAACAGCGAGCATCAGAGCCCACATTAAAGGGCCAACCAGAAGCCTCAGAAGGCAGCTGGAAGCTTAGACTGTGGTTTATGCTCCAGAACAGTTCTTAATTTGCTAAAACAGACACTCAGTTTGAAATACCCCATGCTGATAACAGAGGAGATACACACTGACAACAATCATACAGATGCAAGAACTTCCTTATGCTCCTTCTCTTCAGATGTAAGTGTTGTGATTGCAGGTCATCTCACTTTGTCCCATTAACCCTATTTCAAAGCATAGTAAATCTATAAGCCACTGATCAGCTGGTTTGCTTAGCAAAGACATAAAATATTTTTCCTAACACTCCTTAGGCACCCAGAACTAGTGGGCAGTCTATCTAATATGGCTTGCTCCTAAACTGATCAACCTTGAAAAAAAAAAGGCAGGATTCTAGTTTTGGTTAGGAGGGCCAAAATAATAACATTTTTTCTGCCATCTATCCCCATTATATTATATTTTTCCCGCAAAATGAGCTTTTGTCAACCTCTTATTCAAATGCTGAACAATTCACTCAGATACAGCCCAGTCTGTATCTGACTGCCAAAGAGAGAAGAAAATGGTCATTAGAAGGAGGAGAGGAAACAGGTTAAAACCAAAAGCACCAGCCATACCTCCTCCATGGAGGACTTCGTGTCCCTTGAATAAACACAGTGCAAAAGAACTCCTTCATGCTGCTCTCTGGGCTGCCAGAGTAGCAGACTGCTACTCACAGAAGTTTCTGCTGTGAATGCAGACATGACTCCAGTGTTTGAAAATATATGGTATGGATAGCAACCAACTTGAATATACAATCAATTATGGTTCTCAATTTGAGCAATGAGATTTTACCTTTTTGTGCTTTCTGTACTTTTTCTCAATCCTGCAGGATGTTCATCTACATTGTGGTTAACTCACTCAGATTCATTGGAGAATTCCTATCAAGCTCAGTTAATGCTGCAATATCGATATGACAAGTTACCTGTGCTGTGCTAAAGACAGAGGTTGACTGTACAAATGTCAGTGAGAATCTGTTAGTTCTGCTCCTGACTATCTGCTTGGCCATGAAGTTAGTCTCCTGAATTTCGTTTTACTAGCCATAAATGGAGTTGGTTAAAGACAAATTGCTGTGCAGACCACTGCCATCTCCTGCTTGAATCACAAGCACACCAGAAGGCACTCAGGGATCTCTTATCTTCGAGCAACCACAATAATTCTTCCTTACAAGTCACACATGAATAAAAACCTCTTGTTTCTGATTAGACCATCTACAACTTTCTGTAAACCTCCATTACAGGTTAGTCACTACATAAATGAGGCATAGCATTGTTATTGCTTCCCCCACCAAATATACAAGAATATTTACATAGTTCTTCAGGGCTCCAGGCAGAAATCTTAGCTACACCATTCACTCAAAGACCCTTCCAAATTCAAATGCTTTTCATGTCTTCAGGAATTTTCTGTTCAATTTAACAATTGAGACATTTTCTTACCTTTAGCTGTGCTCCACATGGTCTGTTGCTGTGCTGCTCAGGGCATTCTTTGACCTCTGCATCCCCTGGTGTCAGAAAGACTCTTAATTGGAATTCATCAAAATGGTTCCTGAAGACTCCCCAGAAGATAAGCTACAGGCTTCCTTAGCAGAACCAGACTCTGCAGTTCACAAGAACACAAGAAAAATATGACAATTGATTAAATTACAGAGAAGCAAATGAAAAGCTGATTAAAATTTTTCTCTAATAGTTTGTATTTTGACCAACTGAATTTGTAACCACAGGAAGTTACCAAGATTCCAGAAAAGACTGGACAGTTTTATAAACAGAAAAAAAATCCAGGGTTATGAGCACTCAACAAGCATTCTGCAGATTATGTGAGCTCACAACAAACTGTAGGAGATTCCTGTGTCTGCCCATTGCACAGTTCTACCTTCCTGTAAAGAATCTGTTGAGACTACTGCTAGAGATGGTCGACCAGGCAAAACATGAGCATGTCTTACAAATCCCATACCCCTAAATTTACAGGAATACCATTAAAAGGGAGGAAACAGTTTGCAACTTTGGCTTACATTTCTAATCGTGGGACCTGCTGCAGGAGCTGCATATTGAATAATTTTAAGTAATTTGTCTTGCTGCTTTAGCTACCTGTTATATCCTGGTTAGTTCTAAATGCAACTCTCTTGGAGCTTATTTTGGTTCATTTTGTCTTCACTATTTTATGCGTAGTTCCGTTCTGAATCATTACCTCTTCAGGAGTTTTTTCATCTGTATTTCACAATGCAGAAAGATCTGTATTGTTTCAGGCTTTACTCTCTCTTTTCAAATTTTAGGGGTAATTTTTTAATAAAAATGTTTGCATTTCTGTCTCAAAGATTCAGTGTTATAGGAGAAAATATGCCCATTTACTCCTTTAATGTGTACTATGTCACGTTCACCTCACTGGCTCAGGACAGCCTGATCATAACCATTTTTCTCAGAAGCTTGATTTACCTTCTGTATGCACCACTGTCAGTCAGCCTTCTGAAGTCAAAAGAGTTACAGTCATGTAAACAGAGTGCAAGTGAAACTGGAATCAGGCATTGACTTTTAAGATAGCTGTTTTCAAGTTCATTGCCACAGCTGCCCCAGAGGAGACTCCTATTGCACTGTGATCATCTTATCTGGCCTCTGATATGAGATACCCATAGGGCTGCTCTGAATTAATTCCTGCTGTGGGTCCAATAGCTGGAGTTGAAGTAGAAGAATCTGTTTCTGAGGAACATTTGCTACCAACTGTAAAGGTTCAATTACTGGAAAATACAGTGGACCCTAACTGTAATATTTTGACAGCTGATTACCTGCACTGTTGGAAATATGCACATTTTTTTCTGGTTGAATTTACCTGGTATCAACTTATAGGTGCTGGATCTTCTCATATACTAAACTGTGATCAAACTATGTTGCAGAGTTCTTTGCTGCCAAACTGTATGTCCTTCATTTTTGTTCGTATTTATAAACTGTATAAAATCTTACTTTTAATGAAGAAAAAAATCCCTTTATAAATAATCTGGATTTAGACTTTATGTCTGTGTGTGGAGTCACTCTAAATAAAAGAGACAATGCTTATATTCTTTCCTGTATGCTTGCTCTTAGCACAGTAACTTTACATGATTTTCTAATTGGCAGAAATCTTGGGGGCTCTACAAAAAGACTGTCTCAAATCCTTTGCAGTTTTATTATGACAGGTGCTGGCTTCCTACATCTCCTCACCCAACCTACTTTGTTTTAGCACCCTAGAAGTTCTGATGCTCATATGTTGTCTGGCAGGATACAGCCTAGAGGCTTGACCCAACCCAGCATAAAAACAACAGTGTAAAGACTACCATAAACAATCAGTCGGTCTCCTCAGAGCTCAGTTGCATCATTTTTACCAGATGAGAATTGTATTTGCATTTGTGTTTAATATGACTGAACAAAATAAGAGAGTGTGAATCTATCTACCACACACCGTTGTGTTTTACCGCCCCCAGTTTGGGGCTTGCCACTCAAATTCCAGTTCTGTCTCCAGGCTGTTTATGATACAGGCACTCATTTTGACAGCTGGACTGATGAAACCTAGGGTCCCAAGACAAAGATGATGAGTGAATGCTGGTAAACTGAGCCACAGTGCTCCGAAACCAAGACAGGCCCCACTAGCCTGCAGCTAAAGGCTCTGCATGGCTGTTTCAGAAATGCTGAGCTCTAACTTAATGCTGCTTGCAGTGAGATGAGCAGAAAAGCTACTAGTAACTCATCCACAGATTTCAGCATTGAGTATTTTGATACATCCCACTCACAGTGGGGAGAAGTCCACGGGAGGAGACAGAGGTGAAGATGAAGCTAATGAAGCCTATCCTCTACCCATGCATACAACCAACATTTCACAGACCTCTCTCTCCCTGACCAAGTCTTTAGTACATCTCTTTAGGACACTCAAAGATTCCTAGAAGACACATAATTTTAAAATCCATTTAATAGTTATGCAAATACTTTTGTTGCACCCAAATTGAGTTTCTTTCTGTCTTCGGTTTGTTTTAATATTACCCATGCGTAAGCACATGCATGTACATGCATACCCACTCTTCTGCATTCAGAAGTTGTGAAGTCAAAAGCACTAAAATGATCATCTACATTGCTCTGACTAGAAACTGAATCCATATGCCAGAGTCATGACATTTTAATGAAAACGTAATGATGATGTAATTTTAATTATATTGGGAAGTCCTGCATTGTCTCAATCTTGGACAGTGTGAAATGATGTAACCTGGGATCATCAGTGGCATATGTGGGACCGGGCACCCCTTTCTGAGCCATACGGAGAGAAAACTGGGAGCCCAAATCACAGAATTTGTTTTGCAAGATGTGATTCCTTCTTGAACATTCCTGACAATGACAGATACCAATGCATCACGAGGTGCTAGACATCACTGTGTACCTACTGAAACAGTATTTGGGCACCTGTCAGGGTTTTGAGGGTTAACCAGATGTGTCCCTAGCATCCCACTCACTTTGGTATGAGGGAGAAATAGAGATGTAGGCATTACAGGTGGAGGCTTCTGACTGAGCCCCAGAGGCACCACAAAACAACTATGAGCTTTTATTGTTGGGATCTTTTCTTCCCTTTTTCTTTTCCCTCCCAAGCTATGATGCAAATTGTGGAAAAGCAGCATCATGACTCCCATTACAAGACAAGCGGCACTCCCCCTCCCCTTCTTCTCCCAAACCTTCTTGTGCATTATCCATTGCACTGAGTTGTACTGAAGAGTACCAAAGAGGAATAAAATTTTTCTTCTTTCATTTTATTTTTTAAGCAATCTCCTCCTCCACCTCTCCTTTCTTCTACTCCTCCTCTTCTTCATCCTCCCACCCACCCCCATCCTGTCCATCTCCCCTCATCCTACTCACACACCACTCCCCCCCTTTACCGGTATCCAACACTGTCAACCCAAACACATGATAAATTGCCCTGTCAACAGAATTCATTCAGGGACCAATTAATTCCACAGAAATGAACCAGGAGCCATCAGTTGCTGAAAAACTCCAAGTGCAGGGAGCGAGGAAGCTAGCTTTGTGTGTGTGTGAGAGAGAGAGAGAGAGGCTTGGGAAGTTAGTCTGACAGAAATTGGTCATTTAATGCTTAAGTGCACCGTAGACAGCCCTGTCATAGCAGCCAGCATGGCAAAAACTCCCCCAGTGCTTTATTTATTAATTATGTGGAGCAGCACGGGGGTCACTTCACTGTCTCGATACAGACTCATCAACTTTACTTCTTGTCACTGGAAGAGATCCCACAGCATGTGAGATAGAGGGACAGGCCTTTTTCTGGCTCTGTCTCCTGCCATCCTGCTACAATACAGGGTAGAAGCAAGTTTGGAAGAGGACCGCTTGTGCCCTCAGTGAGAGAGGGCAGCGGCAGGTGGGGACACAAGAACAGTCAGAAGTGGGAGGCAAACCATTATCCCACTGCTGCCCAGCTCTGGAGCAGAGATGGTGGGAGACTGGAGATTTCATTTGCAAAGCTTCCTCATTATCCTCCTTCAAACTCTCCTTAGCCATGATGCCTGCAAAAATCTGACAGCAGTTAGGCTGCTGATGTATTATGAGTACTGCCTATCCTGCTGATCAATAGCGTCTCATTGCTCCTTACTGTATTCCCTCAGCTGTCCATACTAGCCGTTGCTTCTTGGCTCATATTCGTGAGCTCTCTGAGGGCAAGACCATCCTTCTCTCACACAGAAGTACAGCACCAGGCAACACCTGATCTCTGAGAAGTGTTCCTCAAATGGTAGTTACAGAAATAATAATAACAACAATTCTATCCTTTCACAGAATTACAGAAAGTAAGGCTGAAGTAGACCTTAGGAGATTGACAAGACCATACCTTTGCCAAGGCAGGATCAACCACCATTAAAGTACTAAACCGTTTTGTCTGTCCTGTTTTTAAGAACAACAACGAAGGTTACACAACCTCCCAATACAGTCCACCCCAGTGCTCCACCACCCCATTTTGCTCTTCACCCTGCTGTGGCTTTAGGACTTGGAAATGCTCAATTCCCTCATAAAAAACCATCAAGCCAGGCCCTGAAACATATCTCCACCTTTAAATAAGAGATAGAAATATGTCTCTACCACATGGTATAGATTTAGAGACAGTGCATGGGCTGCTCTTTACATTTTCTTATTTGCTTATAAAACAATAGGATGCATTCTGGTTTAATCTAACAGAACATGTATTTTCCAATTGGGCCAGTAGAACCAAATTTTCATCCTCCATTAGACAGTTTAAAAACACAAAGAAATCCTAGGAGTGGTGATACGGAACTACCATTGCAGATTTTAGACCTCTCACCAGCAGCCCTGCTCATTCAAGTACCTTACTGAAAAAGAACTCTTCCTTCACACTTGATGTCCAGTGAAGAACTGCATTGTTGGACCCTTCCAGCTGACCCTGAGATTAGCTCAGCTCGTAGAGCAAGATGCTAACAATGCCAAGGTTGTGACTTCAGTCTCTCTATGGGCCATTCACTCAAGAGTTGGATTCGATGATCATTGCGGCTCCCTTCCAAGCCAGACTATTCTGCAATATTGTTTCATCTGATGCCTGATTAAAACAAAGCTATACTTCAAAGTTTTGGATTCCTGTTCTGGATTTTCCTAACCTTTGGAAATATTCAAGAACAAGGCTTAAGTGCATTTCTTCTGCAGACGTCTCTCCAAATAAACACTTCTCTCTTCATTCTTGTCAGTGCAGTAGGGACACCACAGCAAAAGTCTGAGTTGATGAACCACTGCAGTTATATCTTGGCAAAAAGCTGTTGCCTTTACCTCTCCCAACACCACCATGGTTCAGTTTAAAGAGGGCAGAAATCCTTGCCCTGCCTATCTTGGTACACAGAGGTGAGAACACACCCAGCAGTTCACATACACAGAGACCCTCCAGCACATCACATGGCATATTAGGTTTAGTTGAATACCACAAACTACAAAAACTTGCTCTCCTGATTTGGAGCTACAGTCAGATCCTTTCAAGGCTTGGAGGACACCTTGGAGTGATATAGTAGGCTGCTTCCTTGTACCCATCCCTATCCCAAAGGCAATCTTCCAAGATTACAATTCCACAACCACCTTGTAGCATCACGGGCCAGCGGACAAATTTGAATAACTATGTCAATTTCCTTGAGAGAGAGGTGTTCTATACAAGCCAGGGAGGGAGATCTATTCTGACCTCAAGACAACAATAACTCTAAAGAGCATATCTTGAACAACAAAAGACAGGAAACAAACATCTGATATAATGGCAATCTGTATCTACATATTTATCTTTATTTACAGCTCCACTCTCTCAGTAATTACTCAGTAATGGGTAAATGTTAGTGTGTGGTTGAAGGTACAGTCTGATCTGGAGACTCAGTTGACAAAGGACTACTTAAGTCACACAGGACCCTTACAAATCCCTTCCATGACCAACCATGGTAGTGTTTCTCAATCAGGCTTTAAGTGTGCTGTTTAGCATTTGTTTGTTGCTAATAATCAATATTTTATAGAGGAATTTAGATGAAAAAATGTTTTCTGTTCCTTAATTCCACATAAGAAAAGGAAAAGAATCTTTTATTTCATCTAATGAGTAATTTACATGGACAAAGATGATTTTAGCTGATCTGCAGGATGTACAGTCTGCAATAATCTATACCACTGACTCTTAGGTAACTGCCTGTGGAGAAAGTATTAGCATGCATGCAGAAACAGTAACCACTCCCTTCACTTTTTATAATCATTACAATACAGTATTAGTCAAAAAAAGCCCAGTCATATTCCCATGGGAAAAAAAGCCAAACTCAATGACCTCAGGAATCCCAGGTAGTTCTGTTCATTTCTTCCCTGTGCTTCATCTGAAATGTGATGGGGAAAACAATTTAAAAAGTGAAACTTCAATACACAATTGTCATTTGTTGGCCTTTAAAAACCTCATCTTTCAGATATTCAGAAAAGGGCTCATATTACAAACGAATTCTCTCAAGTTGCAGGTAATATTCAGAATGGAGCATCTGACTAACATATTTTTCAGTAGATTATAGTTTCTTGGTATTAGGAATCATGAATTCCTTGAAACCACAAATATTACTGATGTCACTCAGATATTGTGATACTACAAATAACAAAAACAACAGAAAAAAAAATATTATAAAATGATCCTACTTGGTACCAGAAATAAATTACCCCTTCACAGAGCAGGCATGACAGAAGAAATCAGGTAGGAAATAATCTTGATAGTGGAAGACCTGATAACAATCAGGTCAGAAAATTTACTTTTGTCCTGGATAGACTTTCTTATGGGGATTCTGATCACCTTCATTGTCTAGAAAGATAGGCAATAAAGATTTCATTCCATGTATGAAAGGATATTTTGGACTTCCATTTGCTTACCCCAAGAGACATCCCCATTACAGGAGCACCCTGTATTTTGCTGTTGTAAGTTTGCTTAATACTTTGGCCTCAAGGAGCTCTCTGCTAGCCAAAGAATTCAGTTAGTGTGTCCCTGCACTGCAGCTTTGCTGTGGACATCGTTCTGCAGTCACTGCCTCTCTGAAGCACACATTTGTCCTCAAAGTATCTTCTGCCAGTACATGGCAACTTACCACTAAGCTAAAGCACAACAGGTCATCAGTTCCTAGTGTGAAAATGTCAAACCACTTCACTGTCTATTGGGGAATTACACTGTGATGCAGCTGATAATGATTTATGAGGAGTCTGGGGGTTCCAGGGGGTACAGGCCATCATAATCCACACTTAAGCACATCACGGACACAGACTGCAATATAACTAATAGTGACAATCAGGGAAAAGAATTCTGTGGTTCTAGGAGATCATTGTGGACTATCACGAGCACTACTATTGCTGATACCTTTTCTTGTAGGAACAGCCTGACTCTGTAGGCTGTTAACTTAGTCAACAGCAGAGGATGAAAAGTGGTATTTGGCTGATGAGCTTTCTAATAATGGGGCTTGCTACCTGCAAGTGTCCAACAAGTCAGAAAACAACTTTAAAAGCCCAAAAGCAAAAAATCACAGGGATGACTGAAGGTTTCCACCTCCTTTTAACCCTTTCATTTTTCAGTTACATGGCTAGTAAAGCACCATTCTAAAATGAAAGTTACTTCTTAGTGTAATAATTTGTCTCCTGCTGCTGACATTTAAAAGAAAATATACAAATAAAATGTTACAAAGACATCACAATTTATAATGCTGGTCTGAGTCATCCCAGCCTTGGATATGCAGAGGGCTTAATACACAGAAAGCAATATGAAGACTGTATATAGTCCCTCCTTATAAGACAACTGCTTCTGCCCATGATACCAAAGCAACTCTTCTAATACCAAGAGTGCTGGACTCACTGCCCAGAAGAAGTTGTTACTGGTAGCTTAAAGGACAGCAGAGAGCTCTGACCCCATCTCATCCTTCTCAGGCCATTTTTTTTTATTTTAAGCTGCTGTGTGCTGCTGCTCTCAGAGTGTGGGAGTCAATGCTGGGGCCCAATTACTTCAACAGACTGTTTGCAGCATCACAGCACAAAAGATTACACACTACCCTTGCCCTCCTGGAAATCTCAAGTTTTTGCTATCTTATAACTGTTTTAGGCTGAACTGAATGTTCTTCTCACTGATGGAAGCTGGAAGCACTGAGTTTGCCAGTAGCTGTTCTTAAGCACATGTATTTTCACATGCTCAACACACTACAGAAGGCAGGATCAGGAGTGCAAGGCTGGGCTGAATCAGATGAAAAGTACCTACTGAAGCCTGTAAGGACTGAGGGCCCACACATTGGAGATATATATGTAAGAATCTGGTGTAACAAGAGGAGAGAACTCTGCCATAAAGGTGGGGGGAGCTGCTATCATTGTGTGAGCAGAGGAACCTTGGTTTGGCCCTGGAGCTTACAATGAGTCCTTGTTTTCCAGGAGGTAAAGCCAAGCTGCCTTCACTTTCTGCATGATGAGAGTTTTCAAAGAGCACCTGAATAATTCAGGGAGGCTTTGATCGGAGTGCAGATGGACACAGGCATAAACTGTTTCCAGAGCCAGCTGGGAAGCAGTATTCCTGGCACTTCTCACCTCCTGCCACTTCTCCTTGACATCCGATCCTAGGCCAGCAGCTCTCCCAGCTCCCATTGTATTGGCAGCTCAGTGACATGTTTGGTGTCAGTGGAGATCCCACAGTCCCTCTCTGTGCTAGTCATTTACCACCTGAGAAGCATGGTGGGGCATGAGACTGCACGCTGCTCCTCAGGTCTCCTTTCAGGGATGGATGAGATTGTCCTTGGGGAGAAAAGGTCAGTATGTCCACCTCACTGCTTGGCCGAAATTGCCCCTGATCCAGAGGCAAAGGTCTCTGCAAGGGATGCTTGGGGTCTATTTTTGGGACAGTCTGAGTAGGGGTAGACCTTTTGTGTGCAGCCATGACAGAAGGTGATGACAGAAGCTTTTACCAAGTCTCTATGGCCTCCCTGTTACTCCCTTCCCTTTCCAGGTAATTCTGCATCTTGAGTCAGGATTTATTCAGCCTGTGAGGGTTCACCCTGACCTGAGAAAGATCAGCTGTGATATGCATCAGTCCAACCAGGAAAAGAATCTAATCCTTTACAGTTAAAAAGCATATGCCTTTCATAGTGTATTTACAGTTTCTGGTGTCATAGTGACTAGATGCTACAGTAGTGACTTGATTTTATTCAAGTACACAGAAAACATACACTGAAAATGGTTTTATTCATGTTGACCTTAACAGAACAATTCTGGGTTTACACCTGTAAGCCCATGAGGAAAGTGAGAATCAGAGTGTGAGGTGATGCATTCAGCAAGACAGAGAATTTTTTATTTGGTTTTGTTTGGGTTTTTTTACAGTCACTTTCCTATGATCACTCTTTAGACATGGTTGTTGTCTTTTCTCTCTTTCTCTCTCTCTCGCTAGACTATAAAATACTATACGAGCCATGGAAGTTTTTCTGATTTCACTTTATCTCCCTCTACTTCTTTGTGGGCCTAGACCTTCACTGTGCTAAGAAGTCAATCTGCAGTCCTACCTTTCACTGAACTGTTTGTATGTTCTGACACAAAGGGATGGGGATGAACAGAAAAAAGCAGAAGTTGATATAATTAGAGGGTCTGTATGCAGTCCTTGTTTCATGCAAAAGCATTGCTCTGTCATATAAACAAGACACAGTATAATTCGTCCCACTCCCAGTAACTGCCTTTCTAGCAGCTTTCTAGGGACGTTTGCGTGGATCCCACCACCACAGAGGCACTGATCACTTTGACTCCAGACTAACGCAGGACTTCCCAGGAGCTCAGAACCTTGCCCATTTTACAGCTGGGGACCTGAGGCATAGGAATTAATTACTACGTGCATGGTCACACTGCAACTCATAGCTCAGCAGAGAATCGAAGTAATGTCATTTAGATGCCACTTAATGTCACTTATTATTTGATGCGCTAGACTGTTCTTCCCACAGCTGATCACTCTTTTGTATGTAAATCAGCCACTTCAGCTGGAGGAAAGGCACTGTAAACTTAGATATTGAGAGAGGTAAAGAAGCTGATGAAGAAAATGAAAACAGATCTATCTGGCAGGGTTTACAAAGGGAAGATTATGCTGTGATTAGCAGTAAAATGTTCAGAAGTATGGAAGCTTTCTTTTGTAATGCTGGTGGCTCTGCTCTCTAGAATTTTCTATCACCTTTCAGCCAAGCAGTGACATGTATCTGTGAGTCCAGAAATGGGGTCTGTGTCCCAAGATGAACTGAATGTCCTTCAGGATAAGGACTGTATTTTGTTTTGTGTTATTGCTAGTGCAGTGTGCTCTGGTCCACACTTTTTCAGGAATACCAGAAGTGATAACTTGGTGGACAGACTGGATACACCCAGTCCTGCAGTTCCCAAGCATTTTTTCTACTTGTGGATTTACCTGACATGGAATAACAAGTTTTATAGGGGAAGAATTAGACTCTGTGCCCTAAGAAGAGAGGAAAGGTTATGAGTAGGACTTAAGGGATGAAATGAAAGAAGATAAACAGTCCTGGAGTGCAAAGATGTAGACAAGCAGTATTATCTGGATGTGTTGTCCCAATCAAGCCAGTAAGCCTATTCAAAGGAGTACTTTGTAGATGTATGGTGTTTGCAAACTCAGGCCATGATTAAACAGCAATGACATGTAGCAGCCTATGAAGGAAAGCAGCGGGTGCTAAAATGCTTAGCTGTTTTTCTTTTGAGAAATCAAGTGTGCTTCAAAGATAACAGGCCATGAAGATTAAGCTGCTACTGCACCAAAGGAGAAAAGCAGATGGAGCCACCAGCACTGCCACAGATGAGTACACAGAGATGTTTAAAGGCTGGAGATTTTATCAGCCCCTGCTCAAGGAGGACTGTAGGTTTCAGCTGTGGAAGCGGAAGAGAGGCAAAGAGGAAAAGAAGGGGAGGAACATGAAGTAGAAGGATTTCATTAATTAAAAGAGATTAATTAGCACCATAAAAGCAGGCACCATGGATTACAGCAACTGTCAGCAAAGAGCAGTGACAGCTGCAGCAGAGCTGGCCAGCCACTCCCATCCCCAGCCACTGGCCATGTCCACACCTCAAGCCTTAGGGCAGTAAAGCCAGGCAGCTCAGGTACCCCAAAATGGGGGGTAACTTGGAGGATGGATCTCAACTGGACAGGGGAATGAGGTGGTGCTGGTTTTTTGTATATTCCATGTCACCTTGAGCAAATCACTGATCTTGCTATGCTCCAGTTCCTGAAATAGGGAGATAATTCTTCTGAACTGCCAATTTAAATTGTAAGACCTCTGGGGCAGAGTAGAGCACACCTTCTATTATATTTATAAAGGATCAGTAAGCATTAAAGAAGTGCTGCAGTGAAGAGCTAGTTAGCTGGTAACCAGAGTCCAGATGCACAAAGCTAAAGTTAGAAAAAATGTTCATGCACTGCCCCTCCACTCCACAATGTACCTTTCATATCAATAAAGTATTGCATAATTTAGCTATGCCAGAGGTATTTTTAACTAAAAACCAGAAAGCAAGTATTACCAGCTTATTTTCTGATAAATGTTTATACTCCTATTGAAAACATTTTCACTTTAATATTTTCTTCTATTTGTAAAACACCAGAATACAGAAAGGCTCTAAAATTAATATCTTAATTTTGCCAAAGTGAAACATTTACATGGCTATTAAAATTGCTTCATTCTGGTTTAGCCAAACTTCTCAAACTCTTATGGATCACAGAATACTTTTGATACCCAAGAAACTCTGTATTTGCAACTGTCATTATAATTACATCCAGCTTGTTCCACTGCAGTGCCACAAGTAACACCTACTGTTCACACGTGAAGCATTTCAGTATTTGCTATTTAGCATCTATTAATCCTGTAAAAACATATTTATTTAGAAGCCAAATAAAGTGCATTTGTTCAATTCTGTACATGCACAGCACTGGAAGATTTGATCTCCACTAAAGGTCCCATTTGTTCCTTAAAACCACAGCATGTTCTTCTGTGTATTTCAGAAACAGGCTACAAATCTTGGGGCAGGGGTGGGGAGCTCTGGAGAGACTCCTGCTCCCAGCTTTCTAACTCTCAAAGGCACAGAAGAGTCCTTGCAGAAATTTATCAGCTTCCCACTTGCCTCAGTTTCTCCACATACAAACTGAAGATACTAATTAGGTAGTAATAGCTTCACAATACATTGCAGGGCAAATATATTTGTCTCTGCCTGTGGAGCAGGCAGAGGCTTGGGAGGACAAAGCAACAGAAACAATCGGTACCTCCTAGTACAGAAACAAACACAGTTGCTCTTCAAAAGCCTGAACATCCTAGACAGACTTTAAGAGTCTTTAAAGACAGAAAACTAAACCCCAGTAATAAGCTGTGTTTTTTCCTGTACTCTCAGCTGCCATTGCAAGTCACACACATCATCTGGACTCCAGCTTGGGGGAAAGAGAATGTGAAAACTGCAGATACATTGCTGTTCACCCTACCATTTGGATTGTAACTTGTGAGGGACCCATTCTGGTCTCCAAGCACAGGGGGAAGAACTACAGTATGAGGCTGTAGATTACCATGTGACATTGGGTGAATCACTTCTTTTTCCCTTGTCTCTGTTTCCCCATTAGCAAGAAGAAGGGAGGTAAAAGACATACCTCCTGGAACCACTGGAAGGACATAGTTCACCCTCATCTCAAGCACACAGTGTCTGCAAAAAGATGCATCATAAGCTATTCTGACCTGAACTCTCTGCTATCCATGAGAGCTCCCTGCTCCTTTAGGATGCTGAAGCCAGCAGTCCTGTAAAGCTCTGTTCCTGCCTGCTGTGCACACAGCAGCCATCTCAGCACAGAGTGTCAGACTCTGGGCTGCTCCAGTCTATTTTATCACAATTTACTTGGTAACAGGTTACAAATGTGGCATCTGATGAAAATAATGAGCCTTGATGTCACTTAGTGCACGAGGCTCCCTGTGTGTGTGCAGGGAATAGCAAACAACAGCCAGCCTGGCCGCCTCACAGGTGCCAGCACAATTGGTCCCATGGCAGCATCCTCCTGCTGAGCTCTGTCTCAGCAAACCTCACCCACCAGCCACATTAAGGCACCATCAAAAACTCACGGCAGCATCAAGGTCAAGCCCAAGGCAACCCAGAGCAGGACTACTCTCTGCTGTGACAGGTCTATGTCCTTTGGAAACTCACCCAGTGGCCAGGTCTCAAGGACCCTAGTTATGCCCTCAGGTGCATCTGTGTCCCACTTCCAGAGGCACAGGTCAGTCAGGAGCAGGAACCAGCCCACTGCAAGAAAATGATCCCTCTTTTCACCTTAGGACTGTTAGTATGATGGAAAAATTTTCAGTAAAGAAAAATCCCACTGAAAATCTAGAGGAAGGTTACCCAGCTCTTCTTAAGTGACTACGAACCCCTAGTCTTAGGGGCTGGTCAAACCAAGCTGTACCAAACACTTGCTAAGTAGCTCCTACCCAAGTCCCTCTGCTCTTCTGAGTCTTGTTTTTTCTGTTGCTGAATGGAGACAAAAGCACTCCTTATACTCCATGGGATGGCCTTGAGGGTAAATCTGATAAAGAACAACCTGGGGCTATGGACAAAGATAAATGTCCTTGCAGCTGGTGGGAAGGGTGCAAGCAGCTGTGATATAAAGCAGAGACAGATGCATCAGAGAAGATGGGATAACCATAGAAAAGATTGCAAAACAAATGCTAAAGCAGATACAGGAATGGAAAGTAAAAAGTTAAAAAGGTAGAGGCTGTGGAACAGAGCCATGATACAACTCTTCATTCGTACTCTGAAGTTTTGCCTTTTTCTTTTATTTTAACTTGGGATTTCCCAGAGATTTTTCAAAGTTTCTACTTAAAGCAAAAAACCAAACCAAAATAAAAAAAAACACACCCAAAAACAAACAAACAAAACAAAACCAAAAACCACCCACAAAACCCCAAACAACGCATGCCTGTAGATGGAGAAGTAGGACTCTGTGCTTTTGGATGCTTTGGCTAGGTATCCAGACTGATGCCCCACTGACACTGTGTCTGGAATGGGCCAGATTTAAATGCTTGAAAATCCCCTAGAGGAGTTACCTGATCAGAGGAAAGGAGACTTGTAGCCCCTAACATTTACTATAGCCACTAATACGTGATTTCCTATGTGTGAGGAAACAGTCTTCCCAAATTCCAGATCATTTGGATTACAAAGCCAAATCATTATCTGGTTGCTTTTTTTTTTTTAAACAAGAGACAAGTCCTATCATGACAGGGGCTCTGATCTCACGAGAGCCTTTCATTGCTATTGTAATATAAACACTAACCCCACTCCTCTCATTAAAATCTCATCTTCTTCCCCAGAGCTTCAACACTGCTCATAGTCAGGTCACTGAACATAGCCCATGTGTAAAGGGAAATGGCAGCAGGACAAGTGAGGGTGGATGAGGACATGCTGAATACTTACGTTTGTTGAGCTGGTCACAGTGACACCTAGCTTTTTTTCCAGAGTTGACAGCATAAAGCATATAAGAAATGCAAATCATAGCTTTAGGTGTGCATAATCTTGCACTGAGTTTAACATAGAAGTATCTGAACAGGGAAAAAACATAATGTATAAAAGGGCTTCTTTTTAGTCTAGCAGAGAAAAGCTTAACAAAAACCAGTGGCTTAGAAGCTAGAACACAAATTCAGATGAAAATACAGCCCTCTGTTTTAATTTACTGTGATTAGCTATTGAAACAAAGTGTCAACTGAAATAGTGAGTTCTTACTCTCTTAATGTAAACTGTACAGCATGTCTCACTCAGGAGGTCGAAGCTGATTGTTTCGGGATTCCTTCTACATGTAAATCTATTTTTTCTGTTACCTACTAGTCCATTGCTGTCAGTCCCTCACAAGATCCTTATCATCTTTCCTCATCTTGATCAGCATGCCAACCTTGTCACACCTACAAGTTCCTCTTTCGTATATTTATTCCTTTTTCAGGTCATTAACAAATATATTCACCAATTCTGGCATTGTTACAGATTGCCTGTTTTGCCTAAGTACTTCTTTCAGCAATATGAGAATTCTCACCACACCCCTTGCCAGTCTGCTTCCTAATGATTCTCATATTTGGAGAATTTTTTTTCTGCTATCACTTCAGTGAATGTGAGTCTCCAGAATATGTCAGCCAAGGCATTTTCTGTAAATTTCTGTCTAGAGTAATTTGGGAGATGCCCCTCTGTAAGGAAGTCTGAGCATTCCTATTTTGCAGATGTAAAAGTATGCCACAAGAGACGTACATCCAAATGCACAAAACCTTTAAATGTCTAATTCTCATTGAACTCTTATCCCTTATGGATAAGACCTCAAATGACTGTGGGGAGAGCACTCTACTTAAAAATCTTATGTCTTAGGGAAAGTGCTTTAGCAGTACAAAAATAGACTCCCAACTCCAGAGAGCCTCCATTCTCACCTGCACACTACATTGTAGAGTCAAGAGACAGACACACTAAAGCCAACATGTGAAGTAGTTACCATCCTCTTTCATCAGCTCCAGTCTTCTGTTGTGAAACCCACAGCCATGGGCCACTGGGAACAGCTCTCCAGATCAGGTGGATCAGCTGCTGGGGACCTGGAAAGTCCTGGCCAGTGTGATGGTCTGTATGAGCAACCGGAGCGGGGCTGCAGCCTCAGCAGCCCATATGTCAGCAGCTAGAGAGGTTGGCACACAGAGACAGCTACTGAGCAGGCTGTCAGCTGGACAATCCACCTTTTAAACATGTGGAAGTTGTTGCTGCCAACAACATAGAGGGAAACACTAGGTGATCTTTATGATCCCTTCCAGCCCAAACCATTCTATGATACTCCTCAAAACACCTGCATAACCAAGGCCAGCTCAACTCTGCCCCCAGAGAACTCTGTCTTTACATACTAGAACCCCTAACGCCAGGGGTCTGCTGACTGCGACAGATAGAAAAGCTCTCTGCAGCAGTGTCTGCTGGAATGTTTTTTAATTATCTCTGGAAAGTATGGACTGTGTATCATCATTAACTGGACTAAACACTGACGGTCAGTGAGTCAGGTACCAGTAAACGGTGCAATTAACAGCCAGAGGAGAGAAGTGTATTCAATCTGAAAGCTTTCTTTCTCAATCCATCTCCACTCATCACCCAAAGTGCTGAGCAGCAGACTTTTACTTTCAATTACATTAATCAGGTTAATTCCAAGTTAAAGTCAACATTTTAATCAAGAGGCAGGGAAGTAGAGGGCTGAGGGGAAGAAAGGAGGGAAAAGAAGGGCAAGAGGAAGGAGGAGGAAGAAAGGAAAGAAGGTAGGGTAGAAGATGCAGGGAAAGAAAGCAGGACATTAAAGTGACAGGCACCACTGAAAAAATTAAATGAAATAAATAAGAAATAAGCTTTTATGTTGGACCTCTAAATTAAAGGGGTTAGCATTTATCTCCTGTGTAACTTTGGTATACTGGGCTGTTGCAGGGGGAAATCAGACTATATCAGAGCAGCTTTGGGAATGCTGTATTTTATGGCAAGGACTGTCCATAGAAATATCTCTTTTGAAGGGTCTGTAATGACCCAAGTCACAGACCCATCACACCATGACTTCTGTTTGCCCAGGTATAACTCTCCTGCATGCCCTGTAAAGCTTAAAAACATTGCATGCCTAGAAAACCTACCAAGTGCTTCATCACACTGAACAGAAGTTCCACCTGTACCCACAGCTGAATCAATTGCACTAGCACTACTGGGGGATCCACTATTGCAGAGATCAGATACTAATGACTACAGAAATATGGCATTAAGTCTTTCAAAAAGCCTGCTCTGATGAGCCCGTTGTATGTCGCTGCTAGAGATTTTTTTAACTAAGTGAATAGTTAGAGATGCCCAGCTTCCACTGGATTTCAAAGGAACCTTGGAGCCTAATTTAACTTAGCTCCTTTACTGATCACATTTACAGATGATCCACATTTGCAAAGGAAACCACAGAAAGGATGCTGAAAGGTTCATCTGGTTGAAGGCCCTCACTCTTGCCAGGCAAAATATAATGTGTGTGGGGTAAGAAGCAGAGATTTAAGAGCTTTGGTTTTGGCCCATCACACCCTGTCTTTCACAGTCACATTAGTTTACAGAGAATGTTCAAAGTGCAGCTCCTGTTCTACAGAGCCCTACTGAATCCTGCCTGAGGAGCAGTCTCACTGGCTGTGTGTTTCATGACTGTCTCCTGGACAGTGAACCTACAAGTGCTTAGACTGAATCACAGAAGGCACTCATTTTGGGCCTGAGCAAACTTTCTTAATCCTTGGCTCACAGCACAATGCCAGTTTCTTCTCTTGAGGCTTGAACAAAAATCCGAGGGAGATTCAGTGCATGGGAAAACAAAAGCTGGAGGAAAACAAACTTTCTGTAGGAAGGAAGCATATGATAGAACAGACTACCAGGAACACTTATTTACCTCCTGATTCTAGTACAAACCTCTCCCATGACCTTGGGTGAATAATTTCTCCCAGCCACAATTTAACCATGCAATGGAGCAGCAGTGCCGCTGCTGTTACCTTTCCAAAGCACTTTGACAGAAAAGGTGTAATTTAGTATTATTATTGTTACTATATTTTATTAACTGCAATTTTTAATTTAAACCCTCTCAGGACCATGACACCCCTCCAAACCAGCTGGATTATATCTTTAACATCTCTAAAAAATCAGAATAATCATATGTTAGGAATTCAGAGCAACAAAACAGTGCAAAGGGATTGAGAAGCACACAAGGGAAAGATATACATAAAGTGAGGAAAAGCTCACAATGTGAAGATGCCTGTATGTGTTACCTACTAAAGCTAAAGCTTAGGGGTCTTTGAAACAGCAGCAGGCATTGTGGTTCTGTTCCCATGTTTGTGAGGTTTGATAGCATAATAAGAACCACATACCCCAGCTGAGCAGAATGGCACCTGCTTTTGGAAGGGAGCAAGAGACAACGAAACATCGTCATCTGTTCCCAAAAGCCATCAGGAGCAGAGCTCCAGGACTTTCTCCCCAGCAGGAGCTCAGCTCCAGCACTTCTGAATTTAAATTTTACAAAGTTAGTTGCTGTTTCACTTGAATAAGGAAACAAATGATGCAAAAATAGAAAGACTGGAGTAAATAAAAGAAGAGCAAGCAATTAATTAGTGGGTCTGATCAAGAATATCCTGCCGTGCTCATTCTTCCTCCAGCATTCCCCACTTCTGCTCTGTACGCAGCGCTCTGCTCAGACCCGTAGTGCAGCAGCAGAGGCCCCTGGGCTGCCTGCTCCCCTCACCTCAGCTCACCAGTTCAGCTCTGCAGCACAGCTGGAGCTGAAACATCCCCCTGTGCCACCTTAACCAGCACTCCTGAACACCAGTCTTCCCTAGAAACATCTCATTCTTTTCCCTCCCTCTTCTCACCATCACAGCCAGAAAGCACAACAGGTTTCAGCAGTAACAGGAAAACACCTCTTTCCCCTAGGAGTAGGAAGAAAGGTAGGAATGTGGTGATTCAGCAGATTAGTTTGGGATCCCAACACATTTTGTACTGATACGGAAAGATGCTGCCAGGACAGTGAAAACAGCAAATACCCTTTGTCTGGAGGCAACCTCCTGAATCTGAGAATCAATGCTAAAGTCAGCCAGGGCCACCAGAAGCTTGAATTTTGTCACAGGAGAGCTGTAGCTCTGGGCACATGGTTCTGCTCCTGAATGCGCTACTGAACTGTTCATAACCACGGCTCAGTCACTCTGCCACAACTATGACCTTTCCTAGGCTGCACACTTCTCATGGGGTAACTCTGCAAAGAAGGATTTAAACCCTGATAAAGAGATGGTTGGCAAAACCACACCTGAAGATGCAATAATAATAGCAAAAAGTGGAGTTATAGCCATAACTTGTTTCACTTGGAAAGTACAGAGCTCAGTGAAGCTTTTCTGTTGTGATTGCAAAACCGGTACATCATCCTGGTGTTTCTACATCATTAAAATCTCTGCATGTACATATGGCTTTACCACATGCCTGCAGATAGCCCAGTTCTTGACAGACTGATTCTATAGACTACTGAAATGCTACTAAGAATAGGGCACCTTCCCAAATAAAAAATAACCCATATCCTGAGTGCTGAGGAGCTCTCATACCGACCTCCATCTGGTAGGGCAATCCATCACACTCTAAAGTGCAGGTAAGGAAATCAAAATACAGAACAGGATAGAGTGATTTTCAAAAAAGGGCTCAAGTCTTATGATCTCTTCTTTCTATTCAGTAGTCCTATCCCTCAGGATTCTCAAAACAAGGTTAGGCTGCTGTGTTCACTAACCTAATTCACTGCCAACTGTGTTGAATTTCACATTCCCCACTATGGCCTTCCTGGGGCTCAAACCTTCATCTTTTGCCCTGCACATACACCTAGTGACTTACACGCCTATTTTACTGTGTGCTATGAAATTGGATCCACATTGCCGTGTTGCCTGCTGATTCCTCTCATCCTGAGGCTTTGGGAAGTGATGTGGAGTGGAAAGCAGAATTAGTGGTCCTGAACCCATTGGCAGAGCTCCCATTTCAATGTAGTCAAGGAAAAACTGTAAATCATAGCTCCTAGGGATGGAAAGTCTCTGGGAGACCACATTCTCCTCTGAACACAACTGCACCTGCTGAAGGCTTCAGAGTCCCCAAAACCCTGCTCTCCTCAGTGGTGTGGGAAGTTCTAGGGAGAAGAAAGGAGAGTCTCCTGTTCCATTCCCTTTTCCTTGCCAAGAGGCTCTTGTTGAAGGATGGGATATTGATTCTTCTCCCTCCAGCCTCTCCAGCAGTACAAGGCCTTGGCCGGATGGAGTCGGACTCAATCATAATTGCATTTGCATAATACATTTTACCTTTCTCTCCTCTGCTGTAGTTTTCTGAACTTGCCAAGTTGCAAGCTGACCCTGTGAGCCAAGGCGTGATTAACTGAGAAATTCACAGCAGCGCCACTTTAATCAAAGGGGACAGAGGTTACAACAGCTCAATATTAGCGATAACCAGCCTTTGATCCACAGAGCTAGGCCAAGCCTGGCAGGCAAGCTGTGAGGAAATGCATCGTCAGGGCTTTTGTGGGGAAATAATACCTTATTAACCCCTTCATTTAACCTGCTGTGGGTGAGCAGAGAGAATCACCAGAAAAAACTCTCTTCCAGAGTCTTAATTACAGCCCACAAAGCTGCTGCTTCTTAAAACTATACCTAAAGGTGGTAAATTCCAGAAAAGAACCACCTCCATCTCACACGACCTATAGACTGACTTGTAAGGGCGATGACAGCTTCTAAATGCTTCTGCTCTAGACTGACCAGTGATATCAGCCCCAGCGACGGGCTGACACAGACGCAGCCCAGGCTGTCAGCTTTTAGCAAATCCCTACAGCGAATTGCTACAACACATGGGCAGCGTTTCTAAGTCCACTCCCCACTGCTGCAAAGCCCTGGCCAAGTCACTCAGCCCTCCCTTTCCCTTGCTTCTCCTCTTTTGCCTGAGAAAATGCCATTTCTTAACATGGAGTTCCAATAGGATCTAACATGATGTAGCTAATCAGATCAAAACTTAACATGGACTTCATAAAATAATTGGAGATCATTATCGCAATCAGGTTACACCAAAGATAATATGAAGTCTAAACAATGGGAGAAGTACAATTTGATAAGACATGTTAAATTCAATATGCAGTCCTGAAACAGAAAACAGACTCAGAATCGCAGGGGAGAAGAAAGTCCCAGTTATGGTAACTATATAGAAATTGGAAATTCTAATTTTCTAAAAAACTTCAAATTTTGAAATTTGTTTAGCATGGGACTGGAAATAATCCACACAAAAAGAAATCTATGATAGAATAAATTTCTTGGCAAAAACAAATCTGGGTCAATCAAAACGTCTTATTTCAATTTAAAAAATTTAAAAATTAATTTTCTCATTTAAGACCCTTATGAATATTACAGAATCAAACACACATTTGAAAAAAAAAAGTCATTTCAAAATGAAAAACACCTTTTGCTATCAAAGAAGTGAAATGGAAGGTGACAATGCTGCCAACAGGTTTCTGTCAAAAACTTTTGTGAAACAAAATATTAGTGAAACTGAGATTTCAGAGATAAGTGTGTCTTTTCAGTTAAACAGTCTTCTCTGGTGGGAAACACTCTTTTGAAACCAATCCATTGCCTTAATTATCTTTTTTTGAGAGGATGCAGAAAAAGGAAGTGCCACCCTCCTGAAGGCTTTTTATCCACCCACTCTTACCATCTTCCCTTAAATGAAGACTTGGCCAGAACACAAGGAAGAAGTCTCACCTCTGCCACACAGACCAAAAGGACACAAAGTTTTCCAGCCAAGACTTTGGCCCAACATTCTTTCAGTGAGGGAAGAGCCCTCCTTAAATGTGGCCAGCAAGGCTGAAGAAATTAGCTCATATACTCCCAAAGCAATGCATTGTGGAATCCAAGTACTCTGCCACTGAAAATCACACTTTCCAGTACAGTCACATTACAATTCTGGGTTGTGACTTTGAAAAAAAAAAATTACTTGGTCCCATTTTTGTCTCAAGACACCTCCAGGAGTCCTCATTTTTGAAAAGCAGGGCTCTGAGAACCACCATCTTTCCCAGACTGTTATTGTGACTACAAACAGCTGCAGACAATTGTTTTGTTTAACAATTGGTGTCTAAAGCCCAGCAGAACCTCTGCAAAGGCACACCTTAGCTGGAGGAAGTCAACTCTCATCCTGTGGATCACAGGTCTCAGCTCCTCCCACACCACCTTCTCCTCATGACTTCTTGATGGACCTTCCTCTGCTACTCCAATCACGTCTATTTACCTTCTTTCTCTTCAACACATTGGTCTTGTGTCTTATTCACCCCTGCATTAAATATCTCTAGAAATATGGAAGGCAGCAACAGGAAATCTCATTCTGACAAAAGGAAAGGCACTTCAGCAAAGGCATGATGTTTACCAAAAGCCTGCATTGGAGTTTCTAACCTCTCCCCTGTACCTCAGTAAAACAAACAAACATCAATTACCTATAACATGAACTAACCCTCTGACCTTGAAAGTGCAGGATGCAGCCCACTGATAGATGACAACAGATATCACACCAAGCCCACTCAGCACACTGACCTCTGCTTCCTCATCTTCTAGCAGGAGGCTGTGGCCGCTTCCCTCCCCCATCCTTCTCTACCGCCCTGCACATCCAGTCATTAATTGATCCCTGATCATTTCACAAATATATTTCCTCTTTCCGCAGGGCAGGTCCACTCGCTTTTCCCTGTTCTCTGCCATTAACATGGGTCTCACATCACCATGCACAGCAGCACACGCACAGCTCCAAACACCTCAGGGCAGGCACATCATTTCCAATTGTGAGCAAATGCTGTTGGTTTTCATTAATCTGCAGACACTATATTTGCCAATTTCTCCAACTTTTCTTTCTCACTCTCTCTTTCTGCTCCAAGGCAGGTGAGTGCATCAATTTTCTTCTCATCTGTGGCAGTTAAATTAAATGGAATCGGCCTGATTGCTGAAAATCAAAGAGAAGGCTGATAAAGCAATTAAATCCCTCTAATTCCTCCCCTTGAAAAGGTGCAGCTTGGCTCAGAAGCTAATTAACTTCATAATGAAAATCCTTCTTCACCTTTTTAGGCTTTCTTTCATTCTTGTTTTTGGTAGAGGTGGTAGGTTGCCTAAAGAAGAGGGATGTTATAGTGATGAGCATGGCTTCCTTGAACACGGCAGACAACCGGGTGCATGCATCACATCAGAGTCTTTCCAAGTGCCTAATGTGAGCCAAGTCTGCTATGTAGGGCCAGAATGTGCTGTGGTGTTTGCTCTGCAGTTGTATAAAAGCTCTCAGGATAACCTGTTTGTCACTAGCTTTCAGGTTTACCCTGTGCCCAGCCCACAAAGACTATCAAAGCCTAATCCATTTGTAACAGCTTCAGCTACAGCAATTGCAAGTTTCATCTCTGGGAGTCATTAAATTTCTCATATGACAAACAGCAGCTTCACATTAGACAATTAATCTTAATTGTTACAGTCATAAAAGATAGGTAGGCAAAGATCTTTAGAACTCTGCACTTCATCTTCCTTACTCCACTTCTACTTAGCCTTTAGATGTTTGCTCTTTCCCACTTTCATTTGGTTGGGAGCTGGAAGGCTCTCTCAGATTTTAACAGGTATCTTTCAATTCTCATACAAGTAAGAGAATTGTCAACCCATGCTATGCTCTGTTTTTCTCTGAGCATGCTCTTCCTGGTACCAAAGTATCCTACATTATTCCACATCCAGTCACAATCCAGAGTGTGAGTGGGATCAAACCCCTCGTGCTCCAGGACAATACACCCTAGCCTTGAAGCTCATACAACTGATGTATTTCAATCTCCCAGGACCCATACAGAGGAACACTGTTGCAGCAGTATTCTGGCATGCTGATTCTCTAGGCAAAGCCTGGTCCTTCACCAAACCTTAGTCCTTTTAATTTGTCAACGTGGGATTCAGTAACTTCAGTGAAAAGTTGTGGACAAATCTTATTCAGTATGGTGCCACTTTAACTATACAGAAAATACTACAAATGTATTATAATACAGATATACAAGGGGAAGACAGCTGGTGTTCATGTCTCTGTACACACTGGCATCTAACTTTCCACCAGGCAAACCTGTATCAATTTTTCTACTTTCCAGCGTTATTCCTGCTATTAGAAATCTGTGCTTCAGGTTAAATTCACATTCCCTTTTGTTATCAAATCAGCTTCAGTTTCCCAGGTTAAATAACTCTTCACTAACTCTTGCTAATTTTTGCCAAACACATAATTAATGTATTCAGTGTATTACCATTCACCAAAATTTTGCGAAATATGAAAGGAAGTGTATTCAACTAATATTAATGGCAATATCATATTACTCCTGGAAAAGTTAATTTTGCTGTTACTTTTCCCTTTTGTTCGGAACTGAAGAGGGAATTTTGCTTCCTAAAAATAATTAACTGACCTGTCACCTGTCCCTGATGAAACTTGCCACGGGGTTTTTAATTACTACAAATGTTCTGATCAATGCTGCTGTACTGCATGCAGAGAGTAGTTCTCTTAAAATAGTGTAGAATGCCCAGTAAAGCCTTGAGACCATCTTTTGTCTATACTGAAAAGTCTCCTTTTGGCATTGTAATTGGGAGCATCTGATTTATAGGACAGAAATGTTTTAGAGCATAGAGTTTAGACTAATACTAGTTTTTACCTAGTGTGCTATTTGCCAGGACCTCACAACATTGTATAAAGAAATATTTTGTCCATCTCCTGCTAACTCCTTAGCAGTCTCTTCTCTACTCCCTGGAGGAAGCATTTCTGAATTGGACTCAAGCTAAATCCCAGTAGAACTTCCATCCCACCCTGCTTGGTTTGCAAGGTATAACCAGATCACATGCCAAGGAGGTGTGGCCTCAAGCTGTTGGCATCCGTGTGTTATCCTGTCTTTGACAAATGGCTTATTTTTGCTGCAGCAGTAAATCTGACAGCCATTGTTTACTCCTCTGTCTATGCACTCGTCAGCAGGAATGTGCACAGCTCCGCAAAACCCAAGCCCCTGGCTAACAAATGGCTGTGCACTCCAATTGTGCTCACTCTCCACCATGGAAATCCTTGTTCGCAGGCATTAGAAGTTATGCAGAGGGAGCCTCTGACCCTATGCCCAACAACTGATGACAGAAACTTGGGTTCACAAAGCCCAACTCATCAAGGAGTGCATCATCCACTACCTATCATCTGGTCAAGGGAGCAAACCTTTTCAGTTAGATCCATGTTAGACCCCATGTTTTACTGACAGCCAGGGTTTTGCTTCTAATGTCCCAGAGATTCGCTTTTACCTGACGGAAATCCATCACATGCTTAAGGATGTATTGCATATTTGGTTATCAACAATGCTAATATTGCTAAAGAGTGAATACTTTGTGATTGCCAGTACCACTTTATTCCAGGTAATGTGAGTATGTGTGAGCAATACCAGCCCTCTGGCATCCCTGTAAGGTCACCCACTCTAAGATGTCCTTCCTGCAAATGAAGGAGGCATAAACACACAGTAATTTGTTGAGGTCACATAGGAAACTAGTGCCAAAGTAAGGATTCAGGTGTCTTGATTCTAAGCATTTGTGCTAGTGAGAAGATAAAATAGTTACACATTTGGTCCACCACAAGTTGAATAGGCGTGGAAGACAGGGGAACCTTAAGGAGTTATTCTGTAGTGAGGTTGCTGAAAGGGGAGGATAATAGACCCATCTACAAGCACACGTGTGCATCCCTAGCGGATGCAGTTTTACTTGTTCCATATATGAGATTTTGCAACCATTTTCCCTAGAAAATCTACCACTGACTTTGACTGTAGAGAACCAGATCTACTGTTTATCATCAGAAAAAACATATGGTGTGCTTCAGAAAGAGCTGCATGTCACCAAATATATACTGAATGTTTATTTCCATCTCCTTGTAATTTTTTCCTTCCTTATTAACAAGGCACCCTTTAGGTTCATCTAAAACTCCAGGGTTCCTTTTTGGGCTACTCTGCTCCAAGCAGCATGTCAGAAACAACACTGTCAATCACCTGCCTGTGAACTGCAGGAATTTGTCACACCAAGGGGAGATGTGCAACATAATGAGACCTTTGCACACCCTTCAGTACTGGTAAGCAAAAGGCTTATGAAAGCATGCTCACTGGAATACACATACACAGCTGAGAGGCATAAATACACACAAGCATTGGCTGCATAAAAACAGGCACCAGCAGAAGCATCCTTAAAACCCAATACATCAAACACAGAAACAAGGCATGAACACACAGATGGATACACACAGGTAAACAGGAACACACAAACTCAACCCTCATTAACACAAACTCTCACAGCATGGGAGACACAGAAATGAAAAGTGCCTGCATTCACACACACACAACCAGAGCCACGTCCAGACAGTACCCCACACACAGATTGAAGAAGTCACAACATAGCACAGGAGGAAATACACAGCCACTCGCACTATTTAGCAATAAAGGTCTTTTTCATTCTTTCTTTCACCCCTGTAGGGAGCAGTACACGGGTTGTAGGACCCAGGCTATGCTGAAGGAAGAAGAGTGACATCATTCAGCTTGGACATCCTTAGCCAGGGCATGGAGCACAGAAGGTATCACAGCCTAGGTTAGGCATTAGGGAGCATGCCTGGGATGACTGAGCAGGAGAAGGTTTGTATTTCAATAAACCAGGGGCTGTAACAATCTCTGAACTGAAGAGCTTAAAGCCTTGTTAAAAGCAATGGTGCAGCATTCTAACCGGAGGGGCCGTGTTGTCATACAAATGAGATGAGTTTATTTTCTGAGCCGTACCATTTGTTCTGACAGGCAGGGCGGCTGTAAAAGCTGGCGAGGGCACAGCAGGGGGCCCGGCTCTGCGCACAGCGAGAGACCGAGGAGAGGAGAGGCAGAGCTGCACCAGAGTTTGGACCCAGACCAAGTCCCTGCCTCTACCTTCTGTAAGCAACAGCCTTGCAAAGAGACTAAGAGATGAACCAGCCGGCTGTAATACCGTGGAACAAATGTATTCTAATGAGAGGTGCCTGGCAGCCCCAAGGGCACTCTACACACGCCCATCTCTTCCTGCCCTCACCACCTCCTGCCTGGCTGCTCCACGCTGCCCAGATCTGGTTTCCAACAGCCAAAGATGCTGCACGGGGCACTGGGACACACTGTGGGGAGCGCACTCAACTCAAGTGCTCTCCTGTGTTGCTCCAGGCCAAGTTGTTATGAAATGTTTACCGAGGTGTCACCTGTGTCTCCCTGCTGGAATGAGACAAGGAAATCTCCTGGATGCTGTCTGTATCATCTGGGCTGTTGGTGATCCTGTGGTGTGTTTCCTGCATCCATTGTCTGCCTCTCCATTAAGGTGTCAGAAGGCCCCTTCCACTTCAGGCCAAGAAAAAAGCTTTGCAAAGAGCAACAGTAACTTTATCCCTGTTTCTCTAGCAGAGAAAATAAACTGCATAAAGCAAGGTGACTAGTTTGAAATCTGGTAATGAGCCAGACAGTCAGGTGTCTTTTACTAAAATACTAGAGAACACACATTCTTTACTCTGGGAATCCGTCAACCTGGCAGCAATGGGGCTGGTACAGGGTACACCAGAGAAACTGCCAACAGAGACCTGGAAAACACAGGCACAAGCATTCCAGAGCAGTTGCTATAGCCCAGAAATCGACAGCAGGCATAGGGATTGTAGTTTTACTTGCAGGATGCCATTTGTATTGAAACTATTGACATTAACCCCTTGATAGGTACCAGAGATGTTTTATCACTTCCCCTCTGACCAGCTTGCCAAGTTTCTATAGCAAAGCTTCTCCTTACAATGGCAAAAAGATGCCATTTTCTTTTGGCTGCTTGGGCACCATGACAACCAAACTGTGGCCACTTTCTCCTAGTCACCAGCAACAGATACAGGGAAAGACAGGGAAGCCAGCCATCATGGTTTGCTCCTTTTTTTTGTCACCAAAGCCACAGTTTGCTGGTTAAGAACAGAGAATACGTTCCTCCAGATCTGGAAAGAAACAGTGCTCTCTAGTCTCATTGATCCAGAGCCTAGTCCATCCTCTGTCACTGTTAGAAGAGCGTTTACTCTTTTGTCATGTGTACAGGTCAAAAACTACACTCAGCTTCCAGCTCTTTATTTCTTGCACTTCCCCAGTTAGGCTGCAGAAATTGGGAACTTCTGTTCACTGGCATTAGCGGCCAATGGTAAAAAGCAAAAGATTACCTATCCCATCACCAGTTCCAAGAGGCATTTAGCCACCCACAGAAAGAAGCAGACAACATGAGATCAGGGATGATATTTCCCCTTTAATGTAAATTTTCTCTGAACTCTTTTAAATGGGTTGGGAACCTCTCAAGGACAGAATTTTTAAGTTCTGCCTGCACAAAATGATCCAAATATTTTCTAGGTATATATAATGAGAGCAAAGAAACTCAGCACTGTGAGGATAACCTGTCTGTTGGAAGTAGCGTGGTAGGGATAACACCCTGGAGAATCACCATGAGATGGAAGCACCTCATCCAAACAACTCTAGATGTCTGTGGTCAGACTAGGAATATCCATGAAGCCAAAGGTAGGTAGGCATGCCTTTTTGGTTCCTTTAGGAGTCTCATACCAAACTTTCAGAGTCTGCTTTTAATACCTCATTAAATAGCAGCATTTAGGTTTTCTTATTTTGACCCTTTTAACTAACTCCCCAGCATCTAAAAATGTGAATTAAAGCAAGCAAAACAAATGTAAGAAATGCTTCTTACTCCTATTTGTATTAATTTCCCATGCAGCTTCTGCAGTACAAATACATGTGGTTGTGGCACTTAGGAACACAGTTTAGTAGTGAACTTGGCAGTGTCAGGTTAATAGCTGGACTCAATGATCTTGGAAATCTCCAACCTAAACAATTCCATGATTCTACATAGCAGACTTCCCAGTTCTGTTCCAATGAGGAGTTAATACAGCCCTAGCTCTATATTCTTTGTGCAGTGATAGTAGCATCATCCTGATCAGCAGCTTGGATCAGGTCTACTTAATGGAAGAATAAGTGAACTGACCATTTGGTTGCACTCAGTTGAGTTCAAAGGAGGGGAAGGTTTTGGATCATTTCCTCATTATCAGTCCCTGGCTGCTCCACCTCCTCTTCTCAGTGTGCCAACATAACTTATTCCAAGGCTTGTTGGGGTAGGGGATAGAAAGGGAGAACAAGGCAGACAGCCAGAGGATGGTCTCAGTCCTAAGGTGCTAGAGTGTGACAGCCTTGTTTGGCCAATACCCTAGAAAATGAATTCAAGATGAACTGGATGTAACAGCATCCAGTTCAACTCTGACACTCTATACATTGGGTACAGTGGGGATATAACAGGCACTCATCTCCTGGATACACACCAGTACCTGTAATTCCTGCCCACCATTGGCCAAAGGCCATATGTACTTCAGACCCCAAAGCTGTGGCTGTGCTGAGACAGAACTAGGGCTCAGATAATATTTTACATATCTCTGACACTAACATATGACTCTTAACAGTCCTGTTAGCATTGAACACCTGCAACATCAAGCAGGAAAGCAGCTTATTTCCAGGAGCAACCCCCGCCAATCCCCACATACTCTTGGGCTCTATTTTCAAAGAGAGATAAATGGTGCTTTTAATTAGCACCTTCCATTTTCATTTGAGCCTCAGGGTTTTTGGAGCTGGTCCCAAGAGGGAGACCAGGAATCTGAGGAAAATCAATCTTAATTCAAACCAGTAATAAAAAGCAGAACACTTGCTTCAGAGGGCTTGCAAAGAATCTCTTCAGCGTAAACTCTCCTTTCGTAACCTTTGGCCTCCTAATGCAGTGAGGAAGAGACTCTAAGAAGTGCTCTCATTCTTGTTTCATTCTACTTTCTTAATGTTTCCCATCTGAACTGGCAAAAACAAGGAGCAGAAGCCCATAATGGCTACATGTGGGCTGTGAAAACTTTGTAAGGAAACCTGAAAAAGTGAAAAAATAGTCCGGAGGCCTCTAATCAAACCAGCAGCTGAGCTATCTATGATGCTGTTTCCCAAGACAATGATGGAAATGCTGTATTCTTCATTGTCTGACCATTGTCCAGGAAACGTAAAGCGATAGCTGGAGATAATGTAGCTTAAGCAACCTAAACATGGCTTTGGAAGAAAATAACATAACTGAGGTTTCATGAGGCTTATCAGAATAATCTAAACACCTTTCCACTTGCGTAGGGCCAAATACCAAAAGGTCACAGTACACCAGCAGGTAAACTACTCCACAGACGTGCTCTTCTCCTGCCTCCTCCACCAATGCAGAATCTTAGCCTATTATGCCATTCACTGTCTAACCCTGCAGTCATTTCACTATGCAATGCTGCCATTTCCATTTGTGAAGAACTGAGGCTCAGAGGGACTCAGCAGGTTTCTGCCACATTAAAAACAGCTATAGTTTCATCTCTGTAGGCCCTCTATAGACAATGGAGAGAGCATTACTATGTCCAAGTAGTAACTGACTGTGTGATTACAGATGGTAACTACTGTGTAGGTAAGTATCTTAGAATGAGATGACTCCCAGATATTTAAAGCAAGGTGAGACAAAACCTACCTTAAGTGGTTTTCTCAGAATTACATAGGAAGTCTGTGCTCAAATAAAGAATTGCTTCTCATTACCTGAAGACATCATGGCCACATAAAACATGCTTTGCCCAGCATGCAGTGGAAGGTGCCAGGAGTTACACAGTTTTAGCCCCTGCATTCTGATTCCATCTTTCTGGATGTCACTAATCAGACAGACCTGCCCAAAACCATCCACAGTGCCTTCCTCAGCCAGACTACCTGAACCTGTCCAGACTATTAGTGGATGTGCCTGCAACATCCCTCTGCCATCTTTCCCACAGTGCCTTCCAGGTGCAAGAAGCAGACACAGCCAAGCTG
Source organism: Monarcha castaneiventris obscurior (assembly GCA_026261815.1). NCBI lineage: Eukaryota > Metazoa > Chordata > Aves > Passeriformes > Monarchidae > Monarcha > Monarcha castaneiventris. The sequence continues at coordinate 19,397,568 of JAMPIT010000886.1, forward strand.
TCTATGTCCAGTCTTCTTGATGCCAAGGGAGGTGAATAAGTAAAACCATGCCATTTCAGAGTGACTAAAACCCCTGCTTAGCCATCTCAAATGAATTTCAGTCTATAACTAGTACAGGATGAGGGCCATCAGAAGAGAGTGAGAGTTCTCCCAGAAACCCACTAGTTAAGATCTCCTTGTCAAACTGAATGTCTCCATTAGGTCAACTGTGCAACAAATACCACCAAAAAGTTACAAATCTCAGAAGGAATGTTTATTCTCAGATGTAACACTGGCATCAATGTACCAGGGAAAGCCAGACCTGGGGGGCAAAGATACTACTAAGACAATGAAAGAAATTTCCAGACTGATCCTGTTCCAGCAGATTCAGAGCTCTGCAGTCGGGTAGGAGCATTCAGACAACAGGTAGGGCTGTAGATCTGACTCCTCAGACAAGAGAGGATGGAGCTGGTATCATTACCCATGCTGAAAATGCAAAAGGTTCCCAGATACAGAGGAGTTCAGATACGAGAACAGACACTCTGAACTTGTTGATCAACAGTGAAAAAAAGAGGATGCCACTGAGACCTCATCCTGGAACTTTTCCCGAGTACTGGCCCTGAGCGGCCACAAGCTCCCAGACTGCTGGCTCCAGAACCCACTTAGGATGCCAGAGTCCTGGCTGTGCAACCTGCCACATGCTTGCAGAAACCTGCTTCCCTAATTTAATGCAAGCTTGTAGAGTTTTGTTTCTGGAACCTATCCTGAGCAGCAGTGAGAAACTGCAATGGGGCTCTGCAACAGTACTGTCCCACTCCATGTTCTAGCATGACCATACACCAGCAGCATCCCGGTTCTTGAGCCCACTGTGGATGCAGTCAGAATGCTTGACTTAAATCTCCACCAGTTCTTTAACCTTGCACACTATGGTACACACAGTATGCAGCAAAGCCACTTAAAAATAAATGAGGAGAAAAAAAAAAGGGGGGGGGGGGAAGACCACATGACACAGTTCAACATCCTAGACAGGAGAGAGGACATTTTTCCCCAAGCCATCTCTATAGCCTTTACAGTTTCTTGCTATTGTAGCCTTTGGGAGAAGGCTGAGGGCAGCTATAGGCAACACAGCTAGAGTGCTTCAGAAACTGAGTGTTGGGGTTGGTTGTACTTGCTGACAGGGAAGTAAAAGTGTGCACTTCAGCTGAGAGGTATTTGAGGGAGACAGACTAAGGATGCAGCTACACTATGGTACATGACAGTGGCCTGGCTAGAGAGATCTCCACAGTTACAAAGCACATGCAATACCAGCTCAGCAGACAGCAGAAGATTCCCTTGGTAAGAGGTAAAGCACCACGATGACGTGTGTGGCCTCTGGCCTCATCACAGGTACAAGAAGCCTCATCAGGCCAGAAAGCACGGGAATAGGGCAGTGCTGAGCACCAGCCACCCTTGCCCCATAAAGCTAGCCAGACAATAATTTCCTGACTGCTGATTAGGTCTCAAAATCTGTGCTTCTTCTGCAGAGTCATGTTTCCATTTTAGTAAATTTTCCTTAGTCAGAAGGGACATGCGATTCTTCATCTAAATCAGAGCCAGGGTGAAAACTGGACTGAAAGCAGCATATCACTGCAGAGTATTTCCACTTCATCTTATTTCAAGAAAATTACATTGAATCAAAAACACCTGGCAGAAGAAGCCAGGCCAAAGCTGGCGAAACACGGAGGCTGCTCCCGGTAATTAATCCAGGATTGGGGTGGTGGGCTGCAACCAGAAAGGTTTACAGCTACCTTTACACTTCCATCCTGAGTTTCAGCTAAGGCAGCTTGGATGCAGCCCAGGATCAACGCCTATTCTCTCTCCGTCTATCTCCCTCTTTCCCCTCCCTTTCTCTCTCAGTAAATCCCAGAGGGCACATTTCCGTGCCAGAATAAGCGTCTTTGTGAGGAGCGAAGGGAATGCACAGAGCCGCTAATGAGAACAAAACTGGAAAGCAAAACCTCGGGCTGGGGAGAGCCTTCCTTCCGCCCTCCTCCGCAGCGCCGCGGCACCCTCGGCGACGCTGCCGGGGGAGGAGGGCTCGGGGCTGGGTGCCCTGACCTCTCTGGCTCTCCTACCCGTCTGCTCCAACTTCCCTGCCTTTTTAAGGCAGGCTGCAGAAAAGGCAGCAGAACAGCCTTTATCATGCAAATAACAAGAGTAAATGGGCAAATTCCCCGGTGGGCACTTGAGTGAAATGCAGAGCTTCTGGCAGCGGGGAGAGGGGGTTGGGGAGGGGGTGCTTTATTTGCAGGTCTCTGTTCTAATTTAATTGCAATGGCAGCTAAAGGAGACACCAGGGACCTGCTCTCATCCTCGGCACTTCCCGTCGCCTGCCAGGGCCACAGGCAGGGAGCACGAAAGGGGGAAGGATGGTGAGTGACGTCGCGGCAGAGCCGCGGTGAGGCTCCCGCACCGAGGTCTGCGGCGCTCCGAAAACGGGATTATGCCCTGGCTGCTGGGCACCTCCCCACTCCCGAGGGAATCCTGGAAAAAGATCAGGGAGGAGCGTGAGCGAGAGCTCTGGAGGGAGATGCGTTTGATCCGCTCCCTCCCAAGGCTCCAGGGAGTGCCAGCTTCATCCCGTCTTTGGGAGACTTGCGAGTAGGCTGTCCGCCGAACATCCCCGTCAGCACCTGCACCCCTGCGGGAGGGGGCTGCAAGACGTGCAGGGACGGATCAGGGGCTAGCTCCTCACGGCAACAAATCCCGGCAGCTACAGGATCAGCGTTCACTGCCGGCACGATCCCTCAGGAACGCAGGTCGGGGGTTGGGTCCAGTCCCGACGAGCAGCCAGCCTGAGCACAGGATGACAGAGGAAATGGGCCTGGCATTCAGGGACCGTACAGCTGCTAACCCACCTGCCGGTGCTGGTGACACCACAATGTGAGCTTACAGGTTCACAGAGGTGAGAACTGTGTATTGAAGCACTACTTCTGGGCAGAGACCAGAGCAGACTGACGGACCCAGACCACTTGGTGCCGTGCTTCCTTCTGTAAAATGGGAATAGTACTCCTTATATGAACAGACACAGCCTCGTGAAAGGGGTGGGTAGTGAAGCCTGTGCCAGTTACACAAAAAAAAACCAAACAAACCCTTGGGAGAACACCAGAGTACTCAGCGAACAGTGACAGGGAGACATACACTGCAGGATGAATGCCAATGAAAAGCAGCTGATGTAGTCAGAGCCAAAGGGAAGATACGGTGTTAGGAAAAACCCACAATTCCAAACTCTTCCTGCAGCTTAAAAACAAGCCCTACCATGACTGGATTTGAACCCTAAATCATCCTCAGTTGTTTTTAAAGGATATTTGGGAGCTATCCAATCCATCAACTGCAAAGCCCAGCTCATGAGAAGCATCCCCACTTTTCCAAAAGCTGTTGATGTCTTTTCCCATCCCACTTTTCATCACAGTCTGCTCCACTCAAATCAAGGATCAAAACACTTTGCACCAGTTTTCAGTGTGAACCCTACAGCTGCGTGGGGATGGTGGGAAGAAATGCTCTTCTGTCCTTCAGATAATGTGAGAAACTGAGATGGGCAGAAGCTAAGTGACTGAGCCAAGAAAATGTGACAGATCAGTGGCAGAGCCAAAGTTATAAGTCGTATTTCCCTGCATGAAGCCATCCGTTCTGATCGAAGCTACAAAACTCTTCTTTCTTAAGCTCTGGGACCTAACCTCCCCCCTCCTCTCCCTATATCCAAAAAGTTAAAACAGTGGAGCCACCTGTCCTGCACATAGCGCCTCTCAGTTGCAGAACTGGCACACTCGGGAGCAGGCAAGGCTGCCCAGCTGGCTGTCTCTGAGCAGCCCCAGCAAGGCTGAGGGTCCCGCTCGCTGGCCTCAGGGAGCGCGGGGGACAAGGCGGCAGCCACGACTCATTTGGCATTCTGAGAGGCTGGTGCGCAGCATCCCCATGCCGGCAGGGGGTAAATGAGAGCTCAGACATGAGTTATTGGAGCACTTACGTTCCCAGATTCTCCAAAACGTTGGGAAAAGGACAAACTGTTTAGTTGTAAAGAGCCTGGGGGGTGTGAATGGGGAGGGGGGAAGGGAGAAGGAGGGAGCTGTGTCAAACTAGTTTGCAGAGACTTTGAAATTGAACTCATAAGATGGGGAGGGAGACGGAGGAAACCAACCTCCAAGGCTTACCCTGGAAGCCCATAAGCCTCCAATGTGGATTCTGACAGCAAACTCGGGACTTGCCAAGCACCCCTCACCACCAGTCAGTAGGATCCAGTAAGGCTAGGAACAACACAGTCCACAGTCAACTGCTACTACATGGCTGCCTGCTGGGCTGCATTGTTTGGGAGGCAGTTTCAGTTGATCAGGAGAAGAAAAAGGAAAGCTGGGCAGAAGCTGCAGCACTAATTTTTGTCAGAAAGGGATGGTTTGTAGGTACCGCAAATATTAGAGTCACCCCAACCTTTTGATAAACATGAGCCACATCTAAACTTAACTACAGTAAGTCTCAATCAAACAAGAAGTCTTTAACTAATTGGTAACAGGCTAACTAGTTGAACAGTGTGGAGGTCCCAGCCACAGCTGCATGAAGTAATGTTCAGGAGAAACAGAGTGAAACTGAGGTCTCAGTACACCCAGATGTGCACAGGACATCTCAGAGGAAACTTGGACCTAGTTCAATTTCTACAGCTGAATCCTCCAGTAGTTAGAGATATACAACAGTAGGTTAGAGGCATCCAACTTTCCCATAAAAGAGCTATAAAATCTCCAGCAGCTACCACTCTTCACCACTCCAAGTATGGTGCAAATCAGATTCAGATCAACTGCTGGACCTATCAACACAGTGCAATGAGCAGAACCAGCCTGGCATTTCTCTACTGAACTGGGCTCAGAAAAGAATACAAAAAAAAGGGGAAGAGGTATTAGAGAAAGCTTTCCTAAATTATGATAAATTTCTTGTGGTCTTCAGACTTTTTATTTGTATCATTATGCTGAGACGTGTATCTTGCCGTGATGAAATTTCACTGGCAGCATACTTCACAGGAAATACATTTCCCCAAGCCTTATTGACCAATTCTTTGGATTCAGTGGGGATTCTAGTGAGTGCTTTTTTTTTTTTTCATTCTGCACTACAAGCAGTGAGGATGCTGATGTTATGCTAGGAAAAATGTCGTATCAAAAAGTACATATTCAGCTCCATTTGACTTCTAACTTCTCATTCTTGCCAGGCAACAGCCTCAGCATGGTACTACCACATCATATAACTTCCAGCCTATTGAGGATTATGTCCTAGTCACTGAAGCAGCACCTTTCAAAGGTTGCCTCTTCTGTGTTCTCCTTAGCACATGCAAAAGAAAATCTCCATCACAGACTGAATACATGAAGGCACACTGGATGTGCCTGAAGGAACTGCCCTGTTCACTGACTGCCAGGCATACTTACAGTCCTCAACATTTTGTAAGATCACACCCTGCCTGAAAAAACATTCAAACTGAAGGTCCAGCCTTCTCACAACTTTAGGAAAAGCTAGGTTGAAGAAAGCAATTTCTCAGTCAGAATACTGTAGTATACAGTAATTGTGCCAGATACTACCACAGTCTTGGTGACAAAGTTGTCTGCCATAGGAACTCAGTCATCACTGTCATGTTGCCCTTTTCAAGATAACCCTTCTCATGAGTACCACACTGATAACAGCACAGGAGAACTAAGTTTCATCTGGTACGTTTCCTATGACTTTATTCCTGGGCCCTTTGAAGAATCCAGTCAAACAATTTGTTCTCTTGGTTTCACACTCATTTCACTTATGTTTGTAGATTAGTTTTGAATACACTTCCTAAAAATCTGCTACTATCCCCACCTTGTCGACTTCTCTTTTCCTCTTGGCACCATTATCGATATATTTTCATATATTTTCTTTCCACAGGTTTTCTCTCAAATTCTCCCAGCTAAATTCCCTGTTTCATCTCTTAGATGGTCTTTAAAATAGCACATCTTGATTTCTTTTGCCCTAGCCCTCCCTTCCCCATTTCACCACCACCCCCCAATTCCATCTCCCAAGAACACTCCCCTGGCCGCACCTTCAAAACCTCCTCTTCCCACACATGTACCCCACCCTGCTTGCTCATTCATTTTCCATCTGCATCTCTCTCCTCCTGGATTCTTCTCTAAGTCTCGGTGATAAAAGTGCCAGATTGGAGTTGCTGTGTAAAGAGGGTTCATTTGCCATTTGCCACCATATGGGCCCAAAAGCAAAATCGTCAGCTAAGCGATTAAATCAAGTATGTCGAACAAAATGTTATGAACTGACATTATGGGTATATAATTTTATGCCATTTGTTGCCATCTGTTTATCTAAACAGCCCCCATTCCACACAAACACACAGAAGTCTCTGCCACGCTCACAAGGCTTCAGTGCAGGGGTCACAGTGCCTCCCTTTTCCTCCTTTCCTCTTTCTCTTATTCTGTCCTCCCATTCTCTCTGTCTGCATTCACTGTAGACTTGGAGCCTGGCCATAGACAAATCTTCCACTGCACTTCAGCACAGATTTAAAGGAAACCACCTCACAATAATCAAGGAGTTTGCCTTAGAGAATAAGGTGTGCTCACTTGCCTAAAGACTCTTGCCAAGTTCATTTCTATACAAGAAAATGAAGAAAGTATCCAACCAGAAAGGGGGAAGGAGAGAAAGAGATAAGAGAACAAGTGGTGGTCAGCAAATTGGTGTTATTTGTTGATCCTCATCTGGGACAGAGAAGGGAAAATATAAGGATAGATTCTACCAGGCTTCCTTGTTCAGACGAGCTTTTTCTCTGCTTCATTTTACATTTTCCTGTGTCTCAAAGTAGATCACAGTCTATTTCAAGGTTAGGTGGTGGTTGTGACAGACTGCATACTGACCTGGTGACCCCGTAGCCATCCTGCTCTCTGTAAGAATGTGAAGGCACCTACTACTCTAGACAATGCTTAACAAGCATAGCAGAGGATGAAACCATAAGCAGCTCCCCATCCTATGGGCTGAATTTATTCCTCAGTTTTAAGATTGTTCTGAGGAGGCTAGAGAGGAGGTATCAAAGAGACTATATGTACATAACAATTAACTGTTTCTTTCAAAAGGAGAGGAGCTACTTGTTCCACCAAGAACAGCCAGAACAGACAGAAGATTCAACATGATAGTTTATCTCAAGTCCTTAGAAATTCACCCATTTGCACCACTTTTTGGACCCAAGTTTCCATCATCCACATTACTGCTCATGCAGATGATGAAGTGGGCCTTCCTTGCGACCACTGAGAAGATAAGGCATAACTATGTCTGAGCCGAGTACATCTCAACTGGATACATCTCAGTATCGAGTCTGTTCTTGAGGGCTACCTCATGGTTTAAGAGAGTTGGCAACCAAGCAAGGAAAATATCTTCAACCAATTAGCAGTGTGTCTTGTTAATGATTTTAAAGAACTTTAATGCTACCTTTATTTTATTAATTGTTCTGACAGGGTGTCCTTCCTTTCCAGATGTCCTTAGTCTTTGAGGGAAGCAGCGTATCAGTAATTGTCCCTGTAGTTCTGAATGTGACAAGGTGGGTGGGAACATTTAGCTTTCTTCCTACCTGAACAAAACCCAACTCACTGCATACTCTGTAAAGAGAGCCAGCTCCTCTCTGTGAATCCCTCTTTCTCTTTCACATAATTTCAATCAGTCTGAGGGTTCTTTGGGGGAGAGTGTTGAAGAGGAAAATGGAAATCTCTCACCATTTAAGTCTCCCATCCTCATTCATGGGGCTACTGAACTGAGCATATGTATCTCAGCATGGTGTAAATGGGAAGGTATTATGACTCTGTTACTAATGAAAAACAGTGACCAGACATTTTTCAAGTGTCTGGAGCACAGGTTTTGCTCAGAAGCCAGCACTTGGCCTCAAAAGTGTATGTATTTCCCAGGCAGCGGGTAGGTTTAGCTACAAAATGATTTGGCCATGAAGCATCCCTTTATCTTGGTTTTTTTCACCACTGACAGTTCTATATTTAACACCCCCAGGCCATCTGACCACTGTATGCTGGAGCCACCCCAGCACATAGCTCAGATCTGCAGCCGCACAGTGGAACCCAGAAAGCACTGCTGCTTCTCCCCAGGGAAACTTTGCAGGCACAGGGAAAAAGCTAAGCACCTACTTTAAAAAGCTCAAGAGATTCCTACAGTTCCAGTGGATTTTGGATAAGGCCCTAAATGCTGGCAGTTCACGAATGATTACACAGCAAGGGCATACTAATAAACAGGAGGTCCTTCTTTTCCAAGGCCATTGCTGATCTTCAGCTAAGGAAGTACAAATACACAGAACTACCAAGGAGGTTCTCAGCACTTGGCAGCAGCAAGTGCTCTATGCCGAGCTGCCCTGCTGGAAGCACAGTGTACTGCTCAGTTCAGGCCAGCTCTTGTCTGAAAGCAGGCAGCTGTCTGCCTAGCTGTTAATGCAGCTTTGCACTGTGTGTGCATGGCTTCTATTTCCTTCCTGCTAGGACAGAAACAGTGAAACACCTCAAAGACCCCTGGACAGCCTCACCTAGTCCAGAGACAGCAAGTCACCTGCTTAGAAGAGCAACCTGGCATAAGCACAGCCCACCTGTCCTCTGGGTACTGTACCAGCTTCCCATCTGCTCCCAAGTGCATCTGAAGGTGGCCATTTTAATCTAATAAGCATTTGATCACTCCTGTTCTAAAAGGCCACCTCTCTGCCAGCACATCCACAACTACTGCCTTCATCAGATAGGCCCCTTCTCACAGCTGGGTGTCTGCTGGCTATGGCTGTCATCAGAGTTGTAGTAGGCAGCTGCTGCAGGCAGCCATAGTGCTCTTTGCCCCAGAGCTTGATTTCTAACGAGGGTTAGAAGGAGAGAGAATGGCGCTGGTCACCACTGCTTCCCAGTACAAGAAGCAAGGGTTTTGCTCTGCTGTATTAGGCACAGCCATTCTGCTGCTTCAGCGAGCTCTATCACCCCTGCTTTTCTGCAAGTGATGCCCAGCCTCCCACCCAAAGCCAGGTTTCAGGCTACCTCTTGTAGCGCAGAACCACTGTGTGACTCTGGATCAGCCCTTGCAGCAGATAAAGCAGTCACCAGCAACAGGCAGGGACAGGAGGGTACCACCAGAGCCCTCCAAATTCCTCCAAGGTGGTGTGGACACAAAGATGTTTAAGATGAATGCTTTACCAGCTTCAGAATAATTGAGATATTTGATACCCTTCAGCTGGATATATGAGCTTAAACCAATATATTATCAAAACCACCATAAATCATTCCTCTTAAAGGCCAAAATAAGAGAAGGGGGGAAAGTGAAGGCAGGATCATACAGAAAAATCACAAACTGGGAAGAATAAAACTTCCAATATTCATTGCAACAGCCACAAGGAAAAGAGCACATGATAATGTACAGAAAAGTACAGTCTTGGATATTACACAGCAAATACATAACTGGAGAGTCAGGAAGCCAAACTACCAAAGAAGAATCAAAGGTGTATTACAAGGAGTCAGAATGAACACAGTAAGTAATACAAGTGGAAAAGCTGTGCTGTCTCAGATTCTGTGACTGCTAAATCAAAAACTAAAATAGACTATGAATCATAATGTAAACAGAAGAATCATCATAATGAGGAAACTCCTTGACTTTCGTGGGACAAGGATGAAGAATATCTTACTACTGTAGAGACCAAAAAGGTAACTAACAATGTAAAAAGGAACATATTTTGTTGTCTGCAAGAAGAAAAGTATTTGAGAAAGACAAAGATTTGACAATTTACAGTAGACGCATCAGCAGTATTCAAAAAACAGTGCTCTCACTTGTGCAGACTGCACACTCCTTTAGAGAAACGCTGTTTCTGCAGACTGCCATTTGGGCTGTTACTAGAACAACAAACTGTTGATGGTATGGATACAGATGGCATTTTAAGCTGGGGTAAAACAGCAGAAGAAAATGATCAAAGGCTCAAGGCAATTGTGAAGAGAGCAAAAGCTGCTGGGCTGAATGAGCATGAAATATGTAAATCCCATTTAAGAGAGACAACATACCCTCCAGCAAAAGCAGAAAAGCATGCAGGTAGATTATGATAAAGTTGAAATCACCATCAATATCCATCCTTCAGCATACAAAGGGGTGCCAACAAAGGGTAAACTGCAAGGAATACATGCCCAAATAAGCTGTATGAACCAGCACCAACAGCACCACTCTGCAGAACTGTCCAAAGAATATAAGATTAAAACCTCAATAAAATAGCATGAAAATAAAAGAGCTAAAGGCAATACCCCCGTAGGTGTTAGGACAGTAAGCACAGAATTAATCTGTCAGTGGCAATTTCAAGGAGGGTAGTGACATTGACATTTTACAGCATAACATTTAATATTGAAAAGAGCAGCATATGCCTCTTTGGCACAACAAAAATTAGATGGATGCAACAAGATGATGATGGGACAAGGTACACTTTTTCTTTTTTAACCTTTTTTACTTTTTAATATGTGTTCCCTGAAGTAACCAATAATTCCATTTTGCCATTGCCCCAACAAACACTTTAAAATTAAGACATACTTTCAAATGAAGCCATATAGAAGTATTGGCTCTGCTGGTCACTGAACCAATCTCCAGGGCATTTAACAGAAGTCCAGAGTCTAATTGTGTGTATATCAGCCTCATTTTAAAATTAATAACTTTGTCTCAAATTCTAGACCATGATTTCCTAGAGGAAAGACTACATTTTGACTGAGATTGTGTATTAACACAGTTTGGGAATGCATGCTTCCAACCACGAGCACAGTTCAAGGTAAAGCACTTCTGTCACTAGAGAGAATTCTCTAAAATTGGTGCCCAAGATACTGTGCTGTCTTTATACTATCAGAATTGTATTGTTCATTTGGGAGCTGAGAAATCTTAAAGGCATCTCTAAATTATTTTATATAGGCCACAGGTGAGCAGAATTCCAGTGGGGAAAAAAAGAAAGTGCTATGACAGGCAGTAATGTGGATGATACAGAATAACATAGCCATCTTGTAAAAAGCATCCTATGTTTGAAGCCAAACATTTCCTCTTCCCCCACTTAGTTTTATGAAAATGTACTAAAGCTAAACACTCATGTCATAAGTAATTTTTCTAATCCTGGTGTACCTGACATAGTAACATCTGACAGGTAGCTGGCACTCACTGACAAGGGATTACAAGAATTAAGGTGCTATGAAGTAAAGTACTGGGCAAGTGCACAGTGCATAGTTCTCATCAAGTCCAGCCCCAGGATGCTGGTAAACATCAACCCAATCAACAAGCTGAAAAAGAGCAAAGTGACAGAGGACTGGTAAACACTCATTTTACCTCCTGACCTTTTTTTTCAGAAAAAAGCCTTAAGAAAAGGAATGATGAAATTGATAGTACAGGACCTCAGAATCACAGATGTGTGAAATACATACATAATTAATCTGAAACCCAGTATAATTTCCATGGAGATGGTTTTCATTAAATTAAAATTTTTATAATTTCAAAGCAATTGCAATAATAATTTCAGTCAAAATGTGAACAACAGCTTCTGCTAAGATGTTGATAGTATTGGCAATGCATTGTGAAATGCATTGGGTTTGTTCAGCAAGCAGTTGAAAAATCAATGAATGGGAAGTCTGATTGACACTATCAGATGTCTTCTTCAGATAAACAGCAGATCACAATGAATACCAGCTCATACTCAGTGGATTTTAGGATTCTACCTCAGACCAACAAATAAGGACACCTTCTCGTCATTATTAGCTATTTCAGGTCTTTGGAGAAAGCCCAGGTAACAGTAAAGCACTGATCACATACTTGAAGGGAATTTTCCCCAGACAGAGCATTTTGTAAGATCTCTGGGACTAGGCTATCTTTTATTTTTCTTCTATATATTACTGTGCTAGGAAACTCATGGCTATGGCCCTACAAATCAATTACACTTTCATGGCAGTGTAGGTGAGAATTGGGAAAGCATTTTCTGACAACTCACCAAAGGCTTCTCTTCTATGCACAGCATTCAAATTAATCCTGTTCACTTGCAGAGGCCAAAATTCCTTTCTCCAAATTTCTCCTTTTCTTTCTAACATGAGGTGACTTATATGCCTCCAGTTTACTGATCATGGCCTAACTACCAAAATGCCACAGGTCACATCATAAATACTTCAAGTGAGATGCAAGCAAACTGTCAACCATTTCCCAGGACCAGGGTAAGATCTAAACAACTTGCGAGCTCTGGAATTCTACAGAGAAGGATGGTTGAGCAGATAATCCCATTCTACAATAAAATCATCAGATGCAGTAAATGTCCTATCTTACTTAATACAGCCTAGGTGTTGTGTACATCCCACCTTTACCAGGAAACACAGGCAGAATCTTTTGGATATGATATCGTGAACCATTTGTGAATATGTACATGAATACCCTGGACTAAACTCTTACAGGCATTTCAAAACCAAGCAAATAGCTGGTAGCTCTAAAAGTCTTGCTTCTACTTCAAGCCTGGTGATAATTGCAGGGACTAAAACTCAGATCCTTAATTGTAAGTTGGCATCAAATTAGAATGAAAAGAGAGGAAGCTAGGAGCTAAGCTTAGAAACCAGGGAACAAATCATCTGCCACTGTGTGACAGGCAAACTGTTAGAAGACTTCAAGAAACAAGTTTGAGAGATGTCCGCCCATTCCAGAGCTGAATGAAGCCCAGAAAAATGAGAAAGAATTGCATGGTGAATCTAGATCTTTTTCATCCCCTGGCCTCTCTTGTAAAACAATACAGGGCACATGACACACTACAATGGATGAGCATTTTATTTCACTGCAAATAGACCTTTCAGTCTGCTTCCTGCATGTTGGACTACAGTTCTGTCACTCAAATCACTCCTGATTTCAGCAAGAGTTGCTTACAGCCCTATTCTTCCTTCTGTGGCACTGGCTGACATCGGGAAAATGATGCTGAAGAGAACTATACATTAACCTTCTCATCAATGCTATGGGAGTAGAACAAAGAGCTTGGATTGACATCTCACAGAAAGCTGGGGTCCTCTGTTCACACAGCAGCAACTGAAATTCTTGCTGCTTAATTTCCCTTCCAAAATAAGGGAAACTAAGTAAGTACCCACATAGTGCCCAGCAACTACTACTTACAGGATTAGGCCTTAACACAGCAAGAGTAAATGGATCTCAACGATCTCTAGAGATGTGAGCTGCAAGCAAGACATCTTACAGTGCCTTTCAAAGATGAAACCCTGCTCCTCCAGCTTAGCAGAAGAAAGAATCCTACCCCTTAGCCTTCCTCCAGATAAACAAGCATCTCCATTGTTGCTTTACAGATGTCAAATGAATCTCATGCTTTTGTCCCTCTCTCTTTACAGCAGTAACAGAATTGCACCCTAGTCAGACAGGAACCCTAAGTGGAAGGAGGAAAGGTCTAGTGGGACAGATGGATGAGCAGAGATGTAATTCCAGAGAAAAGCTGCTGTCATCCCATTAAAGATGAGGTTAAAGGTAGCTGCAATGAAAGAGTGGGAGATATTTCACTGGGGGAAATGGAGTGGCACTGAGCTTTGAAATTGCACTGCGTGAGAATATTAATAAAAAAGTTAATGACGCAATGTGCTTTTTGCTCCACATTAATTACACTTTTACATTCCAGTTTTTAATGCATTTTACACAAGACTTTATTTTACATTCCAGGAAGGGGAAAATATAATTGCCGCTTTAATTTCTATAGCCAAACCCTGATAAGATCACAGCTGTGAAAATCTCATAAAAAGCTTTAAATTAAGTTAAAAAAACAGTTCCCTTCCCTCCTCCCCTTACTTCTCTTCCTGCATGAGGTGCTATCAGTAGAGATGGCAAAAGTGTTGCTTCAAGGCAGTGTTGCTCCCTGTCACAGAGATCTTTTCTGGAGGCAGCACCAGCTTACGGGGCCTGGACCATCCAACACCATGTAGGCTGCTGGGGCTCACCTACCTCTATAGGCTGTCAGTGGGAATAAGCCCTCTGCCAAGACCATTTGGGTGTGCAGGGCCCTAGCTGTAACACACATAGCTCTGGTTACTACCAAAGGCACAGTTCCAATGCTGGGGCTGCGTGTGCACAGACAAGACTGAAGACATCACACTGCTACAGACTGTAAACTGAGGCTTGGTGAAATAAATGGTTTACATGAGATAAATGAGAAATGAATGACAGGAATTGCAAATTATTGTTTGATTCCTGTCAGAGATTATATCTGTCACGGCAGAAATAGATCAAATAAGCTATTGTGAAAGTGAAGTAGCCTGATGCACCTTCCTTATTCCTTTGCAAGGGACAGGTTCTGGGTCTGTCCACAGTGTGTCTTTGCAGACAGCCACCCCTCTATAGCTACAGATTATGTCAAGTCCTAAGGAATCACTCAACACATGGCCCTGCCTTGGACCCTGACTTTTCTTTCACTCAAAAATCCCCATAGACCTTCAGATCCATTACAGGCATTGCACAAAATCACAGCAAGACTACATTCCTATATCACAACCATCCCTTTCCTTTAGGAATTTGAAGAGAGGCCAATTCATCACTGCACCTACAGCTCCTAGTGCAGCTAAAGCAACATAGCCACACTGTGTGTGCATGGCACTTGTGCTGTGTTGGGACAGTGGTTGTATGGTACAACATATGCAAGTCTGTACGTGCTCAAAGCAGTGTGCAGATATTCTCCTACCAGGAAACCGATTTGGTTATGGAAATGAGTTGAGACTGCACTGGCAACCGGACAAAACCAAAGGGGAATCAGACCTTTATCTACTCTTAACAGCAGTCACCTACAATTTGAAACATTCAAGCAGACCCTTTCATCAATTTCCTCATTTTTATTCATGCTGCGGATCCTACCACATTACTTTGATTCTCCACATTCTCATCCCAGGAACTCCAGGATAAGCCAGTGACTTTGTCATATACAAAAAAATATATCTCTTCCAATGTAATGTCAGTGTTCCTAAACTTATGGATCCCCATCTCAAGATTCCTAACATAAGCTTATCATTAAGGTGAGAGATTAGATAATCCATCCTCCTGCCCTTGAAAGGATCACTTACACAAGAATCTTGCTTGGCATATATCCCTATATGGACCAGAGTCACTTCTGTTAGAAGCCTGTGACCTTGCTGAACCACTTCTCCTTGGACTCTTGACTTCTTTCCCTCAGAATGCCAAAACTTGATATCCCTGTTTTTTCTTTTCTGAATTCAAGCCCAGTCGTACTAGTCTCTGTATTTCCATCCACCATTGCCACCTATATGTCTGTTCTTGTGACTTCATTGGAGAAAGATAAAATCTCACCCATAAGTTTCTGCAGTAAAAGGGAGTACTCAGAATACCCCATTCCAAAACCCCATGTAGACCGGACAACAGAGCTAAAGAAAGGTTCACCTCTCCATAAAGGTTTTGTTGATCCTTTTGAGCTCCTGCTCCGGTCTAAGTTCCCAATTTACACCTTTGTAAACAAAAGCAGAATCTATCACTCACATGCATATTATTTTCCTTGATTGTTCCCTACATGCAAAAAGCAAAAGAGGAATGTGTTTTCACATGTGAAAGAGAGAGGGAGTGAAGAAATAGGAGAGATTGAGAGAACGGAAGAGAGAGAGGCTCTAAAACCTCATTTTCCTGGTAATTTACTCTTCTATTCAGTTGAGTCCTGCTGCTCGTAAGCCTATTCCTGTTACAATATTAGATATAAACAAGTAAACTGTGTAATGGATCACATTAAGCAGGCCCTGCATCTTGAGGCAGGATTTAATTTGCATGGCAGATTATCTTGTCTGCAGTAGGAGAGGCACCCTGGGGCACTGACTGCATTAATAGGATCTAGTTTCTTAAAATCCATTAAGTCAATTGAGTGGACCAGTCTATAATCTCATTTCAAATCCAGCGTGAAAATGCTTAAACACTAGCCCTATGACACTGACAGCAAAGAAGTGACTAAAGGGACACTGGAGACTGCACTCTGCCATACTGCCTGCCTGCTGGGAGTAGGCAAGAGAAGGGAAATGGGTAGGGCTCATTCTCTTTTAGCAAACTCTATTCAGAAAGATGCTGACAGCAGGAGTGAGGTGAGGAGTCAGAAACTATGTAAGGGGGAGGAGTAGAGTTTCTCCCAAGTAATGACAGTGAGTTGTTAAATGATGTCAATTGGCTGATGACATTTTGGGTACCTTATTCCTCTGACACAGTCAGAAATACAAGATTGCGAAGGGGGGATGCCTTTACAGGGGTGTTCTACTATGAGTCACAAGAACTGGGATTTTCAAACTATCCAGAAAAATAGAATGAGTCTGAGAAATGTGGTGTTGCAGTTAAAATACAGGACTAGAATATGAGAACATCAAAGCTGTGGAATCCTAGGCTTGTGACCCCTCTGCTCTGGACTGCCACCAGCAGGCAATGTTCTTGAACTCAGATACATTTGGACAAGGTTATTCTTGGCCTAGCTGATCTGAGTAAATTTTTCCCATTTGCCCCATGGGAGAAAATTAGATAAAGGCTCAATTTATCTTAACCCTGTCCGCAAAGTCCCCTAGGTAATAACTCTTGGTTTGGATATATGTAAACTATTTAACATAAAGGGCCTCCAGTCTGAGATCTGGGTACCTTGACCACATTACATTAACACTGTAACCACAAATAGCACCAATAGTAGTAGGGGACACACAAAGCCAGATATATTGAAACTAGACAGATAGAAACTCAAAAGGAAGTAAAAAGACATAATAACATAACCTAGAAACTAAAAGAATAAGAAACCTCCAGGACCAGATGGCATTTATGCAAACACTCAAAAGAAATCAAAGTTCA
The DNA here is from genome assembly GCA_026261815.1 of Monarcha castaneiventris obscurior. NCBI lineage: Eukaryota > Metazoa > Chordata > Aves > Passeriformes > Monarchidae > Monarcha > Monarcha castaneiventris. The sequence goes on from JAMPIT010000886.1 coordinate 19,414,395, forward strand.
TATAAGTTACTAACAAAATCATTCAATTTATCATTAAAAACAGCCACTCTCCCATCAGGCTGGAGTGGAGCCAAAACTCTGCACTTCTTTTAAAAGAGGTGCTAAGGGCAATCATGGGAATTATAGACCTCAGTGAGCCTTACGCCACTACCAGGAAAAATAGCTGAGAAAATCATTAAAGACAGAGTTATAAAGCACCAGGCTAGGTGAGTGTAATGTGGTAAAGAAGCAGCTCAGCTTCTCCAAGCTGACTTTCTGACCTGCTAGTGTTCCTTGGAAATGTCAGCAGCCATGAAGAAGCAATGATAAGTAGGAGTCACCTAGCTACTAAGGATTTAACAAAAAACACATTCAAAACTTTTAGGGCTCCACTCCTGCTAATATGTGTAAGCCCTAAGGGTGGGATTTTACAGCACACCACAGATTTAAAAAAAAAAAAAAAGTAAGTTGTACTAAGTTCTTGTAAGAATCCCATTCCTCTAACTGTGGCAGTGCCTCTAGAAGGCATCAAACTCATGTTTTAGTGCTTAAGACAGGCCTTTCCCACACAGGTGAGCTGTGGCAATAGGCTCCAGCAAGCTGCTGCAGTGCCTGGCTCCTGGACCCCACACAGAACCACGTGTCCTGTATCTGGAGTGGATGTCAGACAACCATACCAGGTATGTCCTCAATGCTGAAGCATGTTGGGAACAGGCTACTGCTGAAAGGGATGCAGAAGTACTGTTCAAGGGCCTACTACTGAAGGGTGGCAGAACATTGCCCAGCGTCATTCCAAGCTGCTGCAAGTGAGGCCACCTCATGAAACCACAGGATACAAGAGGTCAGAGGGAAACTGATCAGGTTCTTAAGCATTTAAGCAAAACAAAAATGGCATCTCTAAGGGAAACCTGCTCCATAGCCAACAAATCACCCACTTTCCGTCTCACAATCGTGTGGCTTTGTTCTGATGTATTTATAGTGTCTTGGATCTAGCTGATTTACACGTTTCCACTTCTTATTCCTTCCCAGCTGGAGTCTCTCAGTTTGCCATGCCTGGCAGCACTCGCACTGTTACAGGTCTCAGCACTGGTTCATCCCCTACCAACACATAGCTTCTCCTTCTTAGCTTTCAAATGCTGCCAGGCTTGCTGCCCAAGGCAATTGTGTCAGGGGAGCCCAAGGGACTGATATTAATCCATTGGTGAATACCAGTCATAATGAGTCCAATATATTCTCCATTTCAAGAAATCTCTCAGCTCTGATTTCTAGACACTATATAGAGCTCACTATATACCCATCCCGTTCTTATTCCCTTCCTTAAATATTCACTTTGTAGAGAGACAAGATTACATGGAAGATGGATACTTGGTTAGTCCGGTGCATCAGATTTTATATTCTAAGCACTGGACTGTTGCACATCATTTTTCACAAAATTGCAGAGGCACAAGCACAGCTCCACTCTTTTCCTTCAGAGCTGTGTACTCTGAGTGCCACCCTCCCCAAATGGACACAAACATTCACACAGCAGTCCCTGCTCAAGCTCAACATTTTCACAGCAGTCATTACCCAAACTGCTGAACATAACCTCCAGGGTCATGACCAATAATGGCAGGCACACTCCTTTGTTAACTCTAAAATTGCAGCAGGCAGTGCCACAGGACCCCTGATGGGGTAGGTGCCCATGGACAAATATCCCTTCTACAGACAATTCAGTGTAAGAAGGGGGAGCACTTTTGCCTGGGGTGAACAACTGCTATATGCCCTGGAGAGATGCAGAAGGAAACTTTCAGCTCATGGGGTTTTATTGCTGGTTTTGGGCCATTCCCTGCTGCCCCTAGAGGAGGCTTGTGGCTTAAAGAGACAACCAACAGTGTCACCTTTTCTTAAAAATATACCATGACACTGGTGAACTGCAGCTTGCAGAGCAAACCACATCATCCTGAGTACTCGCAATTGGTCACGTGATGTCCTGCATCATCACAAACCAACACTATTTTCTACCTTGAAGGAAAGGGAGAACCATCGGCTGTTTGCAAACCACAGCATCATCTAACTCTCACACACAAACCACAGATCAAAGGTCTCCACTTTCTAAACCACAGGGGCTCCCAGGGGCTCCAAGAAGCAGATGTCTAGCAGTATACTTTCTGCTAGACACTAAGACTGTGCAGTCTCTGCAGTATGTGGTAGAAGGGAAAACATTTCCCTTTAGATACCCTACATACTTATCCAAAAGATACAAAAACACCCAGTCACTCACACCTGCCTGTAGGAGGCACAGCAAAAACTGAGGAGAGCAGGTGGAGACTGTTCCACAGAGCTAGTGATACGCAGCACCGATGTGGAGCACTGGCTTATAAATTGGGTACAAACAGCACAGCAAGGAGGAGAAATGGGCTTCTGTACCTTGAAATTACAGCAGGATAGACCAGGAATCAATTTGACACCTACCCTTCTGCTCTTCAGCTTCCACGTTACAATGAAGCAGCTCACCTCTACCTTGAACATATATGAAAGATTGAATGTGTACCCTTCCTGAAGCCATTGGTATCTGCTCAAGCCTGACAAGATATTGAAACAACAATTCCAAGAAGCACAAACTACGCCATTCATCTCCCTGAGTGGCTCACTTGCCTCCTGATGACAATCTGCTAAATATCTTCAGTTAATTAGTCCGCTGTTCTTTGAAGCAAGTAAAAATGCAATGTGACTATTGTGCTAGGGCTATTTTTATATATGCTACTCAAAAGAGACAGTTCATTTTGTTGAAAAGAGCTGGCAGTTTTGTGGGATGCCTCAACTTATCTTTCCCTCATCAAGAATGACTCAGATTCAACAGGCCCAAAAAACCACCAAGACAGACAAACCAAAGGATTCTTCAAGGCGCCCTCCAGAGCCCACAGCATGATTCAGCGGATGCTGTGGGCTTCTGCTGTGCTTCAGAAAAGGGTCTGCCAGCACCTGGGTGGGAGAAAGGCCATGAATTGCACTTATCTGAGGATGTGGGGGAAACACACAGTTTTAGGAGACTAATATGAACATTAGCAAGGTCTCTGGTTTGAAGAATTAAGGAAGAAAGATTAAAGCAAGGCCATTCTCTCTTGTCAATTTAAGTGTATATATATCTAAACAGAAAGAATTAAAATAAAGGATAAACATGAGAATTTAAAAATCTTTGAAAATAAGTCAAATATGTCAGCACAACAACTTTATCCAGGACTGGCAATATAATACAAATGTGCAGTGAAGAATATGAGAATAGACAGTAGGATTTGGCATTCATGGTGGGAGCTTTATTTAACATGAAAAGAAAGATGGGTTTCCATGAGCTTCATCAAGTCAGAGATGAAAGATAACATCCAATAACCATCCAATAACAAATTCATTAATTTGTCTTATCAAATATACTGAGCCAAGACATATTCCCCAGCTGGGAAAAACTAGGACCTGCCATCTCCTGGGGTGTCACTGTAGACTGGGTGAGCTGCAGACAAATCCCTAAAGCCTGACAAGGGTCTGTCTGCTGAAGACTAATGACTGAATGATCAGAAATCCAATCCTCTCTTTGGCAGCCCTCTGTACTGCGAAAAAACTGATATGAAAGCTGCAGTGTATGGCCCAGGCTCATCCCTTGGTAGGTCCACAGAATTTAACAGCTTTATCAGAAATGGCTTTTGACCAACATGTCTGTGACAGTTAAAAGTAGGCATGGTCTACAATAAACTTTGGCTTAAACGCTGAACGAAGATCATATAGAGTGCCTGCAACTAAAATTAAACATGAAGACTATCAGCTTCAGTGAGTGCAAAAGAAAGACCTCAGCCAGAAGGAGAAAGGAAAAGTGTTAGGAAAAGTAACTTGCAAGCCATCCTTCATCTTCTGGATGGCAGCATTGGTTTAACCACAGCATTGGTTCTTTCCAGTTCTATGCTACAGCACTAGTAACAGAGTTGCTGGCTCCCATGTATATATTTCTTTGCATCCTATCACACAGAATAGTCTTCATATTCTCCAAGCATATGGAAAGCTAACTTTACATGGTGGATATTTTATTTTAAAGAGAGAGTTCTGCTTGAACCTTCTCTTTCCATGCAAAGTGGCCTAAAAAGGTAGCATAAAAGCAACCTAGAGACTGGTTTTATTTGCTTTGTAATGCAGGCATTTTTGTCTGTACTAACCTCTTCATATACTCCCAAGCTCAAGCAATGGAGTCTAAGAGAACATCCTGTTGTAGACTAAGATGTGCTCATCCAAGAGTACCAGCTTTTCTGGGTCTGTATCTAGGAAATGTAAAAGGCCCATTTGCACCAAGGGATCCAGGCACCAGGCTATAAGCTAAGGAAGATGAAAGCAAACATTTGTTAGCAGCTGGTGAGGGAACCCCACTCATTCCTTCCCCTAGGAGCTGTGTCTACCTTCCTATTTTGTAGTCTCTACAACACGTGTGGAAGTCTGAAGTCTTCATTCTTCCCGGCCCCAGACTTATAGACCCTGGGGGTCCGAGATTCAGAGGAAAAAGGACTCTCAATATGTGGCAAGGCAGCAGCTGAAGGTGGTTCAGCTGTTTGTCTTCTCAGTGCTGCAGTAATTTCCCAACTGATTTCTGAACTCCAGAAGAAATGACAAGGATGGAGGGGAGGAGGGGAATTAGAGGAAACTACGACTTCATCATTCAACAAGAGTTTGTGAGAGAGCAGGTTATGTTGGGGGACCACCAAACGCGACGTCTTTCATTGCCCCACCTCCCACAATGCAAAGGTGCAGTGTTACCTCTTCTCCCACTCCCCCCATCTCATCTACCCCCAGACAAAGTATTCCCGAGCTCACCATATAATGCAGTTTTTCATGGCATGCCTGCTTATCAGGACTCTGAAACTATGTGAGACATGCATGCAGACAATGGGCCTGTCTCTCAGCCACGGAGGGCTCTGAAGGGATCCCTTTCAGCGCTCACAGATTGCTCTGTGTTCCTTTAATTGACAGACTCGGCCAAGTCTGACAGCAGTGGCGTGCAGCTGGTGCAGCCTGCTCTGTCTCAGGTAGGCCACCTTTCAGCAGGGAAATTGCTTTTGATTGGCTTTATTGGAAGTAGCTTCTCCTATTCTGCTGGCAAAATACTCTTGTATTTAATGGCTGACAGTTTAGGACCAAACTCTCTTTCCCAGATGGTTACTTCTTTTCCCCATAGGCCTAAATAAGCTATCTTGAACAGGACTGGACCTCAGCCATAAGGTACAACCTTACTTGGTCAGAACTGCTAAGGCCATGACATTTTCTGGAGCCTAGTTTCTTTTATCTCTCAGATCTCCAAGATTTGTCTATGGCCTGAAAAAATTAAGATCACAAAGCAAGATCAGAAGAGCTGACAAATACTGAGAGGAAGTTCTTGACTTTAGTGCATGCTCTAGACCTTCTGAGGGTCTAGGCTGCCACTTTCAAGAAAGCCTGCATGAGTTGGTGAAGGATAGACATCAAGTTCCACTCAGACTATTTTCAGCCTTGGGTATCTGTGACACCAATTATTTACAAAAAGTCATTAGTGTGCAAATGAGCATTTCTTGGGAGGGTGGGGGAAAAGGGTGGAAAAATAAATTTTTAAAAGAGAGCAATGAGACTGGTATGCTCTTGTTTAAGCTGTTAGTCTGAACGTGGCTATCCTGTCCTTCACTCTCTGGTATGCTAGATGAGGCTGTACAGAGTCAGCCCATACTTCATGGGCTGCCAAATGCAGTCCTAGATCTTTTCTGCATTCAAGGAGAACTGAATTAGGCTTCAGCTCTATCAAAGGAAAGTGTAAAAGTAATCTCCAATGCCTTCCATAGCTTTTTCTTTTCCAAAGTTCTGTTGGCCTTAAGATTTTAATTTTTTAAACAATTTCTATTTTTTTAATATATTTGCACTCAGCTCTGCATTTTATTGTAGCACTTCTGACAGGCTTTGCTTAACAACAGATAGAATCAGGTTTGATCTTTGGGGTCATTAGTAAAGACTACTTTGAGAACCTACTCAAAAACCTGGGAAAATTAAACTACTTTGGCACCCAATAAGCTATGGCTCTCCAGAAACAATTACTTCAATGACCTAACCAACCAGCTCTTCAATGAAAGGAGAAAAGAAAGAAATTGAAAGAAAAAACATGAGTTCAAATAATTATCAACTGCACCTTACTCAAAGTACAGCAAGAAGAATTTAGAGGTCGTCTCTCAGATTTCCTGGTGCAGAACAGCTGGGACAGTGAGCAGCTTCCTTCTCCCTGCAGTAACATACAATCTAGCATGCCTGTGCCAAGTCTGTTCCTGTCATTCAGGGCTCCGTCCTTCTGTCTCCTTCTAGGAAACACTTTTTCTCTTCAGGTATCAAACTACTAGAAATGGGATCTCTCAGGCCCTGCCCGTTCAAGAGATGGAGGGGCTTCAGAGGAAGGTACAAGTGCTGTTGCAGTAGACTCCTCCTTGCTTAAGAGTCATTTCCCACTTTTGCCAGCTGTGCCACCTCAGCTGAAGTCTCTACAAGTAGTGAGCACAGATGAGGACTGAGGTGACTGACACCCACCATCAGATACTGTGATTGCAGGTTTATTAGCCTCACAGAAACTTCAAAAATTCTTAGCCTAAACACCAAAGCAAAAGGGAAGCTTGTTATGTGATCAAAGCACTGAGCCAGATGTGGGAAATCTGCATTCTCTTTTAACAATGCCTTAAGATGCTCTAACTTTCTTTTCAAAAATTCCAGACATTTCCCTGAAAAGTACAGACCACATTTTCTACAGCACTTTAAATTTCTGGTGCTGCTCTCAGCTATGTAGGTTATTTCAAAACAATGGTGTTTAATCCTTTATATATTATTGATACAGAGAGAATAGAAATCTCTTGCAGAAGGCCCAAAGATTAACTACAAGAAATATCACCGTGTTATGCAAAACATCATCACAAGTTGTTCCTATAAACATTACCTCTCAACACCTAGCACTATAGGATCTGGGCATTTTCTATGTGACACCAGTGAAATCCTTCTCTCTCTCTTCTGCATACATCTCTGTAGGAGATATTGCTTCTTACTGCTTGCTGATTTGTATTATGCTAGTCTGCACTTCCCTCTGTTTAATGCTATCTGAAGTGGTTGCTTGAACAGAAGGAGATGTAGTATCACAGGGAAGTATTTTTCGCAGAAGACTGTATTGTAGGATTTCCTAAAAATGCTCAGAAACTGAATTTGTTTGCTTCCTGAAATCTGTTCTCCTTTCCAAGGAAAGATCTGCCGCATCCCACCTCTACCATGTTATGTTCCTATAAGCTGCAATATACTAGTTGCCAGCTGAAAAATCTGACCTTTAAAGTAGATAAGTCTTACACCTTAGGAACAAATCACTATGACTGAGATCCTCTTGTCTGAAGACAGTGTCAATTAGACACTGACAGGGCAGGCTACAGGCTCTATTGCGCACTGTAGAAGCACAGGGCAAATGGTAGGGTTCCCACCCTAACCTCCAGGGAATTTAGTTCTGTGTGCACTACACGATACAGGAGGACACAGTTTCTGCTAGGCATAAACCATTGAGTCTGATTTTCCATTGTTTCAAGCAGAGAAGAATTTAGACTTCTTGCTAGGCGGGCTGACACGCCATGGGCTAGGACAGACAACACAGGCATACCTACACTATTACAGACATTACCCTGATACTTAACATCACCCCTTTGGCAACCACAGGCTTATATTTTGATTTATAACCTAGTGATCTTTTCCAGGGTTTATAACTCTTTCAGTACATGACAACACATGCTGTCCAGCTAGGGCCCTTTCTCTAGGGCTATTGGGACAAACTAAAGAAGAGTGCCCAGAGAAGCACTGAGAAAGACACAACAGTGGCACAAATTCCCATTGAAGAGGGGTCAGTCTGCAAAGCTTTTTTGCTCCATGTGAAAGCTCTTTCCTGGGAAAGTCTCCAAGCCAAAGGGGAGAGGCCCAGAGGGAGGGAAGACTAAGAGGCCCTGAGGGCAGTCAGCAAAAAAGGTTTCTGACTCTGCTAGATGACACCTGGATAAATAGGAAACACTGTTGTCCCCTGATGCTACCTGGTTAGGGAGGTGACCAACCACTAAGGGTTTGAAAGGCCTTCAAGTTACTGTACTGGCAAGTCCAACATTTTCACCGTGACACTCCCGTGGGACTCTGGAGTAACTATTCAATGTACTATGACATCTCAAGTTACTTTGCTCATAGCCTGATGTAAGGTTTTGCTAAGCTTTTGCTGGCTAGCCCAGGCAGGGGCAAGAGGTCCAGGGGACATGGCTCATGAGCAGAGGCTCTGGGCCTCTCCCAGTCACTGGGAGCAGAGAAAGGGAAAGGCTATGAAGGAGCACAGGGGTGCCAGGGAAGAGAGTTGTTACAGGGCTACATGTAATGCCTGCCATGGGGACAAGCACATAGTCAGGGCTCGCAAGCAACCCTTAAAAGGTAACGTCAGTCATTTTCACTGGTGGGGGAGGCGAGGAAGAGGACCAGGAGGGTAGCTCAGCTGCAGCAAAGCCACACAAAGTTGGTCTGTTCGGCCGCCTTTGTGGCACTGTTGTATTTATTGAAGGCAGCAGCAGTTTGTTCTGTCCTTTCAGTTACTGTACGGGACCCGATCAGGGTGCAGATGGGACTACAAAGCAGCCCTTGTTGTCAGTAATGTGACTCACATGTCAGGCTCTTATTTGCTGTCAGTGGCTTTATTAAAGTCTACAGTTTCAGACCCTAGACCCTTGCCTATTGTATCCCTTGGCCCCAGAGATTCTCTTAGGGAGCGCTCACAATTACCAACTCTCTCACAAGAGCACACAAACACACTGAGCTGGCAGAGCAACTGCGTACTCAGGGCTGATGCCCAGGCTAAAGCCAAGCTGGGGCGCTTCTCATCTTTAAAGCTAACACATGTGCAGAAACAGGACAGAGAAGAGGCCGTGTCTGGCACAGGATCTCTCCACCTAAGATAATCTGGTAATATACACATTTCACTGACATACATTTATTTATATGTTCGGCACTTAGAAATATACTAATATTTGCACTCATGCTCACATGTGCATCCATGGCTATGCTCTCCCTACGTTTACATACACATTCACATCTGTGCTTCACTCATGTTTGTTTGTGCAATCACACTTGTGCACCAATAGCAATACACAGATGGGCTGAACTTTGCACACCACACAGTGTCACATCAACAAGTCCTCCCACAGGTACTCACAGCCTCAGTGTCACACAAGCAGGTACACTTAGTCTCACCACTGCATTCTCACACTCAGCTACACACAACCCACAGAATGTAGTCTCACCCTTACGTATACATTCTCACAGACTCAGCATGCACTAAGGTGGCTGCACAGTCACTGCTCCACGCAGATGAGAATTTCCACAAAGGCACTCGCATCCCTTCACTTTGAGTAGAACAAAATTCCAGTTTCAGAAAATCAACTGAACTGAAGCTAAAGCCTTTATTTCCTAGGCAAGTATTCCTGTAAAGGCTCAGGCTCTGACCTCTATATAAATGAAGAGCAATTTCTCTGACTTTACTGTACACTAGTGTTGCTGAGAATAGAATTCTCACTTCCTTCTGACGCAAAGTTATCCTTCAATGTCATGGTTGTTCCTCACCACCAAAGGATTCTCTTTTTAACCTTAAACTTGAAAGCAGGATATTTGCCTTGCGGGATACCTGTCCTGCTGCAGTGCACAAAGTCTGTCCCCCTGAATCAGCCAACTACAGAAGAAATCATGAAGCAGGCTATCAAGATTACGAAAAACTGTTAGAGTAAGAATGGAATTTAAAAAGGACATAAGCAGCCAAGAAAAGATCTTTCATAAAGAGAAAAACACAACAAACCAGAAATTTAAAACCAAAACTACACAAGTTTGAGAATGAGAATGCAAATGCTATGATAACAAAGGAGGACTGGCTTGAACATCCTATGATGTCAGTGAGAGTCCTTGCACAGAATTCTCAATTGGATTTAACATGGTGTCTCACTGTTTCTGTTCAAGAGTCACTTCCACAGCAACAAAATAATCATCACAGATACACATGCTATGCACACCAAGTCAGAAAAGTCATATAAGCCCAAGCTTATTCTCATTTCTGTTCAAAAAGGCCTTATACCTATGCATAGCATTAAGAGCAAGCTAACTTCAATGAGAACCAATTCCATGATTCCCTGCATAAGCCCTTCTATCATAAAATGACCATGAGGTAAATACAACTTTTCTTCAGGTCACGGAACAGTCTTACTGAGTCTTCGTTGATTGACTTAGGCATAAAACCAGCCTCCATTCTACACAAGCCTCAGTTTCACATAACCATGACAAAACTGGTGGGCTCTGATCTGCAATGGCAAACCTGACCATCTTTGGGCTTTACGGATCTTGGACACCACACAAAGATCGTGATGTTGGAGCATTGGATTCTTCACACTCCAGCACAAACCACATTAGCCAGCCACTTAAGCAGCTCTGAATGATTCAGTAGCTTTGGTACTTTTTAGTGCCTGCTGTTAAAATTCTGTGATGTGTAGTGGTGTGTGCTGATATATATAGCTGTCCTAAAGAGAGGTGAATCTAAATGATCAGGTGATATCAGAAATACCTTAGACATGAACCACAGAATCACAGAATATGCTGAGTTGGAAGGAACCCACAAGGATCATCAAGTCCAACTATTAGCCCTGCACAGGTCATCCCCAAGAGTCACACCATGTGCCTGAAGGCATTGTCCAAACACTTCTTGAACTCTGTCAGGTTGGTGCTGTGACAACTTCCCTGGGAAGCCTGTTCCAGTGCCCAAACACCCTCTGGGTAAAAAACCTTCTCCTCATATCCAGCCTAACTCTCCCCTGATTCAGCTTCATGCTGTTTCCTTGAGTCCTGTCACTGGTAACAAGAGTGAAGAGATCAATACCTGCTCCTCCGCTTCCCCTCACAAGGATGTTGGAGACTACAATGAGGTCTCCCCTCAATCTCCTCTTCTCCAGGCTGGTCAAACCAAGTGGCCTCAGCTGCTCCTCATACATCAGTCCTTACAGACCCTTCACCATTCTCATGGCCCTCTTTTGGACACTCTCTAGTAGCTTAAATTTTTTTTATATTGTGGTGCCCAAAACTACTCCCAGGACTTGAGGTGAGGCTGCCCCAGTGCAGAGCAGAGTGGGACAATCCCCTCCCTTGCCCGGCTGGCAGTGCTGTCCCTGATGCCCCCCAGGACACAGCTGGTCCTCGTGGCTGCCAGGACACTGCTGACTCATATTCCACTTGCCATCGACCAGGACCCCCAGGTGCCTTTGCAGAGCGCTGTTCTCCAGCCTCTCCTTCCCCAGTCTGTACACACAACCAGGGTTGCCCTGCCCTAGGTGCAGAATCTGGCACTTGTTCTTGTTACACTTCATAAAATTGGTGATTGCCCCAATTAGTGATTGCTGAGGTCTCTCTGCCCTCGAGGGAGTTAACAGTTCCTCCCATTTTAGTGTTGTTGGCAAACTTACTTAGTATTCCTCCAAGTCCTGTGTCCAAGTTGTAGATGAAGATGTTGAAGAGCACAGGGCCTGAGATGGAGTCCTGTGGAACCCCACTAATGACAGGTCACCAGTCTAATGTCACCCCATTAACTATAATTCTGTGCCCAACCTAGCACATAAAATGATTTTTCAGCTGTATGCTGGACATTCTTTCCAGAAGGATACTTAAAATTTGCCCATTAATACTGCAATTGTCATTATTGTTTCAACTTCAATCTCATAAAATAAATCCTTTTAATGCAGAAGTCACATAGGGTATTTCAAACCAAAATACCCTGTATTTACAACTCTGGAAATAGATATGAAGAAAACAAGTCCAGAAGAACACATATATTGATTAGTAAGGGCTCTGGATCCACACAGATTTATTTCTGCAATTTATTTTATATGTCCAGGCAATTATTTTGAAATCAAACTAAACACATTAAAAAAAAAAAAAATCTTTTCAGGATTGGAGGCAATAAATATGTACCAGGGACCTGATTTTTCAAAAAAGGTCTGCTTCTTAAAGAATCCAAGTCTGAGTTTCTAAACAATACAAATCTTGTTCCGGAAATAAACCCTAAAATAGGAAATACAGAGAAAACAGAACTGCACCAAAATAGAAGATGAACAATTTTTGGGTGCTACAAGCCTATTTTTACTATTTAATATCATGTAGAGTGAACCACACATTACATCATTATAAAACACAACGATACTTTAAATCATCTAAACAAAGAAATGAATCTATATATTTGACTCATATATGCGTAATTATTTGATTTCATTCTGACAATACAAAGGCTGGTATTTCTGCTTCTTTCTGGAATTCTGCATACTTCAGGAAAGCCCTACTTGTCACAGGGAAAGCTGCATGGGAGTGAATCTGGACTAGTAGGAATGGCTCTGTATTTGTGACAGCATTAAGGAAAATGCTTGTAAATGAAAAATGTTTGCAACAGGAGATCAAGGCTGACAATAAGTGCAAAGTATCAACTAAAGTAACACAGATGTACAATTGCACTTTTTCTATTAGAGGGTCTCAATCTGCTTTACAAATTATTATTGTTCTGCATTTGTTGCATGTGATGATAGCCCCAGTGAATTTGGTCAGTATCTCACCAAGGTGGGCATAACAACGATGCTTTCCCTACACTCTATATCCCAGAGGCTGTAATCTGATCATGCTGGAAGCTGCTTAAAAACTGTAGTATATTTAAACATAGTAGATCCTGAGATGCTACATGTTTACTCCCTTACTGGCATGCTTTTATCCCCAGTTAAATAATTTGATTACATGCTTCTTTGGAAGGGCCTTTTAAGATCACTTTGACCCTACTTAGTTGACTTTCATAGTAGTTTGGTTGCAATTTCAAGCTCTTGACTATGCAGATTTTATTCAGGTACTACCAGATTATAAGAGAAGCTAAAAACAGAGTATGAAGGCAGAGTCTCTAGATGATCCAAGACCGATATAACTATGCAGTCCACATAACCACTAGGTTTTATACACATCATGTCTCTGACCTGGAAACTTGCTGCACCTTTCTGCTATGCTATTGCACACTTGACCTTCCCAGCCTACCTGTTAGTAGAGTTGCCCTCCTTCCTACCTCTCCACTGCTTTTTCTTTCTTTAACACAGCAATCAGAAGCTGCTTGTATTCCCTCTCAAGGACCTTCACTGCTACCTGTATTCAATATCTTTTATTTTAGGCCAGAAAAGAGAGCGCCACCTCTTAACCACCTCTATTCCCACACCCTCTGTTATTGCTGGATCTCCAAATCTGCATCCATGTTCCCCTCGCAGTTTTTATGAAGGAATGGAGCTCCTTATAGATGCCCCTTGCTTGTTTCATTGGTCTTCATCACAAGTCCATCTGCAAGATCTTTTATAATGACATTTTCAAAAAAAATTTTGTCCTACTTGTTTATGCTGCTGCTGCTACTTCAGACAATCTCCATACAGTCCCTAAGCCATCTCTCATTCTCATCACTTGTTGTCTTTTATCTTATAGTTCCTCTCTGAATCTATTGAGCAAAGAGTGCCTCTTCTTCTCTGTTTTCAGCAGCTATTCAAGCAAAACACCAAGAGCTTAGGGAATCACCTCAGAAAGAAGGATCTTACTGTTGGTTTCTAACTCTGCTCTTTCACTTGGTAACCTTTGCCTCCCTCTCTTGTAATGGTTCTGCTTACCTCCACAAGTATGTGTCACACACGCAAAGCATAACAAATTAAAGATCAGGTCCCACAGGTCTGATCCAGTTTACACACAAGTAAAATTCCCACTACCGTCAGAGAACAGCCCAGTGTGTGATTTAACCCTGACAATTACACTCAGATTATTACTCAAGAGAATCAAGCTGCTTATTTGGATTCTTATGCCTCCACTATCACCATGTAGTCAAACCAGACCAGCAGACTACAGATGCTGGTGTACCTCAAAACCCCTTGGGGTAACTATCTGACCATCTCTGATGGTAAATGAGCAAAACACTAGAGGTCATCAGCCTGTTACAACCTCTACTAAAAAGCTCCCTCCATCTTCTAGCTCAGGAATTAAAATTTCCAAGACTGAACACTGGCAGCTGACAACACATCCTCAGTATGGCATTGTATCAGCTGCATTAAATTGTGTTTGTGGAAGTGCAAGAACTGCAGGATATTGAAGTGACTGGGAAAATGTAACAGCATTTCCCCTAATTCAGGCACATGGCCCAATCCTGTAGATATTTTGCCTTAAGGGTTTTTATCTACTGACATGGTTTAGAACTGTGCTGGCTCTCTCTTCAACTTTCTATCTGCTGGCCCTGCTTGCTAGATAAATAGCTATGCTCATATAGAAAAACCTGCACTAATAAAAACATAGACAGCCAGAAATCTGCTGCCAACAAGCAAAATATCCTATATTTCACTGCGGTGCCATGGGAGAGTCATATCTCACTGAACAAATATTCATTCCTAAACACTGTGCTAATGCATAAAAGAGTCTCCAACATATCTTGGAAAATTTATGGAAAAACAAGGCAGTCCAAGCTTCAGATTCTCTTTGCTTTGTTTTGCCTCTCCTCTTTGCTCCCCATACACTTGAGACCATTTGAAGAGAAGATAATTTTAGATTTTTCCATGTGCTTTTGTTCTTTAACTCTTCCCTCTCTACAAATAGGTCAAGTGGATCTGTGCTTTGGCCTGGGTTTTTTGTTGTTGTTTTTGGGGTTTTTTTGTTGTTATTTTTTGTTAAGGTTTTTTTAATTTGTTTGTTTTGTTGGTTTACGGTTTTTTTAGCCAAGTTGAAGCAGAAGCACTGGCTTCTCTGCTGTCAATTATAATGATTTGACCATGTCACAATCTTCTGTCTTAGACTGTTAGAGTTCTAAAGCATGGAATCATCTTTTGTTTGTTCTGCATTCATATGTTGTCTAGCATAGCAACAGCTTCATAGGTAATACAGATCCTTGGCATTCCAGCAATACAAATATATACTAGCAAGTGAGGCTTGCAGCAGTGAATGTGTGGTTTCCCTGATTTAAGTCAGCCAAATCGGAACTAAGTTAATTGTCTACAAGTCACGCTTGGACCTAAAGCTCTCTGGGACTGTATTTTGTGACTGCCAGGCCCTTAAGCACAAGCACATCCCCCAATATAAATGAATACTTGGAAACAATTCAACTTCTGGATTGTCAAGAATCAAGAGGGTACCTCAATCAAACAAATAAAGAAGCCATACTCTTACATAATTTTTATAGCTTGGAGCAAGCAAAAACTTTTTCTTTAGAATGACTAAGTTGTAAGGCCACTGTCTTCCTAAATTCCTTTTCTGATTTATAACAAATGGGGAAGTTTTCCCTCCTTGCTCACAAAAAACATTTGTATAGTGCTACTGCAAACTCTTAAGCAACTGACACCTTCTAGGCCAACAGAAGTTACATTTCTTAAGAAGAGTCTCACAGTATTTACTGTCAACACAGTCATATATTTGCATTTGCTCTCATAATTCAGGATGGCTGTGTGCTTTGAGATCCTTCAGAATGGCAGGCACGATGGGTAACGTAATTAGTTATTATATGACAGCATTTTTGGAAAGATACTGACTCAAACATTGCTTGTTTTGGCTTCATTATCTGGAAAGCATGAGCAAAGAAAGCAAGTAAAACATTTCTTAAAAAGCAAGTGTTACCATTAAATCACTTTCAAAACTCAAGCTCCTGGCTGTGTAGATCTTTGGTAGGTGCCATTATAGTAAATAAAAAATTAGGGGGAAGAAAAGTATGAACAGGATTGTTTGGTATCTAAGAGAAAAGAAGGAATATTACACTGCCAAGAGTAGAAAAGGACACACACTGCTTACTTGTACCCACCTCAGCTCTTCACTGGGGCCCTACAGAGCTCACACTCACCTGAACATGGCAGTCAGGGACAGCAGTATAACGCAGCTTCTCTGCAAGTCGTCCTCAGCTCACCTCAGCCTCTGTATGCAGCTGACATTTATATAATTTGGGCAACATTAAGAAGGTTGATTCTAGCTTCATTAGCTATATAAATAACTATATATATATATATATATATAGCACATTGTAAATAGGATAGAGACCAATCTTGGACACATTAAAAGTAATATCAAAAATCACTAGGAAAGAATCAAAAAGTTCCTTTTCATGATTCAGGTTTTCTAGTTGGAGTTAAAGATGAAAATCAAGTTCTCTTCCAGTTCCAACCATAATTCCACTAAGAAACACGTTTCACATCAACAAATGATAATAGAAAATGTTCCCCACTGCTCACATGGAACTGTTATGCAGATGAAACATGTTTCCTGCCAGTAACAATGAGTTACCTGCAGTTAAAACAGCAGCTAATCAGCTTTACTCACCATTAACGTGAAATGAACATGATGCTAAGTCTCCAAAATGCTGGCTCAAAGCAGCCATGGTGGTAAGTTGGCTATACCAAGTGAGAGGTCCTTACCGTGTTTTCTAAGCACTGCATAAGCACAAGTCTTTAAGGCTGCTTTGTTACACTAAGGCATCACTGTTGGAAGATGCTTATTCATAGTATCAGGTAGAAAAAGAATTATCTGTGATTTTCACTTGGCCTCTAACTTAAAATGCATTTTTTTTTCTTTTACCTTCAAGTAACACCAGGTGCTCAGAGGGCTGCCCTATCCAGAATATGCTGGTGACCAACAGCCTCTCCCACTCAATCCTGACTGCCTACTTGAAAACAAAGTGGAAGTCACTTCACACCCCAAAAGTGAACAAGCAAATTAATGTCCAGTTCAGTTTCTTAATTCAGCATTTTGATCCGAAATTCATGTACATCAAGTGTCATTTTTCAAGAAAGATGACATTTAATCACATAAATTCACAGTAGGCATCTTCTGTAAAATCAAACTCCAGTGTCCCAAGTTCCTTACTATGGCCATTCATGTCACAAATGTAATTAGCAGCACTGGAACAGGTCATGATCTGAAAAGCCAATACCACTATATTCAATACTGAACTAAAAATAGGGAGACTTGCAGTTGTTCCTTCAACTCCTCCAAGCACCATGACTCCCAGCATGTTCTCCAGCTGCTATTCCCATGTGCTAGCTCACACCCCCTGGCCAGAATAAAACATATACAAGCCTGGAGAGGCACAGGATATAGCCAACAGCACATACTGTTCATAGAACATTCTTGATTTGTACTCAGGAATGCTCTACACATACTTTGGTATAGAAGCACAAGGATCCTTTTAGCCTCAAAGCAGCATTAGGTACTTTCTATTGCAAAGAGCTGTATGTAGCAGATCAGAACTATCAGCTAGCATAAATCAGCCCCAGCTCCCCGTGAATACATAGAAATTAAATTATTTATTCACCGCTCAAGGTGTGAAATCACTCATTTTTGGAAAATGAAATTTTCGGTTTTCTGTAGGCAAATCACTGAATACACAGATTATCCATACCAGAGCACTCTGGTGGCAGTAGACTCAAATATCTTATTCTTAATTTTGAAGAAAGAAGAAATGTTTGGTCTGTAGTAAAGACTGGTGTTTTCTGTTAGGAACAAAATTAAAGAGATATGGACAGAGAGCTGGATATTTGCTGAATTCTGCAAAATCAAATAAGGCTAGAACAAGTAGATTCAAGTCTGGTGACAATGCGAGTATATTGCATAATGCTGGTAGGTTGGGATTTGAGTTATGCTTAGGGACAGCAGGATCTGACAAAAAACCAAATTTACTACTGACCGCTGTCAGACCTGTAGAGAAAAGCCAAAGTCTGATACCACTAGATGAGAATGCCAAATTCTGGGTTTCTAAGCTGTCATCAAAAATAGGATTAGAGTTGGGGATAGAGTCTGGAACAAGAGAGATTAGAGGGGCAAATTAATTGTCTAAATCTTTAAGACTCACAAAACTGGATGAAAGTTAATGTTGCTATAGCCAAATATTTATTCTTTATTTTTCACTGATGGCAAGAATCTGGGTAGAGGTCAAATCAGGGTTAGGATTACAATTAGGCTCTAGCTTAGCATTCCAGAAACGAGGCTCTGCTAAATAATTTTTGTTGCTCACTTTTGCCAAACCTGCTCAGGGATAAGTAGATTAAAATGTATCATTTTTAATTGTCAGACAGAATGGGGTTACTGAGCCATGATCAACGCTGGAGCCGGAATGGCATCATTGCTTGAGGTAAGATAAGTGGTAAAATCAGTATCAGCATATTTAAACATCTTCTGATTAACTTTTGGACATAGCTGGATTTCTAGGCCATCACTCGTGCCAGGAATAAAGTGAGGACTAAAACTAAGATTTAACATACAGTTCTGTGCAGCCAGATTTACTGATGAATTCTGTCCAGCCTGCAACAGGATTGCAGCTTGCTGCAGTGGATTTGAATTTTTCATAGTTTATGTTCACAGATCAACAGGTTCTTTAGCCATAAATGATATTGCAAGTAGTTCACATTTAGGACTTGGGACAGAAGTCTCTGCAGCATCACATCTCCATTGCAGAACTCTCCCAGGTCCTCAGTGGTAAGATAAGAGGCTGATAGCCACAAACATGTTTGATTTCTCAGCAGCACTGTGTCCTTGTGTTACAATGATCAGTGAGGTTAGGGCTTGGCTTTGTGGCAGGATTCACAATGGGAGGTTTTTGTGCTTATTTGTCTAGTCCTGGAGAAAAGTTAAGGGTGGCTGTCAGAATGTTTAAATGTGTTATGCTGAATTATTAGGGAGCCATGGATACCTTAGCTCTGGACAGCCCTGGGGTTAGAGATGGCATTAGGGTTTGGATCTGGAGTTGAATGCCATGCAGAGACAAGTTTATTGCTACATTTCCCTAGATTTATAGATAAAAAAGAAGAACCAGTATGAGTAAATCCATACACCTCATACCTAAATTTCAGATACAACTGAATTCCCACACTATCATAGAATCATTTAGGTTGGAGAAGACATTTAAGATCACCAAGTCCTGCCTATTGTTCTAGTGTTTGGGAAAGCTTCAGTAGAGGACTTTAGACAGGCAGCTGTGCAAAACAAGCCTTGTGACAGGAGCGTCAGTGGTCTACTGCTTCAATGTATTTAGCCTAAGAAAGTGAGTGGCAATGTCAGAAGATTTGACTATTTAAGCCTATTTCCAAGCCATGAGGTCTATGAAAACCACTACAGTAGGTTTCATGTGGATTACTGTTTGGTATAGGGCGTTCAGCAGTGCACAGGAAAATACTAAATTCTGCCCTGTCTGCTGTAGCAATTTCACAGTGAAATACAGAAATCTGCCTTTAAAACATAAACAAAACAAAAAACTGCCTTTTCCTGCTCCCAGTACCAATCATTTTGTCATATTGCTAAAATTTCTACCATTTTCTTTGGAGATGCATTTCTGCTTACCCATTTCATCTCCACCTTCGCAATCGCTTCACAAAGCCACTGCCCTTTACAGTATAATCAGATATTTGTGCCTCTATATTCTCTTCTTCAGTGTACAGTTGTTACATTTGACGCTTTGTGAAGGTCTTGTGAAGGTTTCACACATTTCACTCTGATGAGGATTAGGGGCCAGATGTATGCAGGGATCAGTAACAGCCTGGTTTACTACTAGTGTAGCCCTTGTCTTGTTGAGACATAGAACTCATTTTTATCTCACAGCCTAAGCTTTTCTGGTTCTCAGGTTAGGCTTTTCTTCCTGAGCAACTTGGAAGCGATGCAGCGTGTTACGGGATGGCAAGTTAGTGCAGGTTTAGGGTCTGGGCCGAGCGCAGGCGCTCCTTCGGCTGAGTCGCGCTAGGCGCACCGTACCTGGCTGTGGGCGAGAAACCCCGATGGGCAGCGGGCCGCCTGCCTCCGAGCGGACAGCGTGCCCAGCGGCCGCACTCCAAGGATCCATCCGCCTATCCATCCATGCCTCCATCCATGCCTCCATCCATGCATCCATCCCCCGTCCCTGGCGCCGGGATCCCAGGCTGCTGCCGGGAGCGGCCGCCGCGCCTCCGCCTCAAAACGCGGCCTGCGGCGCCCCCTGCTGCCCGCGCCCCGCCCGGCCCGGCCCTGCCCCGGTCCCGGCCCTGCCCCGGCCCCGCTGCCGCCCCGGGGGCGATGCTCCCCGGCCAGGAGCCCTGCGCGGAAAGGGCCACGGTGCCCCTCAGCTGCCCGCTTCTCCCCCTCCCCCTCACTGCTAAAATAGCAAGTTTGTATGCAAACCCCAGCTGGCCCCATTTCACCAGATGCACATTCATTTCTATTCCTTTTCATTCTTCACAGAACATGTTATAATCTTTGATCATCATTTGTTTAAATTGTATAAGTAATCTGCCCGGTTTTAATAGGATTTTTCTATGAATCGGCAACAAACCATGAAATGTGATATTTTCACCATGACCGACCCAGGAAATTAGTCAACTTTGTCCTTGATTTACATGGGACCTGGCCAACTCCTCACGCATCGCAGTGGCAGCCGCTCACTGCCTACTCCCCCTACATTTCATATTGCAATTCTTTTCTCTCTTTCCTTTCTCTTTATAAGCAGGGTTATATATACACCACAGATTGCCGTCCGTAAACAGGGCCTGAATTATCAATGCCTCCATGGCTGCCTAAATAGCCCAGGTTAACAAGCAAGGCCCCGCACAATAGAGATTGGAAAAAAAACACCGGAGACTTATAATTATTAAATGCAATACATGGGAGATCTTGTTTTCAGCATCTGATTCTGATCCTTTTGAGGGCAATAACACCCTTTCTTCAAGTTATCCATAGCAAGTATAAGAACAAGCTTCCTCAAGAGAAAACTGAGATTCTCAGTTACAGTAATTCATCCTAGGAGCTGGGGCTTACAGGAAAAAATAATGACTGTAGTACACAAAATAGAATGGCCAGACTTAGAAGTGTTGAGACATTCTAGCAGAAGATACAAAAATAGCTGTTTGAACCAATCTATCCATCCATCCGTTTCACTTTATTTTAAATAATGTGCAATTTCTATCCTAGCCTATATGAAAATCACTTTTATTTCATTATAATTTCAGGGTTTTGACTTGTTTTTTCATCCCATTGTTTGACAGTGCGCACACATGCAAGCTTTTGACAGAAACTGAAGTTGCAAGGCAGTAATTTGGCATCAAGACTGTAATGCAAAAATACCCAGCACGATCCTTTCTTGGGTAACAAGTTCCTCAGCTTGGGCACACAAGTTCCATCCTCCCCATGAGGATTTTCAGTTCCTGTTCAATTCTGCTCTGCTGGAGACGATGGCTGTATGGAGAAAGATGATGTTCCAAATGCTCAAGCCTCATGGGCTACTTCCAGAGATTGTGAAGACACTGGAAGGCAGAGTGGACAAATACAGCACAGCCTGCAAGAGCCTGCTGCTAGCTATTTAAAGAGGTGAGAGAAAGAAGAAGGCAGTCCTTCAGCTGCATCCCCCAGCAGCTACAGGACAGAAAGCACAGCTGTATTGAGAGAACATGTGGGCACATTGCTCCTTAGGCTTAGTAGTGCTCAGTCTCTGCAATTCCACCCCAACAGGCATCCAGTGCACACAGGCAAACGCTAAGAACGTCAGCAGCTGCAACAGGTAAATATGACCACATTGCAGAACATACCACAACTATATTTAGTTTTAGCCTGTCTCCCCATACAAGCACAGTCTTTGTATGCATGTTTGCTCACAGCATTTGTTCTGGATTCCCCAGTGCAGTGTCTCTAAGCCATTGTGGCAGCTATACCTGTGGTCTGGTAGGTAGCTCGTGCAGCACTAAGGGGGTCAGGTTTCCGGGCCACAATTTGTTCCTAAGCCACCTTCTGATATCAAATCATCCATTTCCCCCCACTGTCTATTTCAGGTTAAAATCTCTTGCAGACAGGAGCTGTCTCTCACTGCATGCATGTTTGCTACAAAGCAGGGTAAGGACTGGCCATCAGCTGGCTCTTAGGGTGCTCCTCTTGTCCCTGAGCTTTTCTTGTCTCACCCAAAAAAGCCACCATATTCCTCATCATCAAACTAAACCAGGAGAGCTGCTGCCCCTTCCTTCCCTTGCTTGGCCTCAGCTCTTCAGGGCAGCTAGATTCTCTGTCCTGGAGGTATTTACGCCCAACTTTCCAATCCAGGCCTCCCTGCCCCCACATCCCGTGCACTCCCCAGTACGTCACCCCTCTCAACTCCCCGGCCTGTGAACAGCCCCTAAGGTTAGGTTTTATATTTCTTACCCACTGGCCCCTCCACTCCCACCAAGTCAAACTTCAACCAAACAAAAAAGAAAACAGAGGGAGAGAAAGGAAGAAAGAAAGGCCCCAAGAGGCTCCCGGTCGTTCCAATCAGGTCACTGTTTCCATACCAATTAGGACAGATGCAAAGCACATTATTAAAAATAGGTCTGCAGACCCATCTATGTTGATTATTGTCCTCCGTTTCCGTCCCCAGCCAACTCCGTTAATTAATAAAGAAACTGCCAGAGAAGGAGGGGGGGAAAGGGTGGCAGGGATTCCCCTGACTGGAGCCTCCTGTTCAGAGAGTTCAAGAGAGAAATTGGACACTTGAGCCTCTCTGCCATTTTCCATTGTGTGTGTTTTTCCTAATGAACGGTTTAGTGATGCAGGGCTGGAAGTCAGCTTTACCCCACCCCCACTAACTACCATCCATCATTAAGTGACCCAGTAAGAGGTATTTAGTACTTAACCCTCTCTAGAAGAAGTCAGATTGTTGTGTGGCTGGTTTTTCCCTCTCCAACTATCCCTTCACTTCTCATCGCTTTGTCTGCCTCTGAAAATATCTCCGCATTTTTTTGGAGAGGACTGCTCTTCCTTAGAGAAGCCCTAGAAAGAGACAGCAGCAGTCACCCCATAGCCAGCCTTTGTGCAGAAGAGGAAGCACTCATGTAGTGGAAAACTAGGGATGAGGTCCTGGCTTTGTTGACATTGTCGAGGCCAGGATTTCACTCTCACAACTGTAAAACCATCTGCCTCTGAGAGGGCAAAGAATTTGATGGAGAGATGGCCCTGTAATCTGTGCAAGGGATATTGCTGATCAATATACACGTTGGTGATTTGCAAGAGGAGAAAGAATACATAGTCAGTAAAAGTCAAGGAGGGCTGTGAGAAACATAAGTGATAGATAATACTTGCAACAGAGAGCACGCTTGTCTCCTTCCAATTCTGCTAGCCCTGCAGGACTCTTCTCCAGCCAAAACTAATTTATCTTCATAACCCTTCCTCAAAAAGCAGGACAGTGCTATTAGTGCCATTTTGACAGTGGGGAAACTGAGTCAAGGACAAACTAACCTGACCAAATCATTAAATGAGTCAGACAGAGCTAAAAATGGAACTGTGCAGTCCAAGGTTTCTCAGCCAGTGCACCTTTGCTTTAAAGCGGAAGTTAGGGGGAGGCAGAGAGGTTAAATGAACCATTATCATAATTAGACTTGATGAAAGCAAATCTGGGGTTTGGCCCAAGATGGCAGATCACGTTTACCTTAAATGAATGTATGTCAGTACACCTCCTAAAGTTTCTCTATTAAAATGCCCTCGTGAGCTCTGAACCTGTGAGGTAGAAGTCCCAGATATAATTTAGAGTGCAAAAGGCCCTGCATGATCTTGGTCACATCACTTATCTCGAATGACCTCTAAAGGCTCTCTCCATCTCTAAAACAAGGGCTGTCACACCCATTTGTACTGTAAGGTATTTTTTGCAGGGTCTTTCTTACTAACACACTTTTACAACACTCGCGATATTAGGAACTGCTGATACTTCTGGAAAAAGAACAGCCACAAATTGCAGCCATTTCTACACCTCTGAGCTGACAGGCAAAATGCATTCACAAGCACAAGCAGGAAGGAGAACTGTAAAGCATAAGCAAAACACCCACCTGCAGATGCCAGCAAGGCTGTTTCATCTGCAGACTGACTGCAATTTCCAATTAAATACCAAGTTACTTTCACACAGTCTGTTCTTTCGTTAGACTGAAGGGTTTTGTTTTCCTTTTCCTGAGTCATTCTTTACTAGAGACTTTCCACATCACATGTTTTATTTTTCACAAGGGCTCTAATGCACCGCATAATAAAAACTCATGTCACAAGTCCAGAAAATCCACTGCAGGCTTCAAAAATACACACACAGAGAGAGAAAAAAAGAAAAAAAAAAAAAAAAGAAGACAAAAAAAAGAAAAAAAGTTTGGATAGAAAAGATGTTTGGTTTTTTTCAGCCTACTCATTTTTATGACATTCCCCACCCTGCGAATTGAATTGCTGGGAACATCAGATGATTGATCTAACACTGAGGTGTGATAACACGCTTTCCTACACAACAGAACTGAACTTCTACTGTAGTATCAGGTCTACTATCATGGAGGAAAGAGACCACAAACATAGAACTTAGTCTGATATCCCCACTTCTGTAAGGATCACTGACAACTCAGGATGCCATTAATTGACAGCCAGCATAGACACATTTCAAGTTCACCAGAGAAAAAAACATATATTATGGGAAATTATGCAGTCCTAGAAATACGGAGCATCACCAAGATGCCTATAGAGGCAAAAGAGGTCTGGGAACTAACTGCTGCAATGGACTGTATACTGAAAGTGAAATTCCCCTGTGTGTGATGAGACATTTCTGTATATAGAGATAATAAATGAAACAAAAGCTACAGGAGGTGGGTATGTGGCAAGAAGTAGTCTTTTCTTCCTACTGTATTAGGAACATTGTTTTCAAAATTTTGGTTTCTTCAGAGTACAAAATACGTGTGAGGCTGGGTACTACATCTTCAATAAGTACATTGTAAATGTGCCAGCTTGGCCTGCGAGTGACTGAACCACCTGTGACTGAACCAGAGGTACCTAGAACTAGAAATAGGACCTGTATTCTTCACAGGTCCTGTACAAAGAGTAAAAAAAAAATCTCTGACACAGAGAGGCCACAGAAACGTGGACTCAGAAACAGAAACCGTCCCACCTGAAACATCCTAGCATTCAGCAAGTACCTCTTGCTCCTCCAAACCTTTGAATGGGGACCCTGGGAACAAAGAACGTACCTGACCTCCTCCCATCATTATGGCTTGTTTTATCATGCCAATGGAAAGAATACCCTTCTCTCTCTCTCCTTCCCATGAGCAGAGCCCTTGTACTGTGATTACAAGGGACACACATTGACTTTTTGTTGGCTGTCCACAAGGAGCAGGACTATCAGAGCCTCTTCTTCCTTGGGAAAACTTTATCTTTCGTGTCATTTTTTCTGAAGCTGAGGCTCAGAGTAACCAAAATACAACCTCAAATCAGTCAATGGGACACCCCATCAGCTGAGGAAATGGCATCATCCTGCTTCACATTTATCTTGTGGAGCCAATTTCAGAGGCACTTCATTTCTGAAGCACTTTTAGGTCCTGGTACAATTTACGTAGGGCACACTCTGCTCTCCAGCTAAGCAAACATTGCTTTGTTTTCTTTAGCCCTTGAGAGCTCTTGCCTTCAGTATCCCCCCAAGGGGAAAGGAGTAGAGCCTCTTGTGTCGGATGAATGCTCACATGAGAGGCTGGTAAAGCAAGTGGTCCCTCTTGGCTCATATACAGAGGAAACACAACCCATAATACAGGATAAGCTCCTCATCTAGTGCTGTACCTGGACCTGACCACTGCCTGTTTGCTCCCCTCCTCCTTTACCAATTTGGGAGCAAGTCCCTGACTGAATTGGAACAAACCCATCAGCAGATGCTTCCCTAACTTCCTGAGAGGCATGTTGGTGGCTCCTTGTTGGAGAGCCCTTAGATCAGGCTGAGAGTATCCAAGTGAGTCTAAAGCATACAGGAGGGCCCTTCAACCACAGAGAGCCCAGCCATCCTCCAGCTGCTAAATAAATATAAGCAGCAGTGGCAGAAAATCAGCACTCCACAGAATTGTTTATGGGATTTGCCAGAAAAACTTAATACCAGCAAGAGCAGTGTAGTGCTGAGTGGGAAGGAGACTATTAATAAAGGGCAAGGGAATGCTGGAAGTGAGCAATGGCATTACCAAGAGGCAAAACTGACAAAAAGGACAAAAACTGGCATGAACAGAGATTTGATAATATTGAATTAGTCTCTTCTCTGTCAGCAATTTGTACACCAGCCACCAAGAAGTACTGATGACAGGAAACAGTAAGAGAGCTACAAAACAAATAAAATAATCAAAGCCAACACAAATAGAGACCATTTAGACTTCAGCTAAGGTAGATCTGGTTAGTGCTGCAATCCAGAGCAAGAAAAGCCATGAGGAAAGTCAAGCTGGAGAACTAAGTCAGCATCTAAACCAGGGGCCAGCACCACAACAACAAGAACAAGAATCTTCAGGTTCAACTCTAAAAGTATGTGTTCAGTGAGATACAGGTAGAGCTGAACACACCTTCATTCCGAAGATGCTCTTCTCAGCACATGGAAGAGACAAGACAACAGAGTCCATTTTAATCTATACAGCATGTAAATAGCTACACATCAGAGATTTCTCCTCTTCTCCAAGTTTGCTCTCCCTGCAGCCCAGAAACTTCTTTAGCCTTTGGCCTACAGTGCAAATCTACTGCTTTGTCATCCGAATATTTGATTATTTATAAAAAGTGGAAGACTGTCACCTGAAGTAATTAAAGAAGCCACACCATGAAAATATTCAAAAGTCGAGCATTTATGGCCCGTGTCCAGTTCTGAGTCCTGTATCCATACAGCAAAAGCAGACCTCAATAAGCACCTATTCACAGCTATGAACCAATGGAAAGACAGGTCACTCTCTGCAGGCAAGAGGGAAGTGCCTACCTGCCAGACCCACCCTGTCCCCACCCTGCTCTTCAGCACTTCTCACCCACTAGCTTACACAGCTCCCCACTCCCATGTACTTACATCGACGGGTGCCCATATTTAACTCAGATACTTGGATTTCACTGCAAACAAGCCACCTGGAAACCAAGTGTGCAAGGTCTAAACTCTTTTGTGGATTTCGTCCCAAAACTTTGTGGTTTGTTTCCCCATCTCCAAAATGTGAATAGCAGAAAAGAAATAATGGTGAAGTTTTCAGGTACTGTTATAATGCAACAAAACTGAGTAATAGAGCTACCAAGTATAAGGAAGGGAAAAATCAAAATCTCTATGGAAGCAGTTAGAGGAAAAATATTTCCTGATTATTCAATCACACCACAGACTTTGCAGTTCACAGTCAAGTCCCAGTTATATTCTCCCCAGCACTGCCTCTGCCATATACAAAGACCCACATAGTTCTCCACACTACTCTAGTGAAATTTCAATGATAGGACAAAATAGATGGGAAGCCAGAAGCTTTCATGAATGAAACGTTATGACATTGACTCATGACTCTTTTTAGTACTCCAGTTCATAGAAATCTCTAAAGGAGCTGCTTTCCCAACATATTCATGTTTTCACAGGATCCAATGCTCTTTAAGCCACCTATGCCCCAGCACATGCTGTCCTGTGTGTGAAGAACATTCATCCCTAATTTCTTATTATACTTTGAAAAATCCAATCCCTTTCTTTTCATAGTATATACAAGAAACATATGAACAAAATTGACCTTGCAGTTATGTCCTGGATAGGATTTGACTTCAGAGCCCTGATTCAGACACCCCGTGTAATAGCAGGCAGATGATCAAGTTTCAAAGCTCCTCAGAGTTAACAGAGATCCTACTATTGTTTCAGTGGTCTTTGAATAGACTCTTAAGTGTTTTTTTCCACTCAATCTGCACTGTGCATTTACACTGTAAGCTCCCCAAGGCAGAGATTGTTTCTCATTTAACTGTGCCTTTTGTCAAAACTAAAATTTAAGTGACACTCTAACAATTATGCCCTGGTCCTGCTCCAGCATGCTGACTTGGGGATTGGGAAGGGATCACACAGGAGCCCTCATGTTCAGTGTATTTCCTGCCTTGAGGTGTACAGTCTTTTTTTGGTTTTCTGGTAACAGATTAAACAGATACAGCAGAGAAGTAAGTTTCAAAGAGAGAGAGAGAAATCTAATGCTCTAAGATCCAATTCCTGTGCTCAGAGCATTAGATCCATAACATCCAAAAGAAATCTGGGCTTGACATTGGTGCTCAGGAATTTACGGAAAGACATGGAATTGTCTTATGTCAAAACTTGCAAAACACAAGAATACGGTGGCCCTCGATTACTGTTGATTACAATGCTGATTCACTGCTCAAACCATAGTCCAGCCCTTGGAGGGAAACTGTTTTTGACCTGTATCTGCATCTTGCTCTTTGCTCTTGCCAAAAGCATGTGCAGTATCCAAGGAGAATTAGCTCCAGCACACATCACCACCAAGTTTATTTACAGTAAAGTAAACATGACTTTTGCTTCCTGTCCCAGTGTTATACCTTTTCCTTCAGACTTTTCCCTTTCTTTTTGTTCTTCTTCCCCCAAAGATCGCCAAAAGCACAGCTCCTAAAGTACTGCCAGGAGACAGCAGGCACAGCAAAGGCCCAGAATGATTCCTAGGCTTCATGCCACTAGCACCTACCCCTGCGGCCCTAGCAAAGTTGGTGACATAAAAGCTGGAACATCCCCTAAATCTTCACTAATTATCCCTACAGACTTCAATGTCCTCCAGAACCATGTGAAGGATCTTCCTAATTACTAGCCAGACAATGGAGAGTGGAGTCGAGTCCCTGGGATCCTCCAGCCTGCCAGCCCCAGCCATGCATGTTCCTGTTTGGCCTCTGGTGCTGACTGCTCCATATGGAGACCTCCACCCCACACTTCCTCTCTTCCATCTCCACCCAGCTCCCCTCCCTGCCCCCATCACCACAACCCCCAGCATGTGGATTTTATGAATGAAACTTTCTGACAGTTATGGGATTGGCAGAGGCCTATTCAGCAAGCTGGGGAATGTGTGAACATCAGGCTTCATTAGAGACTTCTCCCAGTCAGCTGATAGCTCATTAACTTAAAGTGGCCTCTTGTTTTAAAACCTCAGAGACCAGGAGGTGGGGTGTAGAGAAGGGGGGATGGTTCTCATTGTTCCTCTTGCCTCTCTCCCCCTCTGCCCCCTGTGAGATTAGGCGCCCTTGGAGGGGAGAGAGAGAGAGGCTAAAACAACTTTAATTAGTTATTTTCAAAGATTTTCTCCCCCTTTCTTCCTTTTTTTGTGTGTGTGTGGAGCAGGGGGGGTCTCTCAGCTGGGTTTTTCTGCATGGAGGAGCTCACGTCATTATGCTTAAATCCAGCTCCTCCATCCTTTGTCTCCTGGCCAACAATAGAAGAGGGCTTGTAAAAAGCTCCTTCCAAAACTCCTGGAGACTGTCTGAAAAGGAAGATGGGGTGAAGACTCCTCTCTTTCCTCCCTCGGTCACAAAAGTGACAGTCTGGTGCCTGTGCCAACAGCTTTCCTGTGTTAGAAGCTAGTACTGGGGGTAAGTAGGGCAAACAGAGTGCTGATTCCTAAACTGCTGCTCTGTCAGATGAAAAGTGGAGCCCAGACTCACTTCACAAAGTGTCTGGTAACTGTTCTCTGTGTGGCTTTAAGGTCAGGCTGGAGCTCTGGACATCGAGGTCACTCTTAGGACTTTATCCCAAGTCCTAATCCTCTTCTTTCTTTTAAAGAGATCATAAAATAAGTGTAGCAATAGGGCAAACCCCCCTTCATGACTTCACTTAAGAAGAACTGAAATAAACAACTAAATTGCCATTATTGTCACCCATAGAGAAACTGGTTGAGAGCAGCACATTTATGTCTTACAGACAACCAAACTACAAACCACAATGGCTTTCAACAACTCATGCTTGGTGGAGTTTAGCAGAATAGAGAAGGTGACATCCCCTCAGTTGTGGCATAAGGAGCGATAAAAACAACAAAAAAACAAACAAACAAAAAGAAAAGCAACCCAAACATAAAAAACCCAAACAACTACAAAAAAGAAAAGTATCTTTGTTCCTTTCTATCACCAAAGCCCAGAACAGTATCCTAGAGTAACAATTGCTATAGTGCCAACCTTCAGCTTCTCTTCTAATTCTTCTTTCAGTACTGCAAAGAAAGATTTCTTTCCATAGTTTCTCTTTGGGGCCATCCACAAAAGAGATGTGTCTCTGAAGAGGATATAAGTTGAAGTTTCAGTGGCTAGATGAGTTCATGTGTGAGGCAGAAAAATCTACCATGAATTATGGTTTAACTAGTACATTTATATACTCTGTAAATCACATCTAACAGCATCTCCTTTGCCTGTTTAAATCAGAAGCTCCCAAGAATTTGGACTAACAGACTGATAACTCTCAAACTTTATTCCTACATTGCAGCCCAGACACAAGAACTGAAGTGTTGGTGGATGTTGCAGTAGAAGGCTATACCAAGGAGTAGGTGAAAACTGCTACCATGGCTTCATGAATCAGATTCAAAAGCAACAGTTTGGACAACAGGCCTTCCAGGATAAGGATTCTACTGCAGTTTAAGCATTTGGTATCCAATTTGATCAGCTTTCTTGCATGAAACTAAACAACTTTTGCAATATTTTAGAAACAATGACCTTCATTCCCTTGCACCTTCTTCAAAATCAGAGCATAAACCTGTCCCCTCTCAAATCAATGGCATTCACCTATGGCCTGAGGAACCAGAGGGAGGGGGTTTGCCCCTATTTAAACTCTGACAGGCCAAGCAGAGTGGTTTGGAGTCATTTGTGCTGTGATCCTGTCCGTTCTCACAAGCAGAGTGAGACTGGCAGGCTCCTGGCTTTGCAGCCCTCAAAGGAGCTGTGCTGTGCACTGCAGTGCTGCTACAGCCGTGTGCTGGTGCTGCCAGCCAGCTCTCAGAGGCACCACCTCACAGGACTCAAACACTGCCCACAAAGGCTGTAAACCAGGGGGTCTTCGCAAGACTTTACAAGAATGTTCTCTTTGGCAATGGTTGTGAGGATGACAAGTCTTTCCGTCCATTGTATACCTTCTCTTCTATTTCTCCTGTCTTAATCTTACTTCCATGGTTTGTGAAGATTTTTTACAGATAAACATCTCCAATATCCCATCCTAGAAGTGACTGTATTTTCAAAGTAGCAAACATGATTCTTATGTACCAATAAGAGGCGGAATCATGTTCTAATCCAGTTGCCTAATGAGCCTAGCATCTCTGAATTAAATAAACACAGCAAGTATTACTTTTTATTGTGCTTTCATTAAAGCAAAGAAGTTTCTTCCCTTGCTGATTGCAAGGATTTTAAAACATAGATTCATTTGCATTTGTGAGAGTTTTAATTCTCTGCCCTCAGCATCAAAGAATGTATTACATTTTGTGTTGAGTCACACCAATTTCCCTTGCCATGAACTGGTAGGTTCCAATGCTTTCAGGAAAGGCCACTCCCCAGATTTCATGGCATCACTCTTGAATTTAAAAAAAATGAAGTCTTCAAGCTCTTTTCTACACTTACCACCAGAAACAGCTGTACTCATCAAAATATTGGGTTTTCCCTCCAGGAAAGCTTAAAGATCACTCACAGGACACCCACCAAATTTATAAGAAGAAGAAAGCAAAGATAATATCAATATAAAGGTAAAGAAAAAGGAGACAGTGCTATAATTCTGTTTATCTCTCAGTGATACAGAAGCATGCCAACATCACAACACACCAAGTACTAGCCCCCTTCAGTTAAAAGATAAGCTATAGAGATGCTTGAAAATGAGTTGATTTCCAGCCTTTGGGTCTAAACCCAGAAGACCACAAAGCCTGCACAGAAAAGCCTAACAGAGAGAAGAGTAGCTCCTCAGCCAAGGCTGTGGCTCATTGACTGGAAACAGACACTGTGCTGGGCAAGTCTACGTTAGAGAAGACAGAAAAGAATGCAAGAAGGAGTTGTTGTTTTCCTCACTTTACAAATGGATAATGCAGATACAGACTATGCTATCCCAAGATCAAAATGCAAATTTTTAACAGAACCAGAAGTAAAAACTGCATTGCCTGACTACCACTCACAGACTTCATTTAAAAAAATAAAATCTTGTAATAAAGAAAACAATACAAGATAGGAAAAAAGCCTGGTTTTTCAGACCAATGAGTATATTGATATTATTTCAACCAAAAAACTTTATCTACTCCATATCTTTGGAGTGTCATGACTGCAATAAAATGCTATTTCACTGAAAAACTGCATCCACCACCTCTTTTTGAACATTTTCCATGACAAAATGGAAGCTGGGCAAAATCTGCATCGCAGTATGACAGCTCCTATGAGTCCAGCAGTTAGAAAAGACTGAGCAAAAAATGGGTCAAAGCATACCAACCAGTGGGCAGCAGCAGTTTTGTGCATGCAGTGGCATTCAAATAGAAAATTTCCAAAGACATACAGCACTGACATTTTAAGCTTCTTTCCCAGCATGGAGGCTGCATCATGACATGATCCAAATTTAACCTTGGTAGGCTCTATGCTGCCACAGCTGGGATGCTCCTGGTACCCAAGGCAGCTAATGCAGGCTTTGCTGAATTGATTTATTTCTTGGCACCCGTCAGAAGTCTCAAGCACCTTTTACTTCTCAGTCTAATGCACAATTCCTGCCATATGGAGGCATAGGTTATTACTGTAGAGTGACTTTAGCCAAGATGATGACCAACTCCCTAGCTGGATGCACCCATCGGAAGAAACTTCTTTCTCAAGAAGTTAGTGATAGGAATAGACTGAACAGGAAAAGTCTAGACACACAAAGAGAAACAACTTGCCAAGGTCACTGGGCAGGACAATGTTATATCTTGCACAGGGCTTAGCTTCCTGGTGTTTCTGCTTCTGTATTAAGATGCCCCCTGGAATGGAACACCTTGGTGTGCACAAACTACCTGCTCACTTGAAGATCTTTTTCCTTTCTTCTTGTACAGGACAGTATGGCACAATCATCCCCTCCACACACATGGAACACTCCACAATTAGCACACTGCAACATCACAGGCCATGTATTATTGCTCTGTTATGCCTGATGAATTCACTTATGTACCAGTAGCTTCCTTAAGGCATGCTCAATAAAAAGATACTAAAAATCTCCTACCAGCATCTCCCAGGACATTAGACTTCACTATAAGCATTTCATTTTTTGCCCCAGCATTTCAAATTTAAATCCTGAGTCACAGAATATGAAGAAGGGAAAGCAAATTTAACACCTAAACCAAAATGAGTGGTCTTGTATGAGCTGTTAACTGTCCTGGCACTTGTTAAGGCTACAGGTATTTGATTTTTAGTTCTCTGTTTTCACTGGAGCTCTGAAAGTGCTCCAGCATGTGCTGGTCATAGGTTTACAGATACTGTCCCACTCATCTAAATAGGAATTTTAGGGCACTGGGTATCCCAGCTGCCTTTTAGCTTTTATATCAAGATGTAAAAATCTCTACCTTTTTTCCACCTCCCCCCTCCCCTCTCATTCAGTGGTGCCCAAAAAATAAGCATGGAACCAACTATCATGAATCTTTCTACATCAGAGAGTGCAATGCATTAATATATCCTGAAGATAAAAAGTACATCTCATCCCAGAACTGGCCAGAGGAAGAAGATGCTCTGTTCAGTGGAGCATCTCCTGGCTGGTGGGAAATGACATGCATTCTCTGTACCCAAAACTACATGAGGATGAACTTTTGACTTCAACCCCTGCCAGGACTGAAGAACTTAAAACTTCTTTGTCCTCTCCCTGTAAAACAATCCCTTTTTACTGTGATGTCTGTGTGAAGGTAGCAGCTAAGGCTCAGCCTTCTGTCATGGCCAATATCATTCCAGATTTAGCCTGACATCATCAAAGTTCATGCTGAACTGCCAACTTCTCTCCTTGTTTTCATCAATTTAATGCTTTTTTTCCTAAACCTATCTGTATGCCACAACTCCGAAGGCATGCCTTTCCTAGCTGTCTTTTCCTCCTTCACTGTCACTATTTCATTTATGTATATAAAGATTCATAGATCAAATACAGATCACTCAACATCCTGACATTCTCAAGAGCTAGCTATGAACTCTGATTATCACAGAAATTTTTCCTAAAACAAGTATCACACAGAGTCTATTTTCTCTTCTTAGTGAAACCTCAGCCAGCATAATCCTGACATGTGGAACTTCCACATGCTCAGCCACTGGACAATACTATGAAATAAGGAGATGGTGAGTCATTGCTCAGAACTTCAAGTTTCTGCAGGTGTGCTACACTGGCAAGAAAAGTTGAAGTCATAGCTAAGAAAATGATAACGTCACCAAAAATGATAATCAATTTTGATAGAAGACAATGGCAAAGCATTACAAAACCTGGCCTAATAGTAAAATGCAAAGCAATGCTACGTCCTCATGCCTAAAAACTGATTTAGGGGAGCTGAGAACATTTCAGAGGATAGGGCACCCCAACAGCACAGTCCTTCAAGAACAGAACTAGTGGCAACTGCCACTAGAACAACAGTAACGGTGAGTGGATAATGAAAGACTTACTTATGTTCTGTCAGCTAAGGTAGAGTGGAATGCTTTTTATTTTAGACCAGCCCAAGAAGGTTCACACAACATTTGTATAGTTATGAAATTCTGTTAGGCAAGAGGAATAACAAGTCTGTCACCAAAGACAGCACAAGAACAAAAAGGCTACCATGAGGGGGCACTGAAAGAAGGCACTAGCCCTGCACCTAGGGAAAGGATTCTTGAAGAAACAACATTATGAGGGATCAGGAAGAAAAGGCCATCTACTTGATGCCTGTTCTGAAGGATGCAATGTCGTCTAAGAATAAAGCAGAGAAAGAAAGAAAGAAATCAATATGAAGTTCCTTCAGGAATGCAGTGAACACGGTGGGTGCCTCTGTTTGGCAGCCCCAGGACGCTGCAGCCCTGGCTCAGATTGTGTGGATATGTTTTTGACTTGTCCCGGTCAGCAGATTAATGGCATTAACGAAGTTTCCATTAGCATCGGAGATTGGGGAGGAGGGCGAAGAGACAGAGGCGTCCAAGCGGAAAGCCACATGACTGCAGAATTGATAAGGCTAAAGATGAAACGGAGCTTCATTGGCATAAGAGAGGCCAGGAAATGCCACTACAAATTAGCCCCAGGCCTCATTTCTTTTCCCTTCATTATCCAAACCCCTTCAGGAGAAGAATGGAGGAGGTTATGACCCTCTCCCAACACACACATACACAGATATTGAGTGAGTCTCTCTCAATGAACATAGACATGGGTATATCTGTGTGTGTCTAAGGTCTGTGTGTGTGGTATATTTGTGTCTAGGCAAATCTGTATTAATATACTAAGAAAAAATATGTATCTGTATTCACATCAATATTTATCTATCTGTTTTTATATGTAAGGGCATGTGTTCTCATATCTACAAGCTTTGCAGTTAAAACACATAATTTTTTTTCATATAATTGAGTTTTTCCTGAAAGAAACATCATTGAATGCAAAAATCTTGCACAATTCAAGAGAGAGTTGCAGCACCTGAACATGCTGCATGTGTCCACAGGAACTCACATATTACTTTTGGAGTTAACTGGGCATCGATTTCTACATACATGTTTTCCTGCAGACTTACCCTTGCGCCTGCTTTTGGAGGTCTACATACAAGGTGTATTCTGAGGGCAACGACGCTTCCACATGGTTTGGTTTGGTTTTTTTTTTTTTCTTTTGTGTGTGCATATCCTGTGTGTGCCTCTGTATTCCACCAATTATGTGGTTCCTTGTGTCTGTGTCCCAGCTGTCTCTTTTCTGTGCATGAGTGCCTTTTTCTGAAGTCTGCATACCTCAAATAAGTTCTGGCCTGCATACACACTTCTGTGTGTCTTTTCATTTGTGTATCTTTGAATATATGTACTTGAGAATACACATCTGTATTAGTGAATTTTTTTCTTTAAATTACATGTAAACTATTCTGTGTAAAACAAGTTTTAGTGTCTGTTCCTACACATATCATTCTTGAATACATATCAAAAATTCTATTTATTGCACCTGAAAATTAATTAATATAGGTAAAAGCAACAGCAAACAAGAAAAAGTATTTGCCATATGAAACACACAAATTCCATTATACAGCTATGAAACAAGCTAAGGAGAATGAACTGAAGATCTGTTTTAGCTAGTCATTCAGATCCAGCAAATTTAAGGTAAAGAAGACTATTTCTTACACAGACTAAAAAATAACATTTCTCCAAATCTAATGACATCCATGTGTTAGTAAGAAAGGTAGGTTCCCTTCAAAGAAACTGTTAGCCATAGGCTACTAACACGAGAGACAACTTTGCCTAGGGGTAAACAAGAAAACAACCTCCTTCTGGGTTTGGAAAACAAAAAGAGGAGAGGAAAAAAGCCAGGGAAGGATGTGTAAATGGAGCTTTGTGCAATGGTGCTCTGTTATGTGAGCTGTATGTGACAATAGCCCTGAAACCCTATGCGAGCAAACTCATAAAAGAGGTCACTGTCTCTTTAATTAAAGCTCCCTGGTTTGAGGTTAAAAACAAACCCAGTGTTTTATGACCAGGTGTGCGTGTGAAAGAGATGGGAACACGATCCCCAGCCCAGTGGCACAGCAGCAGAGAGGAGATAAGGGAGGAAAGCTTTTTATTAAGGTGTCACTTGAATGCTGCACCAGGCAAGGCAAACACTGGTGAGGCAGGACACACAAGCCCCCGGGGACCAGGGCTGCAACAGGGCAGCACCAGGCAAGGGGAATGACGGAGAGGCACAACGGAGATGAACTCCCAGGACCAAGCCTTCCAAATGATCAGGAGCAGAAGAGGGGGTTCTAGGAGTATCAGCAGAAGAGAGATCAGAAAAAGCACCAAGAAGGTATGGGGAAAATAGCAATTGTTACCAGTCCCTAAGGCCTACAGAGGCAAAGACAGCAGTGATTGTGTAGTATCACTCAGTTGGCAAATAACAGGGGAAGAGCAACTACAGAGCCCTTGTTGGTAGAGCTTGAGAGGGGCCAACCCTTCCTAAAGCAGTCTGCAGACAAGATCCTCGCATTGTTTGTGAAAACAATAGGGACTAGACTGATCATCTAATAAAATGCAAAACCAAGATAAGAAGCAGAGAAGTTGCACCCTGTTCCTGAGCCTTTCCTGTCAGTGATGTATATATTGCTCAAGACATTCATGCCCACGACACCATTACTGACAGCAAATCACACTTGGAAACTGGGGCTTCCATTTGCCATATAATCTAATCTTTAGATCTCACTCTTAAGGTACCTGTCACTATAATATTGAACTCTAATGAAGTGCCTATATCCCATGGGTCCTTTTGGTTACGGATCCTTTCTTTACAAAGACTCCAGCTGTCAGTCCCTGTTCCTAAAACTTAGGAACAAGGAAAGCATCAGTCAGTTCTCTTATATACTTGCATGGAGAGATACAAATGTTCAACTTGAATCAGAAGACAATCCAGAACCAAGTCCCTGGGTTGCAGGACAGTTTCTCCTGGGCAGAAACATAACACAGACACTATATACCACTGCCTCTGGGCACTTGAAACTATGTGTTTTGAGACACAAAATCTGAATTCCAACCTCAGCATGGCATGAATACTCCAGAGGCTGGAATGACACAACTATGAGATACTCAGCAGACGGATTTGCTACAGTAATTACTAAAAGGAAGCTGAAATGCAACATGAAACAAAAAAACCTCATGAACCTCCCATCTCATTACACAGCTATGTAAATAACAGCAACAACACACACCATTGAAGTGCTGTATTATGAACAAATGAAAAGCTAGCTTGGCATTTTGTCTATTCAAATGCATGCGATTTTAGAGAAATTTGTTTTAATTTGTGCTTTTCTTTAAGAAAACATAGATAAAATTTTAGTAGGTAGTACTAAAGGCAGTAGAAGGTCAGCACATCATTCACTGCCCTCAGTAAAAATATCAGAGATCTGCAGATGGGAAAAGCAAAATGAGAAACGCAGCAGAACAAAAGGGATAGAGGAGGGATCTGACTACAATCACAGAGTGATGTTTTACTTATATTTATCAGTCTTCTGCTGTGGAACTTAAGTTTATTTCCAGATGAGATTAACAATCCTATCTTCAAGTTATAGGCATGGAAATTAGAGCATGGAGAGGAAGTTTGACTGCCACAGAATTAGGAACAGAATCAAGGTCTCAGCCTTGCTGAAAAAAAGAACAGTTGATCATTCCAGCAATTTTCCAACAGCCTTTCCTTGAAATTTTTCGCTGCAGAAAGATGCTTTTTTTCAAAATGTACCAGTTTTACTGGGTTTGGTGCTGAATAACTGTGTGAAATTCTGCAGCCTGTGCTGTGTGGCAGACCACAGTACATAAGCTAATAGTCCTTGTGGTCTTGAAAACCAGGAAAACTGAAGATTAAATTAATCCCTGCTGTAAATCCACTGCAATCAACTAAATTCTGCCAAGAGAGGGTTTAAATCAGTTATGGTAACCTGTTTGCTAGTAGAAAATAGTCAAGGCCCAGAACTACAATTCTGTGATGTTTATTTCCCTGTAATGCACACAATTCTCCCACGTAGTGTTTCCACAGTCATGACTGCCACTCTTTTTACACCTGCTAAATCTGACCTCTAATTTCCAAAGTAATTGGACAAAATCCTTGGAGGTGTAACTCTCCTACTATCCATGAAGTGAGGCTACAATTGAAATTTCCCTTTCCAGTTTCACAATCTGTCTTTATTCGACAGTCTGCGCATAATCATCCAGGCTTACAAGTATTCTGTGTATGAAACAGTTCAGAAATAAGAACATAGATGATGCAAAACAAGGATTTGTTTGTCTAAGGTGGAATGATTGAACAAGCCTTTAAAATGCAGATTTACACTGACTGCAAATTTTATTCAGATTTGTTTAGCTATTCCAGCCTAGGCAAACTTTTTGAAAATCCAGATCCTTCAGTTTGATATGCTGAAAGTGAAATGTATACCCCTTTAAATTCAAATCTGCAATACTTTCTTAAAATTCAATTCAATTTTTCTTTTTTTTTTTTTACAAAAGAAAATCATACTAAATGTAAGTATTTCAGGCCCAAGGGAAAAAAATGCTGGTTTTAAACTAATAGAATTATCCTCCAATTTGCTCCATATGTTCCACCTTTTTTGGTGTTTCAAACAGAACAACAGGTCAGTTATTAGAAATATCCTACTTCAGCATCCAATAATGCACTTCATTTTCCTTGGGCTGAGTTTTCTAAGCTTTGTTTGCTCCGCCCCTGCTGCCCCTGACACCAAAGCAAAGCAAATGGACCCCACGTAGCAATGAGTACTACCTAACAGGGATAATCACTTCCATTTACTTTGTGCTGGTGCAAAGAGTCACATAAACCCTGGGACCTGGGACCTATGTTTATAGTCTCCTGCTGAGCAGGAGCATTGCCAGCATCTGCTTCATGACTGATGTTGGGTCTCCTAAAACAAGATTTTAGTGGTAAGGCCAAGTAACTTCTTGGTTGGATTTGGGGTGGGGTTTGGGGTTGGGTTTATTTTTCTTTCTCCATGTCTCCCAGCTTTGCTTCTTGTCTCTTCCACTTTCCTTCCCAGGCTTGAAGAAAATACCATCTCCTGTCTCTATAGCATATTAACTTATACATTATGTCTGTGGGTTTTTTTGTTTCAGGAAAAAAACCAATGTAGCTTTGTGGCACAGTTAGGAGCAGACTGACAGCCAGACCTCACTGACCTCAGTGCAGCTATGATGATTTACACCAACAGGTTATCAAACTCTTTGAAAAGCTATGTACGAGTCTCATTTTTTACCCCCTACATTAGTGAAATGATTAAAGCAAAAGACCCATCTGCAAAAAACCTGTGGCTTCCCTCTATTTTCTTTGCCAGGAACTATAGCTAGTTGGATTTTTTTTTTTACATGTTTTTCAGGATGAAAATGTAGATTCAGCAAAACAAAACTTTTTTTCCTCAGAGATCAGCCACTTTTGACAAACTACATGAATTAAAACACTTGATGAATAAATATTTTTAAATGTGTATGAAAAATTCCATTTTTCATGTTTAACATTATTCCCAATAAGAAGCTATTTTTTTTAAATATTCGTTTTTAAATTCATAAAGCTATTCATTTCCATTTCACAGTAAGATCACCAAAACCTTAAATTCTCTCCATAGATCCAAAGAAATGCTTGAGGTCTTCTTTCAGTAATTCATAAAAAGAACTCACAATTTTAATTTCTCATCCTTGCACTACAAGGAAAAGTGCCTTAGAATCTAGACTTTTTCCCTTGAATTAAAATCCAGTTTCCAACTCAGCTACTGTTCTTTGACAGTAAAGAAACCATTTGCTTATTTCCTTAATTTCCCTTATCTCAGTTTTTCGGTCCTACCCAATCATTTTCAATTCTTATGAAGATCTTGTCATGTGCTTCTCAAATCCAACAGTCTGTATTTGTATGGATCATTCTAGATACTTCCATAAAGTAACTAAGGATAATAATAACAGTAACATTTAGAAAGACACACATACAGAGCTTCCTGAATCAGAAACAGTTATAAAACTATATGGGGGGCAGGGGAGGGAACCAGGCTGGTGTGTCCAACAGCTCCCTCCCTATTGCTGGCTCACCTGCCACTAAGAGAAACTAAGGAGAACTGGTGAATACTCAGGCCTCACACCTCCCTTCCCATATGGGACAGAGATACAAATGAGACACTTGGAATAGGAGGCATTCCTGGGTTCTCCAGAAATATTGCACATACTCACAGCAGCCAAAACTGAGCTGTAAGAGTGGCTCAGAGACAGTTCTGAGAGGAACAACCTTGTTCTTTAATGTTTCACAAAAAGATGCCTTCGAAATACGAGCATCACTTTGTTCTGAGAAAGGAAAGTCTTTCAACTTCAGCCACTGACTACCAGCTCTGAACCCACTAAGTTCCCTTCTTCATTGTTCTTCCCCTACAAAATTAAATTAATACAGACTCTTTTTCCAAAAGCCAGACACAATACCTTTCTTCCACAAACCCTTCACCCTAGAAATGGGATAGAAAACGTCACCCTCTACATTTTGTCCATAAAAGTGAAATAAGATAAAAGTAAAAGCAAGAGCACTCTGAAGAGTTTCAGTGAATGCCTATGAAATGATAGGCATTCAGCTGCTTTGCTACAGCTATGACACAACACTGATACCCTGAAACTCTTCTGAGCTAGATAATGACCTGGAGAAGTCACTGTAGAGATGATCTCATCCTGACCACAAGGGAAAAAATGGTTGATCTAATATCCCCTTTTACATCTCTCATTCCCCACTCCTTGCCTCATTCCATTTTTCCTCTGTTCTTTCAATTATTTGATTTCACAAACTTTATGAATTAGAAAAAAAATAGAAATTAAAATAGAAATTAAAGGTAACGTTGCATGAAATTTCAAGAGAGCCAGGCTTTCATTCCCAGTGTCCACCACTGGCTTTTTGACAGTACTTTGAAGAGAGTAGAGGCTGACAGTCCTTACCCATACTAGTACAAATCCTAACAAGCCGGCTCTCCTCATATCTAAGTCCCCCTCTTACCCAACTCCTACCTCTTTCAAAAAGAGGAAGGAATGCTGTTATTCTCCAGTCTGGGTTTGCTCATTCCTCTGCTTCTATTTCCCTTCTCCCCCATTTCCATTCCAAAAGTTCTCAGTTAAAAGCATTGCCTGAAGCAAGATCACATCTCCAGTAAGAGAGGCAACTTCATTACAGTTTAACATAAAAAGATCAGCTGATATCGATCCATAATTTGGACAAGTGCCATGCTATTGACAGGAAGACAAAATAAGTTAGAATGGCTATGTTTCAAAAATTCCGTATGTACACTCAATCACTAGAGCAGAAATTGCAGTCGGGTATATAATAACAGAGCCGTGTTCTCTATTTCCCCTGTAGATCAATGCTAATACGAGGAGGGTGCAGAAGATGGATGTGGCCGACAGAGAACCTTGAAACTCCAGGTTAGGACTTGGGTGGCTTCATGGATAAAAGTGTGTGTGTGTAATGGTTGTGTATTTCACGTACAAAAGACCAAACTCCTTCCTTAATACCTGAGAATGCTCTACTTCAAGGTAGTCATTTCTACATTTAAATTCAAGTTACAGAAAAGAGAAACTGACCCAACATTCTACTTTATGTAAGTATGCAGGCTTTAGTCACACATCTAAGGGATCCCAGATGGATTACTCAGTGGACTTGGACAACCGCAGGACAATATACCCTCACATACTCATAGATAAACAGAAGGAATTCATATGGGCTTTCTGTACATTACTGAACAATCACTCTTCCAGAAGGTAGGTGGTAGCAGGAAAGACAAAAAAATGTTTCTTTCTGATACTTTTTACTAGAAACTGGCTGAAGTGCCACTCAATTTCTAGGGCATGCTGGCTATGTTTCACTAGTAGGATTTATGATCCCAGTGTAACAGATGTTTAAACTGGACAGCAAAGAGCAAGTACAGGAACTTGAGCACCAAAAATACAATCCTCTACCATTTGAGCTAACTTAAAAACCTGTTAGAGTAAATATATTTTTATTCTTTGTACAGACCAACTGGTGTAGAGAATGAAACAGCCAGACAATGCATTATACTTGCACTTTGCCAAGAGCAGTTATTTTTGAGTACTTAACTCTGTAAAGGTCAAAATCACACACATCTGTACCACAACAGGGTTGGATCCAATCACAGCTCACATGGGAGGGTTGCAGTAGAGTACAGGCCACAAAAGCAATGCTAGTGTTCCTAGGAAGTTAGTACTCTCAGCTGTGAGACATGTACCTCCACCATCTACCTAAAACAACCCTTTAGCTAAGAGCAGTGAAAATCTTATTTTCTCTATAAGCCTGCTATTTGAGACTAACATAACTCACTTAGCAATGCATTGCACACTATTCCTGATTATGTAGGAATACCAAGTAATTGAAGAGAAGTAATACGCATCAGTGACTAGGATTTTTACCAGGATTCATCCCTTCCTGTTTCCTCCAGATTGACATGTATTCATCCTCAAGGCTGAGAACTACAAGCCAAGCAGTTCACTCAAAACTATGATGTTGCATTGGTAAATCCTTCCACATAAAAGGAAATAGAAATATGTTTCTCTGCTTTCACTGCCCTTCTAGTAGTTCACAGCTTCTTCAGTACTTTGAAGCAATGTGTTTGTGTTGCTAATGTTACACTGCATGAACAGAGAATACTTTTTAGAAGATGTATTGT
Organism: Monarcha castaneiventris obscurior; assembly: GCA_026261815.1. NCBI lineage: Eukaryota > Metazoa > Chordata > Aves > Passeriformes > Monarchidae > Monarcha > Monarcha castaneiventris. The sequence goes on from JAMPIT010000886.1 coordinate 19,457,498, forward strand.
ATGGGTCACTCACAAAAAGTGTTTACTTTCAAGTTGTTCAGTAAAGCAGACTCACTTCCCAGAAAAGATGCTGCTCCATCAAAACTTCATTCCACATTTCAGCCTTGATCTGAATCCAAATTGCACAACTAGCCTTTATCCTGAAAACAAGCCAAACCTTTCTTCAGATACTCCTGCATTTTCTGAGCTGCACAAAACCCACGCTGAGGTTTGTGACTCATGCCCATTATTAGTTCAGTTAGATTATAGACAGCTGTGATGCCTGGTTCTCAGCACAACGCTGCAATGTTCAGGACATGTACGGGAATGGTGAAGGAGGTGGCTGTTAACTGTATTTCTATTGATCACAGACTTTTATAGACCCACCTGTAGGGCAACTGTACCAGCAGAAACACTGTAAGAGCCACGGGTCTTCAGAGCATCCTTAAACTCTCATGAAATCCCATCCAGTGAGCTATAACTGCCCTTTCACCTTGCTCTTCCTCCTTCCTTTTGAGCCCATCTGGCTAATAGGTCAGACGTGGGGACACCTGTGCACAAAGCCATTGAAGTCGGGAGATTATTTGCTAGTTCTGGATGGAGGTTTAGTTCCCATCTGAAGCACCTGCTGTTGGCCCTGACTCACATGGGGCCCGAACGCAGCACCAGTGGCCCCTGATTCACCTTTTCGCTGTTTGTTCTCTGAGCGTCATCGGAGGGGTATGCAAGGAGCTCGGCCTGTCTCCCTCCCACACGGGGCTTTCCGAGAGCTCTCGTTCCCAGCCTTCTGTGCCGGGATGCTGCAGAGCTGCCAAGCTCCTACTGCGGCCTCAGAGTGGCATCTAGTGCTCGGCTGCCGCACTGCTCCTGGCCAGCGCCCGGCGCCCTTCCCCTGCTCCGCCGGGCTCTCCCGCAGACCCGTTCCCCTGCTGCCCAACACCGGGGCACGGACCTGGTCTTGGACAAGCGAAGGAACGAGTGCGCTTCTCTCACACACTGCAGGCTTAGCAGATGCCACGGGAGGCAATCGATAGTACATTAAAATAAGAAAGGGAGTAAACTTATCCTTCTGGTTACCCAGACTGTGCTGTATGAAGCGGATAAATTCCCATACAGCCCAAACTAGAATATGGCAAGTTCTATTTACAACATTCACCCTCCACTGCCCACTTGGTACGGTGGTTTTACAAATACGTACCTATGGAAATTCACTTGAAATTACTAAGCCTTTCTTCAAAGGCCATGCCTGTTCTCAGGTAATGACTGCACTGTTTGCTCACTGCTGCTCACAACAAATTCATCTTCTAGCTCCATTTTTTTCAAACTAATTTTTCTTCTTCTTTTATATGCCAGTCAAAACTAAAATGCAGAACTCTCCAACAGCAGGACATCAAAAGAAGACAAGGAACTGAATGCACTTTCAGGGAGTATTTCCCATATATCAGAATAAACAGCTATCAGAATTAAAAAAAACCCACAACCACAAATTATCTGGAGCTCTTGAGGGAACTCTTGTAGGCAGCATCCTATTTATTATTATTATTATTATTATTATTATTATTATTATTATTGTTATTACTATTATTTTTACTACATGACCTACTCAAGTATAATTTTATGGTGTATAATTTAATCAGAATGCTCTGCAGGCAGGTACATTATCCCAGCTGAATGTTTCCATTTTTCTGTTTGCCTGAGATGAAGTAGCTGGATATGTTAAAGAAAAGCTACATAACTGTATAAGAAGTGTGTAGCTTTTTCATATGCTTTTCAGTAGCAGATTTCCAAGTGCTTTAAGAAAAAAAGGTCACATGTTGCTTGCCTTACTTTGTCCATCTGTGAAATGAGGATAATACCTAGACAGAGGGAGGTGTGGATCAAAGACCGTGTCCTGAGCTATTTCCAGTACTAAAATAGTTAGATTTTCTTTCCATTACATCTGAACAAAAGAAACACATCTGAACAAAAGAAATTAGAGACAGCAGTAAGACAGAGTGCTTAAATCGTGTTCTGATCCTCTCCATATTTTAGTTCTGCTAACTGCAAAAGTCAGGCATTTATTATGTAAATTCAGAGACGTGTTCAAATATAGCTAGTTACGTAGCATAATTTTCCAGTTCTTAAAATTCCTCTAAATTAGGAAAAGCCTTCACACTTGAATTCTGGCTGAATTAGCTGCTACAAAAAATAGAAGAAAAAATTACTTTCACATATGAATGCAACAGAAGAACAGACCCTGTCAATACTTTTGTCGATAATATGCATGACAAACTAACAAGCTTCCAATAAATTAAATTTCAAACAGTTTGGCCTTCACCTGGCAAACTGTCCAATATCTACTTTGGCACATTGCTGAGAAGTATTCTGGGTGAGAAAGTTCTTTTTGGCAGCAGAGCCTGCATTCACAGGCAAAATGCAAGAAATCACAGCAACACTGATGCCACAAATGGCAAATGTTTCTTCAGAACAACACAACATCCTTTGGTAGCAGACTGTTGATCAAGACCCAAGATAAGTACTGAGAAAGCCCTTTATCACACTTGCCAGAAAACGAAGAAATGTGCATTGTGAGAGCTGTACACAATGACTAAGGCCCAGCCTACTACAGAACTCTTAACTAGCAGCACCTACAAGAAGCTGGAAGAGCTCTCCACCACAGAGCACACAGCACTTAGAGGATCTGCAAGAGGACAGCATGTCCAAATACCTGGTAGTCTACAAGCTCCTCCCAGCCGTGAGACCACCTGACACTGTCAGCTGGGAAGTTATTTGCTATAATACCACCAACTTCAGAGTTACTTTTTCCACTAGCTTAAGTACATCACCATCCTATATAAGAGCATCAATAGCCTTTTGCAGGTGAAAAGCCTCTTCACTGCTCTTCAGTATCATCTTCTTACTGCTCCTTTAGAGTTGGCCACATCAGGGCAGCTCCAGACATCCCAGCCTGTTACAGAGTACCTTTGCTCAATGTATTGTACTCAGAGACTGAAAAAAAACCCCTTTGCTCACCGATTATTTTATTTTTTCATATCCTCAAAAACGCCCATAAGTAGCATACTTCTAACTGGATGAGTCAGTGAACACAAATTCCTGATTCCTTTTTCTGGCCCTGCCACAGACTCATCGTGAGACTTTTGGAAATGCATGTCATCACTCTGTGCTCCACCCCACTGTATATAAAACTGTAAGACAAATGCAAAGCACAATGAGTTCCCTGACAGAAAGATGCCGAATTATTCATTTACTTATTATTCACATACTTTGCTGTTTATTTTTAGATAAATTGCTCATTTCGCTGTCACAAAAAAAAAAAAAAAAAAAAAAAAAAAAAAAAAAAAAAAAAGAAGAGGGTTTCATACCTGTGAACACTAGAAAGCTAAGTCACAGTACAGGAATGAAAGAGATTCATTTGTCATGCACAGCCACAGAATTGTCTCTTATTTGATGACGAGACCTTTGTAACTACGACAAGATGTACGTAAGAGAAGGCAAAGAGTGACACAAAAACCAAGGAAATACTCAAGTAGAACTCCATGTTACCAAGAGAGCGGAACGATAAATAGGCTCTAATAAACCTAATTGTAACCTGGAGATGCAGGTTACTCTACCTGTCAGACACTGAAACTGCAACATGAGTTTTCCCAGGACCAACGGAAGGAAACGCCTTTCGGGATGCCGAAAGCAGCCCGTCCGCACCCAGGCGCGCAGGGCGCTCGGCAGCGGCGCTGGCAGAGGAACGCCCGGCAGAGGCCGCCGCGCCCCCGCCCCGCTCGCTGCCCTGCAGAGCCGCGCTCCCCCAAATCCCGGGAAATCGCCACGGGAGAACTGGGATCTCCTTTGGCTGCAGCAGAACACCTGGGAGCTTGGGCGCTCTCAGAGGGGTGTTCGTAAGTTGTTTAAATTTTTGTCGAGCTCTGAGTTTGAACACCCATTGCTACTTCAAAAAAAAAATTTACTTTGTTCTCAAAATACCCTTTCTCTAAATTGCAAAAATGGGGGTCTGTAGAGGACTGACGATAAAGCACAATTAAAATGCACTTTGGGATAGAAAAAATAAAAGCAGCAGACAAAACTTAAAGCTGTGTGCTGATATTCCAGGCTTAGCCACAGGAAAGTATTTTGAGCAGTCTCAAGGACACATATGAACATGTGACAAGATTAACTAAAAACAATGGGAAATAAAGCCTAAATATCAGGAAACACATCCCAGTAATGTGTGCCTTGCTTCAGATTAAGTCCCAGCACCAGAGCCCTTCAAACCTGGAGTACATAAAAACAGCATAATACCCATTGTAGGGAACACTAGGTCTGGACTAAGTGGGGGGCAAAACCAGGTGGAAGGGGTCCTTTTTTGTTCTCTAATTTCAAGTCAAATATAAGTGAAGCACATGTGATGGTTAAAATTTTTCACTTACAAGAACCATCCACCCACACGTTAAAATGTTACAGAACTAACTTATTTTGGGTGGCATCCCTGCCCATAGTGGGGAGCTGATCTTTAAGGTCCCTTCTAACCCGAATTATTCTATGATTTCAAGTACGTTATACCACAAGGAGTTAATAATAGGCTGGAGAAGAAACAATTTTCCTCTGGCTTGATTCAACACACTTGCATTATTCATCACATTTGTGAAGGAATATGAATCCTATCAAATAATTAGATGGTGTGTTAACCTTTCTGGTTTGCAGCAGCCTGTGACTGACGAGTAGAAGGGTTCTCCAAGAACAATTTCCAGTGCTGTCGTTTCTTTCTGCCTGGACTCTCAGTGAAGGGTGTATTTTGTGTGTTTGTATAGGAAATCCCTGTGGAGGTTTTGTTGAGCTTTAGGTCAAACCTCTCTGAATGTAACTTTAAATTGGGGAGCTATTAGATGCCGTATTTTTTCTGGTATCTATTACCAGTACTACAAGACTGGACTTCTTCCATTAGTGTAATTTAAAAAGTCCCACCCTCTTACACCAGTTTGGTTTAGAGTGAGGTGGGAAGGTGAAATATCAAATTGCAGCAAAGTACACTAAAAGAAGCCACTACTTCCTAGTGTACTTAATGTACACAACTAAGAAGTTTAAATAGTTATAGGAGAATTTCAGTGGTATTTTAACTTAGATTTTCTCAGACCTCTGCTTCAAAGACCAGTGTGGTTTTCTCCTCCCACCATCATCCTGGCTGATTGTCACTTTCAAAGTCTTGGTAGTAGAAAAAAACAACAAACAGAGGTCCACTCTGTTGCTGTTTAGAAATTTGTGATACAAAAATCATAGGATTTGTAAGAATTTAAAAATTGTCTCAACTGACAGTGTCTGAGAGCTTCTCAAAATTTCTTATGGGCCTCAAGATTTCCAAGCAAGCCAAGGAAACTACAAAGCAGACTGAGGCTAAACAAATCCTTAAATTCTGCTGATGAAAAGGATGCTATGAACTACCAGTGGAAAAAGCTGGTAGAACCTCTTAACATAAAGTAGTTTTGGAATGCCTGTTCTAATTCAGTCATTAATTGATGAGGGAAGTTAGGCCAAACAAGGTGACTGCAATTGTTTGTCATAGCTTTAAAGATTGTTAATTTCTAGGGGCTTTACACGTGCTACTTCATTTTCTTCAAAAATTCCCCTTCCACTTCACTGCGATGAAGGGGAATCTGCACTGTCCCAGAAGCAGCTGCATTCTCAGCATGTTCTTCACACAATGGGTCACACAACTTGAAACCTAGAAATAGCAGGCTTGGTAGAGGATTTCAATCTGTTTACCAAACTAAGGAAAAACACAGATCGAAGGAAAGATAATGCAGCACAGTTGATTCCTTCCGGTTAGTGTGTGGATAAGTGCACCTAAAAACAGTCGAAGGCAAAAGGCAGCGAATACTCCTACAATGACACACTATTCATACAGTGACAGTGGGGAATGTATGCACATTTCAAGAGAAATAAACAATGGAAACAGACTCTGCTCTTCGTAACACTGGAGCGAGTGTGATGTTCCCTACCCAGCTGGCATTACTCTGGATTTTTTTTTTTTTTTTTTGTATTGCCAAAGGCAGAATCAGGCTCATTCGCTTGGTATTTGGTAACACATGACTGAGGAGCATGAGTTGGAGAACAACTGTGCCTTGCTGCTTCGGGATTTTTCTGAAGAAGCACCTGGCATAACAGAGTTAGTTCTCCAAAGGTGCTCCAGGAAGCACTGTGTTGTCCAACCAGGCAAAGCAGCGAGCAGCACCTGACAGGGGACGGGCGAGAGCAGCCAGCGCGCAGGGAAAGAGTTGCACTCCTGCCCCGCATCCTGCTCTGCTCCTGCCCCCAATCCCGCTCTGCTCCTGCCCCCAATCCCGCTCTGCTCCTGCCCCCAATCCCGCTCTGCTCCTGCCCCCATCCCGCTCTGCTCCTGCCCTGAATCCTGCTCTGCTCCTGCCCCCATCCCGCTCTGCTCCTGCACCGCATCCCACTCTGCTCCTGCCCCGCAACCCGCTCTGCTCCTGTTCCCATCCCGCTCTGCTCCTGCCCCGAATCCCACTCTGCTCCTGCCCTGAATCCCACTCTGCTCCTGTTCCCATCCCGCTCTGCTCCTGCCCTGAATCCCACTCTGCTCCTGCCCCGCATCCCGCTCTGCTCCTGTCCCGATCCCGCTCTGCTCCTGTTCACATCCCGCTCTGCTCCTGTTCCCATCCCGCTCTGGTCTTCCCCTGCATCCCGCTCTGCTCCTGTCCCCATCCCGCTCTGCTCCTGCCCCGCATCCCGCTCTGCTCCTGTCCCCATCCCGCTCTGCTCCTGCCCTGCTCCTGCCCTGAATCCCGCTCTGCTCCTGCCCCCATCCCGCTCTGCTCCTGCCCCCATCCCACTCTGCTCCTGCCCTGAATCCCGCTCTGCTCCTGCCCTGAATCCTGCTCTGCTCCTGCCCCCATCCCGCTCTGCTCCTGTCCCCATCCCACTCTGCTCTGGCCCCCATCCCGCTCTCCTCCTGCCCCCATCCCGCTCTGTTCCTGTTCCCATCCCGCTCTGCTCCTGCCCCCATCCCGCTCTGCTCCTGCCCTGAATCCCGCTCTGCTCCTGCCCTGAATCCCGCTCTGCTCCTGTCCCCATCCCGCTCTGCTCCTGCTCTGAATCCCGCTCTGTTCCTGTCCCCATCCCGCTCTGCTCCTGCCCCCATCCCGCTCTGTTCCTGTCCCCATCCCGCTCTGCTCCTGCCCCCATCCCGCTCTGCTCCTGCCCCCATCCCGCTCTGCTGCCTTCTCAGGTTGATGCTCGGCCACGTGTTGGACTCGGTGAACTCAGAGGTCTTTTACAACCCAGTTGACTCTGGAATTCTTGAATGGCCTGAGGCTGCCCTAGACACACAGCAATCCTCCAAACTGGCAGAATGAAGGATTTACAGCAGCTTGCCGAGCCTGGGTGTAGCGGGGTGGCTCTTTAGCCAGTGGACTGCACGCGGGCGGCAGCTCGGGGAGCATCCCGCGACAGAGCTTTGGCTGCCCGAAGAGCAGGGCAGCCTGGCGCAAACACGTAAAAGCGCGCTACTTTCACCAGGGAACGCGTCTCCCGCACTTGGCAGGGATGAGAGCTCCCGGGAGCCTTTCCCGGGGTGACTCCGCCGAGCGCCACTGCCAGCCCTCAGAAGGCGCGGCGTGCGCGGGCCGCTGCCCACAGGAAAGATGGCGGCGCGGGGCGGGAGCGCGCAGCCGCCCTGCCCCGCCCCGCCCCGCCGCGCGCGCCCCGGCGGCACGTGACGCGTTCAAGCGCGCCGCGCGGGCCCCGCGCGGAGGGAGGACGGCGCGGCGGGGGCGCGCGGGCGATCAGGTGACCGCTGACCCCCCCCTGCCCCCCCCGCCCGCGGCGGTGCGCGCCCGGGAGCGCCGGGGAGCGGGACACGGGACGGGGATACGGGACACGGGACCGGGGACAGCGCCGGGGCGGCCGGGAGTGGGGCTCTCCTCCGCGGTCCGCAGCGCGGCGGGCGGGAGACGGGCCAGGGGGCCGGGCGGGGTAGCGCGCGGCCTCTGCGGTGCGGGGACCGACCCGCGGTGCGGGCGGCACGGCGCGGGGGGCCCGGCCCTGCACCGCGTGTTCGGGGCTCCCTGAGGCCTCGCTGTCGCCCCGGCGAGGGAAGCCTGGCCCGCCGGGGCGGGGAGCAGCCCGAGCGCAGGAAAAGCCGCCCCGGGCTGCCCAGCCGCGGTTGCCGTTCCACCGTGGGGCTCCGGCCCCGGTGACCTGCACGGCAGGGACACCCCGCGCTCGCTCGCCGGTCTCCTCAAAGCCTCGAGAAACCCCTTCGGCTCGGCCATGGCCATGAGGCCACCACTGCATTCGGAATGCGCTGGTGATGCGCAGGGACCACTGCTGACCTTGCTGCATATACTGTGGATGTTGGAAAACATCACGACATCACAGTGAATTTGAAGGTTGGCAGGTACACCGTTCTCATAACCATGTTACCCTTTCACAAAGCACATTTTATTCCAAAGAATAAAGCTGTACCATCTGCATTAGGGGAAATGATCACAAGTAACATAAAGCATAAAGACACCAGTGTACAGAATGATTCTCTTCTGCTCCTGCTTCAGCTAATTCAGCTTTCCTTTCCCATAAAGGGGCTCCCTCATTCATGGCTTGGGCCTGGCAGTCATAGGATGGGCTGTCGACTCCTCTGCAGGCACTGAAGTGACTTCATAAAGCCTGGCCGTGAGCCGAAGACCTCGCACAGGTGACACGTCTGCTCTGGTAAGGGCCCTGTGTCAGTAGAGTACCCAAGTGCAGCTTTCCAGTGTAAATCTAGAGGGGAGGACAGAGTCTGGCCACTGGCATTACAATCTTCTGTTACTGTAATTTACTGCGACTAAGCTATAAACAAAAGTCTTAATTTTAGAGCATTAAGCAGTTAATTGTGTTAACGCACACAGTGACCTCAGCCTGCTTTCCCATGGCAACCACACTGTGAAAGCCCTTTCAGGGACTTCCTTAGTAAGAAAAACAAAAAATAGAAGCACTGAAATTGTCTGTAAAGTGTCACTTAGCCTGGAAAGTTTTCTTTTAAGCCAGCAAAGTTTGAGTTAAGTAGTTCAGTGGAGTATAGCCACAGCTCACTCTCTGTCGCGCGTATGTCTTTTGAGAAGTTTCCTCTGAGCCTGTATGTCACAGGCTGCACTGAGAGGGCCTTATATCCCCAATAAATGCACTTCCCCAAGCACAGACACACTGAGCAGCGTAAGACATGCTCTGTGCTTTTTCAGAAAAAAATTTCAGAGGGAGCTCAGTGAATCATCCCTGTCCCATTACTCACTCACATAAAAATAATCACTGACACTTGAGCTAAATGAACCTTTAATCAATCCCTCAGCCAGATCAGATTTACTTAAACTTTCTCTAACCTGTCCTGAGAAACATCTAAGGATACAACACCCACCTCCTTCCACTTGCAGAAACCTCTAGTCAAATTTATGATCCCATAAAAGTTGATATGCATCCAAATGGCAGTTCCTTAGTCAGAAACATTCTTTTAAATTGCTCAAGTCTATCTTGTTAATAAAAAGTCCAAGGCTCACAGTCATTCCCATTCCATCACATTGACCATTTGAGAATGATTACTGAAGTTGGAGTTGAAAGAGCCTTCCAAAACAATCTAGCTGTATGCAAACAGTTCAGATTCTCGCCCTTTGTTTTCTTGGGGTTTTTTTGAGGAAGAGAGATTCATACCAACTTTTCTTCAATACAGCATAAGTAGGTATTTCATACACAACAAGGACAGACAATGGTACTTTTAGAGGCATATTGCTTCTATATTTGTTTTACAAAAAAACCCAACAAAACAAACTAAATTTGACAGTAATGTGTTGGGAAGGAGAATGCAAGGGGATGGAGATTTCTGTGTTCTCAAGACTGACAGTAGGGTGGGAAACCCTGTTGAAATGCTGGCCAAAGTATCTAATACAGCAAATGAATAATTTTCACATTCACAATTTGAGAACTGATAGCACTTTTCTCTACCTGAGGTGAGGAAATATGTGTGCCATGCAGTGTTACGTGGATCAAGTAAGCACTCCTGGTATTTCAAGCTAAGCCTGCCTTAATGAGATGACATACAGTGCTTTACTTCTCACTCTTTAATAATAAACCCCAGTGTTTAAAGACCAGGGTTTGTCAGAAGAGTGACAAGGATTTCCAAGAGCTGAAGGTCTTGTGTTCTGACAGTGCAAAACTGTGAGGCTGTAGCTGTGAGCAGAGCAATAGGAGTATCATTTCATCGTATGCTTTTAAAAATAGATTCTGTGCAACATGTTGCACAGAACCACATTGCAACAAGAAGAAATGCAGAAGGACTTTCACAGATACATTTGAACGAGTGACAACTACTGAAGTGATCTTAAAATCCGCATTGCAATTATGATTGGAAGTTTAGGAGCATGGTAACATCCTTTCAGGAAAATTGAGCTCTCAGGAGAGCGATTTCTCCTGCCTTTGGGTTGTAGATCATTTTGTGCATTGTAAATCACTCACACAAAACTGAGCACATAGGATAAGCTCTTCTAGTGAATCTCCCCTTAACTATTGCAGGTCATCACTAGAAAAAGTGTAACATTTGGAGGTATAATACATAAGGTGTTTTGATGTCCCAAGTTCTGTAATTCTAAACTTGGCTGTGTCGTGCAGTGGTTTTGTTTATATCCTGCTAGCTCTGGAAGACTCATCCCATGGGAAATCAGAATTGTCTGTCAGCAACCTATATGAGTGGTCCATGAGTTCTGTGTCAAACAGGCCTGGTCAGGTCCTAGTGTGGTTGAAATGAGAGAGCTGCACTGATGGGAGCACGATGGCCCTTGGAACCTCTCTGGCCAATGACAATACCAGGTTCTCTGAATGCAAGGTTGGTTTCCTTCCTGGGGAGAACTTGGTGCTTATACCACAAATTTGTTCACCCAGCAGCTCTGTAGATCCCAAGGGGAAGGAATGGTTAAGAAACAGCTTTTTTTCCACCCCATTCAGTCCAGGCTCAGTACTGATAGCCAAAGCAGGGCTGTGGGCAGCCCCTTTCTGCCACTGCTTCTGTAGGAGCTCTGTGATTCTTAGGACTCCCCTGAGTTTTGGGTTATCAAGTGCCCCTTGTTGCAGCTGTATCAACTGTAGAATGGCTCATTTACTGAGCACAACAACGGGCTCCTGTTTGGGCAGGATTCCACTGGCAGCCCATGCCTGACCTGGAGCCCTTTGATATTTTGGCTGGCAGACTACTTGTCTGTGCCCTGCTTGGTATGTCCCTGTAAAATATGCTCTAGGATGTCCTTTCTTTAGGAGACATTACCCTTCCTCCCACTCATTCCTGAGTAGAGTCCAAGCATCACTTCATATGCTCTTAGCTGGAAGGTCCACCCCTTTCTGCACTGAGTGTACAAGCCCACTGCCTGTTTCTTCCTCACTGGACAGCAGTCTTCCAGCTCAGAAGGTGTCCCTGGGAGTCCTGCAGCTGGACACATCTGCATTTACAGCTTTGCTTCCAAGAGGAGACATTTTAAATGTACGGTACAGCTGCATACTGACAGCATGAACAGAGTCAGGAAGGGCCCAACATACTGGGCTCCTTTTTCCAGTGGATCCTCATACTGCAGCTTTTTATGGATATCTTTGCCCGCTGTTACCTGGAGATGACAAGACATTGAAGGAGTTTGTGAATTGTTCTCATGGGAAGAGCACACTTACCTGTACCATACCTGCATTTTGATCTTGTTATTTTGATTTTATTAAAATTACATGGAGTTTTCTTTTTCCTTTTTTTTTTAAGAAAAAGGTTTAGAGAGACATGGAGCTTGAAAGAATCATTCAAGACACACTGACACGCTTCATCCAGTCCCACATCCCTGCAGCAGATCTCAGGTATGTTGAGATAGGCAGATCCAGTATCATTGTTCCAGCTTGAACTCTGCATTGTCACTCTGTGCATTATACTGAATTCTGTACTTTTCCTGTACTTTGTGTTGCTCTCCTTTAAGTCAGATCCAGGATGCAGGTAATTTGCACAGGCTCTGATGGGAATGCTGGGACAACTATAGTTTAGCATTGCAATCTAGCAATGTCATTTCTTTGATGACCAAGATGATTAACTTCCTGTCCAGTAATATCCATTAGGATATGGGATTTCCTTCATTCCACAGTGCTCCCAGCTGGCTCTCTGAGCAGGATAATCTATGTCAGGCCTCTCCCCATTTTGAACTGTGCCTGCATGCAGAGATACAGCCACCTTGAGGCTGGAGCCCAGCAGCTGGTGGCAGCAGTGACACAAGCGTGGAGAGCAGCAAGCAGAGAACACTGCATCCCATAGAAAGTGTAACTTGACAAAATATGATGACCTCACCTGAAACACCAGTCAATCTAGAACAGCCAAGGTCTTGTGTACTTGGAATATTTTGGTTAGCTCAGCTGAAGCACCCACAGGAGCACAGCCTCTGGAACACACGCTGGGGCTTGCATTCAGTGCTGCCCAGGAAGCAGGACCATATGCACTATTTATCAGTTAATGCTTCCCTCTGACCACCTGCTACTTGGCCTTACAGGTGGTATCTCCTCATAACATACAGTCCACATAGGTCCTTCTGCTGCTGTATTAGCAAGACACAAGGTTAGGCAGAATGGGGATGGAGAAAAAGGAAAAAATGGGCCTGTTGACCCTGCTGCCTGTGTTCTCTTTGTCTCCAGTGGGATGGATGATGTTTTCTTCTCTTATATCACGGGTGTCCTGGAAGAGCTGGGCTCACCAGAGTCCTCTGAAGAGACTTTTGACATGGATACCTTTGTGGAAATGATGGAGGCATATATCCCTGGTTTTGCAGAAATTCACAGGTATGTGATTGTTACTGGTTTTTATGTGCATGCCACACACTGGGGTCCTGCTCCCAAGCCCCTCAGTACTACAAATTCTTTTGTTATACCCAGTTAAAGATGTATTAGTACCAAACCTGAGGCATCATGATAAGTCACTCTTTGCCTGAATGCACAGATGCTAATCCTAATATAGTTTGCAGGTAGGTCCTTGGCCATCTGAAATATCAGTTGATTTTATTGGACTTCCCATCAAGCCTTATCTTTCTATAAAATGGTATAGAAAGTAGGATAGGCTAGTGCTTTTATTCCTCAAGCTAATTATACAGCTTCTGTCTCTTGCAGTGGAGATGTTTGTGAAATGATGTTCTCCCTCTCAGAAAGGCTTGGTGAAGCTCGCAACAAAGGTGAGTTACACAAACAATTTCAGCACAAGATCTGTACATGCTTTTAGTCTTAACATTTGGAGTTGAACAATGTCACAGAATAAAATACAAACTTGTTTGCCACAGTTAGGAACTCATAAGGTAGCCTGGACTGATTGACAGGTTTGGAGTTTTTATTTTGAACGTTCAGTCAGGTTTTTCATATCAACAGATGGGAGGTTGGAGTCATATGGAATACTGTCCAAGACGTACTGGAGTGGAAAACAATTGATCAGTTCTCCAAATACCTCTATTGAGATCAAATCCAGAGTAATAAGAAAGAAATAGCCAATTCAGGGCTGCTTGTTGAAATTCTGCTGTAGGTTAATTCAGAAAGCGAGGATTTCTGCCTGCCTCTGACAGCCATCTGCCTAAGTGGCACTACCACTGGGCAGCCTTTATCAGGTGCATCATCAAATAGAGTATCCAGCTGAATACATGTATCACATCTAGACTTTGGGCATCCTCAAAGCTCACTTCCTGTTCATCCATGAACCCTGGCATAGATGCAAAATCCATTATGTGCTCTGACCTGCACTGTGCAGGACTACAGAAGACTACACTGTGCCAATGACCCTTTCTAACCTCAGCATTCACAGACCAGCTGGATTGCTGTATCAATCAACCCCATGGGTACTTTCCACTAAAGAACAGACAGGTTGAAGTGCCTGGATATTTAAACTTCCAGGATATAACCAGTCTGAGTTTTACTGGTCTAGCAACATCACTGCTGCCTTGCCAGAAGGCTGCACAGTGTAGAATAGACAATCCTGTCTTTTATCTTACCTGCTGCTTTCTTGAACTTGACAAAATCTACTGCTCTGCTCTGCTCCCCTGCATCCTACCCTTTGAGAATCCTGATGTAGCCAGAGTGTGGAAAGAAAGCACCATCCCAGTCTTAGGACAGAATAAAAGTGGAATGGTTCTTCCTACAGTGAGAAAAAGAGCCTGTAAAAAAAGAGATGCATCAGAGTAACCTGATCACAGGATGTGCTGGCTTGCATGCAGCTTGGGGACTACCACAGTGTATTCCCAAGTTTAAAATCAAAACTACACCTTAGTTCAAAGATAGAGCAAATACCAGGGAATTCTTAGAAATGGAAGTATCCACAACCAAAGCACTAGCGGACCGAGAATTGAAAAGCAGAATTGAATTTGCAAGCAGCCCATACCCAGTACAGCCTGGAAATGCAGAACTCAGGCACTCCAGTATGTGCTAGCACTGGCTTCCTGCAGATCAGTGGGAGCAGAGCTGCAGCTATCCCTGCTGAGGGCAGGAGAAACAGTAGTGTGTCCAAGTCTTGTCACTTACGAAGAGATTTTCTTTGGCACACAATGCACTAGCAATCTAATGCCAACAGAAAGCACAGAGCTCTAGCCTTAGTGGGACTGTTCCTCAGGAGATATCACTGTGTCTTTAAGAAAAACTTGGCCAAAAGGCTGTGGAAAGCAGGAGTGAAGCACCCTCTGAAGACCTCACCAAGGGCCAGGAGCCTGGAGCTGGAGCCTGCAACGGGGAAAGACTGTGCACTCTAACAGACGGAGCCGGGGCCCAGGTATGAGTACCCCGCAGAGGAGCAGGAGACTGGGGACAGTCACACAGCACTAGGCTACCAGCACCACCTGAGGGCATTTTCCAGCTCTGGAAGGAACCACAGCATAGGCTGTGACACAGCATCACTTGTGTCCATGATCTTCTCCATTGTATGGCCTGAGCAAGACTGTCAGAAAATTACGTGCTGACAGACTGTGAGCCAATGCTCTGGCTCATCCTTTCCAGTGGCTGGAAAGGGTGAGCCAGAGTAATGGCTGAGAGAGCCTGTCCCAGTGCATTCAGAGGTCCCACAGCAGCTACAGGTACTGCAGCACCTTCTACATCAACCCCACTTTCCTCCCCCGTGCCCTGCTTGCTGTTTCTGCAGTACTGATCTATTCCTGCTCTGCAGTACAACATTCTGTGTCCACAGCCTTCTAGCAAATGCTGCTATGGTAATTCCTTCTGGTGTAGCCTCAGATCAGTGTTTAGCAGGCCCTTTCCTTTCTAATCAAAGTACATACAGCTTCACAAGGTGGGCAGGAGTCAGGTATTCGCACCACAGGGTCCAGAAAGCTCACTCCTAAGCATGGCCACACAGATGAGTCAGTTCACGGTAGCCCTACTTTAAAGCAAGTTGAAATACAGAGGGAGGAGATTAAAGGACAGTGAGAGGAGTTGGTTTGTCTTTCCAAACACACCTGCTAGCTTCAGGAATCAGGTTTAGTAACGCTGGTAAGGAGAGAGCTTTCAGCGAAGGGCAAGCTGAATTTCCTGACCTTGAGAAACCAGAGGCCCTTTTCAATAGCCCTCTCCTCACTGCATCCCCAACTTACCTGTCTCTTGCTCCAACTAGGAAGGCGCTGACTTGAAGGATGGGGTGGAGCTGCTACTGGAGATGTTCCCAGCCTGTACTGTGAGCCAGGCAGAGAAAGCTCTCGCCATGGCCTTGGGAAACTTGGAAGAGGCAGTGCAGTTAATTGTGGAGGAGAAGGTGGAAATTGGCCCAGCAGGTGTGAGTGTCAAGGTACTGTACTCTGACCTGGGTGGCAGTGGGCCAAGGAGCAGGGCAGAGCTCGGGGACACGCAGATCCCACAGCTGTCTGCTACAAGCAGAAATTTTGACTGCAGAAACTTTCTGCACGATAAGCCGGGAGGATCATGCAGAGCAACAGCCCCTCTCCCTCCCCTGGCTCTCCTAGTATAGGCTGTGCCAGGACCCCAGTGGAGCTGTGGCTGGCACCCCCTTTCCCACTGGGGCTGGGGTGCTCCACCAGCAGCTGGGCTTACTGAGCTAGCAGGTAAGCTGTACACCCCCGTGTTGTGCTATTCACACACCAGCTTGTCTCCCCCCAGGAACTGGCACGGCCTCGCAGAGCACCCAACCATGAGGAACTAAAACAGGTCATCCTACAGAAGTAAGTACCCAGCAGCAAAGAACCCCTTATCTTGCTCCAAATAAATGAAGAGGTGGCAGTTTGGGGAACAGTGTGGTCTATAAAGAACTAGGGGTGGGTATTAGCTGAACACATCTAAGTGCAAATACAGTCATCAGCTGGGATAAAGAAAAGAAAAAACAAAAAACCAAACAAATACACACAAAACCCCCAACAAATAAATAAGCCACAAAACCTAAACAACAGAACAGGTTTGGTTTCTTTTAGAGCTCTGACACAGAAACACATTACCTGTAGCAGCTGGGTCACAGCACTACTACGGCTGCATGCAAGGTTTCAGCCTCCTATAGATAAAGTGTAAGTCACAGTGCTGTTAGCTGAGGTCCTGGTTAAAGGTTCAAGGCACAAACAACATGCTGCAGCTCAGGTAACAAACACATGGTGACATGTAGTAACTCATTCATACCTCCATTCTTGGACAGTCCAAACAAGGTTAAGGATACCTTCAAGAGACTGCCTGTACAACAGCACTGGGAAGATTAAATCTCACTTGCTGAAGGTGTGAATTCAAAGCATTTACTCTGAATTCCTCCTGTGGACTTCTTGGGAATGAAAGTAGCTTTAGATTAGTTTATCTATATTCATTTCTAAAAGCATTTAATTCTCAATGGGAGAACCCACACTGTGGTTTCATCGATCTGCTTTAAGGTCTCAGCTTTCATGAGTATGAATGCAGGCATACAGCTTCCACATCTTTTCCACTTTGCATTCTCCCCAGGGACAGGATAAACAGTCAATGGGCTAGGAAAGGTAAAGCAAGGCAGAACAGCATCCAGGCAGAAGTATTAATCAATGTCCTTGCCCATCTCCTGTGCAGGCTCATTTCAGAGTGACAGGCAAGGGAACAAAAAAGCACCAGCTGCTTGTTATGTTTCTGAGAACTTCACTTTAATGACGTTTTGGCAACATCCTGTACTTTCAACATCACTCAAGCACAGGTACAGAAAGCAGATCGCCATAGCTGAAGATACACAAGAGCAACTATACTAACTACTGAGGGAGAAGTCATGGTCAGCTGTGCTAAGCCAGCACCAAAATCTCAGAGTAGCAACTCAGCAGTAGAGCAAGCAAATGCTTGGACCCTGATGTTTCAGTTACATAGGAAATGAGGTGATGCTTTTATCAAGTTGCTTCCAGCACAGAACTGTGTCACAGTCAAGTAGTAGGAGGAATGTGAGAGGAACACCATCATTCAGGGCGAAAGCAGACAGATTGGTCCTGTAATCTCACCTATGTCTCATCTGGCTGCCATCACTTGGACTGAGAAGGAGCAAAGCTGCCCCAATGGCAGAGCACACCAGACCTCAGTACCTCTCTCAGTTCTGCAGTGGCTATCAGCATTCTCAACCACCTGAGTTTTCAATACCCTTCACATACAGCTAAGGATGCTACTCCAGGAGAATCCTGCTATATTCTGACTAGAAGGATGACATACTTCTTGCCCGTTTCATCCAGAGGGGAACATCAAGTTCTCCTAGCTGCAATCTAGGCACATAGGACACACTGCACAGCCACTGACCAGCCTGGGGAGAAGGGACATAGGCTGTGAGTAGCCCCAGGCAATGTGTGTTAAGAGTGCTCGCTAAATGCTTCTTGTGTTTCAGGTACATGATGGTGGACAGTGCAGACGACCAGAAAACACATCGGCCAGCTCCACCCAAAGAGGTAAGCAGAGCAGTCACAGCTCACCAGCAGTCTGAATGTCCATACAAGGTTTAAAAAAAACCAGGCTGCAAGTCCAAAAAAACAACAGGACAGGCCAAAGGCAGGTCTGTTTATAGAACCTGTCAAAGAGGGAAGATTAGCTCAGCTAAGGTGCTGCAGGGACTATCAGTTCTTACCTTTTCTGACTACCATGGCTCTTGCTTCCTCCCATTAGACAGCATCCTTCCCAGTTTTGGCCAAGATTGCCAAGACAGACAATGGTAAAGCAGCCCACCCACCCACCTCCCATAGTGCAGCCCTGCTTTTGCTTGCCCCCTCCTTTTCTCTAGCAGTGTGGCTGTCCATCCACTTGGTGTTAATACCTTTCCTCTCCAGGCTCCCAAGAAGTTGATCCGCTATATTGATAACCAGGTGGTGAGTACAAAAGGAGAGAGGTACAAAGACATCAAGAAGCCTGAGAGTGAGGAGATGAAGAGAACCTACATCAGTCTAAAACCAGCCAGGAAGTACAAGTTCCACTGACAGCCAGGCCCTTCTGCTCTTCAGCTTTCCACCTCACTGCCAGGCATGGCAGGATGGATGTGTGGTGCTAGGAATGAGGCAACTCCACCTGCCACTAACTTGAACCAACCTGGAAGCCAGGACACTGCTTTCAGCTTCCTCAACTAACCTGGCTGAGGAGACTTCTCTCCTTGTGTAGCTATTCCTCTGCCCCCAGGGGCACACTGCAGTGGCTCTCCAGGGCCTGGGCATTCTCTGCTATTCCTTGCATGGGACATTTTTAGATCTGAGATGTGGCATGTGTTTTTGCAGCAACCTTTTTAACAAGTCTTTGTGCACTGTTGCTTTGAGTGCCAGTATTAATAAAGATGATGTGAGTTGGTGTGTAGTTCAGCTAGAGCATGCATATGCTTTACAGACACTGCCTCCAGTCCTTCCTAGGGCCAAAGATGGGAGCAGGGTCATCCTCTCTTCCTCTAATTACTCTCTTCATCACATTGAGATGCAGCTGCTGTTTGATTAACTGCCTAGAGGATAAAAGGGCTTAGGCTCAACTCCAGAGCCCGGCTGTCCCTGCCAACACAATCTGCAGCTCTCTCCATAAACTCCAGCTGACAGCAGAGTCAGTGCTCCTTCCATTTCTCACCACTGTTGAGAGCCAAAGCTCCAGCCACACAACAGGGAGCAAAATACAGTAGCAGGCCTGGGCACTACTAAAATGTTAAGTCAGATGCTGGAAGAAACAAATGACAATGACCAACTGCTTTCAGTGACAGGACAGTCAGGTTTGGCATTTTTCTGTCAGTCTAACTGCCATTAGGAGCATGTTCCCCATGAAAACAACTCCCACCTTGCCACAGCCTAAACCAGCACCCTAGGCCTGGGCAGACACACTGCTCACACTGGGGCCATTCTAGTCCTTTGGTGCCAGGCTGGCCAGTGGCTGTGGGCTGGAGCTAGGCTCACTGCCCTCCTCCCAGAGCCCAGAGGGGCCTGCCCTCTCCCAAGAGGAGGGCTGGTAGCTATTCTTTCTGCTCCAGCTGGCCTGGTTTGTTCCACAGCTCTGCTGGCATGCCCTGCACACCCACCCCAGGGGACAGTCCCCATCAAACACTCCCCTGCTTTCTGGACAGCTGCCGCTTAAAGATTTAAAATACAACAAATATTAAATCCTATCTATTAGTTGGCCTGACCAGGGCCTGTTCAGCACCATGGTGTTCCTGCAAATCACTCGCTCTTTCCACGCCATTGCAGAGGGAGTTACTTTCCCCAGAGGCACCAATGAAGTCCACTTAAGAACACTCAGTGGCTACTAAACAGCCCCAGAGGAAAGAGTGAGCCCCAGGCCAGCCTCACCAATGGGACTGACCTTTCCCTCTGCACGTCTCCACAGCAGCCAGTTCCGGCATCCTTCTGGGATCCCAGCATTGTCAGTCCCCCCCTCCCCAGCAGCAGCAGTTCTAGATCTGAAGGTTGATGAAAGGGGCGAAGCCAACCACGTCCTGCAGCAGAACGAGAGCCCTCTGCAGCGGAGGCTCCACATCCAACTCCACCCCACGGCTTCGGAGGATGCTCAAGCTGGACTCAGCCACGTTGTGGCAATGCTTGACCTTCAGTGAGCGCAGCTTGGGACAGTACTCAGCCAGGACCCTGCCAAGAAAGAGAGCACATGCAAGTTGCAAGTCAGGACTCCTAAGTGCAACTCACACTCTTCTCTACTCCCAGCAGCCCAGTGCTCGTGACTGTGCCACACACACACCATCCTTTGGGAGCAGCACCATGGTGGTATGAGATAAAGTCAAGGGATGTGGTTGGATCCCAGACCTACCCTCCATGACATGCTGGGAAATTTGCTGTCAATAGCATACAGTGCCTCTCCTGAAGGGCCTGCTAGTGGCTTCTCTCCCAGACTAAGCTCTCATTGCTTTCAGCATGAAGAAATCTGACTTTCCTCTCTGGTTCTCTTCCTCTCCCCATCCCAGGTATCTGCCATCCCCACCCTGGCTCCCCACATTGCTCAGTACCTGATGGAGTCATTCTTGACTCGCAGACACCCCGTGAGGTCCAAGTGCTCCAGCTCTGGGCAGCACTTGGCAGTCTCCTCGACTGCCACGTCGCCCACATTGGCATTGACAGCCAGTGACAGAGACTTGAGCCTGCTGCACTTCTGCACCAGGTAGCAGATGGCCTCGTCCTTCAGCTGGCGACAGGCCGTCAGGTCCACAGCCTCCAGCGCCTTGCAGTGGTCAGCCAGGCTGCGCAGGGACAGGCTGTCCACCCACTCACAGTGAGCCAGGGAGAGCTGCCGCAGGTTGGGGCAGCTCAGGGAGATGGCCACCAGCGCGTGGCGGCTGAGCTGGGCACAGCCCTTCAGCTGGATCTGGTGCAGGTGGTGGTTCTGCCCGATGACCGGGAGCAGCTCCCGGTCCGTCAGCCAGTCGGAGCAGTTCTGGAGTGCCAGCTGCTGCAGAACTTCGTTGTCCTTCAACAGGTTAACAAAAGCAGCTCGAGGGATGGCAGGTCCAATCTGCGTGGGGAACCCAGGAAGAATGAGGCATCCCCCCAGGGTTTCAGATAAGCCTGATCCTCACTAAATATTCTCTCCCCTCCTCTCTTCTGCTGTGACAGTAGTGATCAAAGCCATACCCTGTCCTCATCCCAGGGCAAACCCTACCATCAGACTCTGCTCACCTCATGCCAAGGCTACTGCCACAAGCTAGGTGATACTCTGGTTTCTCCATCCCAGATCATCACTTCTGCATTTATATACTCATGATGAGCTCCACACCTCTGCTCTGCAAAAATTTCTTTGCTAGACTGCTCTGTGCCCTCAGAACAGCAGCTACTCTAGTCTTTCCCACTCCCAGGCAGTGGCTCCCAAGAATAGCACAAACTTTCCCTGAAGACCAAGCACAGAGTTATCTCCCATCAGACCCAAGCTACTGCACAACCTTTGGGAAGGACATGGCACTCCAAAACTTTTGTTTCTCCCAGCCAGTGCCCCATAATAGCCTGGGTGGGGTTTCCAGGCTTACTCTTCCTAGGGCCTCTTACTCAAGACACTGGCATTGCTGGGCCCTGAATCACTGCCTCTCCTCCCTGAGCCCATCTGTCCAGTTTGACACCTGAGCCATTAGCCCAAGCTCCTGAGCAGAAACTACCCTCCTTGCCAAGGGCTTCTTCTCCCCACATAGACAGATGCTCCCCTGTTAGTTCCAGAGCAGTAGGACATCTATTTCCTCCCCAAGCCTCAGAGCCATCCAATACCTGGCTTGAGTCAAAGCAGCGCATGTTGGCCAGGTACAGCTGGATGAGAGACTGGAATGACTTGCTGACCCTCTGCAGGCTCAGGAGCTGCTGCAGTGGCAGATGACAGAGGATATGAGGAACCAAGATGTCTTCCCAGGGCAGGTCCAGGAGGCATCCCCTGGTCGGGGTCACACTCATCATCAGACACCAGAGAGCCAGGCTACTGCAGCAGCCAGGCTAGATCAGCTCACACCTACTGCCGGGTGCCTCTAGGAGGAACAGCCAGAAAGAAAGACTCAGCGACGTTTCCCACTATCAGCCCACAGGGAACAGCCCCTTGGCTAGCCATCAGCAGGGCACGTGCCTGCCGCCTGCATCACCACCTCCCCAGCCTGGGACGTTCACTGCTCAGGCATCCGAGTCTACCTGCCCGCAGTGTCTTCCAGGAGAGCTTGGGTGGGGCTTTCCATCAGCTGCTGAAGGAAGCCCTGTCCCTCAGCAAAGCAGCGAGAAGCTGCTGCAGCGTTACCGCACGAGTCGCACCGTAGCTGTGCCCAGCCCCCATGTCTGAGCATCGCCCTACCTGTCGGACAGTCCCCGCAGCCAGTGCCGGGCCACTCGGGCACCCTGCAAGGGGGAGAGCCAGGCACTTGCTCCTTCCCGCGGGGAGAAACAAGGCTCCGGGCTCCCCCCCGGAGTCTCCCTCCGAGGAGCGGACGTTCAGCATCTCTGCGGGGATGAGGCCTCGGGCCGCGAAGGGAAGGAGCAGAGCGGTCCCGGCAGCCCAGGGACCCCCAAGCTGCGGCTGGAGGCCGCGGTTAGACTCGACCCCAGCAGAGGCCGAAGCCGGGGGGGCTCACCCGAGGCCATTCCTGCCCCGCCGCCCCAAGGGGCCTCGCTCGGCCCCAGAGCCGCCCCCGGGCTGCCCCGCCGCAGCAGCGGGGCGGCCGCGACAGCTCCGCCGGGACCAGGACACCGGCCCGCCGCCCGCCGCAGCGCCCCGTGCCGAGGCGGCAGCCCCGCCCCGCCCCGCCTCGCCCCGGCCCCCCGGTACCTGCGGCCCCGCCGGCGCTGCCCCGGCCGCTCCATCCCGCGCCGCACCCGCCCCGGACACCGGCGGCCGCCCGTGACGTCACGGCGCCGGGCGGAAGTGCGCGCGCCCCACCGCCCCGCCCCGGGCCCGCCCCCGGCCCCGCCCCGGCGGAGGCGCGCGCTACCGGGAGCGGCCCGGGGACAGCGGGAGGCGGCGGCCCGCGGCAGGGAGCGCCGGGCGGGACAGCGGGCCACGGCCGTCACCGGGCCCGCTGGTGTCGCAGCGCCTCCCGCAGGTTGCTCCCGGCGGCACCACGCGGCGCGCACACCGGCCTCGGTGCCCCAGCTCACCGGGCGCAGCCGCTCCCCCGGGCACAGCGCCTGTCCCAGTTCCTCAGTTATCCCAGATCCCCAGTGCACACTAGATCCCCATGGCCCCGGTTCCCCAGCGCACACCGCCTGTCCCAGTTCCTCAGTTATCCCGTTTTCCCAGCGCGCACGAGATCCCAGCGCACACCAGCCGCTCCAGTTCCCCAGGGCCCCGGTTCCCCGGTGCACACCGGTTGCTCGGCCCCGCAGCTACCTCGGCTCCCCGGCGCACAGCGGCAGCCGCCGCTCCCCACGGCCCCGGCTCCCCGGCGCCCAGCGGCTGCCCCCATTCCCCGGTCCCGGCGGGCGGCCGCGCATGCGCAGCGCGGCGCCGCTGTCCGTTCAGCACCACGCGGAGCCGGGACCCGCTGCTGCCGGTGAGCGACGGCCCCGCCGGACCCCCCGAGCCTCCTGCCCGGCTCCGCGGCTCTCCCGGCGGGCTCTGCCGCCCTTTCCCGGATCCCCGGCAAAGGCCGATCCCTGGGGCTCACAGTTCTCACTGCACCCCCGGCCGGCAGCCGCTGGGCCCCGCTCCTCCGCCGGTACCGGGCTGTCCCCGCCCCGGGGCTGCCCGCGGCCCGCCGCTCCCAGCCCGCATCCTCCCGCGCTGCCAACCGGCTCGTCGCGCTCCGCTCCCCCCCCCGGTGCCCCACCTGCCTCCGCAGCCCCGGGGACAGGGCGGGGTCCTTCCCCTCGCCCGCAGCCCCCGCCGAGAAGCGGCCCGGGCTCCTGCCCGCGCTGTTGCCATAACGACCCCGTAGAAACGGACGCTGCTCCTTCCTCCTCCCTGTCGGTTTGCGGGGCGAGCAGAGGCGGGCGCCCGGTCCGCGCTGGTGCGGCACTCGTACACCGCACCTCCGAGCCGGCACTGGGCGTGTGACCCCATCTCTGTCGCGGGTCTGAGACCTGCTGACTTGTGCAGCATCAAGCTGCTGATTACTGCCGGAATAAGAGCTATTAAAAAATCCATCCGGCAAAAGAGCAGGGCCCACAGACAGTGAATAAATCCCAAATCCCGGGTCCCAAGTTTCCTGGAAAGCAATGACCCGTCACCTGCTCTGCTCATTTCCTCAAAAGGTGGAAGCCGGTTTGCAGAAAGGTCTTCTTTCCCCAGTGCCTGTCCTCTGGGGGAAGCTACCCACGGTGCCTGCCCCTGGACATGTAACACCTGCTCCTCGAAGATCCCAGTGGCTCCCTGAGTTGGCACAGTGCACTTCTCATTTAGAGAAGGACAGGTGATGCAGGGTTTTAAATTTTGTGTTGGAGTTAAGAATGTCCCTGGCCACGTTCTGGGACAGGCCTTTCTTTCCCTGTGGTGGGGGCACTTTGTTTTTGATTTCCTGCTGTGAAATAGAAATGTGCAACCTGGCAGAGTCCCTTAATATATAGAACCACTGGACCCGTGGTCAGGAGTGGTGGAAGCTGACTGTGAGGCTGGTTAGGGCCACTACGGTTTATAAATGCCCCAAGGGCCTGATAGCTGTTGGTCTGTGAGGGGCTTGGCTGGTTGGCTGGCTGCAGCTGTTGACATGCATGTGCTAGGTTCTAGGAATTATGGATACTTTTCAGCTGTAAAATGTTCATATTGTTCTCTTTTTTATCCACAGGTTGTTTGCAGATGCAGAAAAACCTCAGGGACTGTTACTGTACTGCAGAGGTATGTGCTGAGACACAGCTTTACACCATCAGGATGTTCAGTGAACACAGCAACTTAGGTCTACACCAATGGTAAGGATCCCAAACCAGTACTGGTTTTGTGCTCATGTCTATCAAGTTTTCCTAATGCAGAGCAGTTGTGATATGGCTGTACAGCGCTGCAGTACAGGGCTTGGGGAGTGTTATCCACTGCAGCTTTGCAGTGAAGGGACAGCTCAAAGCAGACAAGCTTGAAGAACTAGAGCTTTGTTCTGCTCTGCTCAGTCAAGATTTGAAGCAAGCTTCTGCCTTTATGGTGGCGTATGTTCTGCCAGAGGTGGGTCTGCATTTTTCTTGAGAAGTGTCTCTAAGTCTCCTTTTTAAACTTCAGTTTTAAGCCCATTTTTACGTGATCCACAATACCTCAAACTGGTCTGCCAAAACAGCTTTCTGAGTTGGACCTGGTGAATGCTGGGCTGTGGCACCTGCAGTTCTTGCAGGACAGCTGAAGTGCACTGCACAGGTACCTTCAACATGCAAGAGATGCTGTTCAGTTCCCTGGCACTCCTCTTATCCCAGTGGCCACAGATGTCCTGTGGGGGAAAGCAGGGCTACTGCGTCAGGCCTTGAGCTGATCCACAGTAATGAGAGACCAAGCTGAGCCCCAGGGGGAGGAAGCAGATTAGCTTACAACAACTGCTGCTGCTGCAGCTTTCTTGTATATTCCTTGGAAACATACGGTGGTGGCAGCTCACAGAGCCAGGGCATGGCATCTTCACCCTCATGAACATCCCCTGAAGTGAAGGGAGACTCCAGCCAAGCTCCACTGCTGTGAGGCAGTGCCGATGAACAGCTATACTTCTGAAGCGTCTAGAGAAGCAGTTTGGTCATCACCTCATCCTTTTGGAAGTGGGAGACTTAGGAAACTGGGGCCTGAAGGAGGGGGAACCTTATGGTTGGAAGAGCTGACCTCAAGTCAGGAACCCAAGTTTTTGTTACCAGAGATGCTCCTGATTTGCCAGCTATAATGGGCAAGTCTTCCCCACTTATGCCTTTTGACTTTTCCCTTGCATTGAAAATGCATTTATTTCCATGTCAGATGTGTATTCAGAGGTTGGCTGGGTTTCTGCAAGCCTACTTGGGTTTCCAGAAGCTGGTGCTGCCCAAAGGTAGAACTTATTTTTAGGAGATCAGTATGATGCCAAGACAACATTATCCTGATGCTCTAAGATCTATCACCTCATATGATGGCTTGGCACCTTGCTGGCTAAACACCTTTCGCCTTGCAAAGACTTTGGGGCCATTTTCTTTACAGTTTTCTACTGGTCTCAAGTGGGACAAGAAACTTACCAAGATCTTGTCAAGAATACCAGTAGCTCTGTAGTATTCACTCCTCTAAGATGTGAGAGCTAGGTTAATGCAGTACCATAGAAGTTCAGTAAAACCTCTCAACACTGTTTTTTCTTGGACTCTCACCAGGTTCTTTCAAAGGATCTGGCTCCATCTTTTCTCAGGCTGCAGGATAAGTCTGACAGCCGCCATCACTCTCAGGGTTGGAGTGGACCACAGCTGGACTTGGTTGCATGGGAGAAGGTATTGAGCTCATAGGGTAAGCTCTGCTGTCAGTCAGTGCTGAGATTGCACAGTGTCACCAGAAGCCATTTTTAAGCTGGTGAAACAAGAACACATGGTGACTTCTGTTCAACTCTTCCCTGCATATGCCACCTTCCTACTTCCTATTGAGAAAAGACTTTGTCTATACAGTCAGGGCTAAAAAAAAATAGATAAATAGAAGTAAAGCAAGACCAAGTTCTGCAAGTCAAGGTTGAAAGAGGATTATGAGAAGCTGCCAGCTAAATGGAAATACAGGGCTGTTCTGCAGCATCCCACTCATGAATCCCCTGCATTCAAGCTTTCAGTCTGTCCTTTGCATTTATCTCCACACATTTCCATGACAGCCATTTTGCTCAGTTTTCTGGATATACTTGTAATTACTCCTCTATAACTGACCTTCAAGACCTTTTACACAGTCCTGTATGTGACTGTTCCTCCTGTGCTGGGTCAGACTGTGTGCCTGAGGCTTACTGTCTCTTTTCTGCATAAAATACTCTGTATTCATTGCTCTCACTTCCCTTTACACCCTTTCACCTTTCCTCATGTGAATCTTGAGGCTGAAGGTATGAGGAAGGGATCACATCTTACTGCTGCATAGATTAGAGCAGTCTAAAGCTTGCAGCACAAACATGTCCTGGGAGGCTACACCAGAGAATGGGTGATTTGGGTTGTTTCAGACTAAATTTGGCTCTTTGGTGCAGTGACTCACCATGGTGAGGCAGGTCTGGTGAATGACCTGCTGGCACCCAGGAAGCTCTGTCTTCACTGGAGAGCCTACCCCACCACTCAGAAATCCCTTGCATTCCTTCAAGACCATCTTTCTCTGAGCATCTTTTTACCAAGAGATACTCCCACACAATTGTTCCCCTAACTGCTGTGTAGGGAGATTATTTATGGCTCAAGCTGTGCTGAGGCCCCACCTCCCACGTCCCCAGGACAGGTTTTATCATGCTGTCATTTCTGCCTTCATCTTGACAGAGCAATGCTGGTGCAGAAGGAAGCCTGCTCCCTGTGCGGGTGCTGCCTGGCGCTGGGACAGAGTCTGAGGGGATTTCTGTAATGGCAGGTGTGCCTGGGGCATTACAGAAATATTTTGTTACAGCTCATTCTGAGGCCCAGCACACAGCTTTTGCTGTCACCTCTCTACAGTTACACTCTTCCAAGCCCCTGTCCCTCCTGCAAGAAGGAGCAGCGCAAGGTAGGGAGCTGGGACGCTGAGAAGGGCACTGGCAGATGGGCAGGCAGCAGCTATCCCTCACATAAACTGTAGTCTGCAAAGGCTCTTCTCTCTGCTAAGATATTTTACAGTCTGTATCCTCTTCTAGAATGCCTTTCACCCTGAAAAATCCTGCCATGGTCCCACATGAGTGCCCCATGCAGGGGAGCTGCAAGAGGCAGAGGACAGTACAGGTTTGCTCTCCCCTGTTGCAGGTTTGGGTGGAAGAGGCTTCAGGAAGGATCTCCAGCACTGTCTTTTTGCCCTGACTAAGCTGCAAAAAAGCATTTGTATAGGACTGTCCAAGGGAGGGTATTTTCACCATTTATCTTTAACCACAAGTCTGGTGGAATAACAGTTAAGTGCATCAGCCCATTAAAGACTTGGCTTGTGCTGCAATGGCTTTTTTAATATATGACTAGGATGTAGTTGGGTGTTAGCACTGGAGACAGAAGGCATTAATTAGAGCCATGTAGTTATGTCTAGGCCCTGAGGGAACACATGCAACCTAATTGGTTGCCCTGGAGCCCTCAATGCAGAAATAAAGGGAGTTCAGCTTCCCTTGCTCTCTCTGGGACTCATCGCCTGTGTGGCTGGAGTTGCTATTTCCATGATGCTCCCAGTCAGTTGGGTGAGAAGAGCCCATCTGCTGACGGAGTGACTGACCCCCCCTTGCAGGCCTACACTGTGCCCTGAGGCTACAATACAGCCCCACTGATTTTGGCAGCAGTGAGGCAGAATATCCCTTTGTACCCTTTGCAATGCCTTAAGCACAAAACACACCAGAGAGGAGATGGCTCTGACAGTGCCCATAGGCTCAGAGAAAGCAGCCCTGGGGTGCACTGGGGTGTTTACCCCAAGTGGAGCTGGAGCTGCAGCTGCAGCACCTTTCTAGAGACTGATCCATGTGCCTTAGGGCAAGCTGAGCTTGAGCGTCCCCTGGAGCCACCTGGGGGAAAGAGCTCTTGTCTAACCCCTCTTCACCCAAATTTCATCTAGATCCATACCATTGTTGGGACACTGTGACACGTCAGGTTGACCTCTTCCAAGCTGGAAATTCATTGTTGTGCTGCCTTGATGATACCCAGATCCTTCTGCCTTTGGGAGGGAAAACTGTATTGCAGACTTATGAACATGACCAAGGACAGTGCTGGCAATATTTAGAAAACTCCTGGAAGCTGCCTGTTGCAGGGCCTGGGAGGCTGAAAGGGATGATGTGGAGTTGAGTGGACTCTAATACAGGAAGGACATGGTACCTGCTGGCAAGGACTGGAGGTCCTGAAGTACCCAAATGATAGTAAAGAGGGCTCCCAGTGCACTGCACTCCTATCTCTCTAGCTAAGCCCACTGGATTGGGGCTGGGGAATGGAGTGTGGGGGACACCTTGTCCCCTTCTGTCATCTGCCAGAAGGGTTTTCTGCTCCGTCCTGTCCTGCATCAGCTGGGGATGGATTCACAGCAGGAGGGATCAGGAGAGCCAGGGCTAAATCCTGAAAATCCTGATCCAAGTGGGGCTTATGTCAGTGCTGGCCAGACCCATGTATGTGGACACATCTTTCATGAGTTACAGGGCTGTGGGAAGGTGAGTGGGATATGGAGCAGGATGTTGCAGGGAGAGCAACAGCTACTGCTACGGCAGGGGAAACACGTGTTTTGGACAGAAATGTGTTTTCTGTGAATGGTCTGGATCTCCAGTCAGGGTGGCAGGAAAAGACCACTTTCTTACCTTCTGCAACTCTTAGCAGGGCTGCCTGCAGGTGCTGGGAAGGCACAGACGTGCCTCATCCTGGTATGGACACACTGGGAAAGCTCTGAGCTCTTCCACTTGGTTAAATATGTCACTCTGGCTGTGGCTTAGAGAAAAGCCTTCCCCCTCCCCGCCCTCCTGCCATCAAGAAGCTGCTGAAGGAATCAGGTCGTTGATCCTTCAGCAGTGAGGCCCCTAATTAGCCCAGCTTCTTGGAGTCTGCCAGAAAAGCCGGCTGTGTGTAAGGCAGCCGAGACCCACAGTCCTCGGTGTGGGGGAGAGAGAGGCCCCTCACAGGCAGGAGCCTGGAGAAGGAAGGAGAAAATGGCAGCACTTTGATGCATTAAATATGAGGAAAGCCTGCCCAGCCTGATGCTTTTCCCCCATGCCTGGGAGGGCAGAAGGAGACACACTTTCTGGATGCCAGTGGGGGCAGGTGAGCATGGAGCTGGGCTTGCTGCAGGCAGGGAAAGCAGCAAGGAGAGGCAGCTCTTCCCAAATTCTCTTGCAGACACGATGTGCACATGAAGCCCCAGCTCCCCTGGGCTTCTTCTCTCACACACATTTAATAATGATTGCTGAGCTGGGTAATAAAGTGCTGTTTAATAGCAAATCGATCTGGCAACCTGTAAGGGCACAAAGTGCTGGCTGCCAGTCCCAGTGGCTGCCACAGGCAGACCCAGTGCACTGGCAGCACAGGGTCCTGAAGCCCTGCCACAGTGCCCCTCACCTTGGTACCCAGCTGGCCCATATGAGCTCTGCTCACACGTGCCACTGGTGCCAGTGGAGCCCCCATGCCAAGGCAGGAGACAAAGGATAGGTGATTTTCCCCCCTTGCGTCTAGAAGTGGTTTCCTGAGATTGGTGTGGCATTTACCATCCTTGGGGTGCCTAGTGACACCGTGATATCAAGTTCCTGGTGGCCTGAGACACCTTGACACCCATGTCTGTAGTGTGCTTAGGATGATGACCTTTGGAGAGGTTAAGTCCCTGGCACAGAGCCTGTGCTCTAAGGCAAGGACTTGCTGATGCTGGTTGGTGGCCTAGACCACATGGCAGCTTTTTTCTTCTCATCCTCGTGATTCTTAAGCAGTGGTGGGGCACAGGGGAGCCTGTACGCTTTGGCATAGGGCACAAGGCACAGGCCGTGCATGCACACACATGACACATGCCGGTGGTCACACAGTAACTTGCATGCAGCTGAGCAGGGACAGGCCGTTCATGTCGGTGTGCACGCTGATGAACGGAGATACGCGCGCCCCGCCACAGGGACGGGAGCGGTGCGGCATTGTCACAGGCACACCGGCACCCGGGGTCGCGCCGCCGGTGCGCGAGGCCAGGTCCGCACCGGCACAAAGGGGGGTGCACACCGGGACCCGAGCGTGTGGAGGATGCTGCAGGGCTGGGAGACCCTCCGGCCTGCCCGCACACGGGGTCACGCACCCCGGTGTGAATTCGGCCGCTCCTCGTGTGCCGGTGCCGCCGAGAGAGGCGGGGCGCGGCCCCCGGCGGGGGTTTTCCATTGGCTGTCGTGGCTGTCAGCGGGGCGGAGTGACAGCCCCGGGCCGGGATTAGCGCGGCAGGGAGCGGCGGGTTGCGGCCGGTGGCACGGTGCTGTACCGTGCCGTGCCGAACTGCACTGTACTGCACTCTTCTGTATCGTGCTGTACCGCGCCGCGCCCGACGGGGCGGGCCGGGCCGAGCCGAGCTGTGCCGGCGGCAGCGCGGAGCAGCGGCGCGCAGGATGCGGCGGCGGCGGCGGCACTGCCGGTGAGACGCGGGGAGCGGAGCGGAGCGGGGCGGGGCGCGGCGGGGACCGGAGGCCGGAGCGGGCCGCCGGCGGAGCCGGGAAAGTTGCAGCAGTTGTTGCAGGGAGCGGGGCGGCTCTGCGCCCTCCCGGCGGCGGTGACCGGCGCGCCGCGGCACGGGGCTGCGGTGGCACCCGGCGGGGCCGAGACCCGCTCCGGCCCCGGTGTGCCGGTGCGGAGGGACGGGCGCGGGGCTGATGCCCAGGCAGCGAGATCGCGGCCGGCGGCTCCGCCGGCCCCCCTGGCCGGGGGTGCTCCCTCCTCATCCGGATGGATGTCACATCCACTCAGGGCTGATCCCGCCGCGACGGGAGGTGCCGGGTGAGGGAAGCCGGGCAGGGGGGGTCGGGGAGTGAAGAGCATGTTTAGCCTCAGCTCCAAGGTGGGAACACGTCCCCTGCCTAGACACCACGCCAGAAAGCGGTCACCTGTTTGCCTCACAGCCCCAGGGCCTCCAGACATCCCGCTTCGGTCACCACTTCATCTCCTCAAGCTGCTCTATGTCCCTCCGGAGGGCACAGTCATCTCCCGGGAGCCATCCTACCCTAGCCTCCTCAGGTATCCCGGCAGCCACAGCCTGGTTTCCCCCATTCCCTGCCATGGGTTCCATGTCCAGCACACAAATACGGCCCGTTGTGTGAATTTAACCCCCAGACCCACATCTCTTGCCTCTCTCCGATCTCTGTCCCCTTCTTTATCCGATCCTTTCTCATCCTTCCCCAGCTCCTACGCCTTGTCCCCACACTCCCGTGGCGTGGGTGTGCGCTTCCCCCGCAGCGTAAGCAGTTCCTGCTGCCTGCTGCCTTCGCTCCGCATCACCCCATTCTGCCAGGCAAGCGCTTGCATGGGGAGAAGCCATCCCCTGTTGCACTGGGTATGGCTCAAAGCAAAGGCCAGCAAGCATCCCTGGACATCCCTTTGGCCGTTAAGAAGAGAGAGCCAGGAGGAACAAGTTTCTTGTGAGATGTTTTATTGAACAAATTTAATCCCCCAATGATGTGCAGCTCCCGGCTATCACACTGCAGCTCTTGAGTTTTTCTCTTTGAATCCGTGCCCAGGGTTGCCCAGGCAAACACCCTGTGAGCTTTTCTTTGCAAGACTTCTCCTGCCTTTAGGCAGTGGGACCAGCAAGGCTCTCTCCAGCCCACCAGTGCTTTACAGCCCAACCCATTCATCACAGTGATTTAAAGAGTGTCTGTTTGATTCACAATTGAAATCAGCATGCAGGAAGCCAGAGCTCATTCCATCATTGGTTTTTCATCTCAGTTGCATTTGTGCTTTTTACCTTTCATTATTAAAGAAAAGCTCACTCCACTGCATGGTGTAGCCATCCAGCTTTGGTGGGTCAAAGGCAGGCATGGCCTTTACTCTAAATTTGATAATTCTGTTTTAATAACCAGGAGGACATTCTGCTTATCCCATTTATTCTAGTGATAGCTCACATG
The DNA here is from genome assembly GCA_026261815.1 of Monarcha castaneiventris obscurior. Taxonomy (NCBI): domain Eukaryota; kingdom Metazoa; phylum Chordata; class Aves; order Passeriformes; family Monarchidae; genus Monarcha; species Monarcha castaneiventris. Next base: position 19,489,971 of record JAMPIT010000886.1, read on the forward strand.
TTTTGAGATAGGCTGGTTTTTGTTGTTTGTTATGTTACAGTGAAAGCAAACTATTCCTAGAGATAATTTTTTTCCTTGGCATGTGTCAGTCTGCACTGAGATAAAAAGTAGGATTTCATTTGAAATATATAAACCCCACATCTTTATTATTTATCAGTGAACTTCAGCAACCTTGAATATGAACACAAACAGGAGAAAAAGATTGTAAAACAGTAAATGATAAATTAATCAGGAGAATAAAATGTTGCAGTGAGTGAATTAGAGATTGCTGTTGCTCAGCAGAACAGATTTTTTCAGCAGTGTGATAGTGCAGATAAATGGGCGCCTACCCCACAGGTGTGATTTGGGTTATTTCATTAAGAGTTTTGTCTGTGCATCTCTGGAGCCTAAACACTGTTGAAAATTCAGCCCCATATCCTTTAGGAATTTTATCCTGTCTGGTTTGCACTCAGAAACAGGGAGAAGAAAATCATGCTTTCCTGTTTGCAGCTGGCATATGGTTTCTCACTTTCAAATGATGAAAGTGAGGGACTCAGTATCTTGGCATCTGTCAGAAGGCACAAGCAGCAAAGGCAGAGTCTTCTCTGCACATTAGGAATTCAAAGAAACTCGGGGAAGGATAAGTACAAGTTTTAGCTTCAATGGGAGAAAGAAAAATGTCAGCAGCCCTGCCAGTGGGGTTGATGTGGGCTCCAGGTCCTGCCTTCCCCTGCAGCCACCCACCTGCTGCTGTGGGGTGGCTGCTCTCATCTCCGGGTGTACAGTCTCTGGGCAGAGACCGGCAGGCGGGTGAGCTTTGTGCAGGGCAGGCTTGCTGTGTTCCCCCAGGCTGAGATTGTCTGTTACCACTGCTTTTTGGATCTACTGGTGTTGACAGCTCTGTCTGCGCCATCAGTAGTGGCTGCGACATGTGCTGGTGTGACACACTTTAAACCCAGGCTGACCTCCAAAGAGAGAGGCTCTTTGCCCTTGCTGCTCATATTAAACTCCTTGAGCAAGTATAATTGGAGGATGTCTCAATGATACAGTAGATACTTTTTCCCCCCCTTATTGAAGTGATTTTAGTAGGCTGTAGGCTGTGGGTAGTAAATATATTCAGCCTAAAGCAGAATGAACGAAACCCATTTTATAGTGCACTCTCTTGCAATGTCTGGGGTGCTGGACTGTGGGGAAAGTGCCTGAGCATCCTGGCACCCTGGGGAGACAGCAAACACTCTGGGTGCCTGGGGACCAAGCAAAGGGCTGCCAGCATCCAGGCAGTGGTGCTGGTGTGATGCCCTTGATGAACCTTGCCTGCTTCTTGCAGCAGGAGGGGATTTGCGGGGGGCTGTCTCAGCTGGAGCATATCTTTCTTCTGCCACGAGTGCGGGACACCTTTGACCTGCCCTCCCCATGGCCCCAGACTCTTTTCCATGCCTTCCCTTCCCTAACCAGCTCCTTGCCTTTGTTTCAGGGCTGCCTGAGGATGCATCGCCTCTTGTGTCAGACATCTCAGGGGTGCTGGGAACCTGCCTTGCTGTGCCTGTGCCACCCTGCCGTGCTCCGGACCTGACACCTCTGTGCCCTCTTCTGGCAGGATGGCCCAAGCAGGGGCACCCGTCCGCTTCCACGCCGGGGAGGGCTGCGCTGCCTCTCCGCCGCCCTTTGCCCACAGGGTGAACCGGAGGCCCTGGCTGGCGGGGGACAGCCCCGAGGCTGGGCGGTGCAGCCCCCCGCCCTGCCTCACGCCCAACCTCAACGCCGGCCGCCTGCAGCTGCTGCGCAAGGGCCTGGCGCCCGACGCCCGCCGCTGCCCCCTCGGCCTGTACAACAGCACCGGCTCGCTGGCCCGCAGGCCGGCCGAGACAGCGTCCTTCGGCAGCGGGGGCTGCCCAGGAGCGGGGCGACTGACCGCCCCCTGCACCCCACGGCGGGGCCGGCCCAGCCCGGCCGTCGCCTCGCTGGGCAGCCGCAGCCCGCCGGTGTCGGCGGCCCCGGAGGGACGCAGCTCCGTGGTCACCTTCCGCTTCATTGAGAAGGCCAGCGTGCGGACTGTGGGTTGCCCGACGACCCCCCATCTCCGCTGGGAGAATGGCCCCTACAGCCTCAGCCGCAGTCTGGAGCTCGGTGGGGACGTGGGGTCCCCCCAGCCCCAGCCCCTGCCTCAGGAGCGGCTCCTGCACACGCTGAAGCTGGAGGCCTCTGCGTCTGACCCACTCCTGGCCGGGGGCAGGACCCCTGGGGGGACACGTCCCTGTGGGAAGGAGCTCTGTGCCCTGGACACCAGCTGCCTCTGCCGATCCCTAACCAATGGGCTGCCAGACGAGTTCCCCACCTTCACCAGGAGTCCCTTGAAGCCAGAGCCCCGACATCAGGTAGGTACCAGGGTCTCCCACACTGGGCGTGGGCTCTGCCCTGGGTATGCATTGCCCACTCATTGCTCTCCTCTGTGCAGGGCAGCACCTGGCTGTACCCCCGACAGAGCTCTGCCCACGCCCAGCGTATTGCCAAGGCCAAGTGGGAATTCTTCTATGGCTCCTCAGATACCCCTAAGACAGGTAAGAAGTTGCAGGCAGATGCCATTGGGTTGGCCCACCCTCCTTTTAAGTCCATATTGCTGCCGGGACTCATACTGGGGCTGCACATCCCTTGGGTCTTCTCAGTGCCCACCAAAGAGCTGAGATTCCCCCAAGACTGGCCAGCCTATGTCCTCGTGGGGTCAGATCATGCATGTACGAACCTCCCTGCAAAGTCCCCTGTGGCCATGCAAAAGAGGTGGCAAGAGAGCCCCTGGCTGCCTCTGCAGAAGAGCATTTGGGTTTAGATGGGGTCTCAGAGCTGGCTGCAGATGCACTAGCACTGACAGCCTGTCTCTGCCTCTCATACCCTTTCTCCTTTTGCCTCCTCATCACTGTTCCCCCATGCCCATCATGTGGTAGAGTCCCCATTCCTGGAGGTGTTCAAGAAACAACTGGAATAGCACTTAGTACTATGGTTTTGTTACCATGGTGGTGTTTGGTCAAAGGTTGGAATTGGCTATCTTGGAGGTCTTTTCCAACCTTAATGGTTCCATGACACATGCCTGCACCCTGGGGATGTGCGTGCGTGTGTGTGTGTGTGTGTGATGCTGCAGGAGCGGCTCCTCAGAGCTCCCCGTTGCAGCTCCCCATGTCTCTGAACACCTGGGCCTTCCTTGCAGGCTCCTCTGCCCCCGACTCCACTCCCCTGGCTGAGCTCCCCCAGAAGCCTGTCTCCCCACTGCCAGCCGAGCCACCAGGGTCGCTCCCTGAACACAGCCTGAGCCATGTGGAGGTGGAGATAGAAGTGTCTCCTTTGGGCAGCCAGAAGCCTGGCTCCTGTGAAACTGGGATTATAAGGAGGACAGTGAAGTACTCTGAGACAGACCTGGACACTGTGCCACTGAGGTGCTATCGTGAAACCAACATCGATGATATCCTGGCCGAGAAGGAGGAGGTGGATTCAGCAATTGAGAGTCAGAAGGACAGTGAGAGCAACCCAAGTTTTGTGGGCACACCAGGCAGGAGGAACAGCACACCGGAGGAGCCACCCGCCCCAGGCACCAGCTGCTCAAAGGATGGGCTGCGGGACAGGGATGTGGAAGAGGACGATGAGGTGTTTGAGGCGATGAAGAAGGAAAACAGGGAAAGGTGAGGCTCCGTGCTCAAGGGCAAAAAGCTCCTCTCACTCTCCTCGTTGCACCCTGCATGGCAAAACAAGCTCTGCTTGAAAGTGTCTGAGCCAAAAATCCCAGTAGCAACATGCAAGCTGTTCATGGGAGTGAGATGGGGTCCTGGATCACACCACAGGGATTGGTACTGGGGCTTGGGGCGGGACTGGGAGGGGGCCCTCACTGCCCTATGGAAAGAGTAAGCCAGCACAGGGGATCCAGCTCTGGGCGCTGTGCCATGGGCCTCACTTGCCTGGCGTGAGCCCTGCAGCTCAGGTTGCCCAGCTGAGTCAAGGCTTCCCAGCATGAGTCCTGCCAGGTTAATTACATCCTGCCACGGTGCTGCCAGGTGTTGGGGTGACATTTCAGGGCACCAGAGCACAGGTCATGTCCTGGAGCTGCTCTGGGCTGGCAGGTGCTGCTGGGCTGTCCTTCTCCCCACAGATGACTGTGCTTCAGCAGCTCGGCTTCATTAGATATTTGCCATGTTCAGGAAAGAGTAGGGGATACACTGGGATCAAAAAAGCATTTTGTTGCCTTCTGTGTCATTTTTCACATGTGTGGTAAAACGCCTTTTGCTGGGAGGGGGATGGAATGGGTGACACCAAGATTATCATTCAGTTGCCTACCCATGGGCAGCAAGTGTGCTCCCAGCTGCTATCTGCCCCATGCCAGGCACTGGCAATTAGTACATATGGGAGATGGCATTTTGGCTTGGCAGCATGAAACTCTGCCCATGGAGTTTCTGCTGGAGTGGTAGTTTGACCATGAGGAGTAACGGGCATCATCAGGTGGATACTTGCTCCAGAGCTCTGTGTTGGACAGCCACCTGGAGGGGAAAGGCCCTGTGCAGGCATCTTGTGGCATGGGTATTGTCCAGGGTCTTGAGTGAGGTGAGGAGACTCAGCATCATCAGCAAATGCTCCACAGAAGTGAGGAGAGGTCCCACCTGGGAAGCGCAAAACCAGGGTGATGCCTGGGATGCCACGTGGCAGAATGAACTCACCTAGCTGTGCAGAAGGTAGGTGGGGAGCATTTAGGTGGAAGAAAAGGAAAAGGGAGGTTTTGATGTTGTCAGAAGTTTAAAGTAATGAAATACATACATTAATAATACATTAATACAGTAGTGCTCCTGCACTGGGAAGGAAAAGAGTGAAGGTGCTGAGCTAACAAGGAGGGAAGGTGTGCATCCATCCCAAGGGGAGCTGGACTCCTGTCAGTTTGTCCAGCCCTTGCATCTCTATTGAAGGGGACAAATACGTGCTGGCTACTCTGTCCTCAAAAAATTTGGGTTCTAGAGAAAAGCTGAAAATAAGCCATTTGTAATGTGGGTTGCTTTTTATTTTCCAAATGAATTTTTGAGTAAGGTGTAAAGTTACTGCTATTGTGAGTTCTTCAGTTTGCTGTAACAATTTTTTTGCATAGTGTTATTTTGTTTCCAAATATCCTTGAGGCCCCTGTGAGTTGTATGAGCTGTAAGGCTAGACCTGTTTTTTGTCCTCTGAAACATCCTACTGTAGCTCCCCAGGCAGTGCTGAAAGCTTGGATGTGTCCTTAAAAAACACACTGTTGCTCCTAAAAGATGGTGCTCCCAGTGTAATTACCAATGTGTGTATAGGGGTGTCATGTTCATTTGGCACAGCTTCTTCATAGACCAGTTGTTTCTTCCCTGTGCAGCCCCTTCAATATTCCCCTGGTAAGTGCAGACCCTGTAGACAGTGTCTTGAAAATCACAAGGCTCAAATTGCAAGCTTGTTTAGTCCCTGCATCACAGCCCTGGGTTTTTGCTTACGCACTGTTTTGAGCTCTGCAGCTGCAGTCCTTATCCCTGTTTACCAGTCACCAATATTGATGTTTTCTACTTCAAGCTTTCTGCTTTGCCTGCTCACAGGAGGGGTGAAGCTGGGGGGATGAAGAAGCCGCCGTGGCTTCCTGGACTTGGCACCATTCTGCTGCTGCAGGAGCTGCTGAACCCCAGGCCTGTTCTGGTTGCTGGGAAGGACCAGCCCTACAAAACCAGTGAAGTACTTTTTGATGCTGATTTTCAGCTTTTAGACATGTACATCCCCTTGAAAATCTAGCTTTAACAGTTTAGCACCCTCTGCAAGAGGGACTTTGGCTTGGTACTGCTTTGTTGTGCTTCATATTCTGGCCAAAGTTCAGAATCTTCTTTCATGATTTACCCTCCCAAAATAAGAGAGCATGCTAACAGCAAAAAAAAATTGACACCAAATCAAATAAGACATGAAAAGCGATGGAAGAAATGGTGTCTTCTTCAAGCAAATCTGCTTCCTGAATATATTTAGTCATATCTACTGACTCTAATGACTAGTCTAAGCCTTTACTGTCTTTATTCCTATTAGTCCCAGAGAGCCGAGACCTGTCAGTGAGAGCAGGCTCAATTCCCTTCCTCCTTGAGCATCAGGAGAGGCTGGCTCAGCTATAGGAAGAGCCTGGTTTGGCCCTCAGCATGGGTGCCTTTGGCTGATAAGAGAGAAGAGGCTTTGCTAGGGAATGCTCTGTTCCCCCGAGAGCACAGAGGGCTGATGGGAGGCTGATGCCTTTTCTCCCTGCAAGCCTTGCCCAGAAAAGCCCTTAGATCTGCTGCTTGGGGAGCCTTCCCAGAGCCTTTGTGCTTGCTGCTTGTTGGCGAGAGAATAGCTGCAGGGCAAGCCTTGTTGGGCATTAGAAAAATGGTTATGGTCTCAATTTCATCAAATGCTTAACATGTGCTTAACCTGCATGAGTAGCCACAAGCCTCTGATGTGTTGTCCCAGAGCCCGAAGTGGCCATAGAGGCACAGCTCGGGGTGGTGCTCCTGGATGGAGCACCGGGCTCGGGGTGACACTGGCAGGCGCCTGTCAATGAGCAGGGGAGGTGCCCGCAGCTCTTGTGGGAGGGCAGGGGACAGCATGACGGCGTGCATGTGGCAGGGAAGTGTGAGCAGTCGGGGGAGACTGCAACCTGTGATCAGTACCTGTGCCTAAGCATGGGACAGAGTGAGGACACTGAGCCCTAAGAGCAGGCTGCTGCCACGCTGGAGGAGTAGTGCAAAGGAGCCTGGGGGGACTGCAAGGAGCTGCCTGAGACAGGTCTGTACAAGAGCTTTGTTCAGAGAGGAATAAAGCTAGGGGCTGCTGGACAGTGCTGACCAGTCTCACCTTCTTTGAACTGAGCTGGGATCCTCACACAGCAGCTGCTGGTGCCTGTGCAGGCTGGAGGGATCTGGAGCTGGAGGAGTGAGGCATGGCTGAGGCAGTCAAGGGTCTGGAGGGTCACAGGAGAATTTAGCAGAGAGTTAAAACCACTGGGGGCCAGAGGAGAGGTTTTCTCCTCTTCTTCCTCCTGCCAGGGATGGCATGTCTCTGCAGCACCAGGCAGGAGAGCCCTTTCCCCTCCATCAGCCATCAGATGCATCAGAAACCCAGTTGCTCAGATCCCACACCCAGAGTCTTGCCTGAGGTGCTTTTGGCTCCTGGATCCGCTTCCATTCCATGTCTGCCTGGTCCTCTCCTAAGGAAGGCTCACTGCCTCTGCTGCACCAGCTCAGGGCTGGAAACCTGTTTGCTTTCCTGCTGCCTGTCATCCTTGCACAGATGCTCGATTACAGCTTCTGCTTCTCCTTCTACATCTCCTTCTGCATTTCCTTCTCTCCTCTGCTCCTCTCAGCTGGGTTTTTCTGGCTTGGTCTCAGTGCAGTGATCCTTCTTGGGGGACCAGGGCAGAGCGTGGAGGAGCTGGGCAGTGCAGCAGGGGCTGATGAAGCATCTGGGTCTGAGCAGGCAATATTACTCCCATGCTGCTGTGACTACATCCTTCTGGAACTGAATGGCTTTGTGCTTGATATTTCGGGGTGAAGGCATTGTTTCTAGAGCTTGGAGGGTGTGGCCAAAACCAGCCATGGTTTTTCTGTGTCTTGGTGGCAATATACTTGATCACAAAAATGAGCCCACCTACCTCTCCTGGAAACAAGATTCCTTCCAGTCTGCTGGCATTGTCTTCCCTGGCACAATCATTCGCCCTCCTCATGGATTCAAGGTGTGAAATTGTCAGCAGCATTAGCTTTGTTTAGTAGCATGAGGCTGGGTGGGAAGGACAGAAAATGCACATTTGCATCTGTAAAGCACATCTGCAGATATTAAAGAGGTCTCTTCTGCCTTGTTCTCACCAAAAGCCATTTCAGAAGTGGCTGCTCCTGGGGCTCCTACAGGAATGGTAAGAGTGTCAAGTGGTGCTGCACAGCCAGGGAAATACTGGTGGACAGGCGAGATCAGCCTGCTCCCTGCCTTGCTTACCTGTGTCTGGCTTCGCTGCACTCCCCTTGAAACCAGGTGGCACTCGGGGGAAGTGAAGCTGCCAGCTCTTGGCCTGCTGAAGTAATTGGGGTGAGATTTTTGAGTGGCATGTGAAGGATAATGAATGAAAATAATTTGGTGTGTGTTACAGCAACGCATCTTCTGAGCCCTCTGTAGGAAGCTGTTTGTTCATAACAAATGTTATGACAGGCTGGAGCGGTTCCTCTCCTTTAATCAGAGGAAAGAGTGGCATAACAAGTGCTTTTCTGCTGCTTTAATAAAATGATAGCAGCTTATGAGTAAAGTAGGCTTTTAGGACTGTGTTTGTGCTTGTACAGCTGAAGCACTGATGTTCCCTGGGTTGCAGATATCCGTGTTGTCATGTGCTTAGGTAAGTGGGCAGACTGTACTTCACCTCATTTACAGGACAAAACACTCAGGGCTTCTGTGTTGGGCTGGACCCAGACCAGCATTGGAGCCAGGCTGGGCCTTTCTGTGGGGCTGATCCCTGACAAGATGATGAGCTAGGACCAATCATGGCCTCTAGGGCATGGGCCAGCCCAGATCCCCAAGCCCAGAGATGGGTGTGAGGCTCCCTCCGTACTGCCTGGGGAAACCTGGAGCTCAGTATCGCTTTGTGCTCAGTCACACGTCTCCTGGGACTCAACATCACCTTGTGGAAACAGCCAGCAGACCTTGCAGGTGAATGTTGGTCGTGCTCTGAGCATAGTACTTAGTGACCACAGTGCAGTGTTCATGGAGGAAGGTGTCATGATGTCCTGAGCAGCTTCAGGAGGAGCCTTCTTGGCGATAGAAGCTCTGAAGGCTCATGAAAAGTTCAGCCACTTCCAGATTTGGTTGGAAATGGAGATGAGCCACATCCTGTTTCTAGTACTTGAGCCCTTTATTGGATCTAAGCTCAAGTCAAGTGATTGGGAGCAGTAGCCATCTCATAAGCTTCTTATGAGGATGAGCCACTAAAGGAACAAAAATCTGTGGCATATTAAAGGAGAAGCATATGTCTGGAGGGAGGCCAGCCCAGTCCTGCTTCCCATGGTGTCTTGGGCTGGCAAGGCATTTCCTTGGTGGTCTACAGATGTTCAGAAGAGGTTTCTACCCTCCTCAGTTTCCTTCTGAAGCAGCATGTGGGCTTTTGTTTCAAGGCTTTGATCCCTTGCTCTTCAATCATCAGTTCTTCTCACTTTCTTTTCCTCTAGGATCATGGACCGAGACACACAGGATATGCTCAAGTCTCCAGTGCCCTTCCTTCTAGGGCACAGCCTCTCCAAGGATGGCATGGACTCTTTCAGCAAGCATTTTGAGACCATCATGGAGTCCCATCGAGCCAAAGGCACGTCTTACACCAGCCTGGACTCCATTGACATCCTTTCTTCCCCAGCCCGTACCCATGGGACCTTTTTCACTTTTGACCTCCCAACCCTCACCCCAGAAATACAGGGACAAATCCGAGATAGCGCCAAGCTGATCGAGGAGAACTTTGCTCCTCTGGCTCACTTAGAGCCAGACTCTGGGACCAGTTCGGCCACAGATGCCCCTTGGACAGAAAGGGAGGAGGAGCGGGGGAGACGAAGGAAGGGTGCTCGGCACAGCCCTTGCCACTCAGAGGACAGCTTTGGCACTCCCTTGGCCTCCAACACAAGGTGAGTGACCAAAGTTGCTTGCTGTCCAGCTGGGCCACTAAGGCTTGATGGGGAGTCTAATGCTGTGAGGTCTGGTTTGCAGACAGTCTAACTTGTGTTGCTAGGGAAGGGTCGGGAATGCATGTGCTAGATTTTCTAGACAGTGGCTGATCAGGCCAGTGATCACCATGGTATTGTGGTAGGTGTGTTGATTGAAGCACAACTCCATTTTCATCTTTGCCAGCTTTGTAGGTACTGGAGGGCTGTGAGGTCTCCTTCAGCCAAGCAAGCAGGGAGTGCCAAACTATAATCCTGTGGTGGTTTTCATTGCAAGGCAGTCCAGCATCTGTGATGGCTGTGGGGAGAGGCCAGTCTGAAGTTGACTACCAGTAGCAATTCAACAGCATTTCCCTACTGGGGACTTCTTCCCTTGCCATCGGCACAGCAGCCACTTGTTTCTTAAAGTCAGGAGTCCCATAGTCTTGTACCTATTGTTCTGGCTTCCTGAATCTCCTCAGCCTTGTTCATGTTGGAAGATGGAGGGCAGAGATGAGCATCCTGAACCCGTCATCCACCAGGCTTTGGTCTTTTCCACACCAAACCTATGTCACTTCTGGTGGCAGTCTGTGCCATCTTTGTAGGCTCAGCTTGGGGCAGCCAGGTGGAGATCTAAGCTCTGTGTTTTCTCTGGTGTCCGCAGTCAAGAGAGGAGAGTGGGATATCACATCAGCTCTGTGGCCCTTGGGTCAGTCCAAGGGCATTTTGGGGCAGAGAGGAGCTGGGTTAGGCCTTGCCTTTCTTTGGGACACTGAAACCAGAAACGTGGCAGAAGCCAGGCAAGATTTGTGCAATAGCACTGGTCATGTCTGGGAGGTACGTGGCAGTGAAGGGTGACAGTATCCAGCCATGACAGTGAGCAATGAGGGGTGCGGGAGCAGGGCACTGCTGCAGGCCCCCAGCCTGGAGCAATCCAGCTCTCTGCTCCCCAGCATGGAGTGAGCCTTCCCTCACAGTCCCACAGGCAACGGTGGACAGAGAGGCAGGTGTGGTTTGAGTCTGCCATCTGGCGCAGTGGAAAAGACTGGAGATTGGGGCTGGGAGCAGGAAGTAGGCTGGGAAAGCCGGGAAGGCATGTGGAACCAGGGTCTGAGACAGCCCATCATCTGCAGGGTCAGTCCTCAGGAGGCAGGGGGTACTGGCAAGGGGGAGATCCAGGAAGTTTCCTCTTCCCCATCACTGGTGCTACCAACTTTCTAGACTCTCAGTGGAGCTGAACATGAAGATTCCTGAGCAGTTTCACAAAGATGTGGCTGGGCTGATTGCTCAAAGGTTCTCATAAGCTGGACCCAGCAGATCCTGATGCTTGGCAGGGCTGATCTGATGGAGCAGAGCTTATCCTTGTAATGCTCGCACTAAGGGGTATTCAATGGAAATTGCTGAGGAAAGAAGCTAAGGACCCTCTGCAGTTGCTATAATGCATCATCACCTGTGCCAGCAGGGCCAGAGCAAGGCATTCAGCACTGTCCATGGTCACAAGCAGTACAGACTGACTGACTCCAGCACAGGGGGGCTGGAGACCCCGAGCAGGGAGACTCTGCAGTGGAGACTGTGCTTTACACTGTCTGTCAGTCGCAGGGTTGGCAGAGGTGACCTCAGGCTGCAGGGCTTTGGTGTGACTGGTGGTGAACACCAGTGGGTGTAGGCCTGCATGTGCTGCCCTGTAGCTGTCCTCCTCGTGTCCCCAAAAGCTTTGGTGCTAATTGTTGCAATCGTTGGGGTCAGGATCTGGATTGGAGACAACCTTGAAGCCTGTGACTTCCCACCTCCCTCAGTGGCAGGAATGGCCAATCAGTGATGCCCCTGCATTGCTGGGGAGATGTGGTGACCCCCACAGCCAGTGACCTTGGTTCATGCAGCCTTGTTGTTTACGCCGAAGCTCTGCTGTACCTCGGCCCATGATAGTTAAGAACATGCTTTTATCTTGACCTTGTATGTGGGAAGTATGTCTAAGTGCAGACCTACAAAGGCCTCCTCTGGGATGCCTGCACCTACTCTAGCAGGCTTGGTTGAAAGGGACAGAGTAGAGACTGAACCCCCTCCCTGCCCTCCCCACAGTGGGACACCCCACAGTGACATCCCCAGCATATGCTCTGTGAGTAGGTTGTCACCCGATTTGGGCAGGAGGTGAAAGTGTGCAGGTCCCTCACTCTCGGTGGGCAGAGAGCTGCAGTTAAAGCAGTCTTTCCCTGCGGCCATGGCAGATCTCTGTGAAGCATGTGTGGAGGCAGAGCCCCCCAAGGCTAGGGAGTCCCTCCAGGCCCGGGGAGGCCAGCCAGGGATAGATGCAGTGCTGGCAAGATGGTGGGGCTGGGCCAGCCCTGGGGACTGCAGGGAGATTGCTTCAGTGGTGACAGCCAGACTTCTGAAACTGCAGGTCCAAATTGTAGGCCTTGGCCAAGCCGCCGGGTACAAGCAGGTGTCCAGAGGCTCATCTGGTTTGCCCAGTCCTATACAGGTAGGCGCTGTGGGCTGCGGGGCATCAGCTCCGGCGGAATGTAAATGGACAAACTGCATCTCTCTGGGGGTGCAAGCCCCCTGAAATCCAGCTGCCCAACTGCCCTCCAATCCCACTCTGCTGGAGCCAGCCTTGGCGCCAGGCACAGCCGTGCTGGTCCCCGAGGTTTGTCCGGGGAGGGAAGAGACGTGACTCGCTCCCCGAGCGAGGCAGGTTGTGCTGGGACCTCATCGGGGCTTGCCTGCGGCGGGACAGAAAGAAGGGCAGGCGGGGCTGCAAAGCGGATGGTGAAAAGGGCCGGACCCGCGGCCACGGCAGCGCTCCTGGAGCCTCGCTAGAGGGAGAGCTCAGCCCTGGAGCTGGCGGCTGTGTGGGAGGAGCGGGGAGCCCGTGGGGCTGGCAGCCGCTCCGGGCGGAGGATGCGCCGGGGCTCCGGGCTGCGTCCCTGCCAGAGCGCGGCTGCTGGCGTGTGCTGGAGCACGGGGCCTGCCAGCCAGCTCCGCTGCCTTTCTTTATAAGGTTCCTTTTGTCACTGCAGCGGTCGGGGAGCCGGTGCCCCTCCCCTCCCAGGGCCAGCGCAGGTCTCTCAGCTGGCCTGAGCTCTCAGGTAGCGCTGGGCAAACTGGTGAGGATGCCCTGAAGGGCTGCGCCCAGTTTGGGGCCCCGTGGGGTGGATTCGGGGTGTGATGCAGGAGGTTGAGGCTGAGGGCTGAGCAGAGGAAGGTGGACATTGAGGAAAGGATGAAGATAGGGGAAGGGAGGTATGGGGTGGGCTGGGTTGGGAGTACAGTAGGGGGACAAGGCTAGCGTGCAGAATGAAGAGGCCTCCCCACAAGCATTGGCACAGCAAGAAATGGAGGACAAGCCTTGGGGGAATTTTCCCCCATGCAGACCGTGTCAAGCCATGAAGGGCAGCAGGAATCAGGACATAGGACACATCAGCCCACCATGGCACAGAGGACAGTGGATCCCAGGGATGGCAGGTCTGCCTGCAGAGGCATGAGCAGCAGCACATACCTGTGGGATGCAGCCCCATGTGTCAGGCATTAATTCTAGCTCTCGGATCTGACTCAGAGCCCCTAGGCTGGTCTTAGCCCAAGGGTCCCAGACACCCAGGTTTCCCTGAGCTGACCTCATGGCATCTGTGTCTCTAAAGGAGAAGACAGCCCTCCATCCAGCAGGTGAGTAACTGGATATTTAAGGCTCTCAGCTGGCATCAGAAATTGTTTCGTGGGAATTGTAGTGTCAGTCCCTGTCCTCTGCAGGAGCAGTTGTGTCCCTCGCAAGAAGAGCTGGTGGGATAGGGTGATGGAGGACAGATAGACATCTCCAGAGAAGGCTGGTGCTGCAGGGGAGGTTCTGGAAGTCTGCAGAGAAACAAGACTGAGGAGGGGCACAGCTGCCCAAAGTTCAGTCCTGTCTGGGTCTGTCAGCAGTAACACTGGTGGATGCTGCTGTGGCTGGGTGATTTTTGGACTCCAGAGCTGCCAGAAAGCACAACCAGCCCCGCCTGTGGTTGGAGGCTGGTTTAGCTGACCTTCAAGTGTCCTCCCAGCCCTAACTTCAATTCTGCGAGGAATGAACCGGCCCAGATCTTTGCTGTCATAAATCAAAGTCGCTCCACTGAGACCGATGGAGGGAGCTGCGTTTATTTAGCTCAGCCAAAGATCCGGTCTGGTACATTCTTAGCAGCAACATTAGGCAGGCTTGGTTTGCTTGGCAGAGGCAATGAGCATCTAGCTATGCATGTGGGCCTTCCAGAACTGAGGGGAGAGTGCTACTCTGCCCCATGCACCTGTCCCTTGTGGATTTGCACCAGTCTCCTTGCCGTGTCCTTTCATGGTGCAGGATGAAACCAGCCTCATGTGGGGAGCAAGAGATACTTGAATTGTGTTTAAAGGTCTGGAGTTTCCTACAGCACGTGTCTTGCCTGGAAATGTGTCAGGACAGACCTGGACAGTCCAGGAGCTTAGCTGAGCACACCCCAGCTCCTGGGGAGCAGGTTGTTGCTGCAGGAAGGGTCCCACCATGCAGATAGGTCCCTGCTGGCATCTGGGAGGTGGAGGTCAGCCCCTTGGGCCTGGCTTTGCAGAACTAGTGCCTTCTTGCTGCTCCACATCCAGGAGAGAAGATTTGCTCCTGGTTGCTGGCAGCCACTGAGGAAACATGGTGCCAGGTAAGCTTGGTTGATGGTGGCAAGGTGGAGAGTATGTCAGGACTCCTGCAGTGACACACTGCATTGCAGCCAGGGAAGGTGCTGTGGTCTCTGCTTCCGGGCTCCAGGCAGTCGGCTAGAGGAGGAATATTGGGGTGAGATGATGATCCAGCTCCAGAAAAGGAGTGTTTGGCCCTGGGAAGGAACATTTGGGCCCTGGAGAACCATCTGACCTGGGAGAAGGAGTGTGTGTGGTATGGTGGCCCTGAGGTGGACCATGATTCTGCAGCAGTTTTCCAGGACAGGGAGCACAACGAGTCCTTCTGCTGAGCTGGGGTGGGAAGTGGTCAGTGAAGAGCCTCTGTCCCAGGGTGAGCCCTGAGCCCTGTGCTGGATCACGTGCCTTCCTTGCAGAGACCCCCAGATGTGCCTCACTGCAGCACACAGGGCTCTAGCAAACACCTCTCAGGTGAGAGGGGGACCTGTGCTCCCAGTGATGTGAGTGGTGGCAGCAGGGAGAGGGGTGAGCTAGCTCTGTGTCTGCTCAGGAATGACTTATTTCAGGCACACCGAGGATACTTGCACAATATCAAATTTGATCTTTATTCCTTAAGTGTGTATTTAATGTAAAAAATATTATCTCAGTGTTTCTTCAAGCCAAACTAAAATGTCACTTTACTAAGTACACCAAAAAACCCTCACCCTGAGACCGGCAATTAGCTCATTGGCAAGAAAATTAGCATAACCTCAATTACCTCAGACATGGACACGTCTCTTGCTCTGCTCTCCATTTACTTGGGAATTGGGCTCCTGTTTTTCTGTCTTTAAGCTGCACATTCTCCAAGCCAGTTGGGGCTTTGAGTGGTGGCAGACAGGTGCCACAGAGGGCATTCTGAGCCTATAGAGGCTGACTGGCCATATTGAACTGCATGAGAGTGGCTTGAGTGCTAGAAAAAAAACCCATTTCATGGCATGGTTGAGTAATGCCTCATCCTGAGAGCAAGGTTATGCTTTGCTGATGTAAAACACCAAATCAGTACTGGGACTTGGTGAGGGAGGGAGCAGCAGATTCTGCTGAGACTCAAGCTTTGAGATCCCTGCATGCCCATTGCAAGAAGCAAGGCAGGAATTGCAGTAACAGGCTGGGACCCTGCAGCGAGATCCAGGTATTGAAGGACAAGAGAGATTTAGTAAATGGCTCCATGCGTGGATACTCAGCACTAGGTAGGAAAGCTGAGGACCATAGACTGGGAAGAGAGGTCGTGGGGGGAGATTGGGAGCTGTAGGTTTGTCCCTGGATGCTCCAGGAACTGGCCATGTGAGGGAGGGCAACCTCTCAGGCACAATAGGTGAGGTCCAGAAGGATATCAGGAGTTTAAGGGATAGTGCAGAGAAGAATTAAAAGATTTTGAGAGGGACTGAGCAGCGACTTGCTCTGGAGATGCAGTTGGAGCATGGGGAGTGTTGGAGGGGTGGTTTTGCATTTTGTAGCTCAGCCTGTGACTGGAAAAGCACCCTTGGGACTGCTGGGCTGCAAAGGGGACAGTGCCTGTGTCCCTGTGATAGCAGATAAGGATTTTAGAAAAAAATACAGTCACCACAACCCATGGCTGGCAGGTGCCAGCTGCTGGGATGGATTCATCTCCTCTGCCTCTGGGAATCAAAGAGCCTGTGACCTCTGTCCTTGGTTGAGGTCGCAGTGACTGCAGCCACACAAGGAGCTGAAGTGGGGCCCAGGTGTGTGCCCAGCACTGGCCCAGCAGCACCCAGCCTTTTCCGCTGTCAGGAACTCCTTAGAGCAACTTTGACCCTGCCAGACAGTGAAGGCACAGCCAGGCACCAGGGCCCATGCCAGCAGCACCTTTGGATGTGGCTATTTTGGGAGGAGAAGAGCTTTTAGGCAGGTGGGAGATTGGCCCACAGGATGGGGTGTGCTGATGATGCAGACAGTGATGCTGGAAACTGCCTGCCCAGCACAGCTCCCCAGAGCTGGTGGAGTCATACCTGGTGAGCTCCTAGTGACCATTCTCATGGCTGCTTCCACGAGGGTGCATTGGAGTGATGGATAGTCTCCCTGGGGAGGACTGGAGCCAAGTGGGCACAGATCTGCCTCGGCCGCCTATCTGGGTCTTACCACAATCACTTCCTGGCACCTCTGAGTTCAGCAGTGGTCTGAGAAAAGCACATGTCTCCAAAGGCTTGCACAGTGCTGGAGCTGCTTTCACCAGGGAAGTGTCTGACCCACAGGTTTGAATGCAGAGAAGCTTCTCCCGCTGCATGATGGCTGGGGGTGACAGGAGGGTGGAGAGGATGGCCCCTGAGAGCCCCCCGGGGCATGAGGCCGCCTGTCAGTATTGTGCAGGGCTCCCCTGGGACAGGCAGTGCTGAGCAGGAGGAGGCTCGTCCTTCTTGAAAAAAACAGAGCCTCAAGGAGACTGGCCTGGGTAATTGGCTCAGGAGAGCAGGCCTCTTAAAACTCAATTAGAGGCTTTTAAAAATAAATCAGACTGGAACATTGCAAGGGCTGCCAGAAAATTTGGGCGAGGTCAGAGTTGTTTAACGTTTGTTGTTGATTAGATTCAACCAGCTTTTGGTTGGGATAACTTCTGCACAGCTGAGTCAGATTGCTTCGGGGGCCAAGCCAAGAGTGTCTCCTAACATGGCCATTTAAGGTGTGGTGGGCCGAGAGCTGATGGGCAGCCTGGAGAAGATGGTGCACCCCACTGTGAGGCCAGGGGGGTTTTCCTTCATCCTCACCCTCTCTGCCTTGGCTTTGCCGTCTGTGTAGTGCTTTGAAATCCGTGGGTGGGAAAACGCGAATGAAGGAATTATAGTTGTCTTGTCTTGGGTAGAAACTGCACTTGAGAGCAGCACGAGGAATTTGTCCAGATTAAAAAATGAGTACGGGGCTGTAGGACAGCATGTGATGTGCACATATTTCTGCTCCAAGTCTCTGCTACGGCTGAGCTTGGCAGAGCCTAAGCCCACACATACAGTTTCACAGGTTCAAAGTGGGGGACTTTGGAGCAGTTGTCCTTTCCTTCCACATCCAGTGTCAATGTTGGTTTGAGTGCCTTGGTTCAGTCACTCAGTCACTGATGCTGTCCCATCACCCCACCTCTCCTCCCAAACCTATATTCACACACCTTCCCTTAGCTCCCTTAGCTGACATCAGTGTCTCTGACCAGTGCAGTTCATCCTGGGTGCCAGCAGTGAGTAGCTAGTCTCCAAAGCAGGGTGAGGAACATGCGTTTTCTGAGAAGCTGAACAAGGAGAGGATCTGTAGGCAGGCTAACGTGGAGTGTCCCTTCCCATTGCAGCGACCGCCCCCAGAGCCAGCTGGTTTCAGACTCAGAGTCGGAGATGGGCAGTGTGGAGCAGCTGGCCCTGGGCAGCACGGACACCCTTTCCAATGGACACAAGGCTGACCTGGAGGCTGCCAAACGCCTGGCCAAGAGGCTCTACAACCTGGATGGCTTTAAAAAAGCAGATGTGGCTCGCCACTTGGGGAAGAAGTACGTGAGGGTATTTGGAAGGAATATTCCATTCTGCAAGGAGCTCCCTTGCACCCGCACTGCACCCACAGCTGCTGCCCTTGTGGGGCACCGGGCTGGCAGGGAACCACTGGCAGGACCTCAAAACCCAGTCCTCGTGATTGGTACATCTGCACCAGGTGTTCCCTCTAAAGGTCTTAAAACCTGGGAGACATCCAGATTTTCATACCTTCCTACCATGACTGCATCTCGGATGCTTCAATAAGGTGTTGGGGCAGGGGGGTTTCTAGCTGACCTCTTGTGGGCCCTTCCTGCTATAGCTTCTTCATTTTCTCTTACATGGCCAGTATTCACAGTGAATTTGTGGGTCACTTCTCTGAGTTTCATGGAAGTGTGGGGTGTCTCTGTCCTTGGCACACCTCTTGCAACCCTGGGGAGCTCCCAGTCTCCTAGAATCCATCTAACCCCTGTGTGCCTTTGGCTGTCCCCACAGTCTGGTCAATCCCATTCTCACCCTCCCCCTTTTCTATTTCAGCAACGAGTTCAGCAGGATGGTGGCAGGGGAATATCTGAAGTTCTTTGTGTTCACAGGGATGAGTCTGGATCAGGCTCTCAGGTCAGAGCTGAGTGTGTGTACATGTGTGTGTGTGTGTGGTGGCCACCAGAGTGGGGTCCCAACAGACCGTGCCCTCTGCAGCTCTGCAACCACACAGAAGTCTGCAGGAGCAGGCAGACCCCATGACTCCCCCGTGGAGATCCTCTTACCTCTTATATAGGAGAGGGTGATTTCCAAGATGGTCTCTCAGCCATGCAACCAAGAAAAAACTCCCGTGGTCTTAACTCAATGGTCAGTGCAGTTGAATGACAGTCAGGTTCACCTAGGCCTGGGTTTCCAGGTCTTGAACTGAAGTCCTTCTGTTGTTACACCCACCTCCTTTCCCAGTATAGCTCCTGAGATTGGTTGTAGGTCTCTGCAATGTGCCAGCAGGATATGGTGCTATGGGCTTGGAGGAGAGTCCTGCAGTGGGTTTGGAGGGAGGGAAGGATGTGCAAAGGCAGGGCTTCATCCAGCACACAGGAAGGTCTCCAAACCAGAAAGCACAGCTCCATTCCTGCCCAGGATGTGTTGCAGAAACTGTAACGGACTTCATGTGTGACCAACACTGCTGCTGCTGCTGCTGCTTTTTCAGGTCCTTTCTAAAAGAGCTGGCCTTGATGGGAGAGACACAAGAGCGAGAGCGAGTGCTGGCTCATTTTTCCCAGCGCTACTATGAGTGTAATCCCAATTCCATCTCTTCAGAAGGTAAGAAACTCTGCATGTCTGTGGGGTGTGTGTGTGTGTTTCAGGGGAGCCTATGTGTTTGTGAGCTCAGTGAATGTGCTCAAACTGAAACTAGAGAGCCTATACTGATGCCTTAGAAGACAGCCCCAGTATGTCATTTCCCTCAAATGACAGATGCTTTAGATTTTTTTTTTTTAAGCCTGGTCTGGTTGGATGATGCATAATTAGGGCTCAACCCATTCTTAATTCTGACCTTGAGCAGATTAGCACAAGAGGCACACTTAGCACACTCCTCCCCAAAGAGACCCCAGCTCTCAGACCCTCATCTCAGGGAGTATCTAAGTGAGGAAACTTGTGTGCCTGACAGCTGGGGAGCACAGACACCCACTTTGTACTCTTTCATGTCTTTGCACCTCTTCCGTGTGCATTTGTATGCTGGCTCTGGGACAGGTGAGGTTTGGGCTGCCTGGCTGGCAGAGGCTGTCTCGGTCCTACCTTGCCATGCTAGGAGCTCTGCAGGATTAGCTACAGCATCACTGTCTGGCTATAGGGGCTGCAGGCTTGGAAGGGAATTTGTATGCTCAGGTTTGGAACCAGCAGCCTCCTACCTATTTACCTGCATGCTGTCAGCACTGCAGTGACTGCTGTGTCCCCTTGTGCCCAGGGTGGGAGGAGGGGGCTCGGTGCTGTCTTGGAGGCTCAGAGACCCTGTATCCTTCCTAAGATGCTGAGGCACTGGAGCACCAGCTGCAGGGCTGAGCTGGGGGCTCTAATTCCTGTCCTGTGCTTGTGCTGCAGACGGAGCCCACACCCTCACATGCGCCCTGATGCTGCTAAACACAGATCTGCATGGACATGTAAGTTACCACTGCCATTGCCCCAGTCTGTCCTGTCTGACCCCACCACCCTGAAACTGTAGGTGCTCGGGGAAGAGTGAGGACAGTGCCACATGAGCAGGAAGCATGGGACCCTGGGCCTGTGAGAGCTGGTCACCCCTGATGTGTTTGGTGAGGAGAGAGGAGAAAGGCTAAATGAGAGGAGGGGCTGATGAAGGAGAGAGCGGGGCTTTGAAGGAGTCTTGCTGAGCTGAAAGATGTAGAGGTGGAATGAGGACAGAAAAGAAAACTGAACAGGGAAAGAAGGTGGGAATGAGACTCCAAAACCAGCTGCCATTGGGAGCAGGGAGCACACAATTTTGAAAAAGGAGGCTATTTAAAACTCCTGGAGTCTCTGCAAAGCCGGCAACTTCCCCATACCTTCAAGCAGCCTTCCAGAGACCTGACCTCTGCAGAGATGGGGTGTGTGTTCATGGGCTGTGGGACCTGCTCCAGCCAGCAATGACCTCTGTCCCAAAGGTAATCCCAATGTTTCTCTCCCCCTGACTCCCCCAGAACATTGGGAAGAGAATGTCCTGCTCCGACTTCATTGGCAACTTGGAGGGACTCAATGGAGGCACTGACTTCCCCAAGGAGCTGCTCAAGGTAAATTTGGTTGTTCTCCATGGCTGGCCACGCAGCAGGAGCAGAAGTGAGAGCTTTGGGCTGGATCACATGGAGGGCTACCTGAGATGCTATGAATGCAAGACGCATTAACATGCAAGAACAGTCTTGGTACCTGAGCCTGCAGTTGTGCTCCTGCCTTGCTGAGGGGAACATGGGCTGCTCCATTCCCCCAGGAGGACACTGAAGCTTTGCCTGGGGTTCTGATTTCCTCATTGCTGTTGCCGTGCCTGTATTGCAGGCAAGGGAGCACTCATGGGGCACCTTACTAGAGCTGGTTTGCCCAGCTGCAGCCAGAGGCTTCCTGGCATCAATCCTGTGGTACTTGGCCCTTTCTGACTCCCTGAAGCACTGGGGCCCAAAACTTTGGCCAGGCCTTGGGGCTGGAGCCATCTTTGGTGGCAGAGGTGATATGGGCAAGGCATTGTGATGGGGAGAGTGGGCTGGAGGTTAAAACCTTGGATCTGGGAACTCACCACACTGGTGTGACTGGGGCACTCCTGCCTTCTCCCTGCCTGACCCAGTTCCTAGAGGGGCTTGGTCAGGGTGAGCCGTGTTCAGCAAGCACCTCTGGCCTTGGACTGCTGCGCTTCTCTGGCATCGCCTGCTCTCAGGAGGGTTTTCTGGGCTGCTGTTTCCCCGTCTCAGACCCTGGGAATAGGCTTAGCTCCCATGGGGTCTTCCAGGCAGAAACCGCTGCTGTTGGTGAAGTGCTACAGTTGGCAAATACTCGTGATGTGGAAGATGGGTTCCCACAGGGTGCTGGAGCCACAACGGGGGGGAGGTGGTTGATGAAAAAAAGACAACAGAGGGTGAAAAGCTGAGCTCGCTTTTCAGCCTTTGTGGGTCTATTCCTGGCTATGTCGCTCACCCCATCATTAAGGGGTTACCAGCAGTTCTCAATAGGGCTGTCCTCCCTCTCAGCCCACACTTCGCCAGTAGAAGGAGTTACTCAGGAAAAATTCTCCTCTAATTTTAAACCCAGCTCCAGAAAAGGCTTTAAGCACACAAAATGGATGGAAACATGTGAAATGTGGACCCTGAACCCCAGCCCTTCGGTGCTGCTGCACCTTGGTATCTGAGCTCCACAGACTTCTTGGTGTGCCCCCTTTGCACCCCTCACTGCCCCATGGTTGGGTGCCCACACTTGAGGCATTGCCCTATTAAACTTGTGCCCCCCAAAGCACCAGCAGTTCAAACATATGAGATCCAGTTACCACACCACATCCCAGACAGAGGGAAATAGGACAGTGAGGAAATGCCATGAAGCTACAGGCTTTCTCTCACGGGCAGGGGCCAAGGCCTTTGCTGGGTGTGAGGAAGTGGAGGGAGGCTGCAGTGCTGCAGCACAGCCCCGCACAGCTCTGCCTGCAGCCCAGCAGCTGGGAGGCTGCTCTGCTAAAAATGGCCTGTTCCCTCTGCAGCTGTGGTGCTTCCCACTGCTGCTTTTCTGCCGCCTCTGTACAGGAGCCATGCTGGGGAGTGAAAGTCTGTGAGGAACCTCAGGCAGGGCAGGCTGCAGCTCCTCACCTGAAGCAGCACTCTGCTTCAAAAACCCCCTGCCCATGCAAGGGGAGTGGGATTCTGGAGCAGGTGAGATGGAGAAAGTGCTGTTGGCTTGTGCTAGGGAGAGGAGTGACAAGGGGAGCTTGTGCCTCTCCTGGGCAGCCTTAGCCAGCTCATCCAGAGAAGACACTCCCTTCTGCCCACCGCTTTTGGCTGCTTGGTGCTTTGGTCCCCGCACAGGCTCAGGGGCAGACAAATGGGGAAGGCTCTCCTGCTGCCCTCCCTGTGTCAGCCTGCATTAGCCCTGTTACCCCAGGCAGGATGCTTCCTCCTTGGCAGACCTGGCTGGCGGGCTGTGCCTGGGGAGCGAGGCTCCTGTGCAAGCGTGCCGCACAGCTGGCTGGCTAATTATAGCGCTCCTGGAGCACACGCGTTTCCTAAGGGTAAGGGGAGGGGAAGGGCTGGCAGGCTTCACAGGAGCTTCCTGAAGCTCAAGGCTGGGTCTTGGGCAGCTCCAGCACCACAGAAGAAAGGTCCTGGGGGATCTTCCAAGGTCCTGGGTAGATAGCACAGGCTGCTACCCCATGGCTTCAGAGCTGGAGGGCTGGAGGTGGCTCTCACCCAAAGCACTCGCTGCCAGGGAACTGGGGCAGTAGGGCAGGACCTAGGTGGCTGCAGGGGCACACCATCCCCTGTGACTCTGAGGACGGCATCAGGAATAGACCCACAGGGAGCCTGAGCACTCCCCTCGTCTCTGGCTGCAGGGAGTCCCAAGACAAACGCAGCGTGATGCCTGAGAGCATGTGGCAGCTTGAGTCAGACGAGAACTTTATCTGCTACTAGATAATACATGTAAACAGTCCCAGTTTTATGCAGAAGCAATGAAGACACTTGAAAAGCTTTCACAGCTGAGCATCACATCCCCCTCACTGCCAGTGCCTCAGTATGCCCTGCACAGCACCGCTGCTGGAGCTAAGGCAGTGCTGCCTTACCAGCACTGCTGCTGGAAACCCTTTCCTCTGTCTCTGAACGCTTCCCTGGAGAGCTATACTCTACAGTCAGGGCTGCCCAGCTCTCCAGCTGAGATGTCCCACTGGTGAGGCATGGAGCCGTGCCAGGGATATAAGAACCCATATAATGCCATGCCCAAAGATGCCCACAAATGCAGGCTTGGACCTGAACTCCTGTGGCCATATGAAGGCAGCTGCCCATGCAGCAAGGAAGGAGGTGGAAGCAGGGCATCCTGGAGTTGGTGGTATTTTGGTTGGCTCTTGCGATGTTGCTTTTCTCTTGACAGTGTGATTTCAGCCCAGGTCCCCTGGGATTTCATTCACCATTACTGATTGTCTGTTACATTTCAGATGTGGATTTGACCTTTACATGATTGATCACTTCGGAGCCTTAGCTCATCCCCATCTTCCTTATCCTTTTAGCTTAACCTTGTGCTTCACTGGCTGACAGTAGGGCCAAATTGGGCCCCATTTCTCACCAGCACTGCTTAGCAATTGCAGGAGTGAGCCAAATCTGTGCTGCCTTCCAGCCTAGGAGCCCAGAGCACGTCACAAATGTTAATGAATTAAGCCTGACAATGCAGTCGGGTCCTCGGGGGAGGAAGGTAGGATGGGCCCCCACCTTCCAGCTTGGAGGCACAACAGCAGGGCTCAGACGCTCAGAGTGCTGGGTAAGTGATTAGCAATGTGGGAAGAAAACCCTGGCTCCCACCTCTGAGCTATAATCACAGGAACGCTTGCTCAGTGTAATCCCCCGGGCTGGTTTTTTTTGCCTGTTTCCCCTGGGAGCCATAGGCTGCTCTGCCCCTGTCTCCCATGGCTCCCCCGGGCCTCAGGGGCAGCCCAGTACATCTGATGTGCCAGGCATCCATGCCCCCTCCCTCACAAGTGGTGCCAAATGATCACTATGCCAAACAGTTAAGACAGAGTGGAAAATTTCCCCCTCTCCAGGGCTGCATCTCCTGCTCAGTCAAGCCTAACTAAATTACGCATCGATCCTCGTGCTTTCTGCAAGGATGCCCAGCTCTTTGCTTCTTCACGGGAGCAACTGCCTGAAGCATCTCTGTCCTGCCCATAAGCAGCTGGGTGACTGTAGCTACTGCTGTTTCTGGCCTGACCTGGGAGGGACAGGCAAGAGGCTTAAGTGTGGGGTGGGAACTGAAGATGGGAAGTCTGAGCACATGTCCACTGGCCCCATCGCCTACCGGCTTTGTAGGTCCCTGGTGTGCGCCGGGCTGCCGCAGCAGCTCTGAAGCCTGCCCAGCTGGAACCGAGTGGAGGTGCCACCGGGCCCCTGGAACTCAGGAGGTGTCACCACCGCGGCCCCCCCAGGAGGGTGCAGCCACCTGCTCCCACTCTCCGCGGGGAGGAAGCAGGGAGGGCCAGCTGGTGCACCGGAGGCAGGTCCGGCAACTCGTGTGGCATCAGCGTCAGGGCTCCGTGCCCGCAGGTGCGGTGCCCACGGCCGGCCGCTCGGCGCGGCTCAGCCCGGCCGGCGCCGCGGGTCGCCATTGGCTGCGGCGGGCGGGGCGGGGCGGGGCGGGGCAGCCCCGCCTCTGTCGGGAGCGGCCGCCGAGCCCGGCCCGGCCCGGCCCCGCTTCAACAGGCGGCGGCGGCGGCGGAGCGGCCGCGGCAGGCAGGCAGGGCACGGCAGGGCCGGGCAGGGCAGGGCAGGGCAGGGCAGGGCAGGTCCGCCGGGCTCCTCGCCGGGCGCCCCGCCGCCCCCCCGGCGCCTCCGGCAGGATGATCGGCGTCAACAGCATCAACAGCAGCGCGGGGCGCATGCGGTCCCGCTCCATGTGCTCGGTGCGCTACGGGCGCAACTACCGCGGCGTGGAGACCTTCTGCTACGGCTGGCCCCAGCGCTCCCGCACCCTCAAGCCGGTGCTCTACACCGACCTGGTGGTCAGCCGCATCCAGAGCCGCCGCAAGAAGAAGCCGGTAAGCGGCGGGTCGGGGGAGCGGGGGGCGCCGTGGGGGGATGCGCAGCGCCCTGCGCCCCGGCGGGGACACGGGCGGGTGAATATGCCCGGACAGTCGCCGTCCCGCTCGCTGCAAGAGCCTCAGCCGTGGTACGGAGCAACCAGCCCTATCTCCCTCTCCTGCCTGCTTTCTGCGGAGCCGGGTCTCCACCATGCCCCCTCCGCCCGAGGGTCCCCGTCCCCAGCCCTGCATTTCTGCCCCCTCCATCCCACCCCGATCACGGGGGTGGCGAGAGCGCGGCAAGACCTGGGTGACATTGCGCCGCTTACCGTGGTCTGGCAGCAGTGCTTGCTCGAAAACATCGCTGCGAGAGGAATCCAGGACAGAGCCGTTCCGCTGGGACCTGCCCTACGGCTTAGCATAAGTGACAAGCTCTGCGGGCTCTCTGCCAAGGGTTGCGCTGCCCCGTGCCCTGCCAGCCCAGCCAGGGCACACTGGCACCCACCTGGGCGTCGGGGAGAGCCGCAAGGCAACGCGGAGGGGCAGCGCCGCAGCCCCGGCTCCCAGCCGAGCAGAGTTGGAGAGGAAGGAGTGGCTGCCTGGACAAAAAAGGGCTTTTTACTGCCAAGAGCTTGCTCGCTGGGAGCCGGCATCCGTTTTGGAGATACTAGGCTGGTGCGCATCGGTCCTGGGTGGGAAGAAGCGAACAGGCTGTCTCTGGGCGCGTCCTGCCTCGGTCGGGTGCCTGCCTCCGGTGTAGTAGCGGGAGAAGAGCCCACACCGGCCCCTCCCTCGCAGGCAGGCTGGGGCAGATCAGTCAGGGTTACCCCAGAGCTACTTGGGCTGTCCCCGTGGCTAAAACCAGCCCGGTGGGGCCATCGGGGCCGTGCCAAGCCGCGGTGCTGTCATAGCGCAGTACGGTCTGGGGGCAGCATTAAGTTGTGACGCACTCGGATGGAAACATGCAGTTGGGAGATGCTGGGTCGCTGCTTCCCGCGCTGTGGGGCTGCGCTGGGAAAGGTCTGCTGTCCTGGGGGGAGATAGTTGCTTAGGCAAGGAGCGGTTTAAATATTTTGAAAGAGGTTGGTGCAGCTTACAGTGTTACTGAGTCAAAAGTGTGGGGCCAAGAGGGGTAGCTGTCGCCTGCTGCCACCCATGACTGCAGCGGGGTGGAAGGTGATGCACAGGACATTGTCCCCGTGGCAGCCCGTTCTGCGGGGAAAAAAGTCTGGCCTCAAGTCACTGCTCTTTGTGCACACAGGAGCCCCTCTGCAGCAGAGGGGAGGGAGGGACACGGGGATGTGCGCAGCAGGGCTGGTGTGTGCCAGGTGATGAGTTGTTCTTGAGCATGGGTTGTGCATGCTGGGCAGGCAGGAGATGAGGGGGGGTGCTGCCAAGATGAATTAGGGACCTGACAGGTACAGTTCCATCCAACATACAGCTCTGATCTGACTCTGCTGTTCAGATCTGTGCAGGTGGAGGGTCTGTGTGCCTGGGGGACCTCACAGAGCTTTGTGGCTGGGTGTTGCAAAGATATTTTGCTAAGGAAAAGTTGGGCACAGCCAGCAATTGAGCTTTCGTATTTAAATGCTGTCAGTCACAGAGAGAGGTAGAATGACTGCAGAGAGGATGCTTGGTGGCTGTGAAGTCTGTCTTGAAGAATGTCATGAACCCATGGCTGGTCATAGGGCTGGCTAGAGGAAGGGGAGCCTTGATATGCCCATGGTATCTTGCTGCATGGAGAGCTGAGCACTGTGTTGTTTAGCAGAGGAACTAGCAGACTGGAAAGGGGAAGAAGAGGCATTCCAGAAGGGGTTAAAACCCTCGTCCGTGAGCCTAAATTTCTGCCTTAACCTTCATCTGTTACTGGAGTGCTGGGCTACAGCCCTCAGTACAGTCCTGTGCCAAAGCTGTGTTCGGACCAGCTTGTTGCTCAGCTCCCCAGACCATCATTGGATCTTGCCTCTGGTCTGGTCTGAGCTGAGGAGCTGAAGGGGGGTGTCTTCTCCCTGCCCTGCTTATGTAGGCTGTCCCCAGCAGGGCTGGCCCTATGGCTGGGCTAGAACATCAGAGCCTCCTGCCTCTTGCCAGTGCAGCCCCTTAGCTGTCCTTGAGATGTTTGGTAGAGCCGGACTCAGGGACAGCCTCTCAGCCTGCTTTTGGGAGGGAAAGCACCAAAGAAAGATGTTGATTCAGTTAGAAATCCCACTGGGACAGTAAATTCCTAGGTCTCTTTAGTGTTGCGCATGTCTGGGGCAGAGCTGGCTGACTGGCCTGGCATGCTGCAACAGTGAGCTCATAACCCAGCGATGGCAAAAAACCCCAACCATGCTTGGGGTCATCATCCATAGTGGCATGTGGCCAGTGCCCAGCTTTCTCGTGGGTAGTACTTGCAAGCTCAGAGATGCCAAAGAGTTGCTGTCCTTTCGGCCCAGGGGAAATGAATCCACGGAGCAAAGAGAGTCTGGAGAGAGGGACCTGCTGATGAATCTGGTGTCTCTGGTCTCTGCTGACGTGGTTGTGAGTTAGGCTTCAGGAACCTGCGTCACCTGCGCTTCCCCAGCAGAAACAATCCGTGCACCAAAGAGCCCAAAATTTTGTAGACTGACAGGCAGTGGTTGTGCTACAGGACCAAGAACAGCAGGTTGGGCTTTGTGGCTGGAATGCATCTTCTCAGCTAGGACTTGGGCTGAGTCCACACCAGCTTTGTACCTGAGATTGGTCTTGGATGAGGCTGGTGTTTAGCCAAGCAGAATTTTGGCAGGTTTTAAGTGTAGATGTAAAGCTGTGTGTTGCCCTCTCAATCCCACAGTGTCCCTGTTCCCTTGCACAGGAGTGCTGAGCAGCCCCTGCTCCCTGTCTCTGAGGTGGGGTACTTGGCAGCCCCTGCTGCTAATGGGCTTGGTGGAATGCTGTTGGGGCTTGTAGCAGAGCAGCTGGAGCCTTTTGAAGCCATAAGGCAGTTCAGCCTTTGAAGTATTCGCCGGGAGTCCCAGCACCCAGGTTTTTGTAACGCAGTACTCTGCCAGGCTGTTACCCGGCACTGTGCCATCGTGAATTACTCCTCGAGCATCTTCTGCTATCGGCTCATCCACTCAGCATTTAGCAGCAATCCTCCCGCAAGCCCTGCACGGGGCTGGGGTCCTCTCCAGCCCTCCAAAATCCCTGCTCAGCTGGCTCACATCTCCCTGCCTTGGGGCAGGGAGCTGACACTTCTCTGTATCACCAGTGAGCCGGATGGAAGCCAAGTCTTGTGTTCCATTCTGCCTGCTCTTTCTGAGGTGCTTTTGTGCTGTTTCCAGTGCCCACTGCTCTGTGCCATTCTTTTAGTCTCCGTTTTGTGTCTGTTGGTTCTCAGCATTTTTCAGCTGCATCCCTGACAGTGAGTAAGATCCCTTCTCTTCTGTTTCCCATGGTGACTCCTTATCATCTACATTGCTCTGAGATCTTCCTTATCCCGCTGCTCTGCTCCCAGATTATATTCTGCAGGGCTTTGGATTGCTTTTTTCCTCCCAGATTCTTCTCTCAATCTCTTTGCTCCTCTGGCTGCCTTGCTGCTAGCCCGCTGGTGGGTACCTCCTGCTCACAACTTAGCATCCTGCCCCTCTGGCACTGGGACTGCACTAATGGGTCTGGGATCAAATCTCTCAGGCTCTGAGCCCATTACCCCTTTATAGGTGTCCTGTCTTCCCAGGAGAGAATTGAACCCAACTTTCTGCCTGCTAGATTGAGATGATCCCTTCCTTCCTCTGAGAAACAAGCTGGTGCTATGCCAGCATTTCCCCGACGGGAAAGTGTGGAAAGAGCTGGGTTCCCGCTCCATCCTGGCTGCTGCGCCTCTCGGGAGTGATGAATGTCCCTTCCCCAGACACTGCTGGGGCCTGTCTGCTGGCCAGCATTCCCGGGCCCCTGCACGCCTCCAGCTGTACTTTCTCAGCCACCAGCAAGATCTCTCAGCAGCAGTCTCTGGCCCAGTGATGGATGTTGACAGCTGCATGAACAGCCTGTGCAAGACTCGATTATTTTCCTCCAAGGATGATGCCTTCCAGATCTTGCTCCAAAGCCCTCTGTGAGCACTGTGTTGAAACCCCCTCTGGAGCCTCCCTGACTACAGAGCTGTGCTGAGCACTGCTGGCTTGCACCCAGCTCAAACCGGACAAACACTTGGGAGCGGGGCCCTTGAGCATCCTGCTGCAGACAGGCTTAGCTTGTTCCTGTGCAGAAATACAGGCAGCAGACCCTGCCTTACTCACATGGGTGGTGTTCGGGTCTCCAAGGAGGGAAGAGTGTTTGGGGGTGCTGGGGAGGGGGTAGGGACAGGCCACAGCCACTCCAAGCACCTGCCTTGACCAGCCACGAGGTCCTCTGAGTGTCTCATGAAGGACAGCATGCCAGGGTTTCTGCCAGTGCTGAAGTCTCTCACAAAGTGTGCTCCTGCAGGAGCAATGCATTGCTGGGGAGTGCTGGGTGCTGCCATGAGCCTGTTTCTGCCAGCCCAGGGTGTGTGGCTGACTGCAGTGAAGTTGTTGGCTGTGGTCTGTTGTGGCATGGAGGTTCTGGAGGCCCTGGAGCAGGCTGAGGTTCCACTGAGCGGGGTGAAGGCATGCACCAATGAAGTCTGTCCCAAACGCTTGCTCTCCTTGGACTCAGGCCTCCTGAAGGCTGTCACTTTTACCAGTCTGGAACACCTTGGAATAGGGAGAAACAGCTCTCCCAAGCACTTGGAAATGTTAGGTGTGCCTCACCATTATGCTGCTAACACTGTGGCACTGTCACGGGCAGGCAGAGACAAAGGGTAGGAGAGGATAAAATGCCAGGGCCATCCCCAGCATTGTCCTTCAGGTGGGGGGCGGTTTGCAGGTCCCGTGGTCCCCAGGAGAAAGTGTCTGTAACCCTAAATGGAGGTCAGCTGGCTAGCCTAGCCAGGACAGGGCTGGACCAGAGCAAACTGACCTGGGGTTACCTTAACTTCCAGTGTTCCTGAGCCAGTCTGGCGTGCCTCCTCTGTTCCCCAGAGCAGACCCCCAGCCTGGCACCACTCTCCTGCTGACCCCCCACTCTTCTCTCTGCAGGCACTGTACGGCTCCATCAAAAATGAGAAGCTGCAGTGGGCCATGTAAGTACCCCGCAGGGGATGCTGCTGCATGACGCTGGGTGGGCAGTGAGTCCATCCAGCCCCAGAGGCCGCACAAGCCACGATGCTGCAGGGCAGGTGCCCCTGTGAGGATGAGGGCAGGAGAGGGAGCTTGGGCTGGGTTGGGCTGGGGTGTAGGCAATGTACCCTTGGCTGCCCTCAGCACTGCCATGGGGGCCCCTTCTCCAGCATGC
Organism: Monarcha castaneiventris obscurior; assembly: GCA_026261815.1. NCBI lineage: Eukaryota > Metazoa > Chordata > Aves > Passeriformes > Monarchidae > Monarcha > Monarcha castaneiventris. The sequence continues at coordinate 19,520,285 of JAMPIT010000886.1, forward strand.
TGGGGGAAAGCCACCTGAGGCCAGCTTCTTGCAGCTTTGGCATGGGTTTGTGCCTTGGTGGCTGTGCCCGGGGTGGGAATAGACAGCCTCTGGAGGTGCTGTGGCTGTGCCGGGGCCCCACAGGGTGCCTGCACCCTCGCCTACAGCTGCCATCTCCAGCAGCAGGAGCGGCAGCGCCTGCGCTGCAGGGATTAATCAGCCCGGTGCTACCCAGTGCTGAGCGATGCGCTCGACCGCTGCCATGGAGACGCCGGCAGATGCTGAGGGGTTTAATTAGCAGCGAGCGGCTGAGGGAGCGGGGAGGCAGCGGCTCCGGGCTCCCACATCTTCCTGCGGGCGGGGCGGAGCCGCACCCGTGCAGCCTGCCCGTAGTGAGGGGCCGTGACCCGGTGGGAGCGCGCTGCCTGCCTCCTGCCCACACCTGCTCCTGCCCTTGGATGGTACTGCCCAAGGCCTTCCCACCACAGTCCCCCTGCACCCCTTTGCCTCTGGCTCTGGGCCCTGGAGTCTGGCTGCCACCACTAAAATGTGGGGACCAGAGCCTGGGTCTCTCCTCCTGGGGGCATTCCATTCTATACCCTCCTTCCTACCAGCTGGGGACTTGTGAGCCTGTATGCCATGGACTGGGGCACTGTGGTAGTGCCAAGCCCTGGGTACTGCTCCTCCATCGCTCCTGGCTCATGAGCCTGGCTGGCATCTGTCACACCCCTGCCCAAAAAAAGGCACCTCAGTCCCTGGGGCAGGCAGGCATCCCACCCTGAATCAGCAGCAAAAGCCCAATGCCTTGTCTTTCAAGGGACCAGGCAGCACCCTGGCTGTCTAGAGACACCGGGGCACATGGGCATGGCTAGGTTTGGGATGCTCACCAGTGCTGATGGAAGACTGCTTATCCTGGCCTGCTGCTCCTGGCTTCCCTTTCAGAAGCCAGGCCTAAAAGTGGCACCAACCAGTGGGGAACTTGGTATTTGCTTTTCCCGGAAAGGTAACAAACTCTTTCCCCACCCAAATCTGATTGGCAGAGATGAGGAGGAGCTGAGAAAGTCCCTCTCGGAGCTGGCAGATCCCAACCCGAAGTCCATCAAGCGCATCAGCAGCTGCAGTAACCCCTTTCTGGACTTTTCCCAGGACTCCAGCATTGCCACTTACAAGCATGGGCTGTTAGTCCGCAAGATCCACGCTGATCCCGACTGCAAGAAAAGTAGGTGCCTGTGGAGACCATGGGAGGCACCTGGGGCAAGAGGGCACTGGTGAACTCCAGAAGTGAACAGGAAGCAGGGCAGGAGTCACTATGTGATGTCTGACTGTAGCATCATGCCAGCCTCCAGCATCAGTGCCCTGTCTGGCTGTGCCAGGCATAATTCAGCCCTCAGGCTGGGGAGCTGGAAGGCCTGTCCCTGCCCATCTGTATGCACCATCAGGGCTGGGCAGATGTCGAGCAGGCCAGAAGTGAAGCCCCTGCCCACAGCACTGGGAAAGGGACAGGCAGGGTGGTGGGGTGGGGTCTCCTGTTGCACCCCTGCCACAGGATTGTGTGGGTGAAGGAAGGTGTCCTGTGGTGTGATAGACAAGGCTCACAGCGGGCTGCAGCTGGTTGGGCACTGCCAGGCACGTTCACTGTATTCCCCATAAAATCCCTCCTAAGCCCTGGCCATCTAATGCTGCCCAGATCTGATTAGATGCAGCCGCCCTCCAAAGCCAGCATTACCTGGCAGGCAGCACCGCCTTGTCCCCGTGCCCGAGCGTGGAGGCAGCGGTGAAGCCAAGCACAAGCAGCGAGGCGGGAGCGCGGGGGGAGCACAGGGGAGCGCAGCATGGCGCTGGCCCCGGGAGGCGGCAGCAGCCCCCTGCCAGCAGCACCATCTGCCAGCCACGCGGCCTGCACGGGCTCAGGTGCGCGGGGACAGGCCTGGCGTGCTGCCCGTCCCGGGGGTGGGGTGACGTGCGTTGTGGCAGGGCTGGCTGGAGGAGGGTGGGGGGTGGCTTTTACCCCCACTCGGTTCTGAGGCTGATGTGTGAGCTGCTCTCTCCTCCTTGGCAGCACCCCGAGGGAAGCGCGGCTGGAAGCCCTTCCACGCCATCCTGAAGGGGATGATTCTCTACCTGCAGAAGGTAGGCAGCTGGGCCACCCACATCCACACCGGGGAGAGGGATTGTCCCCAGTCCAGAGGGTGGGTCACAGCAGTCTCCACAGCAGTGAGAGAGGGGCTGCAACACACAGCACTGCAAAGCCTGGCTTAAGTAGACTCAGCACCCTGCATGCCTGAGCAGTTGCTTGGGGACCTGGTGGCATCCCTGTTTCCAGGGTGCTTGGGTCCAGCCTGGGCAGTGAAAGGCACTGCTGAGAGCTCTGCATGCAGGGGGTTTGGCTGGGAAGAAGGGCATCGGGGTCTTTGCCCTGAGTGGGGCATTGGGCTGCACATCCAGTTCCCTGCAGGCACACACACAGGGAACTGGGGGCAGTGGGGAACAGCCCCTGTGCTGTTGCCAAGCCAACACACCTAGGTTGTGCGGCCTCTCTCCAGGGCTGTAGCATGAGCTGGAAGCAGAGTCTGCAGCTGCCTGGTGGAGGGTGATCTCCAAGCCTTGCCACAGCCAGCACTAGTCTGCAGTTCCTGAAACCTCATAGAGCTGACTCATGGTGGGGTGCATCCCTGAGCTGGCTCTGAAACACCCCATGATTTGCAGGAGGAGTATAAGCCAGGGAAGGCGCTGGCAGAAGAAGAACTGAAGAATGCTATTAGCATCCACCATTCACTTGCTACGCGGGCGTCTGACTACAGCAAGCGACCCAATGTCTTCTACCTCAGGACAGCTGACTGGAGGGTCTTCCTTTTCCAAGCACAGTGAGTCCTTCAGGATCCCTGGCTGGGCCCCACACCGGGGTACAGGGGCCCCCCTGACTTGAGTGTAGGGCGGGATGGGGCTTAGGGCCACCTTGCTCTCTCCTGTCCTGGCCCTTTCTGGAAGGAGAGGGACCTGGTGTCAGTGCTGAGCTTTGCCCAGCTCCTCTTTTTCCTACCCTGCTGGGCTCAGCTTAGCTGTGGGTAGAGTCCCAGAGGCCAGGCCTGGGGGACTCAGACCTAGTCTGCAGAGCAGATCCCTCTGTCTTTGACACAGATAGCCCATCTGTATTCTGGCCTTTTTTCTCAGGAACCCCGAACAGATGCACTCGTGGATCACGCGCATCAACGTGGTGGCAGCCATGTTCTCTGCGCCCCCCTTCCCCGCAGCCATCGGCTCCCAGAAGAAGTTCAGCCGCCCGCTGCTGCCCAGCTCCTGCACCAGGCTGTCTCAGGTGGGCCACGGTGTGGGGGCAATGGTGAGCCTGGGACAAACCCCCGGATCTGCCGGTGGCACTTTCCCCTGTGGAGGCATCTATGTGGTGCCATGTGCCCAGCTGCCTCCCCAGCGAGGTAAAGGGCCAAGGGGGAGACTAAGGAAAGGGATACTGAGACTGGGGGCAGACAGTGAGGTCTTGTTCCTGGCAGTGGGGCTGGACTCAGGTGATGGTCAGAGCATGGAGGAGAAACGACTTGCAAGGTCCTGTGAGGGACCTTGAAAGGCAACCAGCTGGGGGGATTAGCTGGCACTCGTGCATACCAGGGTAGTTATTCATAGAGCAGAAAGGATTTAAAAAAACACTAGCCTAGTTTTAGAGGGATTAAATTTTTCTGCTTTAAGACTGCAGTCAGTCCCCCTATGAGGTGAGAGCAGATTCCCCCAAGAGCCCATGATTTTGCCTGCCATTTAAAAAAAAAAAAAAACAAAAACAAACCTGGGAGCAGAAGCTGAGATCCTGGCTGCTCCTAGAAGGGGAAAAACCTGTTCTGTGCCCAGCCAGCTCACACTACCGGGGGGACAGAGCAGGGCACTGACATGGTGCCACCCTTTCCCAGGAGGAGCAGGTGAAGAACCATGAGACCAAGTTCAAGACAATGTCAGCGGAGCTGCTGGAGCATCGTTCCTCACTGCCTGAGAAGAAGGTGAAAGGCAAGGAGTACGAGGAGCTAAAGCAGAAGGAAGAGTACCTGGAATTTGAGGTGAGCTGGAAGATGCCCCCCTCTACCCTCAGGCCCTCTGCCCCTACCTGTTTGGCCATCCTCAGTGATGGGACCAACACATCCCATCAGCTGAATTACACTGCCACTGCCGTGGTCTAGGACCACGAGTATTCCTCTGCCCTGGGATGCTGGCTGGGTTGGAGGGACCATGAGCATCCCCCCCTGCAGGGATGCTGGCCATAGGACAGTACCCAGCTTGCCAACCTCTCTCTCTGCTGCACTGTGCTCCCCAGAAATCCCGCTATGGCACCTATGCCATGCTGCTGCGGGCCAAGCTGAAGGCTGGCTCCGAGGACCTGGCAGCATTTGAGTCCACCCTCTTTGACACAGCGGGTGGGGAGGACGATGGCCTGAAAAAGTCCCGCTCCAGCCCCTCGCTCAACGCAGAGCCCTCCAGCACGACCAAGGTGAAGCGCAACATCTCAGAGCGCACTGGCCGCCAGCCCCCCGGCCACCCCCAGAAGTCGTAAGTGAGGGGCCTCAGCTGCCTGCACTGCAGCTCTGTTCCTGTCCCCCGGCACGGGGGTGGAGGCCGTGTGCCTGCTGAGACCCTGCATGTGTCCGTCTGTCTGCGGCACGAGCTGGAGGGGTGGCAGCCCTTCTGCAGCTGCCAGCACCAGCCGTGCAGGGCCATGGTCCCCCCGCCGGAGACAGTGGCAGAGCAGGACGGTCCCCAGTCCTTGCCTGCAGGAGCTGCCTGGCCCTATCAGACTTGTTCCTGCCCCTCCTTGTCCTGCACTTGGCTGCAGGACCTACTCTTGCTGCCCTGGGGAGAGGGAGCAACTGAAACCTACCCGCTGTGCTCAATTCTTCAGTGGTTTAAAAAGAAAAAAAAAAAAAAGATGCAGCAAAACAAAGCCAGCGGCCGCTTCTCCAGCTCCATCGTGCCATGGGGGTAGATGGGAGGGGCCAGCCCTAGACTGTCCCTCTCCTGGGGCTGGTGGCCAGGGAAACCAGGGAAATGGCACCTGGTCCCCTCCCTGCCACCTCAATCACCTCTGCACCCTCCTCGCTTTCTTACAACTTTTGAACAGTTTTTGTGATACAGTTTTGCACTTTTTAGTACCAGATCAAGCTGACCACCAGGGAGGTTTTTTTTGGGGCTACTTTTGATGCTTTTTGGGAACTGTTTAAAAAAAAAAAACAAAACCACAAACCCAGCCATATCTTGTAGGCACTGCACTCTGGGGGAAAGAGATTTTTAAAAGGACTCAGGGGGAGATCCAGCTCCTCACGCCCCCGCCCTGCAGCAAGCTGAGCGTGGGCTACTGTGTGTACTGCTGCTGCCTGCTCCCCAGCTCCACTTCAGCACCAGCAACCCTTCGGGGAGACAGCCCTGTGGCTGCCAGTACCAAGGAGGCAGCCTTGGGATGGCAGCACCCATTGCTGCACGTGTGGCTGCATGGGAGGCTGATGCACCGGTGCTTCATGACCCCCATTTTCCACCCCCACTGCTGGCAGCCTGGACTGGCCCAGTTTGCAGCACCTGGGTGTGAGCATTGTATCCAGGGCATGGTGGGCAGCACTGTGTAAGTACTCCCCATGGGGTGGTGACCCCTGGAGCCAGGGTTGGTATGGGGGTCCCCCTGCCCTATGGGTCCAGCACAGGCTGGAGCCAGCTTTTCTTTCCACACCTCTTTTCCAATGCATGCCTGGGGCTGTGGAGGCTGCCAGTAAAGCCTGGTCTGCAGTGCTGCAGTCCCCTTGCTGCAGCAGCAGTGGTGCAGCCCCTTCCTCAGTCACAGGCTCCCTCCTTGCCAAGGTGAGGGGCAGGCTGGGGCAGCCCCCACCACACCAGAGTGGGCTGAAGGATGCTTGCCCAGAGCAAGGTGCAAGTGATGGAGCACGGCTGCAGGACTGTCCAGAAGGGGTCCGGGCACAGTGAAGGGCTGTGACCAGGGGCTGGCACACACGCAGTTCTCAGCCGCCTGGGACCTGGCTGGTTTCAGCACTGACTTTGCGAATGTGTCAAAACTTTTTATTCTGCTCTTTTGAGTCTATTGCAAAAAAAAAAAAAAAAAAAAAAATATCCACCCTTGCCCCAGGTGGCTTGGGGGTTGGGGGGAAAAAAAACCTTTGTACAGCTTCTTCTCTCAGTTACTGAAGTAAAACTCGCTCTTCACTTCTTGGGTGTGCTGTGGTTTCTTCCCCATGGCTAGGGACAGCCCCAGCACAGAGGGATGCCGAGGAGGGGCTGGCAGCAGTCTCCTTGCTACCAGACTTCCAGACCCAGGCAGGGTTCAGGGGGCTTACTGCCCACCAGCTCACGGCTGGGGCTGGAGAGAGGGAGGGCAACGACTAATGGAACCTGTGTCCTTTTATTCAGAAGGGGGACCATTAAATAAAAGCAGAGAGAGGCAGGAGCCAGCTGCATCCCATCCCCGAGTCCAGGCAGCCGGACCCCCGTCCAGAAGGCACTTGTGTGGGCAAGGCAGAGGGCAGTGCAGCTCCCTGTGTGGTCACAGGGGCTGCTGGCTGGCTCCTCAGTGCACCTGTGGCTGCTGGCTTGGGGGCAGCTCACCCCCCGGCTTCAGGGCCAGTGTGGGTGCCTGCTCCTCCTCCACCGACTGACTGCCGTAGGCACTGTCTTCCTTCAGCTCTGCAAAGCAATCCCCGGGTGCTCTTAGCAATGGGGCAACAGGGGGGCAGCAGAGACACTCCCTGCCCCCCACCTGCCCCCCAGCCCCAGCCCTCACTCTCTGTACCTGTGTTTTGCAGCTTCTCCAGTGCCTCAGTTTTGTGAAGCATCCTCACGGCGTTGTGGAGCCCCATAGAGTCCAGTGCCTCCAGCAGTCCCCCCAGGCTGCCACCTGCCAGCTGTGGAGAGAGGGCACTGAGCAGAGCTCGTGGCCAGACAGGCAGGGGAGGCAGGGGCACCCCAGCCAGGCACTGACCTCGTAACTGCGCAGGAGGCTGACACTGGGCGAGGGGGTGTCCTTGTAGGTCTCCACGAGGCTGCAGAGCCCCAGGCGCTTGGCCAGCTCAATCCAGTCTGACCCACTGCAGTCCTGGTTCAGCAGCTGCTCCAGCCCCTTCAGCGCCTCATTGTCCAGCGACAGGACCTTCCCTGGGTGAGAGAGGTGCCCCCATCACAGGCTGCCCATCCTTGCTGCCGGGAGGGTGTTACCCTGCCTGGGAGTGATGCTTTTAAGCAGGGGGGAAAGGGGCTGCTCACCTGGCTGGGGGGCAGTGGGCAGTTGCGCCTCTGGCCCCTGCTGGGAGGCCTGCAGCAGAATCTCCCGCACCTGCAGACAGACATGGATGTCAGCATCCTCCAAAGCACTGCCCAGATCCCCCACCGCCTCCTCACACCACGGGTCTCTGCAGGACATGGAGGAGCACAGGCATCCTCACAGAAGCATCTGCTGGAACTCTGCCCCATCCATGCCGTGGCCTGCACAGAAACACTCCCAGCGAGCCTGTCCCGCTGTGGCACACACCTTTTGGCTCCGAGTCAGGTCCAGGGATGTGTGGCAGCGGCGCTGCCTGTGCCCTGCCTGCCAGTGCCCCTGTGTGGGGAGCTTGGGGTTGGTGCTCTGCTCTGCAGCCGGGGCTGGCTCGCCCAGATCCATGGCCAGCTCCTGCTCCTCAGGGTCAGTGTCTGTGTCACTGCTGGCCTCCGATGAGGATAGGCTCATGGGCTCGTCATTCTCACACAAAACATCTGCCCCTGTCAGAAAGAGTGGCATGAGCCCGACCCAGGGGTCTGACCTTGTGCCTGGCACCACCCAGCACAGGCAGCTGGGGCTATGGGGAGGGAAGGGAAAGGAGAAAGAGCAGTGCCTTACCAGCTTTAAGGAGCAGTTTGGTGAGGGTGGGGGAGCCCAGGCCAGCAGCCAAGTGCAGGGGGGTGTTCCCGGCAAAAGTCCGGCTGTTGACGTCTGCTCCCAGCTAAGAAAGGTGTGAGGCCATGAGGATGGGCTGCCTGGGCACTGCTCCTCCTACACCCCAAGGCCTCAGGGGAGTCCCCACTTCTGCCAGGAGCCTGTAGGAGGCTGCTCGCCATCCCTGTCCCACAGCCACCACTACACCAGCCGCCCCATACCTTCTTCACCAGGTGGGTGGCCATGTTCAGATTCTCCATCTCCACAGCCAGGTGCAGGGGGGTCCTCCCGCTTTGCCTCTCCACTGCATTCACATCTGCTCCTGTCCTGACCAGCAGGTCCAGGCAAGCCAAACTCTTTGCCTTCACAGCCAAATGCACAGGCAGGAGGCCTGCAAGATGGGGATAGGCTCAGCAGCCTTCTGGCCAAGCCCATGATGGTCAAGGGCCAAACCCTTCTGGCCAAGCCCCAGGACCCACTGGGGTCCTGCCCATCGTCCCCAAGCCCCACTCACCATGGAAATTGGGCAGGCGGAGCAGATAAGGGGCAGCCGAGCCCAGGTGAGCCAGCAGCGTCCTCAGCATCTCTTCATCGCCAGCCTGGAGTGCCAGGTGCAGCAGGGAATTGCCATAGCGGTCCAGCAAGGTTGGGTCAGCGCGAGCTTGCAGCAGGAGCTGGACCACTTGGGGCTGCTTGGTGATGACTGCCAGATGCAGCGGCGTCTGTGGGACAGCAGCACATCCTCAGCAGCGCTCACAAGAGAAGCCAAGTCCTGCACCACCATTCTCGCCAGTACCTGCAACTTGTTAGATCTGCTGCCTCCCCTCAGCAGGAGCAGCTACGGGAGCCCCCAGGGTTGGAAAACAGGAATGAGGAACTACTCCCAGGTAGAGGAGAACTGTCTGCTCTAAAAAAACATGTACCTGTTGCAGGTTATTGGAGATGTTGATGATCTGCTGGCTGGGGATGCTAACAATGACATCGATCAACTGCTTGATCACAGCTGTCTGTTCATGGATAATAGCGAGGTGCAAAGGCCTGTAGAGAGAGTGGAATGGCCCCTAGCTCAGCTCCATGCTTCTCCACGTACTCCCTGCCACCCCCAGAACCCCCATAAATGGCTCTGACAGACAAGACACCCATGCTCTCCCTTCAAACCCCTTGTGTGCTCACGTGTCTCCGTTCTCATCCTGTGACGCGGCCAGGTGCCTCTGGACTGCCAGCAGCATGCGGGGGTCGGCGGTGACCGAGTAGTCGAGCAGGGCATGGGCGTTGCGACGGGCTAGCGCCAGCATCCACAGCTGGCACAGCTGGGCTGGGGGCAAAGCAGGACGTCACCTCCAGGAGCATGGGTGTCTACTGCATCCACCAGGTGTGAAAGCAGCACACAACCCCAAAAGGTCCCAAATCCATGCCTCCTCTCCTGAGCGATGTCCCCCAGCCCTCCCTTAAGCTCAGCCCTTCCTACCATGCTTTTGCAGCTCCTTGCAGTATGTGCTCTCTTCTGCAGGTTCCTGCCTGTCGCTGCCAGGCCCCTCTGCCTCGGGGCCCTTCATCTGCACACCCCCCTGGTAGCTCCCCACTGGGTGGGGGCCGGGCGAGTAGATGCTGTTGTAGGTCAGCCCAGGGGAGTATGGGAAGCTGAGGTTCCCACCTGTGGGGCAAGGCGGAGGATGGGTGAGCAGAAGGGAGCCCCCAGGGCTGGGCCTCAGCCACCTGAGTGAGGAGGGGGAAGAGGCAGCCCCACTCACCTCCTCCAGAGCCAAAGCCCCCAGCTCCCCCGCCGGCCCCCCCCATGTGCGAGCCACCACCAAAGTGCTGAGGAAACTGAGGCAGGACTTTCTTGCGCTTCCTCTCCACTTCTTCCTTATCTGTGGGGAGAGAGGAGCAGCAGGGTGAGGGGCAGCCCCAGCAGCAGGGGGCATGCCAGCCTGCCTGGGGGGTGCTCACCTTCCACCACTGGGTAGTAGGTGAACTGCTTGGAGTCACTCACGTCCCCTCCCCGCTTCCGCTTCAGCTGCAGGAAGACGGTGACAGGACGGTCGATCTTGGGCTTGTGGTAGGGGGGTGTGCGGAAGACGATGGCGTACTGTGGACAGGACATGATGGACATGAGGTCCTGATCATCCTGGAGCTGGGGCTACCTCACCCCACAGGGCATTCATGTGCCTTGGAGCAGAGCAGGACGCTTCCCAGCTCCCCTGTACCTGCTTGTGCACATCTGTAGGAGAAAAGTCCCCGAAGGCCTGCCAGCCGTTGTCATCATCCTCGTAGAAACGCACCTCAATGTCATCTGGGGAGAGAAGTGGCACTGGCACTGCCTGTCTCCTTGTCCCAAAAAGGCTCCAGGGACACAGACCCCTGACCACCCAGGGGCCCCAGATCTCTCCTGCCACAGCCCCTCCAGAAGGTTTCATCTGGAGAGAACAGCTTTTACCTTTCTGAACTTTATCACACAGCAAGTAGACTTCATCTCCTCCCCGCACGGAGCCTGCTGTCTTATCCATCCGTGAGATCTTCAGGTTGGAAGCTCCAGGGGACTCTGCAGAGCAAGACATGTTGGGAGTCACTGTGCAGAAGTCCTTACCCCCTCCTGTCCCGTCCCTTTCTCAGACTGGCCCCACACTCACTGCTGTCATGGATGGGGTCCGAGATGACAGGCTGGAGGGCCAGCGTGAAGTTCCCACTGCTGTCACGGAGGTAGGCGGTGAAGCGCAACCGCACAATGCTCAGGTCCATCACCTTCTTCAGCTCCTTTGCCTCCAGCTCGATCTCACGCAGCTCCACTTCTGCCAGGGCAGGGGGACAAAGCGTCAGGCTGCGTGGAGGGACAGTGCTCCAGGTCCCCTTCCTACCCAGCCCAGCCCCAGGCTCAGCCCAGCCCCCGGCTGTCAGCCCGAGGTGCCGAGGCTCACTGAGTCCCCAGGCTGCCTCACCTGTCAGCAGATGGCTCCTGTTGCGCATCTTCTGCTGCTTCAGCTTTTCCTTCATGATCTCCATCATATTCTTCTTGGTGACATGGAGCACACCCAGGTTGCTGAACCTGGAGAAGAGGGAACCTGCTGGAATCTGGGAGCATCAAGGCCAGGAGCAGCAAGCCCAAAGGGGCACATACTCCTGCAGCTGGGAAGGACCTGAGCACAGAGCAGTGCCACTCAGGCAGCATGGAATCAGCATGTGTGGGGCAGAAGAGGAGTAACCACAGAGGAGACGAAAGAAGCCCCAGAAACTCTGGGCTCCCACAGGTGACAAGTCTAAAGGGCTATCAAAGACAAGACCAGGAGGACTGAAGGCCAGAGGGATGCAAAGGGGACTGAGCTGAGCCAGGGCTGGATATGTAAGAGCAATGGCAGCAGTTGCAGAATAACCCTGTGACTCAGACTGGCTTCAAAAGTCATCTGCAAAGCTGGGGAGCTGCAACCTCAAGGACAGAAGCCCAAAATAAGCTGCATGTGTCAAAACCCAGAGACAGGCAAAATGCTCAGGGGACAGAGTTGTAACCATGAACTTGTCTTAACACACTCCTGACCTCAGCCAGCAAACACAGCTCCAGGGTGCATTAACCCCTATCTTCTCCCCATCTCATAAGCTGCAGGCAGCACCCACAGCCACTTCACACAGGCAAGAGGCTACCCTGTGTCCTCCTTGCACGTACTGAGCTGTCATGTCCTTGGGTCCCACGATTGTGACACAGTTGCCAGCCTCATTGCACTGCTTGCCCACCAGGCTGTGGGCATGCACACGGGGAGGGTCACTGTGTGTCACCAGGTCTACCTCAATCCGGGCCATCCCTGTGTAGTTACAGATCTGCAGGAAGGAGATAGGGGTCAGGTACAATAAGCCAGGAGCCTGAAGGACTCTCTACAAATCCCTGTTGTCCCTCCCCATTGCCACCACCTCTCCTGCCACAGCCCTCCCCTCCCTCCAGCACCAGGAGACACACAAGAGCTTCTTATAAATTTCCTGTCCTTCCCTCAAGGCTCCCTCCTGATGCTCATGCACTACTGGCTGAAGACACTGCTCCATCCCCTCCCCATGGCAGCGCTCACCTTGACAGTGGGATAGGTCTTGCGCCCCTTCTCACTGGATGCTCCTGGCAGCCCACCATGGGAAGGGCCCTCGCAGCCGTACCGAAACCGGAAACCCCGCTGTGGAGGCAAAGAGGGGTCAGCCAAGGGTGGCCAAAGCCTGATGCCACGACACCAGGAAGTGACAGTTACAGCTGTGTTTACCTGGGTGACATCCTTACCTGCTTTGGCTGCTCAATAATGACAAGGTAGGGACCTTCCACTGGAAGACAGAAAGGAGAGGTACCAATGAGAAACATGGGATAACCAAAGTGCATGATCTCAGTAAGGATGCTGGAGATACAGGGACAGCACTGAAGGTGATGTGAGCCCTGTCTGTCCCATGGGGGTCCTCAGAGCCCCCAACCCCTGTGCTGTCACAGCCCAGCTGGGAACAGCAGTCAGAGCAGCAGGAAGAGGAGGGGAGGGCCAGAGGATGCTCTGTCACTTGGGAAGTGGGGATGCCCAAGAGGTCACAGCCCAACCTGGTAGTCCCTGGTAGACTGAGCAGTAGAGCCAGATGGAACAAGCCCCATCCTGGTGGCACAGGGCAGGGATTCCCAGCCAGCCCACAGTGGGGACAGTAAGGACAAAGCCTGTGATGCTTCTGGGAACTAAGAGGTGTGAGTCAACCTGCTGGGAAACTCCACTGCAGCTGGGGACCCCTGGAAGGGCATTGCCAGAGGGGCCCTTACCCGTCTCCATCAGAGGCTCCTTCTGCTCCATCATGTGGGAGCCAAAACTGAAGTCATCGTAGTCAATCCCATCCAGGCACTAAGTGATGGGAGGGAAGACAAGTGTGATGAGTGTGTTGGGACTGGAGTCCCCAACTACCCTGGGGGGCTGGTGGCAGTCTGGCATGGACCCCATCTGGGCAGGCACAGATCCCCTGTCCCTCCCTGGGAAGAGAGGTGGGCAGGTGCAGACCCCTCAGTGCCCACCCTGGAGGCTGACACAGACCTTCCCACCTCCCAGCCCGGAAGCAGGCACAGACCCCCACCTCCCACCCTGCCCGTGGGGTCGAGCACTGCTCCCTGCCCAGCTCCGGGGCGGGGACCAGGCAGCGACGCCCCCGGGCCGATCCGATCCGATCCGTACCGCACTCACGGGCTGGAAGTGCTCGTCCATGTCGGCGCGGGGCCGCCCGCCGGCCTGCGGGGAGAGGGGGGTTGAGCGGGGCTGCAGGAAGGCACCGCCGCTCCGGAAAGTCCCTAGAAACCCCGCCGAGCCGGGAAATGACGGGACCGCGCGTCACCGGCCCGCCCCGCCCCGCCGCGGCCGGGGCACGGCCCGAGCCGGCCCGGGCACGGCACCGGGGACACGGGACGCGGGACACGGGGCTCGGCCCGCACGGCCCGGAGCGGGGCTCTGCTCGGCCCGGCTGCTCCTGCGCCCGCCGGCAGCGCCCGGGGTCACGGGGCGGGCTGTCCCCTCCTCGCCTGGGAATTTTGGACTCGGAGCCCCGGGCGGGCTGGAAATCCCGGAGCACTCCCGCCCACCTCCCCCGGCCATTCTCGCTCCGGGGTGCCAGATGCGCCGAATTTTCCCTCCGGGAGCAGGGAGGTTTTTGCCCCGCAGCGTCCCCGGGCGCCAGTCCCCGCCGCGCTGCCATCAGCCCTTCCCCAGCAAGACCCGCAGTGCAGCACGGCTCAAACCACCCGCCCGCGCCATAAAGCCCCGCAGCAGCCCCTGGGTTCCCCAGGGTCCCTACCCCACATCATCCCACCCCGCACAGGGATGTCGCCTCCAAGCCCCTGTGGACTCAAACAACCCCAAAGTGCTGTCCCCAAGCCCACTGGCTCCGCCCTGGCCAGGGGAATCTCTCCAGGACTCTGCAGACCGAAGCAGAGTCTGCAGCCCCCCGCCAGGCACCCCAAGGCGTGCTTTCCCTCTCCCCCATTTCAACTTACACAGCAGCCCCGGCATCCTTCCCGTGGAGGTGGCCTGAGAGAGGCATTCGCTATCCGTGTTCCCATTGCCTCCTTACCACTGGCTTCAAAGTGGAAGCGGCAGCCCCAGAGCTCCCTGTAGGAGCATCTCCCAGCGCCCCAGCACTCAGCACTGGATGCTTCCCTCCGACCCCAGCAAGGCACCGCCAGAGGCAGGGGCCCTTCCCTGCCGCCCACAACGCTGACACCCTCCTACTCACCGGAGAGGAAGAGGCTGGTCTCAGCAACCCGTCCAGCCCCAGCATTGCCACAGGGACTGCCAGTACCACAAACAGGAATTCCGCTGGGGTCAAGGTCTGCTTGACCGCAGAAAACCCCCGGCGACTTCTAGCAAAGGGGCAGGATCAGGGGAGAGCCTACGGGCACGCTCCACATTTCTTCTCACTAACCAATGAAAAGAAAAAAAAACCCATATCTGACTCCACGGTGCCCTCATACCATGAATTTCTGAATCAGTGGTTGCTACAGGTCCCACTCAGGGGATTTTGAGTGTGTGGGAGAAGAGGGGAAGGAAGGGGATTGTTCAATCCGTCTGTGACTCATATTTTTCAGAAGTTGAACAGAGCCTTTTCAAGGAGATTTTTCAGCCACTCAAGTCTTCCAAAGGGGCTGTCCTATGACCCCAAGCCTGAGGTTTTTCCCGATTAGCCTGCCACCTGAGCCCAGAGATACATCCCAGGCAGCCGTGCAGCCTGGGATGTGGAGTCTGTGGGACCTGCAAGTGCAGGGGAGGGTGCAAGGAAGGTGGAGATCCAGCACTGCAAAATGAGGTAGGGACTTTCCTCCTGCCATTCTGCAGGGGCTTCCGAAGGCCTAGGAACATGGACACAACCCACTGCTGGCCTGTGGGAAGCAGCACACACTGCCTGCTGTCGGCATTACACCAGTCACCCCACCTGGACAGCTTCAGCCTGCCACCAGCAGCCAGCCACCCTTTCTGCTGGCACAGATCTTCCAGAGAAGTGAACAAAACATCCTTCTTCAGTGTGCTGGGAACAGCCACCTTGAACCATACCCGCTGAGCCTGGTGGAGGAGCCCAGGCCCTGAAGCTGCTGGGTAAGAACAGACTGTACCCCTTGAATTGCACAGCTCCCCGTCTCCAGTGGCATCAGCTCCATCTCCTCTTGAGGGGTTTTCACAGCTCACTCACTGCTGCCTGGGACACCTCCACTTGTTGCAGCAAACAGCATGACTAAGGAATGTCATGGAGTCGTGCCTGCGTCTCCCCATCCCACACAGCTCTGGCTCTCTCTGGAGAGAGCCAGACCCATAGCCCTTGTGCAGTGTGTGCTGGAGGAAGCCCACCTTGCTTGCTGAGCAGAGATGGTGTCACCACCTGCTTCCTGGTTCCTAGAAAAGCAACGTCAGGCAACCTCAGACCTGCTCTCAAGGTAAATTCCTGCCTCCTGTGCCAAGCAGCATGCCCCTCCAGCCCCCAGGACTTTCTCTCCCCAGGGTTTCCCCTAGGAGTGTAGCACACGCAGCTTTTATCTCCCTCACATTCTGTGATTCTGTGATTCTGTGACACGTCCCAGAAGGGAACCCATCTCTCCTTCCTCCATCAGTAGCATTCTCTGCTCTATGTTACCCTACACGTCTGACCTGGATCATGCACTTGAACTGCAGGCTCTTTTTGCTTGGCTAATTCTTCCCCATCTTCAGACATTCCTAGGGTTCAGGAAGGATTCTCTGGGCACTGTTGGGAATGGGGGAAAAGAGCAGCAACCGTGCTGCAAGGCACTGCCTGGAGCAGCACCAGCCCCCTGCCCCGGAGTGCAGCACTGCCACAGCACCCTTGCCAGATGGCACAGCCTCCCTGTGCCAGCCAGACTGCTTCAATTAAGGGGCAGCCTTTGGCAAGCAGTGCAAGTTAAAGCCATTCTTCCATGCCTGCAGCTCCTTGAACGTGACCTAGTAATGCAGGTGCTATTTTCTTTCCTCCCATGACAGTCGGCTGACTTGCAGAGCTGATGCCCTGCAGGCAGGAGGGAAACATACATCAGCCTATCTGAAGCAGGAGTGTTTAGTAGCCATGGGAAAGGGTGCTCCAGAAACGGAGGCAGCACGAGTGCAGCCCTGCTCCCAACTGCGCTAGTGTACAGCTGACATGTTCCAGCCACTCAGCTGGCTGCTCCTCTAACATACTCTTCCCCTCACATTTTGATTTCCCTGGGGTCTGCTAACACCTGCAAACAATGGCCCTAAATACTTGGCCTTGCTTTCTGCACTAATCCTGTGCTCTGCTCCATCCCTGGAGTCCCAACAGCTACTGGCAAGAGGCTGCTGGGTCTCTCTCATATCGCGTTCACAGTGACTTTGCTCTGAGACCACGCCTGTAAACCAAGTCCTTGACCAGCAAGTATGGCAGAGGGAAATCCCCTCTTCCTGAAAACTGGCCAAGCCTTCCCCTCCTGAAAGCCTGCCTTTGAGCACTGAAGCCATTTGTATATCTCTGCATAAAATGCCTTTACTCCCATTGTGGCTACCAAGGTGGTTTTGGCAAAGCCCAGCCACCCACTTATCTTCTGGTTTTCTCCTCTAAGGGCCTGTAAATCAGCTCCTTTGCTGTTGTGTTATGAACTGCATAATCCAGCTGTATGCCCTCAGAGAACCCCTCCCAGCGTCAGCCCGGCGTTTGGTGTCTCTCATTCTCGCCAGTTTCCACTCTGCCCACAGTGCCACTACCGTGTTGGTGCTCACGGCCCCATTTGGGCTAGAGCTTGCCGAGTCTACGGCCACGGATCTGTTCCCCTCGGAGTGGGCAGCAAGCCAGCCCTGCTCCAGCGCAGGGCTCAGCATGCAGGAGGGAAAGCTGCAGGATAGGGCAGAACCCACTGGCAACATAGAAAATAAGGAACTTCCCCACCGGCAGGGAAAAGGGTATAAGCGCCAGCGCTGGGACCTGCTGTCTCCCCTCCAAGAGAGCAACTGTCTCTCCAACCTGGATCTTCCCAACATCCCCTACCCCAGCTGGCCCCATGGCCGGCCCAGAGGCAACCGGGGACCGGTCTGGCTGCTGGAGCGAGAGGAAGCCCAGGACCCTTCCGCTGGGACAGGCAGCGGAGGCACAGGAGCTTTAACCCTCTGGGCCGCTCAGCTCCCTTTCCCTGGGAACCGTTCTCCCGCCGGCGCGGATAGCCCTGCCCGCCCTGCCCGGGCGCATCCCCCCGGCACCCCCGAGGACCCCACCCGGCCCGGCCGCTTACCTTCACCCCAGCCTCAGGCCGGCCGCCGCACCACGGCCGCGGTGCCGGGAAAGTCCCGAGCCGGCTCCGCCTCCCGGGGCTTCCCGGGCCCGGCTCCGCCCGGCCGGGACAGCGAGGGCGGGCCGGGGGACCCCCGAGGGGACGGGCAGCTCCGGGCTGCTGCATCCCGGCGACACCGCCTATCCCCCACCTGCCTGGCACTCGGGCCAGGGAACCGAGCCCCGGGCTCCTGGCTGTCCCCCGAGGGGAGGACAAGACCCTTCACTCCATTCCCAAAGGCAGCTGCTACCCAGCGGAGGAGGACCATGTGCCTCACCCGTGGCTGATTTTCACTTTTATTATTGTAAATTCACTGTTGTCTTTATATATACTTTTTAAAAAATATATTAGATACAAAAGTCAGAAATGCTCTTTGAACTACATATACTGGTGGATTTACAGGCTGGTTTGGAAAAGCTGGGCAAATAGGAAAGCCCAACTTGATCAATGCGCACAGCAGCAGCAGCAGCAGTAAATGCCCCTCTCCAGGGACAAGGGGATGATATATATATATATGTATGTATATATATATATATATTTGTAGATCTACACATACATACACACACACATACACACACACACACAGCACTCAGACCCCTTGACACCCCAACCCCCTGCCCAAGGATGCTGCAGCCGAGCAGGATGGGCACCTGCCAGGCAGGCACTGGCCAAGGCACCCCAGGACGGATTTGGGATTTGGGAGTCCCAGAAGAATGGGGCACACATTTCCTCCGTTCCTACAGAAGCGCCTCCCCTTTCCAAGGCTGCACTCCCTGGGACAGCTTTGACTGGCAGCAGTACAGAGGGGAAGTCCACTGCTCTGCAGGCACAGTGCCTGCACGACATCCCCTGTATGATGGTAAATTCGGAGACTGATTTCCCAAACTGGCTGGGAGCATGGGAATGTTGTGACCCGGAAGGTGAAACCTGCCTCAGCAATTCTCAAAGCTGAAAAAATGTGGGGAAAGTCATTGACTGAAGGCATGGAAGGCCCTGAGCAGTGAGAGCCCTGGTGTGGGGGGGTCAGCACAGTGCAGCTGGGACTGCTGGTGTCATCCTGCAGCAGAGACACCACCCCCACCTGGGAAGGCAGGCAGGGAGAGAACCCCTGCCGCCATCCTCACTGGGGTTGCAGACAGACTGCCAAGTGCAGTCACTTCCCAAGGAAGGGAAAAGGCACTTGGGGATTTTGGCTCCTCTGACGGTCACAGTAGCCAGCTGGAAGGCTTGCTCAGCTGAACCTTACCTCTGTGGAGGAGGGAAGAAGAGAGATCTCCTCCCCTTCCAGCACACCAGGCTCATGTGGTGAGGGGAGGGTGAGCCCCCTGTTCCCCCACGTCCCTTACAGGAGGAAGCCTCTGTATGATTGCCCTCAGCAGCCCCTGACTCAGACAAGGCTACCCCAGAGGCTCTGGGGCAGATCCCGGCTCTGTTGATAGCACCAGGTTGGTATCCCACACCCCAGCAGTGACATCAAACCCTGTGTGCAGGGAGGGGACAGCTCTTGCAGGGGCAGCAGCTGCCAGAGGAGCGCTGGACACAGCTCCCACTGAGAGCAGAGGGCACTGCAGGCCCATGTGCACATGCACACCAACACACAAATACACAAATACACACACGCAAGGCAGCTGGGGATTCTGAGACATTCAAGGTGGGGAGTCACCATCAGAGCCCAATTTGGGGTCTCCACTGTGGGCTGCTTCCTGTGGGGGTCAGGCCATAGCCAGGCCCTCCACATGGCTGTGGATGTGGGCTGTGCTGGACAGGCTGCTCTCGCCTTTGTAACTTTTGGGGGCTCGGCTGGCTTTCAGCAGGACCAGGAAGGTGTCTGTGGAGATGGCCCCAAACTCAAAGGTGAACGTGCCGTAGAAAACCAGGACATCAATGATGAACATCCACTCACACAAGGCAGCCACGTGCTGCAGCACGAAACTCTCCTGAATGAAGAATACACCACCTGAGGGTAACCCAGTCAAGGAAAGCACAGCTGAACCCCCACCACCCCATGGAGGACCATGTCCCACTGTTACCTCATGCTGGGGTGGATGTGAGTACCCATCCTCTGCAGGAAACACACCACCACTCCAAACACTGAGAAACCCCGACATGCTTCCCCCAGCACCAGGAAGGCCCTGGCACAAGTGAAGTGGTGGCACACATGCCCAAACCAGCCTTCGTGAATCACAGTACTGATGCCAGGCTGGGATTACCTGAAGAAGCCAGGGCAGGAGGAACTCAGGCTGCAGGTCTCAGTGCAAACCAGGTGCCCAGATGCCTCAGCTTCCCCACACTCCTTGCCTCCTCCTCAAGCCAGGCTGATGGCTCCCCATCCTGCCACAGGACGCAGTCAAAGATGATAAAACTCAGCCTTGGTGACAGGGTTTGGACAGCACCTCCTGCCCTTCTGTGCTGCAGGTTAGCCCACCCCAGAGAGCAGGCCTGCTCCCACTTCTCCAGGTCTACCACTGCCAGAGTTTCTTTATCCTTCTCTCATCCCCACCAAAGATCTCCAGGGAAACCCATTGCAAGAGCTGCTGCAGGTGAGGGGAGGAGGCATGCACATCCCCCAGCCCTCCAGGTGAAGCCTCCAGCAGTACCATGCCTTCTACAAGGGAGACCAAGGTCTGGGAGAGCTGCAGAGGCAGGGACCTGACCTGTACAGTGTAGAACCCTCTGCTCACTCCCCCCATCCCATCAGGAAAGATCCCAGCTCTTTCCCCACTGTCCACACCACAGCTCGCTGTTTGCCCACTGCCAGTCCCCAGAGCTTACAGAGCAGGATGGCCACAGCAGATGGGCACCAGTCCTGTCTTCCTTGTCCTTACATGCCCTTCCTGTCCCTCCCAGCTGGCACGGCCCTGCAGCACTCCTGCCCTTCCCAGCTCCCTGCCTGCTTCCCAGCCTGCCTGCCTGCTGTGGTGACAGAGCAGGACCCTCTGATACGTGCCAGGCCCCCCAGCACCCCCAGGCTCCTCTTGCACTGCTCGCCTCAGCCAGAACCCAGCCGGCCTCTGTGGGGCCCATGGACACTGCATGCTTTTTCTCCTTCCTGCCCAATAACCACCACCTTGTTTCCCAATTTAGCCCTAACCTCAGTCCCAAATAAGCTCCTCACTCCCCAGCCCCACACTTGGGACCATTCTTTGAGCTCCAGCCCACCTGATGCCATGCCCGCCCTCCCCCCCAGGTAAATTGTTTGCAGACCCCAGTACCTGCTCACCAAGCCCTTCCTTGTCCCATGGGCAGGTTGGCTGGCAGGTGCCTGGAAGTCCTGGCGGGCAGAGGTGCTGCCATGCACCCCCCTGGCACCTGCACAGAGCGCTTTTGTACTCAGCTTTGGTCAGAGAGGTAACCCAGATGGACTTTGCATTGCCAAGGGCTCAAAATACCTTTGTCCCATTAAAAAAACCCAACAATTAACCAGACCTGGGTGGTGTGTGACTGGAGCCTGCAGCAGTGGCTGGGCTGCAGCAGCCAGGGCAGGGCTGGTTTGGGGCATCCCAAAATCGTGCCAAGAGATGGCCAACAGCACCCCTTCCCCTCCTCAGCCCCTGCCCAGCCCTGATACTGCTGTTCCTCCAGCCCACATCTGCAGTGAGCTGCCCACGCTCAGTGCCTTGCCCAGCCCCTCTCCTGGCACCACACCTCACTGCCAGACCGAAGGATAGAGAATATGGGGCACGTACCCCACCGTGAGGACCACCCTTCACCAACCCATTCCCAACCTTTTCCCCACACCCTTCAGGATACTGAAGACAAGGGTGAAGAAGGCCACAGTGGTGAGGATGCTACGTAAGTGGCCGGTCCAGTACTGCCCTCGGGTTTTGGCCATGCGGTAGGTGAGGATGGACTGCAGGAGCAGGAACAGCATGCTGGTGGGAAAGGCCACCCCTGCCCCGATGTAGTGCAGCACCTTGGCGTGATCCACCTGTGGGGAACAGACCGTCAGTGCTGGCACCCAGGGACACTGCTTGTCACAGCATGACTGCTCCAGGAGTTGGACTCCTGCCCAGGAAGGGGTGCAGACAGTGCCGGGAGCAGGTCCAGGCAGCTCACCCTGTGCCTGACTCCTGGCTGAAGAGCAGACTTGGATCCAACATCTACTGCTGAGATCTCAAAGAGCTCTGTTTCTTTTAACCATGGGCCAACAGCCCTGCTGTGCCCAGGGGCAGGGGCTGCCCTCCGCCCTGAGCAACATCAGGGGCTGCCTGCAACCCCTCCTGAGGGTCACAGCTTGTGCTGGGGCACAAGGGGGATCTGGACCCGCAAGGCTTCTCCCGGGGCTGGCGCAGGCAGCAGCCTTGGCCGAGCAGGAGGGCCTGGCTGCCGGGAGGCCGGTGCCTGGCAGTGCAGGCCAGGGCTGAGCCCTGCCGTGCGCTGCCAAGCCCGGGAGCCTGGGCCTGCTCCGATCCCCGCGAGCACAGGCTCTGCCCCGACAGTTTCCTGGCATCACCCCCTGGGCAGGATCATCAGCAGCCCAAACAGCGTGTCCCTGCCCCTGCATGGGGAGGACAGACTGTGCAGAGGGGCTCAGGTAAAGGTTAAACCAGATGCAGCAGCTTAATCTGGACCTGAACTATGACTACACAAAGAAGCCTCCCAGCACCCTGGGAAGCACAGCACTGACTCAGGAGAGGGGAAGGACTGCACGGATGGGACGCTGGACCAAAACACCCACCCCAAACCCTACCCTGCTGAGCACAGCCACTGCCCTGCTCTAGCCAAGGCCCTCTCCTGCCCCCCCACCCCAGGGACTCCTGAGGGACGCCTTACCTGAAAGTTGCCAACCATGGTGAGGCCAGCAGCACAGACCCAGCCAGTGGCCAGCCCCAGGGTGTTGAGGAGGGATGGCCCCAGGCGCTCCAGGAGGTGGGCGTAGCGCAGCAGTCCCACCAGGATGACTGCAGGAGGGAAACACAGCCCTGTCACATGCCACTGTCTTTGTCCCCCTCATCCCACTCCTGCCCTGTGCTGGGGTGGATGCTGCAGGGCAGCCCCTCCCAGCCCTGCCTCCTGGGCAGCAGGCACTTACCCATGAAGGAGCCCAGGCTGCAGATGAGGCTGAAGAAGCAGCTCTCGGGGGGAAGGGTGCCACACTTGCTGTGGGGACAAACAAGATCCACAGAGCCCTCAGACAGGGGGCACTGGGGTGTGTGCTTGTCTCCCACTCCAGGACACCCTCCTGAGTTGTCCTGGAGGGGTCTCAGAGCAGCTCTGCCTGTGCTCCTACCCTGAGGCTGCTCACCTGACGAGGGGGATGTGATCCAGCGTGCAGCAGGAGCTGGGGCCATCCATGTCGCATGACTGGTTATAACTCCTGCCGGCAGCAAAGGGACAGGTTAGGAGGGCTGAGATGCTGCCCAGGATCCTCCTGTCTCCTGCTCACAGGCCCTGCAAGGGCAGCCCAGTTGCTCCACAGTGAGTGCAGCCCAAGCCCAGGAGTGTGCCCATACCCTGGGGTCAAGCCCTTCCAGGGAGTGACCCACTGCCCAACAGGTAGCATCATGCCTGGGTTTCCACAGCCTATTCCCTGCCTGCTGGCTCTGCTGCTCATCCAGAGCCCCAGCCTGTGAGGGAGAGGCCATGGCAGGGCAGAGGCTGCACGGGCCAGGGTTCTGGCTCAGGACTCTGGGCTCAGGGGGTTCTGGCAGCCCTACACCCAGACAGGAGCAGGAGCACCCACCTGCCAGCCCCCTCACACATCCCTGGGATGGGAGCACCAGCAAAGCTGGGCACGCAGCCACCGACAGCTCCAGGTTTGCAGTGGACAGGCTGGAATGGAGAGCTGTGTGGGAAATGGCCCCCACAGCCACAGGCACCCGCGGGGCAGTGCCACCGCAGCCGGCAGGGCGGGAGGGAGCTGGGAGGCACTGCCTGAGGAGCGACACGACCAGAGCCAGCCCCCAGGCTGTCCTGGGGCCGGGCACACCAGCAGTGCCCCGGGGCAGTCCCGGCACTGCCGGGCTGAGCAGCTGCCTGCACCCACCGCAGTGCCCTGGGAGCACCTCCTGCACCCACAGACCCTGTGAGTCCAGGCACCCCGAGCTCTTATTAGCCCCACACACCCTCCTGTACCACAGCTGCTGCCTGCAACCCTAGCTAAATTCCCAGCATGGGGGTTCATGTGCCCTCACCCTCACAGCTCTCCCAGGAGCTGGCACACACTGGAAGTGGGTTTTTGGGTGCCTCTTTGCTGCAGCACCACCCAGGAATCCAGCACCTCTGCCTGGCATGGCCTAGCAGGACACTCTGTTCACACCACAAGCAGTGACTGCAAAGTTCTCTGCCCCAAAGGGCCCCTTCAGACACCTCCAGTCCCACGCGGGGTGGGGCTGAGGGGGGACAGTGCTGTGGGGGAGAGCTGTTGGGGGACAGCACTGCCCTGTCCCTGGCTGACCATCCACCACCTCTAGCTATGCAGCAAGCACATGGTTAAAAAAGCCTTTTTGGAAAGGGCTGGGCTGGACTCTGATGTTTTTTCAGTCTCCTCAGTTTAGTGGTGGCTTTGTTTTCCAACCACTAAACCCAGTCGAGGCGTGGAGCCCCACGGCCTCCTCAAAGGCTGCTCTTGGGGCAGTGTTTGGTTTGGGAGGGTTTTTTTATTATTATTTTGTTTAAAGCAAGCCGCCCGAGGCCGGGAAGCATTATTCGTCATTAAGGGCTGGCTGTGCGGCAGAGACAACCCGACACACACATTCTTCCCAGGGCAGAATCAGCCATCAGGCAGGAAATGGCAGCAGGTTTTTTTCTTTCACTTTTTCAAACACTCCAGCAAGAATTAAACTAACATGGATCTTTCTGGGCAGATTTTTAAGGCGACGCTACAAGCCAAAAACCCTGCAGAAGAAGTTGCCAAGAGACCAAACAGTGTTTCTTTTCCCAGCCCTTGTCTCTTCCACGCCTCATCCCCCATCTGGGGGCGTTGCAGGCAGCTCTGCCCATGGGGTGTCCGGGTGCTGCAGGACCATCCCATCCCCCTGGCACTGCCAGATTTAGCCTCAAGCAAGCAAGTCACAACCTTTTCCATGGAGACACATAGCCCTCTGTAATTCCCTGACCACTTATTTTCATACTTTCTCCATGCTGTGTTTTTTCAATGGCCTCCTTCTCCCTGCCTAGTTTGCAGCAAGGCTGGACTGTTCACCAGAGCAGCACCACAGGCGAGCTGGGGCAGGGGAGGGAGGGCAGCCCAGCCCTGACAGCAGCTAGTCCCCAAACTGTTCTGCTCCCAAAAGCCACTCGTGGGCCGGGCAGGAGGCATGTGCCCTGTGGCATTTGCACCCCGTCACCACCATGACTGCTGGGGGAGAAGGTGGGTCTGTGCCCCTTTAATGCTCCCACCTCTCCCACCACCCCCAGCCCCCTCCCACAGCCAGCCTGATCCCCAACCCCCCTTCAGCACAGTGATGGTGCAGGGAGTGCCTCAGCTACCCAGTGGTCTGGCACAGCATGGCATACTTTAAGTGGGACAGGTCTGGAGGGATCTGGCATTATGAGGTCTTTAACCAAGCCAGGATGTACCAAAAAGCCCCTGCCTCCCCCCAGGCCTTACCAGTTGTGGACAGGGCAGATGTGGTTGTTGGAGAGTGCCATGGCATATCTGAAGGAGAGACAAGAAGGTTACTGCAGCCACCCACCTCCCTGCATCCCCATTCCCTGCCAGCACCCAGAGCAGCCCAGGGACTAGCTGCCAGAGCAGAGGATACAAGCCCTTACTGCCTGCCAGGGGCGAGCACTCATCCTGTGGCACCTCCCGGCTTTACAAAGCAGGAAAAACAAAAACAAGTGCATGAGCCCAGCACATGCTCCGCGGAGCTCCCACTGCTGGGACCTGGTTCCCCTGCCTTGTACCCCCACCCCTGCCGAGAGCCGCCTCCTGCTCCAGTTCAGTGCAGCTGCCTCTGCGGGGCCTCTCCATCGTGCTGCTGTGCTCCACGGGCTCCGGGGGACTGCTTTGTCCCAGAGCCTCCCAGCCTGGCACGGGGCTCTCCACCAGCCCACAGCTGTGCCGGGGGCCGCCCAATGGTGCGGGCTCTGCCGTGCTTCCCCCAGCCCCCGGCTGGCCAGCAATGGAGCTAAAAGAAGCCTGGAAAAGTAGCCAGTGCGTTGGGAGGGCATTTTGGGCAGATCAGCTCCATCAAGCACTTCACCGTGGAGTCACTCTTGTGTCTCAGTCAGTGTAACAAGGGGTTTGTGACATGCACCCTGCTCCACTCCAAGGCGTCTCAGTCCCATGCCCTCCACCCCAAGCCACCGAGGAGCCCCCCTGCCCGGCAGCCACAGCAGTGGCAGCACCGTGGTGCTCAAATCGCTGGTGGCTGTGACCAGCTCAGGTTAAAAATAGGCCCCAACACCAGTATGAAAACCCCTCTCCTTCACGAGCTAGCCATGTAACAGCTGGGTTGCAAAAAGGATGATCCCAGGACAGAGGCAAAGAACAGGACAGCTGGGGGAAACCAAGGAACAGCACCCCCAGCCACCAAGGAGCAGATACCTCACTGACCCGCCTCCCAGCACAGATCTCCAAAAGGGCCACTACCAGGATAGCTCAGGCTGTGAGGACCATAAGGAGCAATTCCCACCTGTGCTGCTTTGGGCTGGAGGGGCATCTGCCCCCCAGGGTCACTCACGGAAGACAGCCCATGCTTTGCAAGGTGTCCGAGGAAAAAACTTGGAGCATAAGTTCCTAGCACCAGGGTCAACATTCAGCTTTGTTGTATAGTAGGACAGGCGATACCTCAGGGGGAAGCTCTTGGAGGAACCTGCATGCATATGGGGTGCATTTGCTCCATCCCACACCCCAGGAAGTCCCACCACCTATACTGAAGCTCTCGATGCCTTTGAGAAAAGTCCTTCATCCACTGCTCACCAGCGTTAAGGCCCAAGAAAGGGACTGGTGGGGTGGACTAGAACTGTTTACCAAGTGACACAGCCTCTACTCCCAGCACAAGGCCCTTCCATCGATCCATCACATGGGATGGGTGCCCATGTGCTGGCTACAGACCTGGCACTGCAGTACCTGGGCTGGTGGCGTGGCTCCCAATACCGTTCCCGTGTCACCTGAGCGTCAGCCGCACTCACGCCGGGACAGGGG
This sequence comes from Monarcha castaneiventris obscurior, assembly GCA_026261815.1. Classification (NCBI taxonomy): domain Eukaryota; kingdom Metazoa; phylum Chordata; class Aves; order Passeriformes; family Monarchidae; genus Monarcha; species Monarcha castaneiventris. Next base: position 19,546,526 of record JAMPIT010000886.1, read on the forward strand.
CGCGCGATTTCACGGGGCGTCAGGGATGTAAGGACAGGGAGGCACACGCCAGCGCTGCTGCAGGGGACGCGGGGACCACGCAGGGCGGCTGTGGGGGTCCAGGGAGGTGTGGGGGCCAGGGAATGTCCAGAAGTGCCCCAACATGACCGGGGACGGCGGCTCCCCGCAACCTCCTGCCCGCTGCATCCCACCTCGCAGCATCCCACTCTGAAGCATCCTCCAACCCCCGGCCCTCAGTATCCCGCAGCATTCCGCCCGGGCCCCAGCCCCGCCGCCCGTGGGTGGGGAACTGGCGGCGACCCCGCGGCACTCACACGATCCACATGCCGGTGATGGTGAAGGCAGGCAGCGTGACGGGCAGGATCCCCCAGGCCGGCATCCTGGGGCCGGGCATGCCCCGCCGGGCTATGGGCGAGCGGGGCCGCCGGGAGAACCTCCCCGCTGCCTCCTGCTGCCGGGCCGCCGCCGGGCCGCGCTCCCCATGGGCACGGGCACGGGCACGGGCACGGGCACGGGCACGGGGCCGGGGCGGCGGGCGGAGCGGGTCCGGCCGTGCGAGCGGCGCGGCGCCGGGACAGCCCAGGCCGGCCCCGCCCCGGGGCAGCGCGGGTCCCGCTCGGCGGCAGGGCCGGGCCCGCCCCGTCCGGCGGCAGCGGGGAGCGGGACGGGCGGCGCGGCCCCGGCGCCACGTGGCGCCCGCGCTGCCGCCCGGGGGAGCGGGACAGCGCTGGGAGGGCAGCCGGGGAGCGGGAGGCACGGCCCGGGGGAGCGGGACAGCGCTGGGAGGGCAGCCGGGGAGCAGGAGGCACGGAGCCGGCAGCACCGGGCCCCGCGGGGCGGGCGGCCCGACAGCGCGCTCGGCTGAGCCGCGGCGAGGGACAGGCTCCCGCAGAGCGAACGGGAGGGCAGGCACAGCTCGGCAGCGAACCCCTGCCGGGAGCTGGGGACCGTACAACTTTTGCCAGGGTTCACTCGGGCAGCGACAGCCGGCTGCAGAGATGGGGGCCTCGCCCGCCTCAGCTCCAGCTGATGCTGTCTCTGCCCGAACAGCAGCCCTGGGCCCCCATCAGCGTAAGTGTGGGCTCCTGTAAGCATGGCACTGTGAAAGAACGAGGCAGGAGGTGCTGCGACAGGTAGGGGCGAGGCAGAGAAGACCTTGTTCAGTCCACTCTTCTTCCATGGGGCTCAGCGTTCCCTCCTGAGGACAAGACTGTTTGCACCCCAGCAGTGACTGACCTTATGCTCTCACTAAATGGCTGTGGCCACACTGCCAGCCACTGCTTGCGTACACTCCTGACCCGGTTAGCCTGACCTCTCTGTTCCCAGACGGTTTCTACAATTAGGACCCTGCTGCTCAGAGAAACTTCCATTTTTCTTACACAGAAAAAATGAGGAAAGGAAGCCCAACTTCCCCTGGCAGAGAAGCAGGGTTGTGGTAAGGCCACGGCCATCCCATTTCCCTATTGGGAACTCAGCAATAACCTGCCCTCCTGCCCCTCGGCTGCTTGTGGGGATGTGTTTGCAAGTCCCAACACATACTCTGTAGCCAAAGGGTGCTCACACCCCTGGGAGCACGGAGCGTCTGGTGCTCATAAAGCTGCACTTTCCCACTGCCTTCTGCAGAGAGGCGGTGCCCGGGAACAGCACTGGCCCTGGCCTGTGTGCGACAGGAGCCCTGGCTGCCCCGCACCTCAGCGGGCCGGGGTGCTGCTGACACAGCCGCACGAGCAGTACTGCACACTGGGACTTGTAGTCCTGGGGGATCTCATCGTCCTCGGCCTTGAATCGCGCTCCCAGCAGCCTCCTCACGGGCCCGAGCTCTCTCTTCGCTGCCCAGCCCATCATTTCGGGGCAGGAGTTGCACTCCAGAACTTTGTTGCCGAGCCGTTTGTGCTCTCAGAGCTGCCCCTGCATTCCTGTCCGGCAGCGGCAACAGGCCCGGCCCTCCCTCTCCCGGCAGCCTCCACAGCACACGGACGGGGGGAACAATGCCCGCTGCCCCCCGGCAGCCTTGGCAGGGCTCGGAGCACTCCAGGGCCGCGGGCGAGAAGCACAAGCCCCGCCGGGCTGCCTTCTGCGCAGCTGGGCCGAAAATGCCGGGCACAGCGGCTTCAGGACACATTAGGCTCTGTAACAGGCATGAATCTTTCCAGAGGAGTCCGACAGCTGGCTTTCATAGGAGTGAGGGTAGCTTCTAAAAACGCCAGCTCACTGTTGATACTCCATGGAAATCTTTCTTACTGACCAGGTCTTTTGAATATGCTCCGATCCAATTTTTAAACTGGAAACTAAAAGCAACAGTGCTTCTGTTTCACAAGTTTCAGTGCCAAATTTATGTTTTACAGCCGGGACTTACCATTCCATAGGACTTCTCACACTAGGAAGCTTCATACCAATGAGGAAAACACCAGCTCCACAGTAAAGTGTCCTACTGGCACATGCTACATCCCAGTACATATTTCTACTCTGTTTTAGCAGTAGAAGTCCTTGATGTAAAAGTGAACAGAAGAGGCAGGTAAATCCAAAACGCAGTGATGTCTGTTCAGCCTCCTCTGGAAAATGGTGAGTCATACCCTCAATAAAAATGGGAAAGAAGTCCAAGACTAGAGAAAGTATATGCTGGGACAAATCTAAGCAGTACTGTTGTAAACACCACTCCTCACCAGCAGCCATTAGTACTATGACTGGCTTTTATGTAATTTAACTTATAAATACAGTTCAAAAGGCTTACTGATAAACATACCAGGTAACACATGCTACCTGTCAGTTGATTCTGATCTCTGTTCAGTTCAATACTTTCTCTGATATTTTTTCTCTGTAACATTAAACCTCACTCTTGCAAAATCCAAACAACATTCAAAGAATTCTCCTTCTGATTTTCCAGTCCATTCCTATTTAGTCTAGTGAAAACTGTTTAAAGTGCAATTCTGTCTTTCCAGTCAACATTCCTTCCATTCTAGTCCCATTTCCTGCAGTTTCCTCGTGTGGCTTTTGCTTTGCACCGTAATTGTCTGAGTTAAGATGTAATGCTCTCAGTAGAAGCTGGGTTTGCAAACACAGGTTAAAACACAGCATGTGCCCAAAACAGTTATCTGAAGGCAGCTGGCAAAATGGAGCTTTGCTATTAGCTGATGCCACTCCAAAAAGTCAGAGGACCACCTGGGATCAGTCCTGACATCAAGGCACTTGACAATTGAGCAATGGTTTACAAAGAGTTAATAATCTAAAGCTTCCAACAAGCAGAAAAACAGAGCTGTAAACAAAAGTGAAGGCTCAGAAAGACAAGACAGAGAGGGGGGCTGGATACAGGAGGGTCATGAGCAGCACAAGGACTCAAATACATGAATGAAAACATCCAAGGGCTGGAAGAACATAATCTACAGGCAGTGGAGGGTGAGGAAGAAACAGCTGCAGCAGTGAAAATATTCCAGGAATGGTAGAAATGGGGTTGGGGAACCAGGATTTATTAACAGGACTCTCCTAGTATGCACATTACTCTTCCATGACGTAGTATTTAGACCTTTTCTTAGGCAATTCAAACAAACTCCCAAGTTTTTAACCCCTTACCAAATCTGTAGGAGTCTCTTGGAATAGGGAATGCACTGGTGTCTCATGCAGCTCTGAGGACACTGTGGCACTGTGTGGCTCTTGCCACGAAACAAAGTAGAAAATACCAGGAGGGAAGTGTAATTGTTGAAATCCATGGCAAGTACCCTGGAAGAGTCTGGAAGATCTCTTATGCCCTCTCTGACTCTGAGTCCTGCCCATGGAAATAAGGCTCTCTTCCTTGTCAGAGAATCACGTCAGCTGAGTTGTCAGTGAGGTCTGTGTTCTGGCACCATGACGAGATGTGCAGAGCACCTGCTCCTCAGCCCTCATCTCTGCCCTCAGTCCTGGTGGTGCATGAGCATACACCAATGTAACACCAGAAATTTTACAGCCCACATCAAACTATTGCCTTCTGCCAGAGCAATCTTGCTATTACAGCTCTCCTTTGTCCATGATGGGAACCATTCCTGATTAGTCCCTTGATGGCCAGCCCTGCCATGAGCTGACAAGTCCCCGTGCTCCCTCCACACAGAGCACTCTGTTGAAGGATCTTGGTATGTGGAGCCAAGGCACAGCACCTTGACAAGCAATCTCCACTTTTCCCAAAGCTCTGAGCCAAAGTTCCATGACAGAAAAGGAGTGCAACACTGGAACATTCATTTACAGGATGTATTTATTACACTGTAAAAAGTCCATTTGTAGCCATTTACTCTGTATGTACACTGGTTGTATTCCCACACCAACTGCAGGTTCCTCTCCATACAGGATACACTGGGTTGGAGTCCCACCCATGCCCCTCCCCATCACCAGGGGGATTTCCAAGATTGAAATTACTGAGAATTTAGCCAACTAGTGGAGGGAGGAGGATCAGCGATGCAGCACTTGCCAGGCAGCCAGCTCTGCTCTGGACATGAGCAGGGGGAAGAGCAGGGTGTCCTTGCAGCAAGGTGGAAGCACAAGAATCACTGCCAGGGCCTCAGCTATAGGGGCCTTCTGGGGGTAGAAGGACGTGGTAGCCCAACAACTAGAAGATGCAGAAGGGTGCAATCTCTTCAGAGCTTCCAAGAGAAACTACTGCAGACCTGCTGGGCATCTGTCAGCAGGTGCCACAGATCTCCACATCTGTAGCTGAAGAGGATGTTCTCCCAAGGAAGGGGCTGGTCACCAAGAGACCAATGCGTAGCGAGTGGCAAGCAACACATCACTGCCCCGCAAGTGCTGTGTGAGACATGGCCATGGTGCTCTGCTCTCAGCATTTCACTCTCATCTCCTCAGCTAGGCAGAGCCCTCTGGATTTGCTCTCTCCAACCAGAAAGCCTGATTACATTTACAGGAGCAGGGATGAAAGCCACGCTTGCCCCTATCAGACTCGTCTGCTGCTTAATCTGTATCTGGCTTGGGGATTGCTGTCATCTGTGTTGCAGGAAGGAAAGCATGTGCCAGCAGGCAAGAAGCCCTATGTGGCAAACTGGGAGCTGCATTGTAGCAATCCACATTTCTAGTAAAATTCTCTACCTGCTGAACCCAGGCGTGCCCAGAGCCCAAACAAAGCAGTGCAACCAGAAGAGTGAGCAGGAAAGCTAGGGAATGGCTGGGGAATTGTCCAGGGACTGGATTGAGTAATCTTGAGAGGCAATCCTGTATGGCAACCTCTCTCTGGTGTGACATCAACAATTTTCCCTCTTTACCAGATGAATTGGTGGCAGCTTGGTCCCAGGCTGCTGGGCACGGATATTGCCTGGCCCCTGAGATTGCAAAGGCAGGAAAGAGACTGGTCAGTGGAACTGGACACTGCTCCATGGAGACAGGGATTTTTGGGCAGATTTCTAGGTGATGCCCCAAGAAGGGAGCAGGATGGGATGTGCTCCAGAGGACTGTGTCAACAGCCTTTCTGCTCAGGTTAGCATCATCTTTTAAAACAAACATGCCACCCACTACCAGAGAACATTTGGCCAGCATCCTCCACCCACAGAGCTTCCTCAGCAGACAGTTCTCCAACACCCTCCAACTAATTGACTTCAGAGGTTGTCATAGGGTCAGCGGGCCGTGGAGTAGCTAAGAGGGGAACAGGAGAGGTGGCTTCAATTAGGGCTGGGTTGAGAATGATTGGAAGAGTCATAGGTGGCACCCCAACCTGCAGGGGAGAGGCAAGAGGCTGCAGGATGAGCGGCGGCTGTGCTGTCGTAGGAGGTATGTCTGTAACGGGGCTTGCCTTTGTTGAAGCTGATGCTGGGAAAGAAGGAGAGGCAGAGGGGCTGATGGTGGGTGAGGCAGGTGCAGTGGCTCTCTCAGACTCTGGAAGAAGGAAGAGACAAAACAGATCCTTACACAGGTCCTGACAAAGTCACCTATTAGCTCAAAACTAAGCAGGGCTGAAAATCAACTCAGGGGCCTTTTCGGACTCACCCCTTCATACAAGGCCCTGAAAAGCAGGGGTCAATCATAGGCATTCTGCCCACCCCAATAACCTCAGCAACAACTTAGCCATTTGGAAGCACAACATTTCACAACACTAGAGGCCTGGTCACCAGAGATCATGCTAAAGCAAGGAAAAGCAGATCTTTGCCACCATGCTGGGAATGTGATTCCAGAAAAAAGGAAACAGGACTCACCACTGACACCCAGTTCACAAGGCTTCTCCAAAGGAGCCACATGAGTGGGTGGTCTCACATCCCCCACAGGAGAAGGGGGCAGGGCAGACACTATTGTTTTCTGATGCTGCTGCTCTACTGGGATGTTGGGGACAGGATCTGGGAAGACAAAACATGCAGTGAGACCACACACCAGTTTGCTCACTCCTTTTGCCCTCCCTCCATTTGCCCTTCTTGTGCCAAGTTCCCACTGCCTCCTACAACTTCCATTTCATCAGTATCAAGGCACTACTGCAGCTGGGTACTGGACAAGGTGCAAGCACTGGTCCAAAACCTGTGTTCTTAAGGTTTCCCAGCCTCTCATACCTTGGATGACTGTCTGTTTGAAGAGCTCATCCCGCAGCCGAGGTAAGAAACAGTCAATGCGCTCCCAAGTGATCTCCCAGAGATCTGAGTATCCTGTCCGTGAGTCAGCACTGTGGAATATCCCAGCTGTATCCATTACGAGCAGCATATTCTTCAGAGACTCTGGAATGGCCTCCAGCTATAATCAGAGACAGGACACACAATGGACAGACAGCAATGAACAAAAGCTCAAAACAGCTGATGGGCTGCCTTGGAAACAGGCCAAGGTGAGAAACCATGGAATAAAATGGTTTGGAAAGGAAGAAAAGGTTAAAAAAACCCCAAAAACCCACACCAAATCAAAACACCTTTCAAGCTTAGAAGGTTAAAACACAATGAATGCTTGTCCAAAGCACTGCATCCAGCACCTTACCAGTAAGTCACTGGAGCCAGCATGCATGTATTTATCCATGAAGTCCAGGATTGTGAGCCAGAGGGCAGCAAAGGTGGTCAGTGAGAGCAGTGGGGAGAGATGCTGTAGGAAAACCTAGGAAAAAACACAACTACTGTCAACAAGCAGTATAGGGGCTGCTGCTCACTGACAAGCCAGTCTCACAAATCTGATTCCCCTCCTTGTGGCAGGCTGGGAGCATGCATAGGACTGGACTGAGGATGCCACAGGCCTCCCCTCTTCTGAGCTGGGTATGTGAAGGAGTGGATCTTGTCTCCTTTGTGGAAGGCCTCTGCAGTCTACACCACCATGTCTTCCAGCCCTTGCAGACCTCTGCCTCAGGTCAGGACTATCAGCTTGTGACATGTATCATTTCGCCCCAAGAACAGACTGTCTTCAACTAATGTTGAGTGAAATACTTCTCTATCATAAAGCCACAAACTCGTTCCTGACAGCTTTTCCATGGACTAGAATCATGGAGACAGTTCTGGAAAGAAGGCATGTTCCAGCAGCAGAAGGTGGAGGAGAAGCCCAGCACTGAAGAGAGTCAAACTAGCACCCCGACACCTGTCCAGATCAGAGATGCTGAGAAGCAAACACAGCAAACGGTTTGCTTTTCTTGAGGAACATAGTTTCCCCTGAGCTTTCAAGCAGCAGAGGTGTGCTCACCTTGGAGAGTAGCGTTGAGGCTCTCATCCTAGTTTCTTCCATCCCACCAATATCAGCTGGGCTGATGTTCTCGAGTAGCTTGGTTAGCAGAGGGAACAGCACCTGTAGGATCAGACATATGGATATTTTAGAGCTGAAAAATGACTGATGAGATTTGCACAGCCAGCCTTACAGAAAGGCATTGGCTTTTGGGACTGGTGGCTTCTAGGCAGAGGACATGAGGGAAGCAACGGGACCTGCACGTAAGTGGTTTCACTGTAATACTCCAGAAGACCCAGTCAGAAGCTTAAGTGTCTTAGGTTACAATGTAAGATGTAACGAAAAGTATGTATTCCATCACCAGCTGTTAAAACCAGGTGGGGCAGAGTTCTTTATCTCTTCCATGACACACCCCTGATAACTCCCTCTGGAGGGATATCCTCTGTTTATGGCCATCCAGCCTCACTGCGTGATTCATAAAATGACATCATCCCACTGTGAGGTGCTCCGCCCAGGGGAGGAACCAAGCATTCCTACCTGGATATACTCTGAGGTGTGGAACAGCATACTCAGCCCTTACCTACTGGATTCCCAGAGGACAAGAGCTACATAACCACCACTGGACCTCCAGGTGAAGACCAGACCCTTGTACAAAATCACTGCTTCAACAGAACCGTACCTATCACTTCAAAGAGGACTACGGCCACCATTTAGTTGGACTGCTACCACCACCCTGCCCAACGGGGTGTCAGGTCCTGACTCTGTCAGGTTAAGCCAGTGTTTCTATACTATTGCCTTGTTATACATACTAGTAAAGAACTGTTATTCCAATTTCTCGTATCTTTGCCTGAAAGCCCCTTAATTTCAAAATTACAATAATTTGGAGGGAAGGGGGTTACATTTTCCATTCCAAGGGAGGCTCCTGCCTTCCTTAGCAGACATCTGTCTTTCAAACCGAGACACTAAGCAGAGAGGAACTTTTCACAGCAGCAAAGCAGGGAACAACCTTGTCTGTTGCAGTGAACAAGCTGCTCAAGAATAGGCTGCTGAAGCAGGACAACACTCCTGCACACAATGCTGCCCTGATCACATGCCAGCCCAGCCAGGCAGTTACCTTGTTGAAGCAGGACTCCCATTCCAGGGCATCCAGGGCCTGCAGGTCATGTACCAGGAGGGCCCGCTGCAAGTAAGTGAGTGCTTGCATCCGTATCTGCCGTCGGGCATCACAGCACAGCCAGGCAATACCTGCAAGAGAGGGATTTAGGGCAAAGCCCACAGGGAGAATGTCACATCCCTACTTCCCCAGTCTAGAGTAAAAAGTCTAATGAAGATCAAAAACTCTCTGTGGAAAAAAAAAGAATTATACTTGTTCCAGGCCACAGACAGGCAGTTTACTACCAGATTCAGAAACATGCTGGCAGCTAACTCATCCTAAAGATGTTTTTCCAAATCTGATCCAAGTTATTTTTCTATTACAACAGACCCTAAAAACAACCTATGCCTGCTTTCTGCAGCTAGTTTCTTGGCTCCTCAACTTTCCTGCCATTACTTCGGAAGTGTCTCTGCTCGCTCTCATTGCCAGGGGATGGCTTTACCCTGTAGCAAAGGACACCAGCAGTTGGACCACAGTGTTCGGGAATCCGCTGTGATTTTCCTGGCTGTTGTCTCCAGGTGTCGCTGCTCCTCTGCCCAGGAGCTGTAGATGCCAGCTGCTCGTGTGTGCAAGGTGTGCATGAGGTCCAGGAGCTGCAAGTACACGGCACAGTAAGAAACACACAAGACTTCAAATTTTGAAGCAACTCTGACCTCTGCTGTTCTCCAAACGAGGCTAAAAGGCTCAAGCTACATGAGCCTGCTTTCTATATGTACACAACCACACACACAGTTATAGAGATGGTATCAGGCCCTGCTGTCTGTGCCCTCCTTGAAGTTCCAGGTATCTTCAACAAGATTTATGTCAGTTCCATAGCCCCGTCAATCCCATCTTTGAGGAACACCATTCCAGTCCTGTCTATAGGAAGAATGGGCTCTTTCCTGGCACAGAGCATTGACTCTCTCAGGCAAAGGGATAAACCCCGTGATTCAGCTATGCTGTCCAGAACAATTCTGCATGGTTTTTTTTCCTAACAAAAAAGACACGTGAAGCACATGCAAAGCTCCCTTGCCTGTATGGGCACATGACAGCACTCTAGTCAGTTGACTACTGAACTGAGACCCAACACTCTGGCTGTCAGCAGGACTCTGCCTTCACACCTTTGACGTACCAGCTGGAGAGAAATTACTCCCTTAGCTCAGTCCTCTGTACTTGAAATTCCAGTGCCTCAGCCAACAGGGCTTTCCCCTCTCCTCAAGCTCAGATGCCCTGTCAGACTCCTTGCTAATCCTACATGAACCTCATGCCTCCAAATGACCTTAATCCATCTCACCTACTATAGGGCCTCACAGCCTCAGACCTCCTCCTTGCTTTTCAGAGGACCTCTGTCTCCACTGCTATTCTGCTTTTGCCAGTACAAATTGCAGGTTTCCTCTGTCACTGCAGAACCACATACTGCCACCACAGCCACCCTCTGCCATCCAGTGCCCACTTACCCAGGATGCAGCCTTCCCTTGCCCCATAAAGAATTCCAGTGATTACCTAGCAAGGCCCTAAGAATGGGAAAGGAGAGGAGGAAATCCTTGCTATACTTACGTCCTGACTAACCTGTAAAGACACAGTATGGTAGCTGGCAGGGATGCTCTCGTCCTCGTCCTCATCGCTGTGTGTGTGCGCCTGGTGCTGGCTCAGGACCCGGGATCGCCGTGTGGAGCTGTCTTTTGGCTTTTTTTTTAACCGACTGGATTTACTGTCATACCTGTGGCTCTTCCCCCTCTTCTCCTGGGACTTGTAGCCTAAAAAGTAAAAGGCAACAACATTCCATAGACAATAGTTCACCACAAAATTTTCTGCTTTTCAACACACAGAGCAGCCACTTTTTGATATCCCCAGCAGAGGGCCCTGTCCTCTGAAATGACCACTACCTGCTTGTAGGAGATCCAGTGCCCCTCAGGAACAACTTTCAGCAAGAGCTGATACTGCTGTCTCCACATCAACTCCAGACCTCCCCTCCATCGCAGGGAAGGGGATAAGAATAAGGTCCCTGCTGCTAGCAAAAGACAGGACACTTTTCTCCTGGTAGACCATTTTCTTTGGGTTGGGACTCATTTCCTGACAGTATACTTCACACTGCTTGCTGACTGGCCACCCCAAGCCGAATCCTGGTTGTCAAGTGAAGGGCCATCTTACCCCCATTCAAGCTGGCCTCCACGAAGATACGTATTGTTTTGACACAGAGCTCAAAGTTCTCGGGTGTAACATGGGCAGCATCTCGCACGATGAAGGACAGGGACTCGACACATTTCATGAGAGACTTTGTGTCGTGTGGGCCCAAATCCAGCCCCACAGTCAGGCTGTACTGATTGACGAGAGGTGATGGACCCAGCCTGCTGAGCCCAGCAGTGGATCTGGAGCTGTCGATGTCATCTTTCCCCACCTGCAGGGCACAGCAAGCAGGTAAGCAGGAGAGAGTAGCACAGCGAGCAGCATCTCATGCACACACTGAAAGGGCCTTTCTTCAGAAGCCAAGAGGGTAATGTTTCTGTACAGTCCATTTCCCTTTCTTCATTTGCCTCAAAGCTTTCTCCTTTCCATCTGTGTCTCTCCCCATCCTCCCTTTGTATTATCAGCTCATTTTAGCTCTCTTTTCTACTATCTTATTCTTTCTCTAACTACCACATCCTCTGCTCAAAACCACGGTAGGAGCAGTCTTCTTTGGGCACCAGAAGCCCACTGGCTACTCACCACTAGCCAGCCACTGTTCATGACGTCCACATCTGTGACAGAGCGATGCATCTTGCCTGGCTTGCCGTGGTCTGTGTACACCTCAGAGTCAGAGGTGTAGCCACGGTCCAGGCTCATGTCACTTGGATGACAGGAGGAGGACACCTCGCTGTCTGATTGAGCACCTTCAAGACAAAAGACAGAGATCAAAGCCAAATCAAGAACTTGCAAGAGCAGCTTTGGATAAGGGAGAAGCAATCCAGATTAGTCAGATCAGCATCAACCAGGAACCACAAGTAGCTATTAGTATGTTCCACACCTGTCAGATCTACCTGCCCTGACATTTAGGATAACCTTAAATTTCACATGTCCCAAGACAGAAGTCTTTGCAAGGGACAAATTTAAGTTACTGATATAATGTTATTTAGAAGTAAAAACTCGTTCTCTCCATTGTTCAACACCATCTAGAAACTCATCAGCAGACAGACTTGCTGTGAACAGAGTGCACCATTTTCATAAGGAGGTAGAAAACTAATGTTTTGATGTGCAAGGTGCCAAGTCAAGCAGTTTGCTCTATAAATAAATAAATAATTTAAATAAATTATTTAAATAAAAAATTATGAAAAAAAAAAGAAGAAGAAAGAAAGGAGAGAGGTAAGAGAAGACAGCTCAGCATCAATCCAGAGGGTAAAGTCCCAAAGTGCTTTTAAAAATCATGCTTCTCCCATCTGTCTAGCACAAAGCATCAAGACCTATCAAAGACGTTCTAGAAAAGCAAAGAGAAACAAAGCCTTCTGGAGAACTCCTTTCTTGCTCTTTGCTTTAGAAAACTGAAGACATCGGCCTCAAATGTATTGACAGCTGGCTAAAGCAAAACAGAACAATTTGCTGAAAAGACCACCTTTCTAACAGTCAAGATAAATGAGGAATAGTGTGTTGGTCTTGTGGGAATGGTTCAGGGACTACTAATACAAATGGATCTGGAAATATAATTTTAAGGAAAACTCATTTTATGAGAACCTTCAAATGGGGACAGAAAGGAGTCAGTCCCACAAAAGCAAGTATGACAGGAACAGCAGCTGGGTTTACATTACATGCCCAGATAAGAGATTATGGTACCCAAGGCACCAAACCACAACCAGCAGAAAATGCTCCTTGGGTAGAGCAAAGACCTCCTACAGCTGCCAGAACCAATATCAGTTTTCTTCCCACTGCCCCCCAGGGACTAGCACCTGGATTGCTGCTCACTGAGTAGGAGGAGATGGCAGAATAGAGACAGGAACAGATCAGGAGGAGTGAACAGCAGGTGCTGGTCTTTAATCTTGCTAATGTAGTTTAATATCAGCTTTGTTTTCTTGCAGTCCCCTTTGCTAATTGAAAAGCTTGAGGAAGCAGCTGCTTATCTGGCAGGCAGGCATCAGATTTCCTAGCAAAAGCTGGCCTGTCTTACCTGTGTCATTATCTGCCCTTGCTGTAACCTGCAGGGCTGCGGGCGGCTTCACCCCAGACCCAATGCACTCCAGGAGGGTAAAGAGCGTGTACCAGTCATCCCCAGAGTGAATGTTGGCAGCATTGGTCTTCAGGAGTTCATGGAGGCCGTAGGCAACCTCATGGCTAACTCTGGACAGCACATTTGGCTTCATCATAAGTAAGATACGTAATGAGAGGAGAACCTGGCCAGAGAAGGAGACAAGAATAAGAGAGCCTATTACTTACACTCCATTTTCCAGCAATGTACTCCTTCATTTATTCAGAGCTACTTACAACTGCTGTTTGTTACCACCTGCAGCACAGACAGGTTAATACAGGTCCATCCAACAGCAACTGGTTTCCTGTGTCACTGGGTATAGCCACAAAAGCCCAGCAGCTGCCGTTCCAAACTCCCTTACCTGTGCACTGATCTCCTCTCGACGCAGCAGGCGAATGGCCAGTCTGAGCAGCCCCACCACTGCCCTCTCCACCAAGAAGCAGAACTCCATTGCATGGACACAGAGGTGATAAAGGTGGTCTCGGACAGTTTGCCAGACACAGGTCACACGGTCCCTAGCCACAACAAGGAGGAGGGAAAGGGTAGAGTGAAAGGACATGAGACAAGCAGGATCCAGCTACCTCTCCCACAACTCCAGACAACCCATTATTTCTTAACTTCAGTGAAAAATTCCAGTTGGAAAATACAAGAACAGACACATAGAAACAACAAAACCATTAAACTTCTTACTCGTTACTTGCAAAGCAATCAGGTGGGAGAATTCTCGCCCTGGAGTTTAGTTTATATTCTCCAGATTTCAGGATATCAAGCACTAATTCATAAGCTAATAGCCTTTCTGTTTGCACATGCTAGAGTGGAATTGTTAAGCCCTGAAATTACAGCCACATGCTGCTTCAGCTGGCAAATCGAGGACATGAGGAACTCATTCCCTGGACCCAGGCAGCAGCTGCAGTAAAGCAGGGACATTACAGTGAATGTGCATGTATTTCAAGGTCATACCTATTCTCTAGAACAATCCGCAGAAGCATCTCCAAGCAGAAGGCTGCATCCTCTTCATCATATGTCTCCTCATCAGGAGTCACAGAGATCAGAGCCTGGAAGAGCCATGATATTTTTATGAATCACAAGCTCCCAAAAATGAGGAACCAACAGAATGCTTTGAGTCTGACCAAATCTGTATTCCACTGCCTGGTGAGGTCATGCATAGTCTGTTAAAAAGGCATTGGACAGAGGCCAAGCTAAATCTATGGGAAAAATATATTTTTTTTTTATTATGCAAGATACAATATGAACTTAAAAGATGTTAAACTCTGACAAAGTCTCTCGGAGAGGAGTTCTGATATCCGGCATCTTATTGCTAATGACATGTGAAGCACAGAAAAAGCAGGCATACTTAAGAATGACTACAAATACTGGAGCTATTCTTCTCAAGCTATCAGCTTATATATGAAGGGAGAATTCCTGACATAATTGGAGTAGGAGCACAATGTTCCCCTGGAACTGAGATGACACTCTCCTGCGGAGATGAGCTTCTCTAGCCCAAAGGCTAATGAGTCCAGCCTTACTATATCTCCAACAGCAGCCAGGTACCACACTACTTAGGGACACACTGTCAAATATTTCTGTACAGCACTTGCCTCTAGAGTGGCCTTTTAGAATGTTCTCATTAGGTACACAGCACACCTGAAATGATGAAAATCTTTAAGCTCTGACACAGAACTACAAATACTTTCAAACACTTGCCAAGAATTCTCAAGGCTTTTAGAATGCATTCCACCATTTAATGTTTTCTTCTACTGCCAGAGCAATTTGTGTCTGCCAGCACAGCAGTAACTTTTAACAGGTGAACTAATGACTAGTTTCAAATCCCAAATAGTTCCAAGACCTCCTCTGAGGACAGAGGAGCTAGGTGAGTACACAGTACATATCCACTATCATGCATGGCATATTTGTTCCACTACCGTCCAGTCCCTTGCCCAATATCTCTCTCACCTTCATGAGCTCCTGGAGGGATTCGAGTTGGAGAAATTTGCTTTCTGTGATCAACTTCTCGGGATCACATTGCTGCAAAAGACAAAAAAGACAACTGTGCATCTGGGGAGTGTGAAAGGCATACAAACAGATCATCCAGAAACACATCATGTGCACAGGAAAGGCACCGATAGTTGTTCTTACCTGGAGGAAAACTCCTTTCAACTAGTTCACTCCTTAACATCAACTACATTTAACAGACCTGATCTGTGCTAAACTGATTTTAACAGGTAACTCTTCTGGCCACACAGTGGTCAAACCCCAGGTTCAGATTTTGTTGGCACCCTACACCTTAACACTGTCTTGGAAAAGTTCAGTTGTTTGAGAATTCATTAATTTGTCTTTAAATACAGGACTGTGATGTCCAGGGCAGATCCCAGCCTGGCGAATCATTCCTATTTTGATGTGTTAGTACCTTTGTGCACAGTAGCACAAAAGACCATTTAGCTGTCAATCCAGATACACTCCTTTGTAGATTCTTTCAGTTCCCAAGTCTCCTGTTACCTGCAATACTGCCAAGCACCATGCATATTTATGCTTCTGTTGCCTGTTACCCACATAGTATTGTCACCAAGAAAAAAAACAGGCTCTTCTACAGCCCATATGTTACCTTTATGCATTCCAAAGCTGCTCGCTTTGCCTCCTGTGTTTCCGTGGATGGCCCTCTCATACCAGATTGCTCTGTCCCACTGAGGGTGAGCCAGCTAACAAAACTCAGTACTGTTGATTCACCACTGCAAATCAGAAGACACCAGCATCAGTAAGAAAACAATCATGTTATTTTCCAGCCTTGGTACAAAAAAGACTACCTGGGACGTCCATACCACTCACCGGTTAGATGGTGTCTCCTCACGCTGCAGATAGATTTTGCCATTAGGATCCACAAAGTCTTCAACCTGGAACACAGACCAGGACATGCATATAACCAGTTGTCCACTTCTTTACAGCCTTCCCTGCCAACCCCATTGTGTTTCTCTTAGTGATGAAACACTACACCAAACAGCCCAAATGTGTGCAGTCAAACCCAACTCTTCACCCCACTATCCTGTCAGTAAAGTGCCACTCTCATCTGGTAACACCAATGTTGTGCTCTAGTACTTCAAGCCTATAAGCGTGTCCCTCTTCTGCACAACATTCAAAATCTGTTCAAGTAAAATAAATGCTGCAATTCCTCAAATCTAACAAGAAATAAAATGAGAAAAAATGAAACAAGCTACATAAGAAGCTGCACATAACTTGAACACTATACCCTGCACAGGCTTCCAAGTTCTATACACACTTTACCAAAGCCAGGCCTTTGCAATAGAGCTCTCCTACTTCTGGAACTGGTTCTATGAAAAGCCAGCTTCCCACTCCCCTAACTCCTCAATTATCCACCAGCCAGCTAATTATTACCTCCACCATGGCCTTGGGCAGCAGCTCTGCTCGGAAAAGCTGTAGCATGGCCTCCATGATGTTTTTCCAGCCCTCTCGCAGAATGTCACCATGGCGATGGGCCAAGTGAAACACAGTCTTTGCTGCAATATGGGCCTTGGGATTACTTCCAAAAACAGTGGGCAGGTTCTCAATAGACTGCAGGAAAGAAGAGGCGGTGGCAATCAGTCAGAAAGAGATGTTTTCTTTTCAACACAAATTAGGGCAGATGCTTCAGAACTGGTTATGGGAAAGATAACAGTTCTCTGTACGATGCTTGGATAACTCCCCAGCTCATATTCACTTTGCACAAAAACAAGGACAAGGTGGCTTACCTGATACAAGCTAAATCACTGAACCACCTAGATACAAGCTCCCCAAGAATGACAACAACTCAGAACATTTTCGAAGTGCTTGCTGAAAACCCACTAATTTATCCTGCTACAGGAGCTTAGCTCAGGATCAAAGCCTTCTCCAAAAAGCACCACATCTCCTCTGGAAGCAGGAATTACTTTGCTGTGCTGTTAGAGAAAGAAACTATGGCCAAAACCATTACTGACTTGCAAAGTTACTCCTACCACTACCTAACAGCAAGATTCAAAGAAATTCAATCCTGACATGGAGTCTCTGCCAACAGTTGCTGGATCACAAATGCTCATAATCTGTTCAACACACTCACAGCTTTTCAAAATACAAAAAGTGTGCTAAGTCATTGAAACCAACCAAGCATATGCTGCACAAGCATAAAAGGAAGGAAAAAACCAGCAAACGTGAGCTAGTATCAAGCAGCGTAACATGCTCCATGATTCTGTAGTTACTTAAGGTCATTGCAATCTTCCTTTTGAGAAGAGATGGGCTTTGCCATTCTCTTGTTTACATCAACAAAATCCATACTTACCCCCTCATCAGGAATGGAAGAGAAAACAAGGGATTGAAGGAGTCAATCTATCCTATCTCATATCTGAAGTTCAGAAAAACTAGCTCTTGCTTCAGCCAAACTGCTGGCAAAACCATGATCAAAATGGGTCTTTGATTTAGAAGCAAACTCCATTAGAAGTGCCAATCTGAAATCTGGCAGAAATGCAACAACCACTTTGGTTTTTCCATCATTGCAATGGGGAAACCACACGAATACATATATCACTGAAGTGTCAGGGTGCAAACAGCAATATGGCTGACTTTGCACTGTGGCAAGAAGCTACATTACTGAAAACCACACACACAGGTTTTGCTACTACTTACACACTGAGTCAGTACAAGTCTTAACTATGGCTCATGAAGTGGGGCACTCATTCTTCCTAATCACGTAAAGCCCCTCCATCTTCCTTTCCATTTCCCTTCTTTCAAAGTGGCCATGCAGAGCAATTGCAGTGCATGGAGAGGATGCCTGCTTTGACTCTTTCAGTCTTCTTAAGATGGCCCTCTCCTTCTCTCCTTCCTCCAAACTCAAATATTTGTTCAGTTGTCCTATTCCACTCCTGTGTCCAAGCCTTACAGGAATTTAGGACAGCAGAAAGTAATTGATGTACCTGGAATCTGGCCAAAGATAAGAACTCAGCCTTCTTCAAATCCAGAAGTCCCTGATTCTGTGTCATCACCAAAAGACATGCTTACACAATTACTCAGACCTCAGACTGCTCCAGATTCCAGTCTCACAACAAGATGGGATGCAGCTGGCAATAGCTGGTGCATCTGAGGGCTTAGTCTAGTCTGGTTACTTCTGCTGTGTAAATCTGTGTCAAACTGTTTCATGGCAGACATTCCTCTCCTTGTGTTACCTACTGGTAGTCTTGAGGTCTGGTGTGCCTGGAGAGGATCAAGTACTGCATCTTTACTGTTGTGAGCTGTGGAGGAAGAGGGAATCTAAAGCAAAACTGCTTGCTTTTTCTTTGGGAAAACCTGCTTGGGATTTCTTTGTCTTTTAAAAAATTCACCTATCTTGGCCTTTTTACTCGCATGCTTTCAGTCTCGAATCATCTTGTTTCCCTTTCCTGTATGTGTGGCAATTCTGTTCTGCTCACTGTGGGCCTTGCACTGGTTCTGAGAGCAATACTGTGAGATCCTTTGGGAATTCTGACCCTTTACAAGAATTGCTGTCAACTGCTCCTTAGTACACAGCAAGGTCTGCCACACACTGTCAAACACCTTGGGGAAAAACAGGCGGATGCTGTAACACACAAAAAGACTTGGGCAATAAAGGTCACACTAACCACAGCACCTTCAATTTGTTCTCATGGTACACCCCAAAGAAAGAGTCTTTAGGGCTTGCCAAATGTGGGGCTAACAGCTGATCTTACTACCTGACTCCACACCCAAACTGACAATTCAAAGCATTTGTTTTTCTAACCCCTTCATGCTTATGCTGTGTATCTACACAGCTCCTACACTTCGGAAGTACAGCTCACAAAACAGTCCCCCTTGGCATTGCATAAACTCTGTAATTGCATAGTCACTATCTGAAATGTATGAACTTGCTTGGGATCACAGGGAGATCTAAGTCTCTTCAGATCAAATAGGATTAACAATTCTACATCAAGGCATTCTGCTCTGCACAAACTTACGCTTGTGAGAAGAAAATTTGCATATTTGAACCTGTCCTATGGAAGTCACACTTCACTACATGTTTCCTATTGCTTCCTCCAGAAAACTCTGGGTAGGGGCTGATAGATACCTACAGATACAATGATAACTAAAATAAGCAAATATTGCTACTTAACAGAGGAAGGGAGCTGCAGTGCACTAGAAGTTGTGCTTCTTTCCCCTCCTTGCAAACTTACCTCACTGCTGAGAGCTGTAAACTTGCAGAGAGAAATTATGAGATTGTCAAACACATCACTAAGGCCATAGTGAGCAGAAATCATTGCACATTTCCTGGGAAAAGAAGAAAACAGAAAGTAATGTACTAAGCTAGCACAGACAAGTCTGTCTCCAGGACAGCAAATCTGAGACCCCCTCTGTTGACATTTTAGACCTTCCTCTCCACCCATTCATAATGAATGCTTATGTATAGAAGTCTACTATAACTGCTCAAATAAGCTCAATCCTTATCCATAGATACTGATTATTTGTCTATGCTGATGCAAGGACCACTTTAAAGAAGTGAGTCTAAACAGACAGACCACTTGCACCTGAGCATTATATCCAATCTCCTGTCCTGATGTATGAGTTGCTGAGATTGGTGCTAATGTTCAAGTCCAGTTTCCAAGATATCATGACTACAGCAATGTATTGACAGAGCTTTAAAACGATGCTTAGAGCATCATTTGGTCTGACCTAAGCATGATAAAAGATCATTCCAATAGAGTTGCTCACGGATGGCAAGTTTTTTGACTGTGGTCATCTGGGAAGGAAAAAAAAAATCCCCCATCCCATCTAGGCTCAGCTATGGACTCATTCACATGAAAGGTTTTGTTCAGACATGGAGATTTTGCCAGCATTACTGTGCAAGTTGAGTGACTTTTACCTCTCACTTCTAAACAGCCCAGCTGTGTCAGTAGGCCCTTTAAATGCAACCTGGGTGGAGCTTAAAAATATGTACTCTGGCACTTTGATTTATTACAACATAGCAGTCAAGCTAGACAGTGACTGGCAACCCAGAGAGGCCAAGAGGGGATGAATTGATACAAATGACAGAACACTAGAGGATCATAGGTCATAAAAAAGTGCTTTTCAATTGCTAGGAAAAGCAGTATTTGATATCCACTGTGATGTCTCTCTAGCAGATAAACAGAAGCCAATGGTCTCACTTTTACTCTTCTGGGTCTTTATGAAGGTAAGAGTTACCTGAAACCAGAGATAGCCTTCTGGATTATTGTTTCCTCTAAGCTCTTGTCAAAAACATAAGAGAGTGCTGCAATGGTAGGCCCCCATGTCATGGTGAAGAGGTCATGGTCATAGCTTCCAGGAGGCACATGGAGAAATATTCCCTCATCAGTGGCACCACGATGCAGCAGGACATTCCAGATATAGTTTTCCTTCACCAGACCCGTCTGTTCTTCTGGCATCACTATCTCATCATTTCTACAAGGGAGAAAAGCACAAAGACTGAATTTTTCATTCTGAGCCAAACCTAACATTTACACAGTGCCTTTCATTACATGGTCCCAGAGCTAAGCAATACCTATTCTGGAATGATTTTGCCAGCTCCTGAAACATTCTGTTTTTCCTAGGCCTCCCTCCTTCTCCTGCCCTTCTTAGATATTCTGAATATAAAATCTGGTGGTTCTCAGAAGCACTCAGCAGCAACTTGTGTAAGGTCAGCATTGAAGAAGCAGGTACCTGCTGCTACAAGTGCAAAACACAACACATGCTGCCATTAAATGATGGGAAATTTTGGACAGCACACTGGCAAAGCTTCAACCCCCATTCAACTCTCACCCTGTTAAGAGTGCTCTCTTTATTTCATTATTTCAGTTAAAACTATATTGTTACTTTGCTGCAGTCAACAGTAGGCAAGAGTATCCTTGCATAAGAATAATGAAAATATTCATATTATGCCAAAATAAAATAATAGAAAGCCAAGTAGTAGAAAACTAAACCAAAAAAACAGAAGTATGATGAGTGATTTATAACCAGGATACCACAGCTCCTTACTCTTAACTTGGATGAAGCTATACAGTAATAAAAAAATTATGATTAATCCAAGTACTGCTTGCAATCCCAGACTAAAATATATAAAGCCTAAATACATACTCTCTAGACCAGGGTATTAATGCACAAGAGAAAATCCTCTGCAAATGACCAACTAAGTGAACAAGAGCCTCAAAGCCACTAAGAATAGCAGATTACAGCCAATCTGAAAAGTAGAGTTCTTTCTGCAATCAAAAAATAACATACTTCAGTTGCCAAAGGAGCAATTTTTATGCGCTAACAACAACTATAAAAACTGCTCCTGATTTATGCATATGAAATAAACTCAGTTTCAGGTGCTGGCATATTTTGACAAGAGCTGTTATTACTGTGATTATATAGGAAAGTAAGTTTGCAGTCAACAGTGCATTATTTCTAAAATTTCATATATGATTGAAATTAACAGAAGCAATGAGTGGGTTTACTTGGAAAGCCTCAGGAAATGAAAATGTGCTCAAAAGTGAAACACTAAGACCCTGAAGAGGTCATATACTACTTCATACAGACTGCAGTCTTTTTTTTTTTCCCAAATAATACAAACAGTTCCTCAATCTCAACTATGACACTGGGTCAATCCATCTGAGATGGAGCAATACTGAAATGATACATCAATTATTCTAATCATAGAACATACTGGAAAAGCTAGAGTATCTGGTGAAGGGGGGATAAAGGCACTGGGTAACAAATATATGTGTATATGCTCAGTGTACTATTCAAAACATTAAGAACATCCTCAGGGGAGAGAGGCCAATCAAAACTAGAGCTCTATTTGAAAAGTAGAGCTACGTCTTGAAGAACTTCCAGATATTCAGGCATCACTCCACCTTCCTGGAGAAGGCTCAAAAGGGAGGGTCAGCCTAATCACACTGCCCTGCTTCCAGCATGAGCTACTGCCTGCCACTGCAGATGGAAATCAGCTGAGACTCAGTCACATCCTGTCTCCTCAGAGATGTAATCCTCTCAGCTTCAAATTGGCTAGGCCTGGATTTACTGATTTTTGAGCTATTATTAAAGCTTCCCACCCAAAGATACCTTGTGCACAAAAGGGCCTCAGCCACCCGGAACTCTCCTAAAATACTGCTCCGTGTGCCAAGAGCTTCAGGGGTAGAAGAAGAGGCTGGTGCAGACAGCAGCCTCATATGAAGAGCTCAAAAGCAGAATGTATTAAACAGAGACCTGGACACTGTGTCAGGGCACAAGTGCTGCCCTGGGGATGAGATTATCTCATGAGCTATATAAAAAGTTCTAAAAAAGTCTAAAGGCCCGGTCTGGAGAACAGAGCCTTCTCAGATACAGCATTTCATATGTGCTGGTCTTGCTCAGTCCTTATTCTCCATATTCACAAAAGTAAAACATTTTTTAAATTTAGTTTAAGATCTGGATTAAACTACCATGGCAAAAATCCAAGAGTAATTGCTGTGACAGGCTTGTTTACCACAGCCCCACATGGAGCTGGAATTTGCTCAGAGGTAAACAGGCACATGACTGGTGAGTCTCTCTCCATACTCTCCAGATATCTCACCAATCCAACAACTCTACTTTGCTCTCTGAATACATGGAGATGGCAGGTTGATCCTTACTTGATGGCATGATACATGTCTTCCAGTATGTCCTGTTCAAAGTCTTTGCCGCCATTCACACCTTTCAGGTTCTTCCGAAACTCCTGAAAAAAAGAGATACCAACATTAATTCCTAGCATCTCCAACTTCAACTGGCTGGGATCAGTACACTGCTTGTTTTTCATGGGGCCAGAAGGAGATTTTCCTGCATGCTTCAACATGCAGACTCAAAATTCAAAGGTAAATCCTTTCTTAGTGGGAGTAGTGTGCAGCATCTCCTGTCTATGCTGACATGGAAAGAACAGAGACACAGGTGCTTAGCTGAGGCTGCACATCAGAATGGCAGCCTGTACCACTGCACTGCCACTCACATGACTTCAACCCTCTAGAAGCCCACAGCAGGACAACAATCTTCTCCATGTTACTATGTCTTAGGATACAGTTTGCTCACACAAACACAAGCCTCTTGATGAATTTGCTAAGTTTTCTGGTAAGCTCCTGTTTCTTCAGGCTGTCTCTTGCCTACAGCTCCTCTCTCAAATTGTACTCAGCTGTGGTGCTGCACACCAGCTTAATGTGTACATGAGTGAAGAAGGCCAAGGAAGAGAGACAATGCCATTGAGATAAAAAGAGGTTATCTGATAGCCTCTGGTTATCAAAACCAGAGAAGACAGATGCCTACACTGGAAACACTCACCTCCAGAGTCATTGGGACGTTCTGCTTGCGGACATTGTGGTTGTGCTGGTCAGTGTTCAGCATAATAACTGCATAGGCCAGGGCAAAGCAGGCATCACTATTAGCAAATGGAGACCCGTTTGATTTCTGAAAGGCAAATAGATGAACAAATTAATCCTACAGGAACAGTGATATCAGTGACCAAGACAGCCATTTTCCTAACCACAGTACTGAATCATCTCTGGGACAAACAAAAATCCCAGGTTCTGGCTCCAGCTTCTAAAAAGCAGCCCAGGAATCTATTTACTACTGCCAGCTCCCACAAAACAACAGCTGCTGCTTGCAGGGCACAGTTATATAGGCAATTTGATCTGACATGTCCATCATGGCAAGCAGATAGACAAGAAAGAACACAGTTTTGAGCTTTCTGCCACCAAGTACACACCCTCCAATGCTCTGTGAAGGCTTCTAACAGTCTCTGAATTACAGGTGCCTCTCCTGGTAATCTAAAGGCCTCCAGATAAAGTCGTAAAGCTTCATCCAGCCTTAAACCCTGGAAGCTGAAAGTCCTGCAAAAACAATGAAATGCAATGAGAAGCTGAAATAGGATGGGAAAGGTATGATAAATCTAATAACTACAATCTTGTTTGCTCAGACAGTAGAGAGGAGAGTGAGGAGAGAAGAAATACACCATGAACAGGCAAAAAACAATAAAACAGAGTCAACAATCCTACAAATTATTATCTATGTAATTATCTCTCCAGTCTTCACAGAGTTTGGCCCTGCTGAAAGGCACTCGAATATCATATTTGTATATATCTAAGGTGTTACCACATGCAAGACATGCACAGAATTAAGGCATGGCAGTACAGAGAGAACCAAGTGATAGAAATCCAATGCTTCCAGGAACTACCATTCTACTGCTTTTTTTATTACTAAACTCTTAACTTTCACTCCTTCCTGACTACAGATATTCAGAAGGATACTCACCCAACAAAGCTTTCCAGCAAGTCTATGTTCTTACGGTCACTCACAAATTCCCCAATCATCTTTTTGTCCAGGCGAGGATTTTCCCTTAGCCACCTGGCCACTTCGTTGTTGTCGATGGGGGTGGCAAGAAGATTTTTTTCCTGCAGAAACTGTATCCCTTTCTTTGGCTTTTGGTTGAACTGCTCTGTGCCGGTTATCAGGAGCTGCAGGAGACATTCTGATAATTACAGCTTGAAGTGCATTTCTTACTTTAGATTGTTCTTGGCATTTGAACCAAAAACAAAACAGAAGGAAGATCAGCCTCAGCATGATCAAGTTTACTGTACTGTGTAATCCAGGAAAAAGGCTAATGAAGGACAGAAAACCTGCATTCATCACAAGGTTTCACCACCAAATAGTACTGGACAGAGCAAGCATAATCTGCCATCTTTGAAAAGCTTTAACGTTTAACCAAGCAATAAGCTCTGCTACTCCAAATGCCTGATCTGCTCTCATTTGTAAACAGAGGAGAAAAGCCCCTGGTGTGTGGCAAGATCAGCCCTACCCAGTTACAACAGCAGCACT
Source organism: Monarcha castaneiventris obscurior (assembly GCA_026261815.1). Taxonomy (NCBI): domain Eukaryota; kingdom Metazoa; phylum Chordata; class Aves; order Passeriformes; family Monarchidae; genus Monarcha; species Monarcha castaneiventris. Next base: position 19,571,278 of record JAMPIT010000886.1, read on the forward strand.
GGTCTATTGTCCTCTCCTGGCCCCTTTGCCTCTAGGCTCTCATAACTACCTCATCATCAGGAGACAGGCAGCAAGAATCCTTAGCACTTACTCAGCAGGTGCAAGGAAAAAATGCTGCAAAAGCTAAAACTAAAAACCAGAAAGATTCTCCTAGTGAGATATGGTCCCAGGAACATCTGGTATTTCAGCCTGAATACCAGAATGTTATCTGTAGGCTGGGACGACCGGGTACATATTTGGTTCTGAAAGGAAGTCACTTAATCTGCCCTCCTAGGAAACCAGACTGTACCATAGTCACAGTGTAATAAAACAACTAAGAAAGGGTTAACTGAATGTTCTTGGTGGTGTTCAGAAAAACCAAAAGCACAAACAATGGTATGAACTTTACTAAGGAACCAGAATAAATGTCAGTTCCCTGTTAGCTCCTATCACGATCAAACTGCTAGCAATGACCTAGTGAACTAAATTCGTGACCACCATGATTACCAGCTCCCCTGGGTTACTCAGTACCTCAGAAGCCACCAGCCCTCTGGTCTCTGCTTCCCCTGCCTGTGTGACCATCCTCAAAACTGCAATGAAACACAGACCCTGAAATAGCATGGATGCACAAAGACCCAGTGAGGGCATAACAAAAGAATAACCATGCACTGCCCTGGTCTAACAAGCCTGAAGGGACTGTATAACACTGGCAGCATTTCTGTTAAGCTGTAAATCCTGAAACCTCAGCCCAAGGATATTTTATGGACTGGTTGAGTCCACAGACTTCTTAAAACCACTTGAAAGGAGACCAGACTGCTGGCAGTTTGTACTGCATTTAGTCATGTCAGTCTTGTGCCTCTGAGCTTCTGGTCTCTGCCTTTGGAAACATTGAAGAAAACTTTCTTTTTGATGCATAATTTGTTATTTAGCTTTTTTCTTCCTTCCAACTGTGGTAATGTTTAGTACTTCAGAGGTTAAAGGAAGCAGAACATGCTGGTGCCATGGCAGCATCAACATTAGTAAAGCTCAATGTTTGGTGTGCCCTGTTTACCTGCTTAGGATGAAACCGTTAGGAGATTTAGAGTCAGAAAACAGTTTTCCTTGGGCAAACACAGAGATTTATGAACATTTTCCTGCCCTCTACTCTTGATTTCTCCTAAACTTGTTTTCCAGCAGAGCAAAGCCAGAGTATTACCATTGAGAACAGTGGAAACACTATGCAAGATACCTTCTCAACAATGAACTTTCACAGAGTCCATCAAGCAAAGTTGCTACGAAAGCAAGATTTAAGGCCAAAATGCAGTGGTTCCTTTGAAGACTATGCTGATGATCACTTTTCCCCACTGTCCTTGTGGCTGGGGAAGCCAGTTACCATTACCCCACTGCAGCACTGTGTTGTAGGTAAAGAAAAAAGTTCCCAAGTACTGCAGTAAACTTCCTAGGGAGAAACCAGTACTTTAAATTACACTCAGATCCAGAGACTGCCAGTGGATCACAAAGCACAGATTAGAATGGCAGCAGAAAGAGATGCATTGTATTTTCTTCAGTATTTTTGTTTAAGTAAGTTTAAACAAACATGACCATCAGTCCCTTATAAAAATGTAAAATAAAACCACCTATGCTGGAGAGAAAAACCATAAGCCTTTTAGTCAGATACAAATAAAAAACCCTTTCTCTTTTACCACCAGTGAATCCTTCAAAGACATTAATGTCTTTTCTACTATATCATCTCCTTACCCACAACTACTACGGCCAGTCATGTTTCAACCAGAATACGTGTAATTTTAATATTGAAATTTAGTAACCTCTCACATCTGAAATAACCTACCTCATGCATATGTTTAGCAAAGAGAACAAAACATGTACAAAGAACATATGTGAATGAGAAAACCCCCAAGAAATGCACAACAAAAAAAACCCGAACAGTCCCATGTAACCCCTGGGGACTTAAGATCTATTCAACCACTGTCTCTGGAGGTGAACAAGCAGGCCAGTACGAGATGTTTGACACAAGACAGCATATAAATACAGAGCCATCAGCATGGAGTACCTTTATCAATACCAGACCTAGACTGGACCCACTCAGGGAATGGAAAAGTTGTATAAAGTTTAGACTATAACTTGGATTAATTAGGTTCAAGGAAACAGACTCTGAAAACAAGGAATGGCTTTACCACAATTAAGACAATCCTTTTGGTCATCCTTATCACAAAGCAAACATAGGAATTACCAAATCAGAATAGCAGACTAGTTAATTTCTACTACAGGCCTCTTGGTACGCTCCCCATTTACATCTTTGATACAAGTAGTGAACCAGCCTTTTTTGATCAAAGTACTTGATTATGTCCATATAATAAAAACTAAATCCAGGGACTTTCCCACCCAGAAATCAGGTGGACCTAGCTTACAAACTGTGCCACAAAATTTCCCCAACACCTCTTGCAACCTTCAGCACAACTAAACCAGAACAGGTAATAATCACTGCTGTCTCAGCAGTGTAGCAGGATTTTCAGTGGCTGACTCTTTAATCCTGATCAGCAGAGACCAGAACTCAAAATTTCTGAGGTATGACCAGTCATGCAAAGCCCACATAGGATGGGAAGTGAGGAGAACACTCAAAGATTCATCTGTAGTGTATTTCAAACCATACCTTCTTTTTGTTCTTAATCTGCATAAGTTCCTGAGGACTTGGAAGGATACAAGAAAATCGAGTAGGTTTTCTGGGGATACTCTTCTCACCTAGAATGACAAAGCATCATTACAGTCAAACCTATTCCCAAAGTAGCACTCGGGTATGAGAGTGTCCCATAATAACTTTCAGTCATGGAGTCTTTGCTGCAATATGCTGTCCTGCAAATGTACGTTCCTGCAAATTCTACTTAATTACTGCATTCCTCCCACCCACATTTTCTTCAGCATAATTGCATAGTAGCTTCTTGCTCCAGACAATTTCACACAGTCACAAGATCTAATTTTATGCCAATCTTGACTACCTCCATTACTGATTCCCTGGAGAGTCCCCAGCTTCCTTCAAAACACTTAGCACTGCTATGAATTCAAGCACTTTTGACCCAAAGTGACCCACCAGATCTAACTCATCCCAGAGGAAATGCAATCGTTAGTAGGCATAAATATAATAAATATAATAAACATACTTTCACCATATATCTCCCTCCAATTCTGAATGCAATAGCTACAGTGGTCCACACTATAGCAGGACCTGTCAGCAAATGTCAGCACCATTCTTAGGATATAGACACACAGGGTATTGTGCCAGGGTACTGCAGAGACTATTACCTGCCTCACTTCCTCCTTCCAATTCCATACAGCTCTCCTTCATCTGGTCAGCCATAAGGCATCCACTGGTGGGAGGACATGCCCCAGCTGGCTCTGATACTGCACTGGAAGATTTTCCCTCACTGAATACTCTCTCAATATCTGTGGAAGTTAAAACAAACAAACAAGCAAGCAAGCAAACAAACAAACCCCACAAAAAAAAATCCCAAACCAAACACCCACACAAAAACAAACCCATAAGCCAAGAAAAAAAGCTACCAACAGAGAAATGATGAATGGATCACTCTAAATTAACATGTGCTTATTCTAAGGAACTCCTGCTAGAAACCATGACTTTGCAGTATCCTCAGTATTTTGTCTACATGAATTCCATGGCATATCCTCATTCTGTTGTGATTGCCAGTCTTGACATGGTCTTTATATAAAGTTTTATGAGAGACAAATTTTAATATCTGTCAATTTTACAAATAGCAAAGTTATTAACATCAGTGTGTAGTTATAAAACATGCAACAGGAAGACTGAAAACATGTTTAAGGAGTTTACTATGTCAGCAACCAAAATGAGATCTCCAAGTTTAGCACAATATTAAGCTTAATATTAAAGTATCAAAGAAAGGGGTCTTACTATTGCTTGTTTCTTTGGTGCTGTTGATGGTTTCTGGGCTGGGTTTGACAACTTCCTTCTCTTGTTGATGTATGTTACTCAGCACTTTGGCCTGGCAATGTGCCTCAGTGCTATCTATCACTGTCAGCAATGCTTCCAGAGACAGCAGATGGACAGTATACAGCTGTCCAGAAACTGGAAAGGCATTCTGGGAAATAACATGTAAGTATTAGTCAACTTTCACGTCTCTCACACCATAAAAAGGCAAGTAAGTTTCCCCCCACAGCTTGAGGAAGGCAAAACACTAGAACAGAACACCCTAAACTTTCTAGCTTGTATTTAATAGTTTATTTGCTCTGACATTATTAAAGCATCATGACTATTCCTTTTCTCTTCAGCTTCCAAATGTTAAATGGCTTTCCTCATGTCTACAGCCCACTCCCCTCAGACCTTGTGACCGCTCCCATTGTCAAGCTCTGCCCTGAGCCACCGCTGCCCCCTCCCTGCCCCCGCCGTGTTCAGCACCTTGGAGAGCAGCTTGGTGAGCTCCTCGAACAGGTTGGCGCAGTAGTAGTCACAGTCATAGTTAATGTACAGCTCGGTCACAAAACTGGGAATCCGCCACAGCTGAACAATGGCTTCCAAAGCCATCTCCTTCATTTCATAGGGCATCTTTGGGTTTTCCACAGTGATTATTTCCATCAGCTTCTTGATATACATCTGGCAGAAACACAGGGCAGCTCAGTTTAAGGAAAGAAAAAAGAAGCAGGACAGTGAATAGCTTTGAGGACTGCAGAGAGGGAGTTAAGCTTCATCTTCCCACATAACATTCCATCTTTAATGATGGCTCATTATGATGGAGGCTGTAAAATCTTTCAAATAGTTCTAGCTTTCAGTGCACCTGGATTTATTTTTCTAAAAAACCAGTCTGAAGGCAGGCAGCATCCTACACCAGTCTCAAAGACATTTGATTTTCCAACAGAAAAAGGCCTACACAACCCACCCGTAACAGTCATTTATACTAAATACTTATACTATAATAATTTGACACTTAGACTCTATTTTACTGTCCAGATATATGCATTTAACTGAAGGCCAATAAACTATTACCCCACACCCAGTGATACTCAAAAAACTCACCTCCAGCTGGAATTTCAGATGCTCTCTCATGCTTTCAAAGAGAAGAAAGCACACCCTGAGGGAGGCTGCATACAGATTGAGCCGTTCGACACTCAGCAGCTGAACAAGAAACAAAAAATCCTTTAAGAATTACAAAGATAAGTCATTATGTGCTATAGGTAGCAGTACTATGGCACTGCAAGCATCACCTGCAACCAACTGAAGATCCACACACTGCCTCCTGTAGCAATGATACTTTAAAAAACAACCCCTGGTTCCATATTTCACTAGTGAGGATGAATACACTTAATTCTCATCTGTGTGTGGTAACACTTTACCTACTACAACTTGGTTCTTTTGCCAAGTCCACACAGGCTCTTAGTGGTGCAGGAACCTGGGAGAGGGCCTGCCTCTGAGATAACCCCAGTGCAATTAACATAGCTTGGTATCCCCCAAAGGTTCTGCGTACTACTGAGCTGGTAACGTGCATCCATAATTACCTCAAAACTGGTTATGTCAAAACACAGTGGTATCCCACAGTAACAGTTCATTCAAATCATCCTCATCCTTCTTGACCCTGGCCTGCAGAAAATAGCATTACAACCTCTCTGGCTTTGCAACAGCACTGTTTGGTGCAATTCAGAACACTCACTGCAGTGCAGCAGAGAGCTTGTTTGCAGACCTGCCAAACCTTGTAACACTAAATTTCAATACACTCTTGGATGGAAATTCAGATCTGACTTCCCAGTGTCATACACCATGCGAGCATAAGCCAGACTCACTTGAAATAGGTGCCGGCACAACTCCTCCTTCACGAGTCCCAAGAGGGACTGACAGTTTGCAACGGGGGCTGACTCCAGGGCAACAGTCAGCAGCTGCAGTCCCATGTGGATCATCACCTCAGAGTTGTGCCGATCATGAGGGTTGGTGAGCGAGATGAGAAAGCGGAACAGTTCTCTAATACATGGCAACCCATATGGGACCAGAGCTGCTCCTAAAGGAAAATGAGAGATTAGCAATCTAAACTTGCTTTTTGCAGGTGCCTAGCAAGTGTTAAAAATGTAATTGTTACAGACCCACTAAGGAATAGGAGCTTATCACCCTCTTAGCAGGACATGAAACAAAACAGTAGAAAGAGACAGGACAGCACTGCCCACCTCTCACCTTCTTTTTGGGAAGACTGAGTAAAACGTACTCCCCGGGGATTTACATAGTCCATGTCATGAACTGAGGCAGAGTCAGAATGTTCTGCTACAGATGTGCACTCCTCTAGGACCTCAGGGATAGACTCGACAGAGGCTGACTGGACCTTCTCCTCCCTCAGACTTTCATTCTTCATTGATATGTCATTTGAGAATGAAAGAAGCAAAAGAAGAGTTAACAAGCACTAGACAAGTAAAAAAAAAGGCTCATTTGTTCACAGATCATTTGTAACTATTAAAACAACACAGGTCACTAATGGAAGAGTATCAGAAAAACAAAATTTAAGAGGAAAAAGTGCCTCTACATAAGCTGAAACCCTCTCTACCCTTCCACTTACATCGTCTGCTTGTATAACTCTAGGTTGTGAGACTAAGGACTTTACTTCAAAAATACTCCCATAACCTATCAGTTCTTACTGCCTCTGAGGTTAAAATTTTGCTCATTTTTTTTGTTTTAAATGCTACATAACTTCAGCGCTCTACCTCTGTTTAAGCCTTCCTAGCATTTTTACCATTCAAAATATCTGCAGCTCTGAAAGGTTCCCTGCAGCTCTACGATCCCTCCTCTCAGCAGCATTACTGTTGTGGGGGGAAGTGATTAGGCTGGGAGCTGGAACTTTTCTTTGCAAGTTATATTTATGTACCTGGAGTTCAGGCTGATGTTGATTTTCAGTGACTTTGGACTCATTTGAAGGTGTTCCTGCATTAAGTCCCAAAGAAGTGACTTGGTCCAAGTCTGTCAGGTCTTCCTTGGATGTTGCCTGCGAGGACAACTCCAATGCACTGTCTGTAACAGGGCTGACTGCTGATGAAACATTTTCTGAGCTCCCAGAGGAGCTAGGAGAAGGAGCATCTATGAAAGCAACTCCACTTGCTGATGAGAAACAGAAGGAAAATTATTAGTATTACTCTGTCCCTCAACCACAAATTCATACATTAAATACACCAAACAAAGAATTCTTTCATTACTATTTCACACTACAAATGGTCTCAGATAGCAGCACACTAATGTGAGAGAACACAGACAAACTAAGATCTCTCTTGCTAGGTATTAGTGAATTAAATAGATGAACATAGGAGATAGTAGCAGTTCTCCAAATTTAACACAATAGCTGGAGTCCAACAGACTCAGCTAATTAGATAACTTACATAGTTAGATAAAGGGTGCAGAGGATTTACATAAGAAGCAATCTGAAAAGAGTCCAAAAGGTGTACTTTACTCTTTAATACAACGGCACAACCACTTTAAATACTCGCATCAAGAATTAGTCATTCCTTCAAAGTGAGAATTTTAACTTGATTCTTAGGCAGGATTGATTACTTTAATTCCCCCTCAACAAATGAAATGGCATTACAATTCAAATGGATCTGAAATATGAGCAGTGAAGAATCTTTACTACTTCTAAATATGAGACAATGCTCCAAGAACCTAAGTATTCCTTTTGAAGAAACCCACACATTTGGAGTTCTCATTGTTCTGAGAAAACTCAAAAAGAATTTAAAACTCAAATATTTAAAGAAGAGAAGATCTAATGCAGGACACAGTAATAAAGGCACAAACCTGAGTTATGTTATGAATTTATCTACACATGGAATGTGTATGGTCTTGCACAGGGTTGTTTTATTGACAACTTGATTTTTGGTAATGTCTTAAATAAGCAGCAGACTATTACTTGATATGCAAGAAATGTATGATCAATTTTGCAATCTTTTCTTTTTTACCTGCTAAGCCAGGATTCTGGCTTCAAAAGCACCATTAATACATTACCTAACACTACACAGTTAATGACATGCTTTGTAAAACAACTCAACTTCCTCTCTGAAATGTTACAGGAGTTATAATGCTCTTTGACAGATTTTAATACTTGTTTGAAAATTTAAATATAATGATAATTTATGCAGAGATAAGTTCTCATTTACATGGATGTTCTGTATTGTATGCTTGTATTTATTATTTCCGTAGTTTTCACCAAACATGCTGTAGTGTAAAACCATACTTTGGATGCCTCACACTACACTGAATGGTTTCCTGTGAAGGAGTAAGTGTCAGAACTATGGATTTTACACAGCTATTGTTTCTGCTTTCCTCTCTGCTTCCTTTCACAGGTAATGTTTATGTCTGACCATCAGAATGTACAGCGCAGAAGAGACACAGTACCTTGCAGCCAGAAGGATAAATTTATCCACAGCAGAGGTTAAAAAGTTACAACTAGTCTATTCCTACACAACAATAGGATATGGAAGCCCCCCAGCATTACATCCTTAAGCTCACAGCACTAGTCACCTATCATATCACTTTTGCAGGCTGAATCAAAGCATGTGAGTAAGGATTTATGCACATATCCATTAGTTCCCTGCACACAAAAAGTACCCTTTCAGGGACTTTTGCCGTTCCCTCTACTTTTCCCTACAACTCTTCATGCCTCCTTACCATGTCACGGCCTCTATTCTTGCCATAACAGTAATAAGTGCAACCCATATTTCCCTGCCCGTTAATGAGTGTAGCTTTTTATTCAGATTTCATGGTCTGTGGGCATGCACTTTCAGTCTACAGCTGTAGTGAGATCTGTTCATTCTCCCATCTTTGACACCTAAGATTTTGCACATCCCTTAGTTCTACCTGTATATTTTCTCCAGCCACACTTTGCTCTTTCCTCCTTACCACCACACCCACACCCTTGGGTACACTCTGGGGGAGCACAGGAAAGAACACGCCACCTAAGTTAGCAATCTCCTATTAAAGGAAACCTTCTCCCCAGCTCCAATTTCTTTACAAAATCACAGAATCAAGTAGGTTGGAAAGACCTCTGAGATCATCGAGTCCCACCTATGACTGAACACTACCATGTCAGCCAGACCACAGCACTGAGTGCCACATCCAGTCTTTCCTTAAACACCTCCAGGGATGGTGATTCCACCACCTCCCTGGGCAGTCCATTTCAATGTTTAATCACCCTTTCTGTGAAGAAATTCTTCCTAATGTCCAAGCTAAGCCCCCTCTGGAGCAGCTTAAGACTATGTTCCCTTGTCCTGCTGCTAGTTGCCCTTGGCTTTCCTCTTGTCAGTGTTCCTGTTTTCAGTCTCTTCTATGTATCCGCTGCATCCTCCAACTCCTCTGCACCACATGGCTGTCCATAACCTCAGCCATTCTCCAGGTGTCCATTCTCTTTTGTACAAACTACCCCTGTGAGGCACGCTGAAGGCACAGGAATGCTGTCAAGTTATCAGCAGGACCATGCCTTTCTCATCAATATGATGCCATTTCCTGAAAACTCTTCCTCATGGACCTGAAAAACTATGTTTTATTGCTACAGTCGCTGGGAACTAATATAAAAAGAACGAATACAACACAATATGTTAAGAGAAATGGAATAAAGACAGATTCAAAACAGCTCTAGAATGGATGCTGTCTGGTCTCTTGAAAGAGATTTCAACTTACCTGTGGTATTAGTAGGATTGCCTGCTGACTGTTCTGTCCCAGGAGAGACCTTAGTTACATGTCGAGGAGGCCTAGGTGATCTCTTCTGCTTTTTCCATTTTGATGATTCACTCATTCCTCCAGCTCTCATTTTCAACTGAAAACCAATAATGGTTAATATCAATATTGCAAAACCACATAGCATAACGAATTACACAAGCCAACCCACAAAGGCTACCTCAAAAACCTCAGTCAGGCAATAGCACTTAAAATATATCACACAAATTAATCAGCACCTCAAAATCATGCAAACTACCCCTTGACTCCCCACATGTTAGCCAACACTCCACACCTGAATCAAGGGACAATTAACTGCAGTTACTCTGCTATAATATATACTCAATAGTTCAATTATCACAGCATTCCCTATTCTTTATCAATATCTCCCAACTTTAAATTAGGATAAAGAACTCTTAGACCTACAAGCACATCTTAAATCTCTTTGCTTTTACCAAAGCTCCTAGGCTTCCAAAAGGCATCAATTAAAGCACATAAAAAAGCATTAGCTAGGTTTGACATTAAACTAAAATTTCACCATCTATATAGATCAAGCTGAGAATGAAGCGTGAGCAGGCTGCAGCTCTGTCACTGATCTCTTGCCTCAATTCACTCTTGCCTTTGTAACAAGGCCATGCTCACTTTCCTCCACATATCTTTCACTATTAACAAGTATTTCTAATACTTCGCTTGCTACTGATGCATGTTACATTGCAAATGCCACCCCAGTGATTTAGAAACAGACTTTACTCTTCTTTCACCTGCCTTCTGTCATTACTTCTCTTCAGATCCAAATCTAACCTAACTCTTGACATTTTTGTTGACCAAGATCCTACTTCTAGTTCCTATACAGGTATTTGATTGGGAAAACAAGAACAAAAGCAGGAGCAGGGCAGATTGTGCGGCACTTGCTGCACAGCACTGCTATTTCAGGCATGCAGAGATGCTCCAGACCTTCCTAAAAACAGTATGATATTTAGTCACATGGCTAATGGGCCTGGCCAGCCTGAAAACTGGTTCCTTACAACACAAGTTCCTCCAAGTGCAGGACTACATCTACTCCTGTGTTTGGTAGCTGCAGTCAGCTTTTCTGATGCTGCCACCTCCTCAGTTTGGGTGCAAATTTAAGCACTAAACAGGTACCTTGCTTGTAGTGGAAACCATCCAGCAAGTTTCAGTACCAGGCCCTATTCGGTATTCTTCATTGTAAATTTGTCACAGTTAAGTTTTATTTTGGGCTTCAATATTCCTTATTTCTTGTATCTCTAGCATCAGATTTAACTTATGTAGAAGACAGCTATATTCTTTAGTCTCTTCCTTTATCTGCAACTCACCTCCTTCCAGCTACTACTACTCTTAAATACCAACAAACCTTCCAGGTTCCACTACAGCTTTTCCTTATCTTTCCGTTTTCCAGGTAGAATTCTAAGTCCCTGTATACGGCCTCAGCCTGTACTTCTTCCCATTTAAACAAAGCTTGTGAAAATGTTATGTCCCAGTGCAGTAGACCATTTGTGTAACTTTTCTTTGCACCACAAACTGTATTTGTTTGATGACTAATCCCCAAGTTTTAGCTATGCTACTGTTTCCTTGAGTGTGCTAATTAACAGATTCAGAATTACTTTGCTCCTTGTTACTTCTTTCAAATATTGCAGCAAGAACCTTCTGAATCATAGCTTCTAGCAAATACATAAGCACACAGCTGAAAATAAAATTTTGTCAATTTCAAAGCATTTTACAACGCTTATGGATCAGAATCCTTTCATGTCAAAATCATCAGCTCTCTCATCTTTCCTATTTACTGCTTCATACAGCTATATAAAATCTGTGTTATCTTTTATTCTTTACAATTTTTAAAATCTGAGCCTTAAATACTACCAATAGCTTTATTTATTAAAGGCTTAAGCTACAAATCAGATCAGATACTTTTACCTACCAGCTATTCTAGAAATAGCGCTTTTTTTTTCTCCTTTTCAGTAACTTACACAGTAAGGTCTGAAGACTTATGGTTCATTGTACCAAACTACTTTCATTAGGAAGGAAACCTGAAAGCATTATGTGTTAAACCCAGTAAAGTCCATTTCACACAATTCACAATTCTAGCTACTAAATCCTGTTGTCATTATTTGCCAGATTAAAAATTACTTGCAGCAAGATGCAAAACTGAATCAGCAAAATGGAGCTGAGATACTGATACGGGCTGACCATGTAGCGCTCCTTCTGCCCTCAGTCACGCTCCTGAGAAACAGGTAACTTTTGAAACATTCTATCAGACAATGCAAGCTGACAATTTAATTACTGTTTCTAGTCTCCCCTTTCATACAACACCAAATACCACCTCAGCTCAACACTAGCCCACTCAAAAAAGCACTCTTCCTCAGACATGAAATCTACCCTCTGCCACTGTCCTGTGTTTTAACTCCCAAGATTCCATCTCTTGAGGGCCATAAGACAAAGGCTCACATGTAATCATTTTGATGAACCTGTGCCATCTTTCAGACACTGAGTCACCATAGCTTCATATGGATAGGAAACAGCTTAGTCAGGCAAACAACAACCCTTATTTGATTTTTAAAGAATCCAAAACATTTAATCAGAGTATAAATAATTTAGACCAGAATCTAAGTTTATTTGACCTTTTTAGGTGTTTTTTTTTGTTGTGGTGGTTTTTGGGATTTTGGCTGGGGTGTTTTTTTGTGGGGTTTTGTTTGTTTGTTTGTTTTGGGTTTTTGTTCTGGTTTTGTGTTGTTGTTTGGGTTTTTTTTTGCAGGGAGTGGAGGGGTGGGTGGGCAAGATGAGATGACCCAGTAGGTCTTTTCTACCTCATACCATCCGATCTCCATATTCTACACAAACAGGTATCCTTTTATCAGAATTACTTCGTAGGACTACCTAGGATTACTTCCCACATAATTTTGCTCTCTCTCCTTTTTTTTTTTTTTCCTTTTGCTATCTCCTTTTGCTTCAATGCAGCAAACTATTGCACAGATTTAAAAATTTGCAGAAACAAACAGAAATGCTTGATAAAAACATTTCACTAGTGTCAACAGGCTATATGCTGTTTTAACAAACACTGAGTTCAGGAGTTCTAAAACAACACATGTATCAAAGGACAGCAAAGTAACATCATTCTTTTGGATTTTCTTTGAATTAAAAGGTAACAATCTCATGACTCCATGCTTTTAATGTTAGTATGAGAAAATGTAAAAAACACTTGTACAGTTTGCCTTCAACAAAAGGAACTATTTCTAAAGCTTGTTTTTACCTTCAATTCCAAGGCATTTCCCAGTTTCTCTAGAAAGCTTCATTGTATGTTAACATGCTGATATTTTAAACCTAACATTGCCTTTTTAACTAAATGCAGCAGCTAAATGGCATTTAATAGATCATTAACATATCCTAAATCTTACACATAATCTCTAAAACTCTCCTTCCCCCTTCCATGCTCAGTGATTTTAGAGTTGCATTCATTTTCTAATAATCAATGTCCTTGACATTACATTAAGCTTGTACTTTTGATAGTAAAAACCATCTGATGTTAGTATTTAAAAAATATTCTTTGGAAATGAGAGAGGAAGCTCAGAGGTACTGTTCGTTCACCTTGGAATTCAGTACAGATTCAATTACATTTACCTGAGTTGCCTTTACATAAAGAAATATCCACAAAATTATAGAAGAAAAAAAATTACAAGACTCCAAATGCTTCCTTTGATAGATGAGGTTTTAAAAATAAAACCCTAGCTAGTCTAGGAAGGTGAAGAAAAATGTAATACTACAAGATTCTTTTTAAAGGGTCCATGAGATCTCTTTTTTCTACAAGCCACCTTACCTGTACTCGTTTGTTTTTCCATAAGATACTGTAAGCCTCAAGAGAAAAGGGCAGGGGCCAATGATTAGTAATTAAAGTGATTATACTAAAACATGAGCTCATTCTAGATGCAGCATGGAACTGGTCAGCACACCAAGTAGCGTTCAAGACACAAAAGCATGCAGAGAGAACGCAGTCCACGATCCAAGTCCTGGAGACACCGAGGCAATCCAGTCATCTCACTTACATACCTGCCTGGACTGCAACAACTAATGAAGGTTATTTGGTGAAATGCATTTATGCATCTTAGGCAACTATGAACAAAATCCACCCCAAAAATCGGTGAAAATTCAGATTTATGTTCCTCCTCACTCCCACTGCAGAACCCAATGATAAGCTACAACACTTTATAATGCAAAAGGAAACATTTCTTAGTCTTTTCTTCTGTGTAACTCCGCATAAATATGCAAGTCTTGAGCCACTGCCTTTTAAACTATCCTTTTTGGATAGCTGTTTTGTCTGAGATACAGGACACAAGAACAGCATTTCTGTTCAGCTCTGTTTGGACTAAGTAACATTAATGGCAAGCAAGAAATAAAGCCACAATAAGTTTATGAACCAACATGGAAAACTGAGAAGGGTCCCATCTAAGTTAGTTTTTCAGGGTTACTGTGATTGATCCAAACCAAATAATCTGCATGCCTACAGTATTTCTTTAGAAGTATTTTCTAGGGGAATTAGCAGGGACTAACATGTTTCGTAAATCTGATCCCCCATTAACATATACTGTGGTGGGACACATACCTAATTTCAGTAGAAACATGAACAAAGATGTTGAAAATACACAGCAGTCCCTTTCAAAAAAACTTTAGAAAGCACTGAACTCTGTGGCCCTGTACCAAGTAACAAAGCTCAGAGATTCATCTTGACTAAAAAAATTTTAAGGCATGCTGGGTCAAAAGACTTCTCAGGTATATGGAGGAACTATGTCTGTAACTAAGATCAACAGGCAAGACACACAACACTTCAGAGACCAATCTACACTTTTAAATGTTTCTTTTCTTCGGGTTTTCACTGTTTTTCAATCTTACCCATGCCCTCCCACTCCCTTTCTCCAGAGGATACTGTGATGGTGTCTTAGGTGGCGCTCACCAAGACACTGAATGCTGCAGTAAAACAAGGGTCTCTCCCTCCCAAGCCTGCCCCAGCTGCAGTCACAACACTGCAAAGCAACCACGGCATGCACTGTCTCCAAAAGCCATGCTGTGTCAAATGAGTGGAGGGAGATTTGCTGCACACAACGTAACTATCTCTCAGGTGGTGTTTACAAGAGAAGAAAGGGGAGTAAGGTAACGAGGGAGAAGGGAGAGAGAGACCTTCAGGTTCTTAAAGATCAATACCCTCTCTAATTGGTTCAGGGCTTTGGGCTGTTCCCCACTACTTAGCTCCAGTTTGTTGAGGAGACCTGAAGAAATCTGCGAAAGATAGGCAAATGCATGGTTTAAACAAAGCAAAATAAACCCAAAGAGAAGAATAACCTGGCAGAGTGCAAGGCTGCAGGGCACACTCCTGGCATGCACAGTGAAAAGACAGTACAGAGCAACTGCACAGATTGGACACAAGACAGAGCATCACTTAACTGAGCTGGGAGCAGCCATCACTTGGCAAGGGCAGCCCTCCTAAATTCAGTCACCTTCACTTTACACCTTCTGTACACAGACCATGGCAAAGCCTGATACCTGCCCTACATTAGCCTAATCTCTTTTAGTTCTCCATAGGCCAGCCTACCATCATCACAAATCCTCTGACTTCTCCCACGGCAGGGGAAACAAGCAGTCATTAGTTTACTATACAAGAAGTAAAGCCCTAAGCTTTACTAGGTTTCAGATTCCTACAACCAAGCATTCAGTCTCTCAAACACTGCTATACTGGCTCTGAAATGTCTGTTTACCCCATTTGTCCCTTTTCTCAAAACATTACAACAAAAACAGAGTGGAAGTTAAAAATTGTATATTCAGCATTAAGTTGAAAGGTGGTTACTTCTTCTCTAGCACTTTTTCCTATCCTGTTGCTCTCAACAGCAGAATCTGTTACCTTTATTGACATCCTTCATAGGGAAGATAAAGAATATAGAAGTATATATGGAGTTCCTCAAGAGGACCTTCCTCCACCTAAGAAATTACTACATTAATAATCATATAAGGTCACACAGTGGTATTTGAAATACTGAATCCAGCTGCTAAAAGCCTCACTGTATTGATCAAGATGGTGGCATTGAACAAATCCAGAACTTCCACCCTCAGAAAACTGTGCATTTAGGGAAAAGTAGATAAAGAAAAGTCTGCTTTGATTTGGCTGCTAATAGAGACAGCATTGATCATGCGAACTAAGGTTTTCACCACAGAATTCTGTCCCTTCTAGAAGTCACCAAAGCTTTTTCTACAAAAACCAATTTCATGATGCTTTCATGCTGTTTCACCAGCCTCAAAAAGTTTCCCTTCTACACAGGAGGAACTGGACAGAAATATATCCCAAGAGCTCAGTATTAGAGTTACAGTGAATGAAGAATGATGAGAAAGAAGCTGGAGAGAGAGCAGAAGACAGCAAATAACTGGAGAATGACACCATCAGGTCCCAGAACTTGCTGGGGTTTTCTAGCCCACAGCAGCTGATGGCTGTTCCCAGAATCCAGACTGTCTCACTTAGGCAGCAGTATCATCAACAAGACTTGCTACTGGACTATGTGGACTTAACCCCACAGAATCTATGTCCATTTATGCAGTTAAACATGCTCTTTCAGTGAACTAGGGACTTGCAGGAACAAAGAAATACAAGTGTGAAAACAAACAAAATAGAGCTGAGCACAAGCCCAAGACAGGAGCAGAACAGTCAACACAGTGCTGAGTCTTACCTTCTTCATGTTCGTGCCCATGTAGCTTTTAGGCTCTTCTTTAAACTGAGGCAACCTGAAATACAACGAGGAAGCCAAAACACATCAGCTTACATGGATTAACAAGAAGGGGAAAGAAACAGGCTGGTCTTTCCAGTCACGCTGCAGATCCTAGAAAACCCAAATTAGGTTCTCTTTACAAAGAAAGACTCTCCTAATTTCTTTTCCTGCCAAAATCTGCCAAGGGAAAAAATCCACACAAGTGTAGATGAGAGGTGCTTTGCACGCTATTACTACTAATGGCTGCTTTTCTATATTCATCTTCCTGCCATGTAAATACCATTTCTTTAGTGTATGTTTGCAGCAGTGGACTAATTAAATTCGTTCAAAACAGGCTTCTCTGATGCTGCTAAAAACAGCTGCTGAGCCAGTGTCATCCACACCAGGACTCCTGCAGCATACATGTTATTACTAGTCATAGCAATTCTTCTTGAATTTGTAGAAACCCCAGTAGTTATCCTGTGTTCTCCATCATATAAACACAATTGTGGAGGACAGCAGATGTACATTTAAGTTGAATCTTTTGAGATAAGCAGTTCCCATCTCAGGATGAGGTACTGCTCTCACCTGTGCTACCAAATGATAACATGTACAGCTCTACAACTTCACACACCCTGCTCTCTCCTTTGTTCCTTTCCTACAATTCTGTCTTTACTTGATGAGAGTATAAAAGCCTTGGAGCACAGCTGTGGCTGTTTCTTTTTCTGGAAAGCAAGATGGACAAACCACCCCTGCAGCTGCTGCCTTTGCTTGCATCTCTATCCCAATGTCCACAGGCATACATGATGGTGGTGTCTCCAAGCCTTATCAAGAAGGACAGAGAGGATTACACACTAAGTAATGAAAAAGCACCCAGTAAAATTCACATATGCATTTGGAGAAAAAGTAATGTGATCTCTCCTCTTTGAAGAGATTCTGACTTTGCCGCCCATTCATCCAGTGCACACGATGCAGGGCACACAGAGTAGAAAAAAAACTAAGATGCCATTGGAACTGTGTGACAATGGGAAAAAAAATATGATGCAACTGTTTTCCATAAACTGTCAGCTTCACCAAATCCTTTTTTACTAAAAGTATATCTGTACCTGCACATTTCCTTTTCACAATACCCAAAGAAAGTCTATGAATACTTCACTATTTGGAGAAACAGTCTTGAAGTTAATTAACTTACTTGAGTTTAAAAGACATAATCTTAATTAGCTGAAGGGTGCTGAAAAGGCAGAACATTTGTCCAAGACACACGATTTCAAGAGTTTAAAATGCTCTTTGATGTGTGAGGTCAAAGCTCTCAGCTTGAAATCAATGTGTGGCTTTTCAATACCATTTCTATTCTCTCTGCTAAAGAGAGCTATATTTTTTAGAGCACCTTTTTTTTCAGTGAAGTTAGCATTCTCTGTCCTGAAACTGGTTCTCTATCCTAAAGCTCTTCATTACTTGGCTGTCCATCTCTTCTCAAAGGACACCCTAAACCAGGCAACCTTCCCTACCTCTGTCTCCCTGCAGTCTGACAGGGTCAGCCCTAGAGAAAAGTGCCAAATCCTTCATCCCCTTCCACCTCTAAATAATGACCATTTTGGATGATTTTTCTGAGGGCCCTTAAGTGGAAGTGTGGAATCTTTCTGTCCTTAGAGGGCCATCTCGGCAATGCTGAGGCAAACACAAGCAGGTTTACCTTGTGAAGAGCAGCTGCACCATGTCGACCAGAGTGTGCTCTGCAGATTTTCTCAATAACTCTGCGAAGACAAAAACAAATAACACAGGTGTCATTACTCAGTGTGATATTATCAAGAGGCTTCTTCAAGCAGACTCCCCTCCGAGTCTTGTTTACAGAGATTACGGCAAATTTATTAAAACCAGCTCCAACCCCGCGTTACTGCAAGCGGTCACGGCATCACACGGTGGCGCTGCACAGCTGGGGAAAGGAGCAGTCCAAACTCGCACAGCGAACGCCCAACAAATTTTCCATGAAGTTGTAGAAAGACACAATAATATAAAACTCAGCAGCTTTCCATGGATGCATGCTCTACAACAGAACTAGTTAACGCTGAGGAAACCTGACCATTTCTTAACGGCAGAAGTATGAACAAACCTACCACTGAGCCTCATTTCGAAGCATATGCGGAAACAGGACTGCATGATCTCACACACGGATTCATTGGTGAGGTGGGCTCCCACTGGGGTGAGCAGCAACGTCCTCAACACCTGTGAAGAACAGCACCCATATGCACCACACTGCAATGATACTTGCATGTATTCCCAAGACGAGGTTGGTTTCCTCAAGAAAGACTGCCATGAGCAGAAAACCTAAGGAGGTTTCTCCTGGAGTAATTTTAAATGCTGTGCTCAAGAAGTCAATTATGAGACAAGAATGATCTCCTGACCCATTTCTAAAAGAGGCCCAATATGCTGCATGCTACCCAATACTTAAATTCAGGAAATAGGTATCTGCTCAGAAGTACATAGACCAAAGAGGTATACAGCCTATAAATTTGTCTCTATAAACAATTTTTCTCAAAAACAAGTTTGAGCACTCTATATTCTTAATTAACCCCCCACCCAACACAGACCATGCTCAAGGTAAGATTACCAACACTACCACATTATCAAGTCCATAATTTTAAAATCATTTAATTTAAACTTTTAACTAGTTTGATTTGGAAAAGCTTTTACCACAGGTATATGAGCTATCTGTTTAAAAATAAAGTCTGTCACTAAGCTCCTACAGAGTCAAAACATTGCTCCCTCCTCTTCATCTCTATGTAACAGGGTATGTTCCACAACAGGCAGCAACCATTACGGTAATTACCATTTCTCTCCACTTACCTGTAGGATTTTCATCAAGACAACCTCATCGCTTGCATGATCTGTGCCCACAAATCGGGCATGAGTGACAGCATCTGCCATGTTCTCCATCCCCTCCGCTGTGCCCTCATGGCTGGGATCTGAATAACAGAATAAAAATGTGTGCCAGGGAACAGCCATCTACAGCCTACCACCTCTGTGGGGAGACATCGACACAGAGATACTGTGCAACCTTCAGCTTCCTCAGTTTATGTGACTTGCAGTGAGTTGACCAGATAAGAGCATAACTCTCACCTCCCACTAACAGGCTTTGTAACTGGGAGCTTTCAGAAAGACTTTACCAAGAGTCTACTTACATTTGCAAAAAGATCGAACCTAACAAAGAAAACAATTACAATTCTGTTACTGGTTCTCTATGTTTTAGATGTTAACTTCTAAGACTGTGTCCTGCTCCCTACAATATAGCACAATCAGCTGTTAAATGCATTCAGTGCCTCCTTGGGAATAAAGAAAAAACAGCTCTTAAACATAGGGAACCTAAAATTTACTCTCACGAGAAGAAAATGCCAAACAGATTCCACTAAAACTGAGAAGGGAAAATTGTCTCTTGTTCTACATCCCTCCCAAGGAACAAGAGCTGGGAAGGAACAGACCAGTAGCCTTCCCCAGAGAAAACGGCAGACAGACACAATCACAGTTTAGATATCAGAGTTGCAGGCCTCCCACTTCAATCATTCATCAAGGCTCCTTCTCTCCATTTCAGTCTTTTGCAGCTACAAACAATGGTGCAGTTGAGAGAATGCTTAGGATGAGATTGTTGCTAGTAACTGTATCTTGTGCTACATTACAGTGGCTTCAGAAAAGCTGCCTCTGGCTTTGATTTCATTCTCACTTAAACAATATGGCACTGGGCAAGAATCTTGATACCCTTCTACCTAAACAGTCATTAGGAAAGAAAGGAGACAACCTAAACATTGCTTAATACCTAATTAATTGGCAATGGGGCCTCTTGAACTCCAGCAGGAATGATGTTGACAGAGGAACCAAGCAAGACCTTGTATGCTTTGCAGAGAAGCTTCAGGGATTCCCTCTTTGACTCCAGTAACGTTCACACCTAGGAAGGGCTAAGCCCTAGGTATGAAAGAAAGCTGCCCTTATTGTGGTCCAGAGACAGCAGCCTCTACCACGCTCTTATCCTGAGCGGCTGCAGGATAAGAAATTTCTCATAGTTGTATAAAACTGAAATGCCATCAGTGTACTTCAGAATCACATAAATCTGCATAGAACAGCCCTTTGCCATTGCCATCCCTTACACATCCCTATTAAGAACAGAGCTTGCTTACTTTTGACATTGTTCACACACACACAAACACACACAGATACGCAGAAATCTTGCAGTTTAGAGTGAGTTCTTCTCCTGGTTTGCCAGGCAAACTTCACTGAGCTATCAAGGAGGCTGCTCTAAAACCAAATGGTCATTTTTTACCTAGTTTAGCAGCACCATGCAACAGGATACAAAACTCTGATAAAGGGAAGCATTAGATAGGAGGCCTGGCTGTCAATCGCAGTCCTCTGCATACCTTCAATAATGGCTTATAATCCAGTTAGAAGCTACTACTCTTCTACCAGAGACAATAAAATCAGTCATAGGTTGATGTCTCATGCACTCTTGCTCATGGAGGTAATAGCTTAAATCACCAATGGTGATGTAGGCTCATTCTGAATTGTCTTAATTGAATTAGGCAAAGACCAGTGCTATGACAATGCCAGCACCTACATTAACATTACTGCTAACCAGCCTCAATGACCAGAGTGGAAAGCAGCCCAGTGGGAATCAAGACACAAAAGCAACTTGTTGCAGAAAAGGCTCCCACAGGCAGAACACACAGATTCACTTCACTGTCACCTTTTCCAGCAGATGTGAGTTACTCTAGTCTTAGGGATCTATTTAATTGTAGTTTGGATAAATAGTGTGCGTGAAAAGGAAATGCAAGCAAGTTGTGCACATGCTTCTGTAACAGACCTATGAGTTCTGCTTTGCTGTTCTAGCCCCTACCTTCAACACCTCTTTCCCAACACACATCACGCCTGACTACTTCAGTTCTGGCTCCCTGGAACAGCACTACAAATTCAGGTCAATTTATAAAGCCTCTTGAGTTCAATTAAAAGCACAGATACTTCTACTTTGCAGAAACAAGATATAGAAAAAAAATCTTTGCTCCCTTGTGAGAAAACAGTATGGAAAGATGTACCAATGCCTGCTCAGAATCACTAACAAGAAGAAGTCTGAGTGAGCACAATACCAGTTTGAAAATTGCCATCTACAATGGAAAGATCTAGAGATCCCATCTAGATACACACATTTCATACAGGGTGCAATCTTACAACAGGTGGGCAAAAGAACAAACAGAAATCAGAAAATCCAGCTTCTGAACCAAAGGGAATTCAGGAAAGCCAGAAGCCTGCTCAGTAACACCTTTAATGGAACTAAAATAAATCACCACAGAGACAGAAAAGGTAGAGGGGAGAACAAGCTTTAAACTCCTTAAACAGCAAGTTCCTCTCACTGGAAGCTGAACAAGTTTTCAGGAACATCAGGGAAAGCTAACTTTAGAAATGGAGCCAGAAGCTGCTGTGGACAATAAAAAGAGCACATACCTTTTCTGAGGGAAATACAGAAAAACCCAGTTCTGAAATTTAGCCACTAGTCTTCCTATAGCTAAGGTTTGAACTCATCCAGTAGGCTGACAGCTCACTAGCCACTGCAAAACTGCTGAGCAAGGAAGTAACTAATCTGACAGATAAAAATGGGAGTTTAGTCTTGCCACACAGTTTTCTAGTACTTTAAAAGTTACTGTGTAATTTATCAACTTAAACTCTTGTAGAAGTACTTAGAGCAGAGGACAACCACCGTAAGGCTAACTATTCCTGCTAAAACACAAACGTGGTGGATATCAAGTAATTTATCTAACTGAGCTGTGATTGCACACTATACCATTAGTGAATTTGCAATTCAAACTACTAGAGATCAGAAGCTTTAAAGTCTACTCAAGAATTATTCTTTTCTAACTGCTTTTAAAACATACCCCTCAGCAATACTGGCCTAAAAAGGAGACAGATAACCACCTTCTGACATGTGACAGAGCAAAAAAACAATAAGACTGCACAAGGATTAGCCATGAAATACTTTGGAAATGGGAAAAGAAAGCCATTTTAAACAAAGATATTTATCAGAGGAGTTTGGCCCTTTCACTGCACCCTGGTTTTCGACCCAGTGTGTGCAGCAAAAAGCAACCACTCACAGAACAGACAAAGCTAGTGTCATTTTTTAAAAACATGCTGGCTTCGCCTGTCATTATGCAGCCCCAAAACACAAAATAAGCATCTGCCACACTGCAATTTCCCTACCATGGTTATGCCAGCATCCTTCTCTCTTGCTCTGTATAGTTTGAAACAGATTTGTACATTAAGAACAGTTTTAAGCGTTTCCTATGTGTAGGCAAACAGTCGTTAGACTACCTTTAGTCTCATATTACAAAAAGAAATCATAATACCAAAAAGCTTTCATTTAACAACACAACCTAGCCAGATGTTCAGTCAGCACCACTAATCCCAGCCTAACTGGTATCTGGAGCAGCACAAAGGACAAGGCTGCTCTGAATGTCACCTGAAGCAACAACGCAGGGCTCAGATTACAGGTTCTGCCCCAGAAAAAAAGCCAAGCAGAGAGTCTTCCCCTGTCTACTACAGACACCCAACCACCAACAATTACAGGGAGGCACTCTTATTGGAGTGACCCAATTAATATTCTAAACAACAAGTAGCTAGAGAAAGGCTACAGATCCTTAACCCAATTTTTTCCTGTTTCTGCCTCAAATCAAGCTTTTGTAGACAGTTGCCTGTGCAGACATTTGCCCGGACATGTGATACAGATCACAAAAGCCCAGAAGAAGAGTCCATCCCTCATTGTAATGCTGAAAGTCATATATTTTGCATTATTGCTTAATCCTTCAGGGGGACATGTTTTACAGGCTTATTTTTTAAGATTTATTGTCCTAGGAACTTATGTCATTATTGCATCATTCTAGTTATATTTTTGCCACTTAATTATATCAAATACTACCCACTAATTGAAGTCTTCATACACTAGATATTCATCCAACACTTAAATCTTTTTTCCTGCAAGTTTCTATTTTTGCTCATTTTAGTTTTGTGTCTTTCTCACAGAAGTGATTTGCACCGACAAAGCCCTTTCTTTCTCTAACTGCCTTCATGCTATCGCCAAAGAACTAAATATTTAAAACAACAGTACCAAAAATTCAAAGTGTTCCTTTACAATATAAATGGGAAAAAGAACTGAGAAATCTGAACTCAGGCGGAATGAAGACTGATAAAATTATTTTCAAGTGAGACCACGTACAAACAAACACAGATAACAGGTTTTGTAATTCACACAGGTATGATCAGAAAATACTAACAGAACTTACAGAGAAAAATCGAGCACTACTAACAACGGGATGACACATTGATGGCACACAGAAAGCCAGCTAATGAGTTACAAGCCAGCTGAGCCATGGGAACTGACCACATGCACATTATTAGTCTTTCACAGCTACAAAGGAGAATGTGCGAATTTGAAAGTTTGGGCAGCAGCAAAACTGTCTCTGCCATGACAACTGTGGAAAGTGAAGATTACCGGCACACCACTGGACAAGGTCTGGGACCGGGCAAAAAATTATCCTCACTCTAGAGCAGAAATATAAGTCCATGAAACAAAATAAATCCTACTGTGCTTCTACATGTTACAACATTGTAATCTGAACTGGTATGCTTCCCTCCCAGGCCCTTTTGCTTGGAAGGCATGAAAAAGCAGCTGGTGATCAGCACAGCCCTGCAGCAGGTCCTAAGCAGACACAGCAGTCAGGGCAGAGCAGGGGCTTTGGCTCTGCTTCCAGACATTGCTGTAGCACCATGAAAGATCAGACAGTAAGATATTAAGAAACTGCTGATGCCTATTTCCCCAGTGTTAATGACAATTTTCTTATTTCCCTGGTCTCCACATTAAGACTTCAAGCATGTATCCTGGCCAAAGACATAGCTCACAGAGATGCATTTGGCTGGCATTTTGGTAAATCCCAGGAAGTCACATAACATACCTATTAGTGCATATGAGAGGAACTTATTCACAGAGGTGAGTGCCAATCCAGTTATGGGGCCTGTAGTGTCTTCAGAACGGATTACTTCCAGAAAAGGCCGAAGAAAGACATTAGGTTCAATTTCAGATAGCTCTGTAAAATAAAAATAATTTTAAAAAGACAATTAGACTTGATTCCTTAGGATTCATTTTCTCTTTAAGAATACACAGCAAGTTTCATCTCAGAGAAAAAAAAGCCTGCTCTAGGTTAGTTTCAGAAGGCTGGTGGGAAGGTCAGGGTTGTTCTTACATATATACACCACACACACAAACATGCACATAGGTATATGCATATATTTTAAAATCAATGGTTTGTAAAGTTCACTTTCTTGCACTCTCCAAAACAGCTTTCTGAAGCCTTCTAAAATCTGATTGTAGGACACTCCATAAACACCACAGAGGCCACTGTTAGATAAATTTATGCTTTAACTCACTGGCAGATTCAGTTGCATTTTCCTATTACTCTGGAATTGTGTGATCCCATGAACTACACAGATCTTGTCCCAACTTCTGCCACCCCTTTAACATCCTGCTACAGATAAAGCCTTGTGCTAATCACATGCAGGGAACAAACACACAACAAGGTTCATTGGATCTCTTGCAGCTCTTTGGCTGAATACAAATTGCATTTCTGTAACACTAAATGTTTGCTTGGCAAAGACAGGAAAACCCCACAAGATAACCCAAATTAAAAACTCTTCTGTCTTGCACTCAGAACATCTGTATAAGCCTCTCAACCAAAGAATTAGAAAGGGCACTCTTCTCTACTTGCTGCTTTGGCCAGCAAGGATCACCTCTAAAGCTGCAGTACAAGAAGGCAAATGCACCGAGCTATTGAGCTGGAGAAAAAACAACTAACAAGCTTCCTGAACTTTCCAGGATGATCAAGGGATGCTTTGGGACTGAAAAAGAAATACAGAAGAGAATAACCAGAACTAGGGAAATTGACCAAGAAAAACAAACAAAAAACCCAAACCAAAACAAAAAACCAAACCCAACCAAATAAAACACAAGGAATAAAGATAAGAGGAGCCCTGAGGGGGATTCAGGAGAAAAAGCATTAAAAAGCAGGTGAAGGCAACCACAATACAGTCAGTACACAGGCACAGAAGAATGCATTAAAAGTAACTTGAATAATTCTGAGACTAGAAATATTTAAGTACAACACTTGGCTCAACTTGCTGAAACCTACTTTTTATTCCTAATAAAAGTTAACAAGTCTAATGGCTAATAGTGTCACAGGACCACTGGCATTTATATCCTTGATAATCAAATATTGAGTTTATTTGTCATATGAGCTTCTTTGAGGCAGGGAGAAAAAAAGACTGCAATTGCTGAATCCTTAGACAAGCTGCTGCTTTTCTAACTACCAACATAATTCAATTATTTTACTGAGGGGAAAAAACCCAAACCCCTTATTCTGAGATAAGTGAAATTCTATTTTATTACAATTCCTATTGAGAAGCCTTAAGTATCAGAACAAAAAGTCTATCAGAAAGTATATTAACATAACTGTGTCCAATTATGGCAAGGGAGCAAAGGAAGAAAAACAATACAGGGGCTTTTGTTTTAAAAGTTAAGAGCACAGAGAAGAATAGGGCTGTTAACTAAAGCAAAACTGCAATTAAAAGGGACTTTGGGAATCATTATGCCATCTCTTACATTTCAGCCACCAGTTCAAATAAGGCCAACACCACTAACCTGTGAGGGGTTAAAACGAACATGATGATTCAACCTTTTTGGCTTAAGAACAATCCCCCCAATTTGTCAGATAATAAATACCCTGGTGTGACATTACAATTGTGTCACCTCTGAATAACACATGGAAATGCAGCTGATCGTAAGATATTCTCACTGATGCTTATTTAAGTGTGCTTTATAGAACACTTGTCTGGTTACAAGCACTTAAACAGCATTAAATATAGTAAGACTACTAGGGATCAAAACTCAAATTCTTCTTCCCTGAAACTGATCCTTTCTATAGACCAGAGCATAATCCTGTCAATTCCTCCAGCCTTGTTCAAACCACTGAGTCCCAGGATGAAAAAGCTGCACTTGATTAGTAAGAAAAATGGGACTTCAGCAGATGTACATCCCTGCACATGCAGAATGAGACAATGAAGACACACTTGCTAGCAGAGGATGTATAAGGCACCATTAATACATATTTTGGGACAACAGATAATTTCTTTACAAGAGTAGGGAGAGTTTCAGGTCTTTCCTTTCAATTAGAATTGTGAATCTTGATGTCATTAAACATCAGATTCCCTCGCAGTCCAACTGAAATTCGCAACTTACCTGAAGATCACAAAACAGCTTGTCATAATTAGGATTTAACTTATTTTTATTAACTTGTAATTAATATATCATTGATTACACAGCAACTTTGGCTAGTTTCCCTAATATTCAGAGATTCCAGACTTTATGGTAACAAAGCACTTTACATTAAGCTCTCTGAAACTGATGGTTTATGCTGTAAAACTGTTTAGACTGGGTAGCTGGTGCTGTAGCATTAAAAAAAAAAATTAAAAATACGCTAGACAAAAAGAGAGCATTTTTAGTGCAGGACTTAGCCACTAAAGGACTACTGTCTGAAAGACCTAAATGTCAGTGAAACACTAATCCCACTTCTCATTGCTTGCACTTGAGGAGTATTCACTTGATAATTACAATGTGCCCTTCTACAATGAGCATCTGCAGGCACTGAAGACTTACAAGGGTCACCAGCTCCCTTCTCAAGGCAGAACTTAATCTTGGTACTGGTCCTTTGCTTCAATGGGAAGTTTGGGAGCACAGAAAAACACTCATTGTCGCTATTTTTGCAGTATCCTGTCTTGAAACAGAGTACTTTCATGGGCTGAAGAAGGTTCAGCATCTGAAAGTGGCACCAAAGCTACCTGGAAGTTTTTAACCCAGTAACAATTTTGCAGACAAGCCAGAAAATCAAACATATACCCTCTTCTTTTAACTCAGTCCCGTTGAGCTCAGTGAAGTTAGTTCAGAAGCTCTTTCCTCAACAGGAAAGCCTTGTACACCAAATGTGGCAGTGTCCAGAACAAACCTGCCAGCCCTTTTGGATCAATAGAAGGTACACTCCATGCCAGCTTTTCTACTACAGCTCAGGTTTGATCTAGAGCACAGAACAGCAGGACATGAATAGTGCTCTTTTCACAGTACTTTGGTAAGGTGGAACCATAGTCTTTAGAGGGAATTGCTATCCCCAAAAAAGTTAAAACTTCACAAAAGAGACACTACAGGAAGTCCTGCCATCACCTAACTGTAAAAGCAATACTGTGCTCTTCTGAAAAAATGTAGGTACCTCGGAAAACGTATGAAAATCAATTATTACTTTAATAATTCCTTGTGACAAAACAAAGGCTATATAAGGTACATACTGAATGTCTGGAAGTACATACTTGATGTTTATAACAACATCCCAAAAAAACAAAAGTAGCTCTGAATTTTCAACTCTGGTTTCTGCTCTGCCAAATTCAGGTTCAGGCATTACAAGTGAGGTAACTGTAACCAGTGAGAGAACTGAGAACTGCTGATACAGATGTTTCTCCAAGTATATTTTGTACCACATTTCTCAGGATGGTTCTCTGCTTAAGTAACCCGTTTCGACTCTGGGGAAAAAACCAACCAAAGAAAAAACCCACCCAAAAACCCACCAAACCTGCAAGTATGACTTCAGGCAAGAGTATTACAAGAGGAAAAACTTAGTAAGTATCCACAAAGAGAACAAAATTTCACAAGGGACTCCTTCAAGCAGCCTTCCCTTGAAATCTACTCAAAGCCAGGGAAAAATTATATTAAAACATGACTTAGTCTTAAATTAAGAGCCTGGTCTGCTGTGGGGACCAGCTGGAAAGCACTTCCCATTCTTTTTGTACAGGTCCATTCAATGAAATTTCAGAGAAGCAAGCAGAGACCAGCATCAGCACAACACTGAGAGATGCTCAGCTAGCCTAAAGCAGTGCAAAGAAATTGAGAAGGAGGGGAAGAGTATCTTAAGCAATGTATCAGAAAGCCAACTCTTCAGGCTGGCAATGTTAATGAGGACAGAATTCCTTTGAGACCACAATGCTTTCCTTCATTCTTCCTATGGATTATTTGCACTTAGACACACATGTCTATAAAGATATTTAAACAACTAATTCATGTTTAAGCACCTAACTCCCATTTCAGCAATCCCATCCAGCCGTTCCGGCACTTCAGCAAACAAACTGCATCAGACCTGCAGCGTCCCCTTTCTCCTGAAGTACAGGAGCAGGTCCCCCTCGGAAGAGTTTTCTTATTGTTAGCACACTGTTGGCACATTCCTGATCTAAAACGCTCACATAAGCTGCTTTCTCTGGCAGTTCAACTCTTCACTCCTGAATGACTCTTATCAGGATCGGCTATGCGTTCCGAATCAGAGTAAATGAACAAGAAAAAATTGTTTATGACAAGTTATTTCAACATCATTTGTCCCGAGGACAGGCAACTGCAACCCAAACCACATGACCTGGACTCCTCTTATGCAGCAGCAGCTGTTGGCCTTTGACGCCCAGCCTTCAGAAAGGCTGTCTCAGTTGTATCCCACGCACCTCTGCAGTGCAGGCGAGCTCCAACGGGAGCAATGCTTTGAGCATGCACTGTTACGTTCCCTGCTTACAAACTGAGCTGCACAATGAACAGGCATTCTCTCTTCTTAAGGTGAGAAAAAGACAAACACTGTAATAGAGCAGAAATCCAGCTTTTCGGGACTCTTGTCTTAGGGCTCAATCAGTTTATGCCACAGAAAATCAAGGTATCAGCAAGTGCTTCCTGGGTCATCCTCAAAACCACTTTCTGGCCTACGTGAGATGCAATTTATTCTCAGTTTGCCCAACAAACACCAAAACATTTTGTGTTTTCACTCAAAGGATGAGAAGCCCCTGCAGTCTGGATCAGCAAGTTAGACTGAATAAGTTACAAGGAAAAAGGACAAAAGTGTGCCTGCCTTTTAAAACTGTCTAAAAGAACGTAGTAGTCACACTTTTTGGATTTTCATAAACATTTTAACTGCTGAAATAAGTACTGGCTTAATCTCAGCCAGGTCAAAATGCAGGACTGCAGGGAAAGGAGAAATTCTTTTGAGTTAGTCCTGTGATTAACATCTGTTCAATTTAGAGGTTAACATATCTAGCAAAAAGAACTATAATAACTTGTTCCTCTAAAAATTTGCAGAGCTTGAATTGGCTTTACATAGAGTCCCTAGATAGCAGGCACAGAACAGTATATGCGTACTGGTTCTAGGTGCCCTGGCAAAACTGCAACTACAGCAGCTCTACAGCTGATAAACAGAGGAGGAGCATGTTTTTCACCACTCCAAAAACAAATTCTCCAGACTGATTGGAACACATGCCACTCTGCACCTGAACTGAAAGACATGCCCTGACTTCTAGCTAGCAAGTTTACTCCAACTCTGACATTTAACCCCAAATCAATAATGGCCAAATAATGTTGGATAACAAGTGTAAAAAAGCTAAGCTATAGATGACCCACACTCATTTGTTCCCGAGCGTATGTTCTGCTTTGCACAGCCCTGGTACAGACAGTGTTTCAATTGAAACGAATCCTCTGCCATCTCTCCCCTACAAGGGGATCTTAGCTGTTGTTTTCATCTTGTTTTTCTTGCAAGTTCTAGAGCAGCCCTTGCAACACAATGCAGTGTGTAGCACATTGTAGAGATTTTCTGATCTGAAAGGAGAAGAGATTGCCACCTATACAGTCTGACTTAGCAGCTAGTGTTATGAGAGAAAGCTCCAGTTCTCCTTCCTGAAAATAATAATGGCAACATCCACTAAACTTCATAAACAAGAAGTCATCAAAAGCCACCAGCTATTCTCTCTGGGTTCCCCAAAATATCATTGTCTTATCCTAATCTAAGCTCTTAACAGATAAAGAAAATGGGATTCTGCCAGCTAGGGAGAAGCTGAGGAGCCAGAAGCTTACATCCTAGTTTCCAGAACACATAAATACTGTGGAGATTGCACAACACAATATACATACCACAGGGATGTGTGGAAGCAAGCTTTGTGCATCTCTGAAATCAATACTTCACTACAGTAAGTGATATCAAAAGCTTTGCATACAATAAAAATAAACACAGGCTGAAAATCAAGGATATTCAAACCAATGAAGGAGAAGTGTGAATTAACTGCAATCCTTTTCAAAGGATGTCTGTAAAATATACTCTTCAAAGCTAATGCCCTATGAATTAAAGTGGTCATTCAGGGGCCCCAGCCCACCAAATCAAGAGGGAAACAGTGCCATTCACAGCCACACATGAATGCAAAGCTGGAATTACAAATGCAGTTTGACAAGGGGAACCCAGAGCTGTCAAGCCTGTTCTGTTTGCCTAATTTCATTACAATGGCACAAATGCTTTCATTTGTCACACTCCAGCTTCATGTGTTTATCTCCCTTTCATTAAACATGACTTTAACAAATTATTGTTCCATAGTGCCAAGATCTCAAGCACCCTTCAGAGCTGAGATTTTTATTTTGGGGAAGCATGACAGAATGCATACTGAGCATTTGACTCTTCACATCCTTTGGTCAGGGCAGCATAAACTCAGCTAAAATACCGTCTTCTATGGAATTTGTTACATCTACCAATGAAGCAGAAGCAGTGACAATGCCACCAGTGTGAGCCATTAGTTATCAGGAGTTTCATCTGATGCTATGCTTCAAATTCAGCTGTTCTAACTGACCATTAAAAATTCCTGGGCATTTTTTCATAAGCAGGTATTTGCTGGAGTATCTTCAGCCAAAACTGTACTGTAAACTCCAGCTGTGCCTCCGCTGTTACCTTAAGTACTTTTCACCCAGCTGTAGTATTCTGTTCTAGAGTGATATTACAAGAAGCAGAAGATACTTCAATCACAAGGAAAGCAAATGCCATCAACAAAGGTACGGAGCTCCCCAGGAAACTTCCATGGTTTCTATTTGGATGGACTTAAAAGTACAGACATGACTACATGCTCCACCCTGAATTTTTAACGCCAGTCATGAAGACTGCTGAGTGTCTGGATATGAAGCTGAAGTTGTTTAATTCTGTCTTTATTTCTTAGCACCAAGGAGACAGCAGAGATGGGCATAATCGCATCTTGACAAACTTTTTTCTGAGCTATGCTTGACATGTACTGGTCAGAGGTTATAATCAAAAGACTCTGCTTCAAAATAAGAGCAGCTCTTGAAGTGAACTGAGGGGTAATTTAGCACAGTAAGGTTGAAGGTCATCAGGAATAGACCTGGCTACAAATCCTAGACTATTTCCTCTCATCCTGTGACCTGAACACCTCTGAAAGGACATGACTAATTCTGATGAAAGGCAAAAAATCAAGTAACTATTTAGTAAAAGCCTCTCATCTCCAAACTGGTCTCTCATGAGTGTGTCTTTTGCCAGTATGAAGAGTAATAAGGGTAATTTTAATGCTAACCCATCCTTGTTTTCATGAAACCTTCCTCCTACATCACAGTAGAGGAAGCATTAGAGCATCACTTGATTTTGCTAGCACATTTCACAGTAAGATTATTTACATATGATAGAAATAAGAAAATTCAGAACTGCTTAAATAGTTTTTTAATCTCCCTTACAGGAGGGTTGGTTGCTCTGAGGAAAGGGGGATGGGGTAATACAGCTGACCTAAGCCTCTGACAGGTTTCGGAATATACCACTAGTTTTGGGGCTTTTAAAAACAGAAACAAGCTCTAAACTGTTAATGCCAATTGTAATGGCACTTAATTCTACTCCAAAAAACTGAACTCCCCAATGACTCTACAAAAACTGATTTGAGATTTTACCCCTTTTTGAAGCATTTTTCTAAGTTACTTAGCATGAAGCTCTGAACAGCTTTCAGGGGAGAAAAAAATCACCCTTCCCATACAGCTGCAAGGACAAAGTTCTTCTGCTTACAAGTTTCACAGGTAATTGAAACTTAACATCCACTCTTAAAAACTCCAACAAAACAAAACCATTCCATTAAAAACAGGCAAGTAAAATGCAGGCACACTTCACCTTTTGTCTCTGTTTAGAACCAGATGAAACTGTTTCAAAAGATTCTTGCAGAAAATCACCATGCATATGACAACAGCCAGTTCTTGTGATGAACCTGCACCAGGTCTGAAGTTCAGAACCCACGGGCACTCCTCCAAGCCAATGACATTCAACTCTAAATGAAATTACTAAACCAAAATAAACCAAATCAAAAAGCAGCCATCCCATGACAAATTCATCTGCCCTTGACCAAATGCTGATAGTTATTGATCTTGCTGCGGTTGTGAATTAGAGCCAGGTTTCCCAAGGTTCCCTCCTAATACGAGGAAGAGAGCGTGGCCACTCTAACAAGACGGACTAGGCTAAATGAAACCTGTGGGGAATTGCACACTGCCAAGTCCAGAGGATGGACTTAGCTGTTCATCTTACTGACAGCACAAGTTTGATGCATGTCAAGTTTAAACACTCTTTTTCCTCTCTAAAAGAAATTGGCACATGTTGAAGAAAGAGCAATTAGATTGTGACACTCTACAGAACCCTATTCAGTCACTGGACTTGCTTTACTATGATATTTTACACATCTTGCACAGTACCAGGCCCAAGCTAAGGAGGCAATTTAAAAGCCCAGGAGAAATTAAAACTCCTTCCCTGGTATTTTAAAGCACAGTAATTCTCCACAGCTTTGTGTGCCTACCATGCTATGAATAGAGCTCTCATTGCAAATTCACCATGTTGTGAAAAGGAAAGCTTCAGTATTTCTAGGAGGCTGGAGGAAAAGATTACAGTTTTATCATCAATTAGCTGTCTGGATGTTACTCCATTCTGTTTATCCTTTCCTCAAGGGAAGTCCACGAGTGCCAAGGGGAAAAATTAAAAGGATATTGAAGAACAACAAATCCCAAACAAGCCAAGACATTTCTTGTGATGCCAGAGAATCAAAAATGCATCAGTGAGACAGACAAAATCCAAAGAATGAAATGAAGAAAAGCCTGATGACCCAAGAGGAAAGAATCTTTTAATGACAAAAATCTCTCAAAGGTTTAACGTACCTTGCTGTTATGACTCACACAAATTCTTCTATTCAACCTGAACTAATCTAGGAGACATTGTGCTTCACCATATTATCAGAAAGTAAAATTCCCAGGTGCTAGTGGCAAAATACGATGGCCCAGAGCTCAAGAACCACACACCAGGTTACCACAGATCAAAATGGGAGACTGGAGGAGAATAGGATGCAGAACATCATGGAGATAGTTTCAAACCAAGAGAAGTGGAACACAGGCAAAAGGAAGAAGAGCCCAGCCTGCTGGCAGCCAACCCTACCATTATCTTAAGACATTCCAACAGTAGAAACATTAAGCAACTTTCTTTTTCCCCCACAGCAATAATTGAAGCAAACAGTAATCCTTGCACAGACATACCCCAAAAATTAAATGCTGCCTGCATTAAAAGGCAGCTCAATTCCTAGAATGATGACAACAAGTGAGCATTATGTTCTTCCAAATGGACTGGGGAAAGAAATTAATTTCTGCATACTGCAATGTGCTAGAGCAATCCACTGATACAAGGTCCTGATGATACACAAAAAGAATCAGAATTCTGAGTTTTAACACTTTTGCTTTTTTTTTTTTTTTGTTACAGTTTTTGCATCTGAAGATATCAGTGAATGTTATTCAACTTCAGTGATCACCAAGTAGGATGTATCTTAAGACAGGCATCACGGAAACAATATTATATCAGTCCCCGACTCCATTAAATACATTTTCTTCCATGCGCTGGAATCTCGTATCAGCTGTAAAACAGTAAAATGTCTGTGAAGAATCAAAATGCCCTAAAATCTATGTGAAGAAATAGAATACTGGTTGCAGTCACTAAGAAAGTGTCAAATAGATCTCTTGTAATCTATTACTAATGGTTTTGATCTAGCACATGCCCATGAGAGAAGACACCACTTCTGAGTGGTTCAGAAGTTCAGCTGAGAGATCCTGATGAAGGCCATCACTGACTACAGGCTGCCCAGCAAGGCTGATGTAAAAGCGACAGCAGAGCGCAGAACTTCAGCTCGCGCAGACAAACAGGGCTGTTTGCTCAAGGCAGCCCCCAGGTCACACACTTAGGGAGGCTTCTTCAACCCATCTCGTCTTCCCCTAGGGCATGGCACAGCCTGGCTCTCCAGCTGGAACACACAACACACACTGAACAGGTCAGCGGACACAACTCTGCTTTAACCTCTCACCCCTAGCATTTCTGCTGCCACGACCTTTGGGGAAGAACCATTATACTTCAACAGCACTTATTCCCAAGTCCTGGTAAAAAGTCAAAGACAGAAGAATTTCCTTTTGATTTTCAAGCCTAGACCTACAGGATTTGCTCTGACAGGATGTAAGCACATACACAAATAGACTGACCATCAAGTGGTAGCAAGGTCCTTGATCACGTACAGGCAAATCAGTCTACTCAGCCTCTACCACTCATCTCCCCTTCATGCTCTTGGGCAAGTCACTTCATCTATGCTTCAACTCCCCATATGAAAAGAGAACATATTTGGCCTTAAGTGCTGTGCTATTAGATTGCCTAGAAATAGTATCCAAAAAAACAGCTCCAAAAAGCAATAATAGCAGTCCAATAAAAGCTTCCTGCCCTATCCTCCCAAAATCAAAAGTTAACTAAGACTCTTAGTCAAAACAGCTATTTTACAAGTTGAGATTTAAGTTAGAGGAAATATGACAAGCACTGTATAATACAAGTTAAAAATCAAAATGATCTTTACAGTTTAGCACATAGAAAAACAGCAGCTGAGCTTGTGAAATATCAAGGAAATTTACAGGGACAAACTGGAGAAAAAACGTGGCAGTGCTTGGCCACTCACTTTTGGGGTGTCAGTGTTAAGAAACTTGATTTTTAAAAAAAACTACCTAACTTTCAGAAGAGCTAAGGAATGAGGGGAAGAAAATATACATCTTTTTCTAAAGAGCAGCAGTTAAACTGCTAGTAAATTCTCACGACCTTGTCAGAATGAAACCACTTGACACACAGCAGCATTTTCAGCTTTGAGACCAGTGCTTAAAACCAGAAAGTGACTCTAGGTAACAGAAGGACTTCGAGGGCCCTTCCAAAAACTTGGGATGAAATCCCAAAGCCCTGGGAGAGCAAGGCAAGCACCTGTTTTCCTGAACAGTCGATTTTTTTATGCTGCATACTTTACACAGAAGCTGCATTATTCTGGAGAAGCAGCATTCCAGCCAAAAGCACACAGTTAATGTTTTTTGCAGCCCCCAGCTTCCAGTGATGGATGACCATTTTATAATGAAATAGTTTATGCTCAGTCAACTTACAAATAACGGATGTTTTATCACACTGAATTAAAAAGAATGTTTTTAACAAAAAAAAAAAAAAAGAGAAAAAAAAAAGAAAAAAGGAAGCAACAGAAGAGGATCAGTGATGAGCAGAGGCAAAAGTTATTCCTATTAAGGATGGGTAAAACCATTCAGTGATGGTTCACTTTAACTCTTTCACTGCTTCCAATAACACATGGAAATGATGCACAAGGTAGTATTTGCCCTGAAAACACCTACACAAAAGTTCTGTTCCAGACCATTGAAACATGAGACTTTTCAGCTTCTAAAAAAATAATCTGATTGTGTATTAGTTTTCTAAAAACCTAGGGCTAATAAGTAAGCACCATCTGAAGAGAAACCTTTCAAAATACTCTAATCTCTGATGCCCATTCAGCATTACCAAAATCATTCCTCAGACAACTCCTAATCAGCTGTGGGACTTTCTCCTCCTGCACTTCCACCTGTCAGTGCTGAAGTATAAGCAGAGAAGCAAACGCCTTCTACCCAAAAAGCTACTGCAATTTCTAGGTCAAATTTTGGAACCAAACATCCAAATTCAACTGATAACCATGACTCAGTGTTATATTGTTATACCACAACTGTTACTGTTGTTACACACTACAAGTCAAGAAACCCCAGAGCTTGCAGGGCCATATGTGAATCAAAACAAGTCCTTCAAAATGCCAGAAGCAGAAGCATTCCTTGTCCCTTTTCTCCCAAATAGCATATGAAAAGGTCTCCAGCTAGTCCAAACATGCCAAAACACATGAGAATGGAAAGACAACCTTACAACCTTAGGAAAAACATGTCTTCTAATAGGAATAAAGTAATGCAAGAGTGCAGAATAGTAGGAGACGCAGTGACAGAAGCTACATGGGGAATGCCAATTAGGTATTGTGAAATATATCTACTAAAGACGGGTGGTCAAACACCAGTACAGTTTGCTTAGAGAAGCTGTAGAAGCTCTGTCCCTGGAAGTAGCCAGAATTCAGCAGGCTTTAATCCTGCACACAATCTCACTTCCAAGTTGGTCCTGCATTCAGCAGAGTATCTGAACTCCAGAAGTCTCTTCCTACTTAAATTATTTAAATTGTGACTTGTCCTTAAAAGGAACAGAAACCCCTCTGTTACTGTACATGTAGGCACTCTTAACTCCACTGAGTGAAGAGAATTTCCCCTCCCAGATCTTCTATTGGTTAGTAGCAGCAATCAATAAATACCAAGCAGAAGCTCACTCCAGAACTGTATCTAGAAAACATTCTTGATTTTCTAAATCAGTTTTCTAAACAGAAGCTGCAGACTCAGGCTGTAACTGAACTGGAAAAGAACAAACCAAAACACAAACAAAAAAATCCCAAGCCAAACCCTCCACCGTTTACCAAATTTGGAAACTTTAAGAAAACTAGCAGAAATAGAGCATGTTGTTCCTGTGGTCGCTTAAAAAGACATTACATCTGCTGCAGATAATAAAGTCAACAAACAAACAGCACCTTGGCCCAGAGTCGTAACTTCAGATCTAAAACAAGTCACACTGCAACCACCTGACGCTCCACTAAGTTCAGATTTAATTTATGGAGCTTTCACACTACTATTTGAAGAAATGCAAGTATCAATCAGTCCAAGATTTCAGTCACAAAATCAATTCTCCTCCCTTCCCCATTCCTCAGCTGAAGGCTGGCACTCAGTGAACCAGACAAAAGGGAGAATAAAGTTTCCAGCACCTGCTTCAGCTTTTAAGTTTCCAATTGAAACTGCTGTGATCTGGCAGCAGGCAGTCTGGAGATGTCATTTTGCTGCTCTGTGAACGACTGAATCTCAGTACAAAAAGAATCCAAATAGAGAAATGAGTGAAAAGAGCAGCAGTGGACAAAGGAAGCCACAACATAACTTAATACGGCCGAAGAGAAAGAGCAGCTGAAGACAGTGTGCTACAAAGTACCAAGTCCCTACAGTCCAGTCCCTTATTCCCGCTCTGTCTGCCTCCTGATGGTCACTGTGGGCAATGCCCAGCAGGCATTGCTTGCCACACTTGTGACAACACTCCCTCAAAGAATGGTAAAATATGACTCAGCACTGATGTATGATTTTGAATCACTTTATTACTAGACATTACAGATCACAGTAACATTAGGATTTAAAATCTAGAAATATACATTCCTGCTGGCAGGAAGTTTCCCTTCTTTTACAGAAGGACACACAGAAAACTCAAAATATAATTCCAAATAAAAAACAGTGCAGAGAAAGAATGTCAAACACATTTATTCCTCACTATAAGAGGCTTCAAAAAGTAGCTGCAAAACTGTAACAACATACCTGCAAGCAGATCCTCCCACAAAGAGGAAATGCTCTCACTCTTAGCATGACTGCTTGCAAAAAAAAAAAAAAACAAAAAAAAAACCAAAAAAGGTACTCCCTTTAGTCTTGGTCAACAGCATAGAATAGCAAAACTCCTAAAGTGAATGCATTTTTACTGTGGTCAGAACCTCCAGACCACTATGTCAGCACTCACACTAGGTGAGCTGCACCTTCAGACTGTTGGCAGCAATGTAACTTCAGTTTAGTTTTGTCATAGCATAGGACAAAAACGGAGGGGTGCAAAAATACAGTTGTTTCAATTGTTTTAAAGAAACAAAAAAACTCCAAAATAAAATCTCCTGCACACATCCCATCAACACCCATTCTTACTTAATCCTATTTCCTTCCCGAAGACAACCACTGAGAACTAATTCTTCTTCCAGCTCTCAAGACTCCCTTGGTCACAGAAACTGCTCACTAAAATTTCCCAGAAGCTGGAGAGGCAGAAAGAAGAGTGGAGAAAGGGTTAAGCCACAGCTGGGAGAAAGTTACCCTGGAAAATTAGAACACATGCCGTGGCTGTGACTAAATTTCACACTGGTTCTGTTGAGTACAAACATCCACAACTGTGTGCATTTGAGAGAGTAGGAGAAAATGAAATGTTCCTTATATATTAGCTTCACCTGCTAGGTTCCTTCAAATGGATAGTGACATGCTCAAGGGACCAGCAGAATCCTTCAGATTCACTTCACATTTCAAGCAGAAAAGAGGTGCTGGGGGAAACAGAAGGAAGTAGTCTTCCCTTTCCTGCTCCCACATTTTTTGGAACATCCTGGAAAGCCAAGCCTATTATCTTACAGAGATAATTCTGCTGCTTAAGACTAGATGTGTCAGCATGGAAGTTACCTGAGTTGACACTTAAGACATCTGTGCCATCCAAGCACATAAAAAGAGCAACTGTACAGAGTAAACAGGGAAGAGTATGTGCACTTTAAAGATCAGCTGATTATGTTTCAAACAAACAGGCAGCACTCATCTGATCAGACATAAATACTAAGTGAAGATTAAGAATTACTAAGATAACCAGCAGACGACCATAGAAAGGTTTGGATTGGAAGAGTTCTCCGGAGGTCACCTATTCAACTAATTTCAATTAAATTCAAAGACCGTTTTGGAGTTCTAATAGGTTGCTTCAAGGCCTTGTTCAGTCAAACTTTAAAAATCTCCATGGATGGAGATTCCACTCTCTCTTCCCTTGTCCCAGTATTTAACTCTCTCTCACAAGATTTTTCCCCTTAAGTACAATTGGAATTAATCCATATTCAGGACTATGGATCTCCTGGCCCATATAAACAGCTCTGCCTTTTCTGTGATTCCTTCTTTAGGTAGTAGAAGACTGCTATTAGGTCCCACTCACTAAAGACTGTTCCATTACAGAATGGCAAGAAAACCTTTAAAAAAAAGATCTATCTTCACTGAGCTGAGAGATCTCAAGAGGGGTTATCAATACAAAAAGGCACAGAGAGGCTAGCACTTACACTTATCACCCCTAGATAATTAGTAAATAGCAATAGATCACATATAGAAGAACACTTCCTTCTCCTCAAAGCATTTTTTCACCAAACTACACAAGAAGAAGCAGAAAGCTGGTAGACAAAATATCTAAAGCAGAAGGAGGGAAATGATTACTGTCGTCTCCAAGATGCCCAACACTGTTCCAGGTAGGGACAGAAAACTTCTGCTCTGCTCTTTTCAAAAGGGGATTATAATGTGTCCTTATTTAAGAAGAAGGCCGGTAGGGAAGACCTTTGTTAACTATACTAGTCTTTATCTAGTTTATTGCCTTTATTTCCTAAATGCCTACAAAGTTCTGTTCAAATATATAAGGACTGTTCTGCAGCCACCCCTCCTTGACAGAACTAGCAAATGCAGGGTTAGTAGATTACAGTAAATCACTCACTATCCATTTCACTGCATAAACTAACTTAAAAGGTTACAAGACCCTCACAGCAAGATATTAATCACTTGCTCTCACCATGGCTACGTAACAAATGTCCCATCTGACCTTAAATACCTACTTTCACACTTCAAGTTGTCTTCATTAATTAACACACCAATTTTAAAACAAACCAAAACAAAAGAAACAAACAAAAAACCCCACAAAACAACAAAAAAAAAGCCTAAACCCATCTTTCCCCAGTGTCTTCTTCCAAGGAAATTAACCAAGACTCAACTAAAACAGCCATGATTCATCCCTAAATCATATCACATGAAAGTAAAATACTTTGCGAGCTTACTTTCTTAGGCTGAATGGCAATCAGGTGTTCATTTATATTCTTTTAAATATGACAGTGACTTGACTTCCTGTCCCAGCTATCACTAGAGCAATATATACTTGCACCTAATTTTTAAATTTCACAGATTACAGAACTGCAGTTAGACCCTACAGACCCTTATGATACATTCCTTTCTGCCTTAGAGAGGAGGGCTACCTACATTTCACTGAATGTTGTTAGATATTGGCTAAGAAACTCATGGTTTCCACACACCACGAAAAACAAACTACTTAAAAGACCACTAAGTGCCAACACAACACAGTGGAAGAAGCTCAGATTCAGGGGTGTGGGTGGGTAGCTTCCAATAATTCAAAGCATCTTGATGTGCAGTCCCCATCCCTGGAGATAGTAAAAAGCTGCCTGGACAGAGCCCTAAGCCACCAGCTCTGGGCAGCCCTGCTTAAGCAGGCCACTTGGACCAGAAGGCCTCTGGAGGTCTCTTCCAGCCTCAGCTATTCTGCTATTCTTGCAATTCTACAGACCCAATGAGAATCCAGTGATTACCAGGGGCTTCATTTTCTGCTAAATATTTCTATCCTTTAGATTCAGAGGCCCACTTGAAAAACTGAAACTTCAATGATGCCATCGAACTACTTTAAGTAACTCTAAAATTAATTATCAAAGTTGTCATGACTTTAAGGTTTTACTCATGGCTTCCAATGCTGGAGGCCATCAAAACCAGACACAGACTGAAGAGCTTATTCAGCTGCTCATTTTAAGGTACCTCATATAACATGCCAGGGGAGGGGAGAAATTACTTGAAAACATATCAGAGTGCAGTCTTCATTCTTTCACTTACGTGTGCGAATGATGATCACTGTGGCTGCTTAGCAAGTGAGACTTCAGGAGATACTAGAAACTACATTTCAAGCCATCAATATTTATTATTAACTATGCCATCAAGGAAAGTTCCTGAAGTATGTTCGATTTGGGCTATGGTGCTATTTAATTTCAGGAATTCCAGGCATTAAATAAAACTCTTAGAAAGGAGAAAATGGAACTCGTTGTAATTATCTAAACCACCTTAACAATTTTCTCCCTCAGTAACCATTACCTTCTGGGACTTTGTGGGAAGCAGTCCCTTTCATTTTCTGGTTGTCCATGAAAGTGCAAGCAGCTGCCTTGCTTATAAAGAAGCCAAGTTCTTCTGACTTTTAAAACAAAACAAAAAATTGGATTTTTAAAATTCTTTTTAATTCTAAATACTTTTAGTCAAAACACTACACATCATTTATTAACCGAATTTACAGGCATTTATTTACTTTAGAAAGTCATTGGTGGGGAGCATTGACAAAGTATTAGACCCTTTACATTTTACTTGTTACTATACA
Organism: Monarcha castaneiventris obscurior; assembly: GCA_026261815.1. Taxonomy (NCBI): domain Eukaryota; kingdom Metazoa; phylum Chordata; class Aves; order Passeriformes; family Monarchidae; genus Monarcha; species Monarcha castaneiventris. Next base: position 19,613,034 of record JAMPIT010000886.1, read on the forward strand.
AATTAATGTATAATTGCATTCTAACAGGATTCAGCTGAGTTACACCTGCTCTAACTGTAATAGTCGCTATGCCATGCTGTTACCCATTGCAAAGTCAATGCTCCTTTTCACACACAAACCCCCACAATTCTTCTTCCTCACTGTATCCTAAATAGCTCTCACAGCCACTGAACAAACATCAGCATATACAAATGTGAACTATTTGGATAGCAAGCAATGAGGATAAAGCAAAGTTTTCACAGACAAACAGAAATAACAACTGCAGTCTATTTAAATTAAAAAATAATTTGACTAGAGTATGAACAGCCACCAGGTAAACTAACAGAAAAACCTCCCTGCCTTGTCATTATTAGCCTTTTTAGAAGCAAGAACTGTATCTTGTTCTGCTCTACACTAAAATTTTAATTTCTAGTAAGTCCTAGCAGTTTCTTAGCTTTCTAGTATGTTTTTGGAGTAACAATCAACTCAGCAAAACAGAAGACATAAAACTTATAGGAGGATCCACATATTCTCTGACAGTCTGAAATTTCATTGTCTTTAAAACAAATCTTTTGCTCTGTCCTCTTATAGCCACTCAAGAACTGTAGCAGTGCTGGGGGACAGAGAGGGGCTTGGGATGAGCATACTTCATGGTCAGAGAGGAAAAAACATGAATGTTAGTAATCTGTTACTATTACTCAGTAAAATCCAAAATCTAGATAAAATAAAGCAACATAAATTTATTTAATAAATAATTAGCAGGACAACAATTATTTTGACAATCTTATAATTTTGTATCAGACAATGTTATTTCAGAACCAATGACAATCTATAACTAAAACTCCCAAATGTACAAGATCAAAACATACATTTCAGCAAGCTTCATATTTAGCATACTTTAAATTTCCTTAGCTACAACCAGATTTATTCTATCAGAAATTGTATATGGTCTCTGAAGAGTTAGTGCATGACCTTGCATCCCTTATGAGAAGTCACAGCTGTATTCCCACATTGACTGATAAAGACAACTGAACAGGCAAGCAGAGTCCCGTCCCCTCCTTGAAACAGGCCAGACATTTAAACTCACCTCACTAAAAAATTATTTGCTACATTATAATCAAACATTGCTGGCTTTCTGTTACATGGTTCAAAACAACACGAATCACACTTGAAACATCAGACAACCTCATACTCGGATCCCAAGTGACAAAAGGTAAGAAAAATCCATGAGGTGTCCTATGTCCCCTTTTAAAGGCTAACAACATAGCAACACAGATCTCAGACTGGTCTGAATTGGGTTATGTCTCAAAGAAAATTCAATTCAAAAGCAGAAGTCTTCCAAATAGGGCAGAAATTACAGGTACGGACTTTTTTTTTTTAAGGTAAGAGTACGTAGGAGTTGTAGAAGCAGCACAGCTGGTTAAAAAAGGTTTGGTTAATAAAGCTCAGGAGCAGGAAGAAGCAAAAAATATCTTGGAAAAACTACAGTTAACATGAGCAATGTATCAGACTGATACTTGGAGCAACAGGCTGGTTCACAGTTGCTCAATACTATCTGTCCTGTTGCACAGAACAACTTGTCTGTTAAACACTAATGTGATCCTAAACAGGATCTTCCAAATCTCTGCCTAGGTAAGCATTTCAACTTGAAATGCAACCTTCTGTTCTTACTATTATCGAGGAAGTCAGTAGGACAAACTGCAAGTCCTCCTTCCACAGAAATAATTCCTCTTCCATTCAAGTAGACTTCAAACATAGAACCCCATTTCTTTTTCTGAAAATTTAAGTGAAAAATAAAATATACTAATAAATAATTTCTGAATTTGTGTCAGGTACAGTTCAGCAGGCTCTGTCCCTCACACTTGTCTCTGCCTCTCCAGCCTGTAGCTCTGGTTTAAAAAATCTGCCCCTTCTCACCACATTCTGGGAAGGATAACCTGGCCACAACCCAGTTTACACCCCAACCTGTTAAGAGCTACTGGTCCAGCCATGTTGAGTCTGTATTTTCATCCTTTCTCCATGACTGAGCTAGTGAAAACATCTAAAAGAAGCAATCTCAAGAAAAGTTTCATATTTTGTGGTTTAAACTAAAAAGATTTAAAGTGCAAAGAGCAAATGATAAAGAGCTTAAAATCTTTGCATACAGATTTTAATCTTTCCTTGCCAGCTCTTACACGGCTAATTCAGCTCACATAAAGGTTTCTTAGAAGATAAGCAAAGAAACCTGTGCTGCTCACAATGCAGCGTCCTGTAGCCTGTCAGCTTTAATAGTCACTGACTAGACTGAACTTAAATCATTTCCTAAACTCTCACAATCTTCTACCTCCAACATCTAGAAATGAATCAACTTTACCTTTGATCTCTCTTCCCTACCATGTCAAAATGGGTATGTCACTAGGGCTGAGGTCAGGAAGTCATCCCCTCAGAGCTATATACACAGACACTACTTGCCCAGACCACTCTTTTCTGCTCAGTTGCCTTAAACAATCCTTTCTTAATCAAAACTAGTAAATACCCCATCAAAAACAATTCCACAGAGACCTCTATCACACACATAAGGAAAAAAGACCGCCTATTTTTCCAAACTGTTGCAACAGAAACCTCTGTTATTTTGAAATAGCAGGCTAATGCTCATTAGCTTAGTACTAATTAACTGTCTCTCTATTCTACACCTCAAATGTTTGCAGAGGGAATGTTAACTGGCACCCTGCATTGGGAGGGTCAGGCAGACAATGAAGACAATCTGCTGTCTCCTCAGTACAGCAAGGAAGCTGAGCAATTTCTGCTGTTGAGTGCAGCATATAAATGTAATCAAGCTCCCCCATTCTACTAATTCTATTTTGTAAGCCTCATTTAGGCTGTGGTTACCGCTTGGCACATGCTGTGTCCAGCCGAAAAATAATTTCTACTAATCCAAAAAAGGTAAACTCCATTGAACCATATGATAAGTATCCCTTGCACTCCTGCTTCTTCCTAGCCTGTCCTGCAATTGTGTCCCAATCTGCCAGCATTAACACAGATACACAGCGGTATTTATTTGATGCCTATTCCACCAAGCTGTATTCACACTAAATCCTCCATGTGTATTTAATAAATCACACTAGTTAGGTGGGGAGGATTAGTTCCAAGTCACCTAATGACTATATCATGAGCTGCAGTATTAGAGGGATTAATATTAATCTTAGCCATTTCAATTCACTGCGAGAGGCCAGTCCCCGCTCCAACAGAAGCCGCAGCAGGCAGCACAAGAAATTCTAAACAAGAGCATGAAGATTAATGAGGGCTTCCTCATTCTGCCTGTGAGTCTTCTTTACCAGGATACAGGGCAGCGAATCCCCAGCAAAGACAGGCTCATAAATAAACACACAACACCACAAATACTTTGAGCAGCTGAGCCCAGCACAGAGTTGTTTTCACTCGCTATCTGCTTCTCCTGTAACCCACACCTCCAAGCACACTCAGGAATTTGAAAGGCTTGCAGAGCAGACGATTTGTTTTCTTTCACTTAAAAGCACACACCTCATTACTCATAATAAATTACTCATTTTAAACGAGCTTGTGGAACTAACAGCTACAATGAGCTGTGTTCAGAGGATGAGAGCAGCACGGGAATTTGAAAGGATAACTCACTGCAACTGAGGTTAAAAAGGATGTCAGACTCCAACAGATTTGACTGCTTTACTCTTGGCAAGAATAATCACTACAAGCAGAAAGAGTTTTTAAAAATGGAGAGAAAGCCATTCATAAAGAATTCATGTTAAAGTGAAGCATAAAAATGGACAGATACAAACAGATTTTCTGAGGAAGTGCTGCACTCCATAGCCCCAGCAAAGGCCCCATGTAAGGGTCTTGGCCTGACTTCACTGATAGTAAAGAATATAAACCCCAATTACCGGCATAAAATTCCAGAAGTTCAGTTTTGGTCTACTGCAGATTTAGATGCAGTTAAGTGTTGAAAAAGGAGTAGCCTTTAACAGCTCACAGTTAATTCAGAGCACCACAGAACAAGCAAGAGTCAGTCCAACAGCTGCATTCTGGAGACTAGTCAGTAAAAACGTCACATGAAAAAGGGGGAGTTGAGTCAGCAATATTTTCTGCCTTCACTGAAAAACTCTAGACCCTTAAAAAAAAAAGACAGATCAGTTTAAACTGGAGCACAGGCCTGTCACAAGCTATTAACAGCTCAGCAGGTCCTCTAGGCACAACGGCAGCCTCAAACTCAGTGCAGATACAGCACAGAGCTGAACAAAGTACAAGCACTTGGAAGCAAGTGGCTCACAGACGATGGAACTACATCAGATCACTGCATTAAACATGACAGAGAAAAAGCCTTGAATTTGTGTTACACTAAAATGGGAGTGACGTGAGGGACTGGTGCCAGTTTATCCAAGTTTATGAACTTAACACAAGAAAACAGAGAAAGTGGAGTCACATCACATGCAGCTGAGCAGAAGAGAAGGGATCCATTAAGTGAATCGTCCACCCCTTCCTGAGGCAGAAGAGACCAGAGATGGAGTTGACATTTTCTGTATTTGTAAACAATCTGCTGTTTTTTCACATGAGAAATATCTGGCAGCAAGGAAATGCTCAGCTCACATTTTTACACCTGTTTGTCTTGTTTGGTTTGGGGAGTTGTTTGTTTCTAAGGAAAGGACAAAGAAGGAAAATTTAAGATTTAAGGAGGTGCAATGTGCACAGGTTTTACACTCCATTAGCCCTCAGCAGTCAAAGAGCTGAAGTCCCAAAGCACCTTTTTAAAGGTAAAGGTATGCTACAGCCATGCAACTAAAGCCATTTCAGATGCTCAGGGAAGGGTTTTTTATGGTGGCCAGCTGTTCTGGAATGCGTGAAACATTTTATATTCAAATTGTAAATATCACATATAGGCAGACCACTGAATGTATTTTTTTGGACAAGTAACCAGACAGACAATACAGCCACATATATGTTTAAATGTTTTTAACTCTAGAAGGGCTTATTTAAAAATTGACATATATTGAGTTTGATACTTAAAACTCCACAAAACTGAACTCTAAATCTCGCGATTTAAAATTATTATTAAAAACAGCAAAACAAAAAAGTCTGACGGTTTTAAGCCATCCATGAACACCATTATGGTTTGTCCAACAACAAGGTAATATCTGCCAAACTTCTAACACTGCAAGAGGCAAGAGCACTTGAAATGTTTTCATCTATGCACACCCTTAATATTGAATGTGCAACCTCGAGTACCAGCCAAAAGAAACAAAGTAGTAAACCTTATAGTCTTGTGATCAAGTGGAAGCCATTAGTCATCTTTTCACATTTACTCTAGTCCAATCCAAAATATGTACTCAAAAACCTGTAGTAGCTCACTTACAAATTCTATTTCTGATTCTCTTAAAGAAAGCCTTCTTCATCAAATTTACTTTTAGCAGCCAGGTTTCAGTAAAAGCCAGCCATCCAGCCTGCAGCTTGCTGTTTGACCTGTGAAAGCTCTAACTGGTAACTTAGTTTACACAATGTTGTGAGAAAAAAAACTAGTTTTCTTCTATCTCGCAAGTTTCATTTCCAGAAGTGTCTGGTCTTCATAAATCAAAAATACCTAAATATTATTAAGCATTAAACACCTTTTAAGTTTATTTGTTTTCTGGGTTTCTAGGGTTTGGGGGGAGGGGTACTTTTTAAACGCAGAAAGGCAGACATGGAAAATAGAGCCTTCTATACTCGAGCTCCACTTACTGCTGTTGAGAACATAATTTGTAACTTTTACCGTATTTTACAAAACCAATAAAAGTAAACTCTGCTAACAGCTTCAGAAAGAGGACAGATGGAAGGGTATTTTTAGTGCTTTGGCAGGGACAAAGACAGTCCCAGTACCAGACATTCTTGTAGTGCTAACAGGCTGCAAAACCCTCATACGAAAGATGCTATTCAGACCTGTGGACACTGTATAAATATAGGCGTATGTGAGAACTATTTCTGTGCACGATAGCAAATTTTTCCTCCCCATGAAGTCCTCTATAGATGAAGCCATTCTGCCTGCTGCTGTGTCCACAGTCCATTCTGCACACAAGGTCAGGCCCATCCAGTGGAGCTGCATCAGTCTCCTGGAATGCTGAAGTCCACATATTTGCCATTCAACATGAAAACTGCTTTTCAAGTTCAATCAGCTATAAATGTTGCTTTGTTTTAATTTTCCACTGAACTTCCTGGAACCCATTATCAGACTGTCAGGGATGTATATTTAGCAATGGCAACACGGCCTCTTTGCCGCTGCCCCACTGCTCATGTCACCTCCAATAAACAGAAAAACAATCCACCAGCAAATGACATTTTTTGCAGACTATTTACCGCCAGCATGAGGTAGTGGGTGAAACTGGAAGTGCATGGGGAAGCCTTTATCCATTTAAAGGATATTAAAAAAATAAAAATAAAAAAAAGTTTAAAAAATCATCAAGGGACCCCTAAGGAGAGAGACAAAAGGGAACATTCATTTACCACTTACACATTAAGTCTCGTCTACTGCCCCAAGCTAGTACTCACAAGGCTTAGTCTAAATGAAAAATGTTTGCAGAGAAAACCTTACTCAGTGGAAATCCTTGCCTCCAACACCTCTAATGGTTTAAGTTTCAGAGCGCTTTTAAATAGTCATTTACAAAATGACTGCATTTGCATACATGATTATTCTTATGTAGTATTGCTCAAGTACTAGAGCTTGAAAAAAATAAAATCATAGAATCGTTTGGGTTGGAAGAGACCTTAAAAATCATCTAATTCCAACCCTCTGCCATGGGTAGGAACTCCTTCAACTAGACCAGCTTGCTCAAAGCCCCATCCAACCTGACCTTGAACACTCCCAGGGACTGAGCATCTGCAAGTTCTCTGGGCAACTTGTACCAGTGCCTCACCATCCCCATAGTGAAGAATTTCTTCCTTATAACTAATCTAAACCTGCCCTCTTTCAGTTTGATGCCATTCCTCCTTGTCCTACAGCTACATGCCTTTGTCAAAAGTCCCTCTCCAGCTCTCTTGTAGACTCCCCCATAGGTACCGGAAGGTGCTGTAAGGTCTCCCCAGAGTCTTCTCCTTTCCAGGCTGAACAGCTCCAACTCTCCCAGCCTGTCTTCATAGGAGAGGTGCTCCAGCCCTCTGAGCATCTTTATGGCCTCCTCTTTAAATTGCTCCAAGAGGTCCACGTGCTGCTTATACTGGGGACCCCAGAGCTGGATGCAGCACTCCAGGTGGGGTCTCACAGAGTAGTGGGGCAGAATCCCCTCCCTCAGCCTGCTGGCCACACTGCTTTTGGTGCAGCCCAGGACAGAGTTGGCTTTCTGGACTGCAGGTGCACATTCTCCAGGTCATGTCAAGCTTCCTGTCAACCAATACCCCAAGTCCTTCTCCTTCTCAGGGCTGCTCTCTATCCACTCTCCTCCCAGCCCGTATTTGTGTTTGGATTGCCCCAATCCAGATGCAGGACCTTGCATTTGGCTTTGCTGAACTTCATGAGGTTCACACCAGCCCACGTCTCGAGGTCTGTCAAGGTCCCTTTGGATGGCATCCCTTCCCTCCAGTGTGTTACCACATCATGGAGTTTGGTGTCATCAACAAACTTGCTGAGGGTGCACTTGATCCCACTGTCCACGTTGCCAACAAAAATGTCAAACAGCACTAGTCCCAATACCAATCCCTGAGGACTTTGTCACTGACAACTGAGCCACCTGTCACCAGTCTCCACTTGGACAGCGAGCTGTTGACCACAACTCTTCGAGTGCAACCATCCAGTCAATTCCTTATCCACTGAGTGGCCCATCCATCAAATCCATGTTTTTCCAGATAAAGAGGCAGGGATGTCATGTGGGACAGTGTCAAACACTTTGCACATATACAGGGAGATGACATCAGTTGCTCTTCCCTTATCCTTAACACTGGAACCCCCTTGTAGAAGGCCACTAAATTTGTCAAGCACAATTTGCCCTTAGTACAGCCATACTGTAACCAATCGCATCCTTTTTTTTTCCATGTGCCTCAGTTTAGTTTCCAGGAGGATCTGCTCCATAATCATGCTGGGCACAGAGGTGGGACTGACTGGCTTGTAGTTCTCTGGGTCTTCCTTCTTCAACTTTTTAAATATGGAGGTTCAAGACCATCTAAGGAAGATGATGAAGCCTGGTTCACCCCACTGTTGAAACATTGCCTTATAGAGAAGGTTTCTCACACCTACTTTGCAAAGTATATTTAACAACGTCAACTACTCTCAAAAAAAAAAAGTCATCAGCAACTAAGAAAGGAACATAGATAAAAAACTCAAACAGCTAATGGACTAGAGTACACCTGTAGGATCTTTTATGATAGATGGCAATTTGCATGAATAAATAAGAAAAATAACGGCAATTCGAAGAATTTCATACAGAAAAGGAAGTCTGCTTCAAGAAACCAAAGTTGCCCAGATAAAGTAATGAAAACCCTTGATACAACTAACACCGGCATGCAACTAAATCTAGGGTGTGAACCATTATCTGAGCCTTCCATTCTTCTGTTTATGGTAATCTTGTATGAGACTTGAAAACAAATACTGCTTTAAGCCTGTAGAGATGCATAAATCCAGGATCTGAGATTTTACCTTTCTATAGATCTAACCATTATGTTCTGCACTGGGAAAATATATAGGGCATACACATGCTGGCCATTTCTAACTTCTACTCTGTCTGAACAACTAAAGGTTTAGATAACCAATAACTGAAAAGCACTGAATGAAAAATTTCAATCTTTTTCATCAATTTGGACCACTTTGAATCCTACATTAGTCAGAAATGTATCAAAAATCTCTCTTCAACTTGGTACATCAACACCAGAATTACCATTGTTGCATGCTGAAACATGCCAGTTTTTAGACTGGTTTGTTGGAAGAGTATTCACCAGTACTATGAGCACAGATAAACCAAATACATAAAGCAAGGAAGTGCCCCCTATCCACTGTAAGCACAGGCAGTCTCTTTTCCTTTCTCTCCTATTCAGTTGCTCCATGAGACTTCTCAAGAATCCTCACTCAAACCAACGGGCATCCTTCAAAATGCACACATGGAATTAAAACTATATGACAAATGGTACGAAAAAGGGCAAGAAAGAGACAGTTGCAACAAAAGAGAGCAATGTAAAAGAAAAACAGCTTTCCAGCCATCCCAAATCCATCAGCTGGCAGCTATAAGACAGTGACCATCAAAACCTGTCCCTTTGCAGCCACAAAACCTTTGCAACATAAAAGGCCAGCGAAAGTTTGCAGAGCAGTACACTGAATTCCTTCTCCTAAGGACAACTTCAAACAGGAATTGTGGCTGCACAATTACTAAACAATTGACCAAACGACCATATACAACAGCTTAAAGCAAAATTTGCACAGCATTTTAGTACAACAAACTACTCAGCAGCTTCCTGCCACAAACAGCAATGGGTAGAAATCAACTAACAAAACACCTTTTTTATTAAAGCTGTGATTTTATATTTACTGCCTGTTCTTCAGAGGCTAAAATATTTTCCCACTATTTTCCATCAGACCTAATTACAGAAAAATAACCAAAATTTGAAAATTTTGTAGTCTGAGGTCACTTAAATAAAATATAACCTACCAGACAAGAAAAACAAACCCTAAACTTGTGAATTGCATAAAGGTAGACTAAAGGGCAAAAGTCTATTTATAACTGGACAAAGAAAGGTGTCATCCTCTAGGGACTGCGACAAGCGTCTCCCTGAAAGCAAGCTCTTGTGATACCTAGATGTTAGCTCTGCTATACTTGCTTTACATACTTCCTCTAAGTAGAGTAAGTAATGACTAACTCCTGCTGCGAAAGGAGGCTGAACAGTAGGAATCAAACTCCCCAAAACTCAAACTGAGGACTATGAGCCTGGTGATTTCATTAACAGTTAAAGAATGACTCAGTGCTTACAAGAACTTTTTATGAGCAGGTATTGGACACTGGAGAGGTGCACACAGCACCAATGGCCATCCATCTCCTCTTCAGAGAGCTGAGCACGGCCGACTGTTTTCCACCTCTGAAAAACTACCTAAGAATGACTGTAATAAATGTGTGGCTGCAAATACTTTAAAAACAGAAAAATTAGATGAAACAGCCATTAAACACTAACTTATCAGTAAGTGGAAACTCCACAACCCTAAACACAAATACCCATCAGCCTAATTTTAAGCAAATACTTGGCTGCTCTCAGAACAAGGGTAATATAATATAAGCTTCTCGGGGCTTAAATTTATGACTCTACACAGCACCTGGCATGCTCAGGCCTAATTTCTAACTGGGTTCTTTGAATGTTGTAACAAATCAAGTACCAAGAACATCCATCAAAAACATATATAACATGGTAAAGGAAGAGCCTTATAAATATGCAGATTCAGTGCAGCCAGATTAGTAAATGGAAATTCTACATGAACTCTGCGAGGAATCTCTTTCCACCTTTCAGATAATTTATAGCTTAATGTCAGCTAAACATAGTAACTAATCCCATTTGTCCACTGAAAGTAAATTCTTGGCGGCTCTTCCAACGTCATTGCAGACATTGCTGTCAATCCCCAAACTGTGGCCTGACCAATCAAAGTGTCAGCACTTACCTGCTGCTCAACACTTCAGACACATGGGCTGTCATATCAGTCAGTGACTGATCAGGCGCAGAAATCAGATAGAGCTTTCTCTTGACAACCAGGTATGACTGGAGTCCAAGTTACACACCAGTCTCCGAAGCCTAACCAGTGCATGCTCACGTTAGTAGGAGGCAGCTTTACTGTTTACAACAAAGCTGCCATCATCTCTGCAAATCCTTGGTGAGAACAGGCCAGGGACAACAGCAATAGATGCAAAAAACAATGTCATCGTCCTTTTCTGTGTGTAAGTGGTTAAGTTTAAAAAAGACAAACAACCAGTCCAAGGAGCAAAAGTTTTCTGTAGACTCACAGAAGAAGTAAAAAAAACAAGGAGAAAGAATGACCACCTTGAGCCTGAATTCCCACTACAAAGTCTAAACCCAGCAGTGAAGAAAGGAGCCATTCTTGAAATAAGACTGGTCTCTCTCCAAACACACTTTGATTTTTAAACCAAGTGCAATATATCGACTGAAAAGTGATAGCAGAAACAAAATGGTATTACTAATCTTACAGAGGTTACTGAGTAGCTGAGAAAGAATTTCAGTTTATACCTGTGCCTTTGGAGGTTCAGAAGGTAGGCCTGAAATTTAAATCCAGCATGGGCATCTTTTTTCAGCCACCTCCTTCCCTGTCCTTGGCTGCATATGAATCAATGAATGAAAAGTATTTTAGAATTTATATTTAGAATTTTAGATGCTTCCAGCTTTCTGTCTTTGCAAGGTGGGACTACATACAAGTCATCTGGCACGCTCATCTATCGGGAAGAAGACACAGTCATTTTGCCAGGACGCCACTCCCTCAGCGAATCTGCAGCCCCGAGGCAACAGTGAGCAAATGCTGGTGAGGAGGTGTGACACCGTGCTATTTCTAGCTCACACCAATCACTTCAACACAAGCAACTCGGCCCCAGTAAAACAGGCCCAGCCATTCCAGTACTAAGTTTATCAGTAATAATGTCAAAGCCCCACAAAACTTTTCTTCCCATCACAAGTGCAAAAAGCCTATGCCAGGATGACCTTAGATTGTTTTTAGCTCATGAGTCAAGTTTGCCCAGTGTTGTCATCTTCTAATAGAGAGCATGAGCCGGACAGCAGGAAATTACTGCAGAAGCCACAGCTGTTGCAGAGTCCAGTCTTCATCTTCCAGCCATGAGAACTGCTCCATTTCCTTCTTTGATCAACATGCCCAATGACTAAAAATGCATAGTGCCCCAAACCTGCTACTAATAAAGAAATTTCCACCATTCACATCTCTGCTTTGCTTGAAGGCAAAGAAAGTCTGTGAAAGAACTGTTAACTTCTCCAGCTCAAGTACTTACATACTTGCTTCTCTAGCATGGTGCATTCACAGTGCTACACCAACAAACCATGGTCAAAAGGCTCAGAAAAGTTCAGTACAGTCCAACAGAATATAATACAGAATAACAACTGTTCCTTATAACAGAAATACTTCAGAATAGAAGTGACTGACTGCAAATCCACAGTGCCACAAAGAATTGATGCCTTTGAGAATAATAACATTATTACAGGCTCTCTAGATTATATTAAAAAAAAAAAAAGTTACTAAATTCCTCTGCCCAGAACACTCTTCCAGTTTCTTCCTCTATACAAAGAAAATCACAGTCTCAGAAGAAGAGGGGAGTGGAGAAGCACAGGTGTGTCTGAATTTCATTTTAATCTCCTGTTTTTAGTTCTCTATTTGGTTAAGTTAAAATATAAAATGAAAAGTAAAAACTGCCAGTAAGGAAATCTCTCATTTCAACATACTTCAACAGGCCACATAGAAAAAACTAGCTTTGCAGTTTGACACCACATTAGATCTAAAAGAAACACAGATATAAATCCTCAGGGTGTGTACCACAGAGTTTCTAAGAAACCCTGGAAAGTTAATTCTGTGCTTCAATACCCATACCTGTAAAGTAGAAGCAATGTTTCCTCTCTCTGCTCAGAGCCTCTTTAAACTGAAAGATTTATGCATGCTCAGTGCTTAAAAACAACTGGCTTAACCATATGTGCAGCTTCTGAGAGCTATAAAAGTATGGATAATACTATTAAAATGAATATGCTAAAGCAGTAGCTCTCACTGATTTAATCAACAGAGTACAATTACTCACCAGATTGCTATGAACTATTTTCATTGAAATCACTGTTGAATACAGTCCTGCATCTATTACAAACCAGTAAGTGTTGCTTTTCAGACTCCCAATGTACTATAACCAAAAATATGAGAACAAATGGACTCTACTATATTGGAGCTGATTGCAACTCCATAACTTGAACAGCATGAGGGAGGACCTTTGCTCAGCAGATGAACTCCTTTTCTATATAGTTCCTTTCTTCAAATGCATAAATGGAGGAATAACTGTTCTGATAAGGAAAACAACTGCCTCACAGTTTAAGTAACTACTTAAAACAAAAAAGCTAGGGAAAAAAAATCCCTTAACCACTTCATGTGCATTATTTTTATCTAAATATTCCCCAGTAACTGGAAATAGGGGGAAATTCTTCCCAATTATTCTGCTCCCATTAGCCTATAAAAATCTGCAGCTGAACCATGGTATGAGTAATAAGTAGTCCTAAAAATCAAAGCACTACTTCATTATTCAGAAGCAGAACTGCTTGGATATATGCCGAAGAAGTAGAGAATCTGTTCCCCAGTTCCAGTTAAATCCCTCTAGTATTCAAGAAGAGGAGGCATTCAGTCCTCTTTGCAAACAAAATGGACATCACAGGAAAGAATTAATGTAGAATTTGAGGACCCACCAATACCTACTCAATCACCTCTTTTCTAAGCGAGAGCAAGGGATACAACCTAATGAATAAGAATGAGACATTCATTAGGGTTTTGTTTACACATTACTATTCAATACTAACTTTCAAAATGAACAATGATAAACAGAACAAAGATAATCTATACATGGTATTATGCAGAAAAGCTGCTGCGCTTTAAAATCACCTTCTTCCTTAAAACAAATTTACATTTAAAGTATGGATAAATTTTTAGTGGGGAGTAAAGTGATTGCTTACAGAAAGAGCTCAGGGTGGGAGGAATTACTTGCACACAATACAACAATAGTGCAAAGATAACAGAAAACCGGGTATTTTCATGCATAAATAAACATATTATTGTCGTACCCTTTGCATGACTTGCATTTGAACATCTAATTTAACAATAATCTTCAGAAACTCTAGGAAGAGTGGAAAAAACAACACCTGTAGAATTCTAATTTGAGGGCAAAAGTACATACTCATCTTTACTTTTATACATTGTCCTTCATCTCACACTTTCCCTTTCATTACTTAGTCTGCCTACCAATACATGTTCGGTGCTACAAAACAATTTACTGACACTCAAGACTAGAATGAAAACTTATTTCTATTGCCTGCAGGCTGTACACAGGCAAACCACTGATTCAGTCTAGCAAAAAAAAAAAAAATTAAATTAGGAAGGTACCCTTAATCAGTACCAGGACTGCTGGCCTCAGTCTCTCTTCTCTCTCCTCCACTTCATAATGCCTATTATCTAACTGAAAAGGAAAACTTTGATCCTAATGGTTTCCGACACCTGATGAGAATAAAGAAACACAAAGGGACCTGGTGATGTGTTATTTAACGCATGATTGTTTTAATAGGACTGTCTAATTTTTAGAGGCACAGGGCCCATATCCAATGCCCCTTGCAGCAACCCATCAGCTATTTGCCACATTCCATTCACCACATCACATGATTGCGTTATTGGCAGTTCCTGAAGGTTAGTTTAATCAACTTTTGTATACTACGATAATTTCCCGGGTTAGAAAAGGTTAATTAGAGGCAGAGCTAAGAGCAGAACAATTTGCTATATTTCAACATTACGAAATTTTTACTGTTCACAAAAACCTGAGCTAAGTATGAATTACAACCAGTTACACAGTATTACTGTATTTTTCAACCTTGTGTCTCTCAATGTGTTACACATTGGTGTTCTTAGCCTAATTTTCTCAAATGTGAAATTGAAGACACAGACTGACAAGGTGATTTTTCTAGCTTCCATTCCTCTAAATATGAATTCACCTAAATATCTTTTTGGCGGGTATATCCAAATCCTTTAAATCAACATGTAATTTCTGTGTAGAAGTGGGCTGCTCAAGGAGAGCACCTGGTACCTCCTGTAACAGGTTACCTCCATTGCTGAATCCATCCACAGCTCACACTGCAGAAGTTTCAGGTTACTAAAGGACAACTTCTTTTTTAAAGCCTTTGTGTCTAGTTTAGCTAGATTTCCTATCACCAAGTTTGAAAAAGTAATGTTCCATTAGAACCCAACTCAGCTCACGACAAAACTCCTACATCTCCATTTTTAATCAATTCCAGTGTAAAGAAGCTTACTGATAAATTCTCAGAAATCCATTCATACTTGTTACCTTACACATTCACAGAGCTTCTTGTCTGAATTTCTTGTCACAAAGGAAAGCACTTCAATGCTAGCCTTCATTTTTAAACTTAGCCTTAATGAGGAAATGGGAGTTAGTATTTGTCCTGACAAAGCAGGCATGCTACAATTATTTGGGGTTGAAGGGGAAGGAGGCACTACTAGATCAGACAATTGTTTTACTTGCAATGGTAAAGTAGTAAAATAAGTGCTCTTCTGACACAAACTCGTCCCATATTTCAGTCTTTAGACTGGATTTTCCTATCAAGAAAATAAAGGCCCTCCCATCATTGCTCCCTCCTCAAGGTAGTTCATATACAAGCTTCAAAAACTTAAATGCCAAACTGTGAACAGGAAAATCCTTCCTGTTCTGTAAAAGAAGTAATTCTCCAGGCAGCCGGTAGAGCAGTTCTCCTTACCACCAAGACTAATTCCTTCATATCATGATAAAAACCAAAATCCATCATTAAGTAATCTGCCTGATAAATTCCATACCTGCTATTTCAAATACTGACTGCTCAGATACCATCAACCACTCTAAATCCAAGGGATTTAACTAAAAATTGTGAGAAAGACCCTCAGCATGAACTAAGAATGATGAAGCCAGATTTGGTTATCCAAGAAATTATTAGCCTTCACGAATGCTAGAATTTGTTTGCTATAACTAACAGCAGATGAAATACAAGTGCCATCCAGAACCAGGGGATACACAATACAGCAAAAAGTCACATTTCCTTTCTGATGCAGGGAAGCAGCCAGCTAAGGTTAAAATGCGTTATAGAAGAACAAAGTTCCTGTTTCCCCACTGCTTCACTCACCACAATCAGAATTACTACCACTCTGATTTATTCTACCACCAAAGCATCACACAGCAGTCCAAGTGCCAAGCAATTGCCATTCAGCCTCTTGCAAACCCTACAGGTCAGAGTTAATCCAGCTATCCAGCAGCTACAGTTCAGAAGCTGGTTTTGTATCCTACACAATGCTTCTGTCAACACTCCAGAGACCCCAAACCTGATTAATTACATTTGCCTGGGACCCTCCATCCACCCAGCATATTGTTGAAAGCTGTTGAAGTAGGGCAACAGTTGCAACCTTCTTCACACCAGGCATCAACCAAACTTGTCATTCCTTGTTTAAAGTGCCATTAACTGGCCAGATTTACAGCTCCTAACCAGCAGCTCAGAAGCAGCGCCTTGTAATGACTTCTACTAATCACTGTAATTTCCCTCAAGTCTCGTGGAAACTTGGGAGTCTTTTGCTCCTTCCAGTCTGGATTACACAGATAACAACATTTCATCCCAGCCACAAGTACTTCAAAGCCCACAAAGGGACCAGAACTGTGTATTTGTCTCTGATTCGGGTAACATGAGCAGCAGCAAGAATTATGCTATCATTTCAATAGTTTGAGTTATGTACAGAAATCAAATGCTCAGTCATTAAAAAGCCTGAATTAAAAAAAAAAACAAACAGAATAACAAAACAAACAAACCCACTAGCACCCCCCCCAAACCCAAAGCAAACAAAAAAAACCCCACAATAAACCCCAAACCTTTAAATTTACACCTTCCACGTTACCTGATTGGCTAAAAGAAAATTCACTACTATCCTTTCTACACCTGGGAATTTCTCAATCCACGAATCCTGGAACATCCTTTAAACAACAACGTACACCATATTTTTCTTTACAGACATCTATTACTAATAGAATGGATTCATTAACGTGATTCAACATTCAAAAAGGAAAATTACAAGATGTCCTTCAAATGTCTTCAATAGATGCATGACATCTCCAAACAGGTGAGAGATGTGACCAGGAAGAAGGTGATAAGTCACATCAGGCAGCCTCTGAAGTTACTTAAACACCAAGGAAACCTTCCTATTGGTCTTTCAAAGGGCAGTAGGCAGGGATGTCATCCCAAACATTTTCCAAGAAAGGCAACAGGAAAAAGTTACTCAAAAGAGATGAATTATGTATCTCATTGAAATAAATTGCATCCCACTTTCTAACACATTAACAGATTAACCCTTTATGCTTCCAGACAGCTCATTATCCATGTAGAAATCTTCTTCTCACCCATGGCTTATTTCAAGTTACATCTGGCCTATATTACCAGCATAATCAAGACTCTGCAGGCCAGGTTATCTATACAAAAGGCAATTACCTCTTGTTTTGTTTTAATTTTATTCATGCCTTTTTAGTTAGCTGTTACCTTAATGCCTGCCAAATGGCTTTTCCCACCATTTTTCTGAGGCTCCTGAAAGTTGGGTGGACTGTATTTAAATTGATCATTGAAAAGAAAAAAAGGAAAAGCCTCTGAAATACCAAACTATCTTAATGCAACCACCAAGGAGGACAAGCTTTATGCACTTTACTTTCCTTCCCTCTCATTCTGACTGATTAAGCGTGACCTCGTGTTTAAAATTGCTACTCAGGTCAAACCCTTCTGAAGGCCTGGCTTGCCTATAAAGCACCAAGGTTAATCTTCAACAGATTCCATTACAGTCCCTTCAGCTATTCTAGCAATGTTGTTTGAAGACGCTTCCTCCACAGACCAGGTCTTTTTCCAAGGTGGTGTTAGCTGTCTTGTTATTTTGAGAAAGCAGACTGTGTCCTTTTCTTCAGCCCCCATACACAACCCTTCTCATCCTGAACAATATGGAACGCAATGCAGGCTTTGCCTGCTCCAAGAACGAGGGGGATAAACGCAGCCGTACAGTCACTAAGCACAGAGACAAGCAGGCTTGCTTTTGCTGGTGGCTCATCCTTGCCTACCACATCATTTCACTTAGCAGCCAAAAGCCATTTGCACAGGAGAGTTGAGGAGTTAACACATTATTTAAGTAGTTGCCAAAATGCTTCTTCATTAGCCAGCCTTTAAGCATCCTCACTTGGCTAGCAGACAGCATAATAAAATGCTTTTGACCATCACCTTTCTACTTCAGAACACCAAGCTCAAGGATGAAATAGTATTCTAGTGTCGAGGTCAGTCAGAATCAAGACCTTTCTTCTAAACAGTAGCAACAGGCACAGCCTCAGAGGTCAGTCCCTGGGGCTCCAAAACAACTGTTTGCCACTCTCATCATTGCCAGTCTCATGACACTGAGAACTCTGCAAGAAGCAACCAGCTAAGTCTGCACCTACTAGCCAATTTAAATTTAACCCAGTACAGAAACTCTTGGCTAGCTGTAGAACATTTCTAGAGAAGTGTTTTTGTGGTAGCTTAAAAGAAACCCATATTAATATTAAAGCTAGCTGATAGTGATCTGTGCTAAAATATTTGACATTTTTCTTTATTATTCCCCAGCACCAGATCCCAGTCTAACTATTTCTGCTGTCTTAGGCATGTTAAATCCAGTGATCATGCTAAGTCACAAAAACAGCTCTGTAAACTCTCCTCCCTGCCCCAAACTTTTGCATCAATAGACAAAAAGCACACAGGAAAAGCATCCTTGAAGTTATGTACACTGTGTCACCAGCTGTGATGGAAAGGAACTGTAAGATACAGATTGTGAATATACTGCATATCTGCACTGTGTGAGGCTGGATTTTGTATCAGCAAAATTTGGCATGACCGCCACTAACAAAATGGCCTTATGCATAACTCTACACAAAACATGGTATGTAAACTGAACGACTTTTGGACATCCAGCAACAGATATCATACACATATATAAATCCAGTGTCAGTGGTTAGTGTCACAGTTCTTATTCCCAGCTAGCACAGATGCGCTGACAGATGTAAACAGCATAGGTAAAATTGAGGTGCAGATAGACTCACTCTGGAGAATCCTGCTGTAATGAAATAAGAACTAAAGATTCTGCCCAGCCTAGACTTTGCAGCTGTCTGTTCTACCTTCCTCCAAAACCATCAACTGCTACAACAGACTCAAACAAAGCAAACATATGGCCACTCCCCAGCCACCTCAGTATGAAATCCAACAGATGATAAAAAGGTACAACTCCTGACCATTGTCCCAATGTAGAGAGATTTTTTAAAATGGGTAATTACACAAGAACTCCACCCTGCCAGCATAGCATTTTGCTTATCACAATGATTTACAATATTGTATAAAACACCACAGTATGACCTGCCAGATCTCATCTGTCAACTGCTTTAGTCTACAGAAGTTAGTCTGGGCAAGAAAAGGAACTTCCCACTCCTAAACCTTTTCTCTTCACCCCCACTGAAGAAAGGTAAGGATGAGAACTTCACAGCTACTGATGACACTATGACTAGCTCTCCAAGAAGCAAACCACTGTTGAAAACCCTTATACAAAGGGGATACAATACCCAGTCTTCATTCACAACCCAAAGATCAACAGCCCATCACATAGCTTTTTCAAAGCTGAGCTGCATGTAAAACCAAAATATAAATAGCTTCAAGAGGATTTAACAATGCAGACTCCGTTACTTCATTGACTGGATCAGAACAGCAAAGGCTCAAAAATTTTGCTGTTTCACCAGAAAGGACCAGTGCTAGATGAGCATGACCACACACACAGCTCTTCAGCCTTGAGCCCTATGCCCAGGAGCACCCAGGGCAAGATGCAGGACACTGCTGTGCAGCTCAGAGGACACCAGTGACCCTGTGAAGCCTGTCCACTGAGTGACACAAAGAGATGAAATTTCTACCATGCATTCCCTGTGCAGTGCCAAGGGTTAACATTCAGATGGCAGATTCAGTTTCGAGAGATACATCTCTGAACTGAATTTAGGTTCAGAAGGCTTGTACTGAGCTTTATGTGCTTCTGAATTCTGGGGTAACTCTTGCTCACTAAACACTGGTATTTGTATGAATAAAAATGAAGGGATTTAACAAATCTTGTTCCTGCACACAGTTGTCAAAAAAATCTGACCTTTAGAACAGGAAAAAGAGGGGGGATTTAAAGGTTTAAAGAGGAGGTAGTGGCTGCCTGATGTATAACAAACCTTTGAAAAATTATGAACCAGTGAAAATCCCCTACAGGTCCCAACAAAATGTGTCCAATTTGCATTCCTGCAAGTCTTCCATACACACCACTCTTTGCCTGTGTGTACACAGGCAAATAAATCCCTAGGAATAATACAACTGGGACCTGAATCTGATCTCTGATATATTATTGCTCCAGAGTTCCATTCCAACCTTCACAAATGGCTTTTTTTGTTCCAGATAACTAAATCAAAGCAGTCCTGATAAGCTTTCAAAGCAGGGAATGTGAGGAATGGTTTAATGAATGTTACAACTCAACCTATTACAGACTACAGAGCATTACAGAAGACGGGAGAAAAAAAAAGCGCATATGACACTCATGTCTGGAAGTCTCATAAATTCAAATCCAGAAGCACCTGCCTTTCTAAGTCCCTTTATATTAAGCCCAACAAAAATTCAGTGCTGACTGTGCAAAAGAACATAAAGAATGGGAAGTGAGAAGAACCGTGTCAGACAAATAAAGAGGCTTCCTATTGAAAAGTTACATTAGTTCTAAGTTTGACACAGCAAATGCTTACATGGGAACAGACTGAAAAAAAAGAAAAAGCATGAACAGAAAGTAAGAGCAAAAGAGAAAAAGGGAACAGGAGTCATGGAAGACAATGCTAAAAAAACTCTCGAAAATCATGCTCTTTTTGCAAAGCAGTTTCTGTAGCATTTACGTGAGCCCTAAGTGCTGTTTGTGCCCCACAAGAAACTCAGGCAGTTTCTTCACATATCAAACTTCAGATATGCATGCATAAGGTACACATGAAAGGTCTCTATGCTGGTTCCAAGTTCTGCCTTGTTTTCACTGCTTTTTCTATTTCTAAGCACCAAATGATTCTTCTCTTAGAACCAAAAATAAGGTTGCAGCATAAGTATTTTACAACAGCTGGTTGTAACTAATAAGGTTCTGTGCAGCTAAAGGTTGTGGGCTCAGACTGAAAGACTAAAGCTCATACTTCAGCCAATTTCCATGAAGTGAAATTTCAGCCCAGAACATACCAGACACTAAGGTATCACTTGAAAGAAATTATCAGCTCCCTTCCCACACACTTATCACCTAAAAGGTGTTCTTGAGGACATCAAGAACAAAGTAACTACGCTCCTACTTAGATTTTACATACCTCCATGTTCCTGTTTACTCCTTTCATCATCTAATGATGCGCATTCTTGTCCCAGAATTAGTAGTTACAAGAGTAGAACATTTTAAAGGCTTCAAATGAAACAACTATCTTCTTCATACAATTAAACACCTGAGATTATGAGAACAGGTTAGCAATTCAGCATTTACTATCACAAAAAAGGCTTAAATACCATCTGCTTTAGTATTACCCGGACAGTTGCAACTGAACTGTAGAATGCAGAATAATTACACTTACAGGGATTAAATGTTTCCTATTTACATGACAACACCTAGCAACACAGCTAGATCACAATTAAAAGTAATTCTACAGCCACCCTGAATAAATCATCATGCAGACACATCCAGATCAAAGCCACTCTTATCATGGAACAGTGGTCCCAGAAAGAATCCCTGCAGAAAAAGCTCCAGTGAAAGAGTTTTAAGTATTCTAGGCACTTTCCTCAAAACAGCAGGTCCAAAACCTTCTTGCATATACCTCCCAATACTACTCTATATTTCTTGCACATAATACTTTACAGTTTCAAAGCCCTTTACAAATAATCACCTTGTGCTTTGGTCCTTCTAGATTTCTTTCAAATTTAAGTAACTGCAGTTCTTTTTAATATCACAGTCTGTTTCTTTTAATACACTTTTAATGCACTGTAGGCAATTTCAACTTCTTGCCTTTGGTTCAGAGAAGAATTCTGCCATTTTAAAACAAGATGCAAATGTCAGGGGAAGGAGCAACAGATAATATATTCTGAACATAAGCTATGCCTGATTTAATTTCTGCTGCTAGATACCCGATTAAAAAGTCTTTTTTGTCATACATATTGACAGCTGACACAGTAAAACAAACAACACTGTACTGGTACCCAATGATCACAGAATACAGGTGCCTCTTGACATGAAATTTCACCTGAAACATGAAGTTTAACCCTTTCAGTTTTATTCCAGGGCGAGACTGGCGAAGGAAAAATAAAATGGAATAAAGAACTAGATTAAAAGGGCACTGAAGAACAGCACTGAAGAGAAACAGAGACTTCTACAGGATAGACTTCAGATCTCAATTTCTGGAATCTGGAACACCTGGAAAAAGAGGCATGCATGCAGACAATAGTGCAACAATAAGTTAAACACTGATGATTTGTTTCTGCTTAATGAACTGTTCCCGCTGCTGAAGTCTACATTGCAAAAGGCCTAGGCAAGCTAGGCGTGCTATGTAACATAACCAGTAAAGGGTTACAAGTCTTGAGTTGGCACTATGAACGAGAAATGGCAAGGCTTTATCCCTGCCTAGGTCATGACATACAGTATTTGGACCTGGTGCAATCAGAAGAAATAATTAATTAATCCTGGGAGCTTACAGATATTTTTGAATAACACTGTACATTGACAAAATAGTTAACTTAAGGAGTTTTTACTCAAAAAAACACAGAATCCTATCTCTTACCCAACTTCTTGTAACTACAGAAAGTTTTTGGACAACCTTTAGTCTGAATCAGTTGCATCCTCCAGCAAACTATTCATTTTTTTCCTAAATGCCAAAGAAAATTCAACATTGGTTAAGCTCTTCAGACTTCTGTAGATAGAAATTTGTTTATTATACAGAAGTTTGTGAGACAGTTTTCAGAACAGACTTACTGCTCAGTGAAAATATTAGCATTCATGTAACACTTTTTACAACTTTAGTCATTTACCCCCAATGCCCTTGGACACAAATTCCCTGCCTCCACATTTGTGTGGTATGCTGTGCACCTGTTGGCTGCACACCCCACCCCAGACAGCCACATCACAGGGCACCAGACTGAGCTCACTACGGTGGGAAGCAGCATGTAACCTCTCACGAAAGGCAACAGAATCAGTAACTAACCCCACACAGCTACTGCACACAAAATTGTCAGGGTTTCTATCTTCCATAAGTTCTTGAGCAAGCCAATGAACAAAACAGCCCAACGAGTTAGAAAAAATGCTGCATTTTCCAATCTGTAGTCATCTCCAACTTCCCTTGATAAAACTTAAAAAAATCTGTAATTTACTGTTACATTTGATACTGCCTGCATCCATTATGATTTTAATTGTCACTGCCCATGATTATGCCTTTCTGTGTAAAATAGAGTCTATATTGATATGCCTGCACAGACTTCTCTAGGCCACCCTCTAACACAGTTCATTCAATTTTCTCCCCAAACAGTATGATTTGTGTTGAGACTTTACCCATTATCACAATACTTCAAGAAGCTTTATGGCTTTGCCAATCAGCTATTGCTGGAGGGAAGCCTTGTGATTGGCTTTTTCTATCCCTGCTCATTACCTATGTATCAACTGCCAATAAAGACAGGAATTACAGAATATGGGCTTTCAACCCATTTTCAAGGAAGGGGCTGGTGGTTTTTGTCAGGTTGTCTGGTTGCTTTCTGGAACCATGAGGCTTATAAATAATTTTGCACCTAAGCAGAAGTCAGATTTCTTCAGTATAACCACGTCCTGAAATTCTGGAGGTTACTTTTCATTTTTTATATCCCTGCCTCTTTTTAAACTAGACCAAAGTGTGTGCCACTACTATTTAAACACCACAGAAAATATTTGTATCGGTTCTCTGTAGCTGTTCCTACCAATTTTACCATTTCTGATAGCACTTCCACCATAAGAACATATGACAGCAGAACACAGCAAGTACGTCAGAGCCTGCTGTTACCTTAGTTATGCTGAAAGAAATAGGTATGTCTCAGAAATATAGGAAATTGTTATTCAGACAACAGACAGACAGCACTTCCTTTCCCAGAACAATCTGTCTCCTGCCCTGACAACCCATTCCTGCTATATTTACCCAGCCAAATTTTGCCAGTGATATATTTCCAGATGCACTTGAGCCACATGTCCCTGTCAGTCAGACCAAGCACAGATGAATCTGAGCTCCTAGAAATCACTAGATGTTAATCCATGCTTCCTCTCTTGCTTGCCTGTAGAGTTAAAGGAGACAAAATGTGTAAAGCATTATTCCCAGTTTATTTTGGAAGCAGGGACAAGAGGTACTTCATCTGATACAGCTATTTACTTCAACTGCTTTCTTTATAGCTGACAGAGACACCTGAACAGTTAAAAAAATTTAAAATGTGAAACATGAAGTTAAAATTAACTGGCTGTTTCAACCAATTAATACTGGGTATCTAGCAAGAAATTTTAAGACTCTCTTAAAAATTCTCAGTGCTTAACAAGGAGCTTACTGCTCTAATCTGCCATGGGAGAGCCAATTCCTCATCCAGAAAAAAAAAACCTGTGCCATCTCTGCTGGAGAAAAGCAACACACATCAGTTCTAGATTGTGGATAGTTCAGTTTAAGAATGCTGACCAGCTAAAATTAGTTGAGTTTTGGAGCAATAAGAACAAGGCCTCATGAATGATCTGAGCTAAGACACTTCACTATATTAACAGTTATATTCTTCCTGAATTCTTCCATTTACTTCTGATCCCATGCTATCTCTTCCAACCCTAACTACACAGCTAGGTTCTCTTATATTCATAATTTTATAAAACACTTAACACCCAACTTCTGATAACTACCTTTGCTCTTGCTGAATTTCTCTGTGAGATCCTTTGAGGAAAGGAACAAATAAACTCTCTTCCCACCTCCACGTTGCTAAAAGATGATCTTCACAGCTCCTACATCACTATTACTTTAATTCTAAAGTGCATTTTTTGAGATTACAGCAATGGGAGAAAAACAAACCAATCCACTCCATCCCAAAAAATCCAACCAACCAAAAAAAAACCCCAAAAAAGCCTAAAAAAATTACCCCAAAATCACAAATCCAACCCCACAACAAAATCAAGGGAAAAAGAAACCCACTAAAAAATCCACTTTTAAAAATCACCACAAAACAACAAAGTCACTTCCCAGAATCTCATTAGCAAGAAGAGATTGTCATCACATTGGTGGCTAGTCAGTGAAACCAAGGTATTTCTCAGTTCTAGGTATCATGACTCTTCCAGAGAGGCCAAGATAATACAAGAGAAAGAAGTGAACAAAGGAGATGAAAGGGTTTAAAATGGTAAATATCCTTCCTTTGGCTCCCTCCACCCCTTTTCTGGAAAGCACAGACAGGCAGTTTCAACTTTTCCACCCTTTACCTAACTGGCTTAACAGAGGGTCCTAACAGGGCACAAAGAAGCTTTTTAGAATAAAAAGCAAAAGCTGAAATCAGCTGTGGCTATATCAAAACTCATGGCCAGGCCAATTTTATTACTCAACATGGAATTAAAAATCCCTGTAGCCTTCTTTTAATAGCAGATTAACATAACAAAACCTCTTCAACTAGCTGGATGCAGGCAGATTCTTCAGAACAAAAGCACTGTCGACCCATTTTTCTCAAACAAACAAACACACATACCTAGGTTTGTACCCAAAAGCAGTACTGTTTAAGGACAAGTACACCCTTTAGAACAGTCCAGATTATTTTTACTACGGCATTAAATCTTTAAAATTTTAAAATGTTTTTGCTAGAGAGATTGTTCCTGCTTCCTTGAACCCTGTACAGCTTGCATGTTTTCTGGTACCCCTTCCTTTTCAAATCTGCAACACTGGAACACTTTTCAAGCATCTGACTGACACATGATACAATAGGAGACCAGCACAAGGAAGAAAAGGAGCACCTTATAGGTGGAATTGAAAGATGTTGAAAAAAATACTGGCCAGGGCTGAGTATGATCAAGTGAAATGTGGGCAAGATATGAACTGCATTACATGTAAGAGTTTATTAGCAGCCTCATACAGCTGCTCAAATTCAGGCATCTAATACAAGGATGTGAACAGCTGGTACCATCACCTGCTGTTCCTGCAGAGTGAAAGGGACTGTGTGACCTTCCGCTGTAGCACATGGGCCTCATGCATGTGAACAAGGACCACAACAGGCTGCAAAACTCTACAGCACTAAGAACTACAAGAGGAAAAAAACTACAATTTAAAGGTAGCTGAATAAAAATGAACTGCCCTTTCAGATTTCTAATGGATTGTTAATAAAAGTGAAGGGAGAAACTGTTTGCAAAATTTAACCTGATGCTGTCTGTGACACAATGCTTAAAAAGTCAATAGTTACCAACCAACCATTAAGTTAAGCATTCCAGGATGCCTATGATGGTCTTCCTCCTCCTCATTATTTAACAATACATTTCTTCAGTAATTTATTTTCTCTGAAATTTCTTTATTTTTTCCAACTCTTGAATTACCATTCAGGTACTGTTAAAGTCCTATTGCTTTCTACAATGTCTGAATATTTTTATTTCTTCCTCTCCTATGTTTCCAACACTCATGGCAAAGTCTTTTCCCCAAGAAAGTGTTCGTTTTTTTATTAGCAAAACATGCATGTTTCTTCCCTTATTCTTCCCTTTCATTAAGAAACAGAAGCCTTCGTGATGAAAGTGCTCAGACTCCTGTATCACACAAAGAAGATACACACTTTCAGAAAATTTTGTTGTTTAGAACTTATCTCTTTGCCAAATATAAATTAGTACTTCTGTTTCAACTGAAAAAGTCTCTTTCTGTTGACCATATTTTAAAAGACTGGGAAATATTTGAGCACATATATTTCCTATAGCTTAGTGCTCATCATCAACAACGCCACCAAAGTAAATACTCCCAAGACTGTGCTCTCCTTCTCCCTGTACCAGCCTGATCACATCTTAAGCGCTACCCTCATGCTGAGGCAGGATGTATTTAATAGAGGGAACCACGGAAGTGAAATCTGACAGTGCTTGCTAGATTTTAAATCTGACCTAATATATTTGCACTGCAGATAGTCAAAACATTTGTTTTTTTCAGTAAGAGCTGAGTACATAAAGAAAAACATGGTGTTTCTGAATGAGAAACACAAAAGCCTCAGACTGAAGTGAAAACCAGCTGATGATGGCTCCTGGATGCTATCATGACAGTCACCTTCGTTGTTACAGAACTATTACAGGACACTACAAACTGTCTAATCCCACCCTGAGGAAGACCCAAGTTGCTAAGTGCAGTTACTAAATATGTTTACATAAGTAACCATATTTTACCACTGCCACTCGCTTTATTCCTACAACAAAGCTCCCTCCCATAGGCTACAGCCAGACCTAACAGACCATTCTCTTTCAGTATGCCATGGTCAAGGTAACAAACACATCTTTATTTATTTCAACAATTCCTCCTATTTACAACTTGACCCTTGAATTATTTAGGCAGTTCATCAAGCTGTAAGTGGAATCTAATTCAACAGCCACTTTGCAGACTTTGTCACTGCATCAAGAAAAAATATAATTTCATGAAAAGTAACAGGGCACAAAGACAAATCTGAACAAAAAAATTCCTCCCAGAATCAAGCTAAACATGATTAAAAGAGACGAGCACTTTCGAAGTATTTCATCTCATTTAAGTAGCACGAGCTTGGAGAATTATTTACAGTCATGCAAGCACTCAGACTCCTGCAGCAGCTTACCCTTTCTGAAAGACTCTAACTTACAACTTCAGTATGACTAGGAGGAAGTTTCAGCTTACTGCTACAAGGACAGAACTGGAAAACAGAACTTCTTAAGTGCTTGTATTAGGGTATAGATAGAGGCTCTAATAATAAAAGAACCACCATCACTGGACAATTTAACATACTCAGCTAAAAAGCTTTAATTAAGTGCACCTCTTGAGTACTGCAATTGTGTAACTGCAATTACAGTGCAAAATACATTAGAGTAAGTTGTTTCTTGATCTGCTCATTTTAACAGGATAGCTAAAGCCAGTATCACCTCAAACTTTACTCCTATGGCATGTACGTGCAAATTCTCATTAACATATTTTACTTTTCCATTTCTACTCATCTCACACTGGGCTGTTTTTGTCATAACGTCTCACCTATTCTTCAACTGTCAGAAAACTGTACATCTGCTCTGTCTTTCACAACATCTTGAATACAACAGTGGTTTGAACTGACAAGTTTTAACTTCACAACTGCACCATGCAAAAAGCACCGACATATTAACTTCAGAAAGTTCAAGAGATGAGGATTCTATGTCTATCCATGCCCTTCAACTAAAGAAGAAATAATTAAGAGTTCACTGCAAGAGGAGGTTGCTTTAACACTTCAATAACATTTCCAAGTCACATGGATTGAGTACATCACACGGTACCAGTGCAGATCTATCCATTTTCTACAATGACCTCTTGATAAGTGTTCCTTTTCATGATGGGGCTTTTTATCTCCTATAATTTTGTGAAGACATGTACTGATTCACCATCCGTAAAACATTTACATACATTTAATCCATGATTTAGCCTTCCTCACTCTTTTAACAAAACCACAGATTTCCATTCACTCACAAAGTTCTTCCCCAGAAAGTATCTGTTGATAAACAACAAAAATTCATCCATGACACTTCCATCTCACATCTCAGAATCCATCGTATCACAAAACCTCAGACCCTACCTTTAAGCCACTGTATTGCAGACTTTATACATCAAATTTTGGGGTTTTTTGTAGCTTTGAAAAGTGCTGAAAAGCAAGTTAAAATCATGTCATCTAAAAGATAACCAAAGTTTTCCTAGGACTGTACGCATCAGTTTTACATCTTTCCTGGGCATAACTGCTGTATCATTTTCTAAAGACAAATTACAAAAGCAAGGTAACAGATCACAGAATTTTCTGAGTTGGAAGGGACCCACAAGGATCATCAAGTCCAACTCTTGAGTGAATGGCCGTATGGGGATTGAACCCACAACCTTGATGCTATCAGCACCATGCTCTGACCAACGGAGCCAATATCATCTCAATTGTCCAGCCAACATTCTTTTTAAGAACTCACTGTGAGGAGGTCCATAACACATTGGGAGATTAGGGTTTTTTTCTGATTGCAAAGAAAACCCCCAAAACCAAGCACAAACAAAAAATAACCCCTCAGCAACAGTCTGTTCTACAATACTCAGACAGTTAAGCTGCAGTTACCCTAAGAAAAAAAAGCTCTTGCAAGTTTACCTCAAATGGACAAGCCACCAAGTATACATCCCTCACTATCAACGTTCCCTAACCAATCAATCTGCTATTTTAATAACAATGTTCTCCATTAGTCTGCTACTTTTACACTTACGTTTTAATCCCTGCCATTCTACCTCTTTTCTTGCTGGCTTTTTTATTCCATGCTAATTATTGAGAGAAGCAGCACTTTACCACAGCTCCCTGCACTATTCCCAAAGAAAAGGACATTTTGCCCAATTGTATCTTCTTTCAAACCTCTCCTTCAAACTCACATCTTGGTATAAACCATATTAGGGATCAGCCAACAACAGCCTGTTTGAACGACAAATGGAGGTAATCATTAAGAAAAACCCTCAAGTGTTGAACAACTTTGTATACATCATGATTTCTCTTTGTTGCTACCCTCTTAAGCTACAGACTCTTTGAGATGAGGAATACTTCAGTATGTTTCTTGTGTATGCATAATCAACACTTCTTGGCAGTCCTATTACATATCGTGCAACTATATAAATATGCACCTGCACTTTCTGACACAAGCTATTGCTCCTTTGAAGCAAATCACCTTTGCGACTATTTTTAACAGGTTAGATGGCAACTACTGAGTAAGGGGAGAAGACAGGTAAAAGAAGGAAGGTGACAGAACAGAAGAGCTATATACTTAGTAAACTGCTAGTAGAATTAAGCAATCTCATGTATACTCCTCCTTCCACAGAGTTTTTACTATAATGCAAATAGCCTTAAGGTCTGTTAATCGGGCACAATTCCTTTTCACTACTCTTGACCAAAACAAACACATCACCATCAAAAAAACTCACTATAAAACCTCAATGGCTGACTTAAGAGGAACCTTAGCTTCTATGGAGCATCTGGTACTGCCTGTCCACCAAATCAAACTGCAATTTATTGCCCCCTAATGTACATCCATTAAGCCATTTCCTTTATGGCTCCACTTCACACAGAAGCAGTAACTGAAGGAAATAATGGAGTGCCCAACAAGTGGGAAAGTAATTGCTCAACAAGCGTGGAACAAGAGAGAGTCAGTTGCACACCATGCACATGTGGCAGCTCTTCAGAGCCCAGCCCCGCAGCGGTAACAGAAGGCTGGTGTTACAGAACAAGCCCACTGTGGGAACACTTCCAAGCAACAGCCAGGAGTGCTTGTCCATCTAAATCCTTGGGTCCTTAAGGATTAAGGGTCAGGAAACAATTCCTTCCAACAGCACCACCTCCTGCCTGTACCTGCCAGTCATTAGCCATGCACAGAAGGAAGACTTAAGCTCCAAGCTCTAAACTGCACTCAAAGAACTGTACTGAAAGGATGCTTAAGGGGTATCACAAAGGTTGTGGGGCTGAACTGCAAAAGGGACTTTAGGAGACATGAAGAAATACCTAGTCTGAAGACCACCTTACTGGGTTGGTTTGGTTTTTTTGCTCTAGATATTCTGAGATTGACTCCACTTCTTTCAATTTTATTCATTAAGTTCCTTACTACCCAGAAACACAAAACGATTAACATGAGCTAAAAAGTTATCAAATTAAGGATTCTACACAACCACAGTTTACCGCTTTCTATCTGTTCAGTATTAGTTACAAATATCTCAATTACAAGATTCTCCTTCACAGGAGCTCTAATTTCATTCAGTAACCTGTGTTGAAGGGCTCAATGTACAATTCAACAGAATCAATCAGAGCTCAGAGTGACACCATCCATACCTGACTCCTCACACACTCTGCATAAATGCTGTCCTGCACACAACAGAAAAGCCTTGAAAAGGGTTATGGTGCTTGTCTTTGTGCATCTGTAAATCATTCGTCATCAAAGACATTCCTCCTCCTTCTTCCTTTATACAGAAAATAAATGAAATCTTAAGCGAAATTATGACAATTCTTGTGCTCGTTTTGGGCTTGAGAAGTTCCCATCCCAGTTGCAGTACAGCTACCATTCTTAGAGCACATCAGTGTCACTCCGGGAAAATCACTTAGAAAGTAAAGCACGAGGATAGCAAGCACCTGGGAAAAGCTTGATTTCTAATTTCTCCAAGAAAACACCAAGAAAATCTATGCCAAAAATATCAATAGAGGCATCTTCCCTGAGGAAGATTCAAAGACCTCAACCATAAGACAGTTATTTGATTGATTTGATGCTACCATGAGATGAAAAAGATTAATCTCACTCAAAGTATTTGGAACTACCTGCAGCTTCAAAGCCAAAATACTGCACTGGTTTACATCCTCTGTGCAGTCAGGAGGATGTCTGCATTCATTTAAACTAGAAACTTGCTGTTAAAATGACAATTTTTACTGTATTGTCTGAACACAGTTGGCAAAAATCAAGTTTGGGTTCAACCTGCAATCAAAGTATCAAATTTAAGTTGGCACCTTAATATTCATATTTCTTATAGTAAGAAAATTTGAAGAGAAATAAATTACCACTTCTGTATACAGTGTCAGGTCATTCAATATGGACTAAAATCGTATTGTCATCCAATAATTAGAGTAAAGCCAAGTTAAAGTTATGGAAGAAATCTTATTTTATCAGTTTCCTAACCTTTCTTATATCCTTTCCATTCTTCTTTAAAAATTCATAGAGAATGCAACAAAAGCTAAATGTTAGCCTGAATTGCTTGGTCCTCAAAAATACGAAGTTAACATGTATGAATACCTGTTACTTAAAAAAAAAAAACTCCTTTCATTTTTTTGAGTTATCACAAGAACAGACATGATCTATAAGATCAGTGAGTGTTGTAGATCTTTTATAGGAAGCAGATATGCAACAGAAATAAAAAACCTTTAATTTTTTTAATGGCTGATCTAGATAACATGTCTATCCTTTAATGGAAACAATCTGAGAAATATCACAGTATACAGTTCATCATATTTGTTATTTGCCAGTAAGTTCAGACACTTCCAGCAGAAACTCAAGATCTAAATAATAAATAAAATACAGTATGGCTGTTACCTGCAAAGCAATAAGCATCACAGCACTTTACGTATCCCACATTCATATAGTCAAATTCCTACACTTCTTTATAAAAAAACACCAAACAATTTTTTTCTGATTTCTTAACTTCAATGAACATCTCATATTCTAACCAACAGCATTGAGAGGAGGCCACATATTTATATTTACTACCAATTTGCCACTTCTTATAACTACATCTTTCAGAAAAAGTTTAGATACTAATCCAAAATCAGGATAAAATTCCTATATTGTTTTATACAACTGTCAGGTTTTCCACAAAAACTGAGTTTCCAGAGCTCAGACACAACAAAAATGAGCGTGCAATCAAGTCTACACACCAGAAAACTGATGGCTACAGTAACAAGTATATTAAGTCAGTACACTGGGCAAAGGTTCTCTTACGGTTACAGTCATTTGACCTTTAGCCAGCTCTTAATGCCCCAGCCAGCCCTCTAAAGATGGAGATTTGCAGCAGCTCCTTGTCTGAAATAAGCCATGAAAAGATTCTTCTGAACCCACTGTACAAGCATTCATTTAAAATGTCATGAATGTGCATGAAATCAGAGTGCTTCTAACAGCTTACTTTGCAGCTTCTGTTTAAATGCACTAACTCTGAACCACCAGAGGATAAAAGGACTCAAACCTTGCAGTCTGGCACTCATGGACCTAAAATATACACAAGCACCTCTTCACAGGTGTGTTTACCTAGTTTAAACCTTATTTAAATAGACTCTCGATGCACACACTTTCCACAAACACCTGCTTCTCCCACTGCAGTCATGACTTGTACAAGGCAGTTGTAGTCAGTCATTCCTGTCCTAAAGCCATCCTACACACCAGTAGGCAGCACTTCAGGCATGAAAATCCAGGTGACTGACTCATTCCCCTGGCCAGAGCAAAGCACAAATTCTGCAATGAGAAGAATGACTACAGAAGTATCTGCTCTTACCTCTACATCATACCAGAATGGTCTGAAGATTTCAACAGCCAGAGAAGCACTTAAAGAAATCCAATCCTCATGAAATCGTGGAAAAGCAGATTCATAGTTAATTCATATTTCCAGCTATTTGTGGTTATAAAACCTTTCTCTGCTGATCTAGAGAGCATCCTAAGATGGAACCACTCATGAAAGAAACAGTGCTCAGTTATCACTGGATGTTAAAAAGAAGCTTCCTTTTGCTGACCTAAATCCATAACAAAACTGACAAAATGAACAAATATTTCAACATCCAGATATATTTTTCAGGGTACTCAGCTCACTTTAAAGAGCAGTCAAATGGAAGGTGTGGTGACAGTGGCCCTAGATCCAAACTTGTATCAATACAGGTTTTCATCAGTTTTAAAATAACCTTTGAAGATGTAGTTGTATTTCAATTTTGCGTGCATGGACAAAGCTTGACAGTCATTGCTTCCATATGGTCATAATTCAGGATACTGTCTTCTGCTTTTTCTAAGCACTTAGAAATATGAGACACGCCATCAAAATTAAGCTCACTGCGCTCATCTCAGCATAGCAAGCATTCAGCTATTAAATTTATCTTGGGTTAATTTACGCATCACCCAGGACAACAGAACCTCTATGGTTCCTTTCTGTTCTTCAGGCAACTACTATCAATAGTAACTAAAATACACACAGCCCACAAAAGTATAAAAATGGCATCCAATAAATCAATTGAGAGTGGATCAGAGCAGACATGCTGTTCATTTTTAAATTATTAAACTTTTTTTATAAATCTACATAAAATTGCCACAGAAATTAAGTTTCTCTAACAGAATTTTAAAGAGAAACTTTAAAATATAATTCAGGTTCGAGGCCCTTAGCTACGTATGCTGAACTGTAGAAGTGAAGCTACTCTTACCATATCATGGGACTGTTTGTGCTGAGCAACACATCTTCTCTATATGCTTCCTCCAAGAGCACATGTAGATGTTACAACAGGATGGGATACCATACTTAGTTACAGGCAAGCTTTCCAGTATGTAATTTAGTTACTCTTGAGGAGCAATACTTTGAAACAGGAATCTTTAGCTGCTGGGGGCATACAGTGCATCTTTATACCCTTGACCAGGGTATTTCAGCATCACAGTCATGACAGAGTTAATACCCACTAGCTCAGAGGAGAACAAAAGGTACTCCACTGCAACATGCCTAACATTTACATTGCCTCTCTTTGCTCATTAAACAGGTTTTGGTTAAATAATGAACAAACTGTATTACAGACTCCGATGAGAATTCCAAAATTATAAATCAACTGGTAAAGCCCAGAGGAGAATGAAGGGAGTGGGAGGGAAGGAAGGATAATATTGACTAATATAAAGGGCGCAGCTTGACAGTGGATATTCCTGCCACACCTGATCAAACATGCTTCATGGGGGAGGGGAAGGGAGGGAGAGAGCAAGAGGGGAGATGGGACAAGACAGCCTGAAATTTGCATCCGGAACAGATTAAAATGGGTTCTTGGGGGATTGAGAAAATACATAATATATATTACTATAAATGCAAAATTGTACTAAAAGCTAACTCAAATGTCAAAGATTACAGCTTGAATAAATTTAAATATAAAAGCAATGCGTTTCCATGAGCTAATGAAAGAGACATGAAAGGAAGGTCTTGGGGAAAAAAAAAAAAAATCACCAAAAAAGCTCTATGCTGGGGACTGGACTTTTGATTGCCTAGAAGATGATGCAGGAGACTCTGTATCATCCAAAGTATTGCTTGAGAACAAGTCCATGTCTAAAATGGAAAAAAGATGGAGCCCAGCAATTATGTCCTATCTCAAGACACTAGTCAGTAAATAGCAGTCACTGAAGCTGAAATTACCTGTATAAAAGAATCCCATGTTGTCAAACCAACATGCTCTCATCCCCATATACAAGCAATTACTATCTCAGCAGGAACCACACTTACATGATGACTAATACAAAGGGAGTCTCTGAATCTCTCAGTACATTAAACTTTGCTTTCTCTAACATAAGCAGGTAGTGAACTTGCATTTTTTGCCCAACAAGTCAACAGCACGTTGTATCTAGCTGCTCTAGATAAATGGCCAGTCCCTGACATTTACTTATACTGCATTTATTTGAGCATCCTGACATTCCCTGCTCTTGTTGATGAGAAGAGATATTTGCAATAATGGCAAAGAACTTCAGGAAGCTTATTTCAAAGAAAATTTTATCTCATAGAAGGGAGAAAAGGAAAATTTCCTCCCGAAACACTTTTGGCGACTGCACGCATATCTTACAGAAGGTGAGTGAGCTTACAAAAAACCCCGCAAATCCAGACTGTCACGTAGTCCAGGTACAAAACATCCAGAACAAAGACACTATCCAGAAATGCAAGCTGTTCAGGAGTTCCCTAAGATGTCACAATCTGGCAGAAAAATCCTGCTTACAACCACAGGAAGTTAACCTGGCAAAGAAAAGCAAAGCATTACATTTACAGGCAGACACAAATGAGGAAGGAATAAGGGCTTAGAACCGGCTTGTGTTCTCAGCACCTCTTGTCATTACTTGGAAGCAGCACTACTGTACTTCTAAGGAACACACTTTTCACAGGATTCCAGGCTCACCACTGATGCAAGAAAGAGCATGTGTCACAGTTAGAAATGCAAAAAGTCCATCTCAAACTAAGGCTGAGTGCAGTTCTGAGGACTCACTGTAATAAAGGGACCAGAAATTAAGTTTACTTTCAAATACTACAGTCAATAAGAGAAATCCTGGGAAGAACATGCAGAATGCCATATGGAGTTTAGGACTAGCTTCACCTCCAGACTCTCAACACATAATTGGGTTACACTTAAACAATCACTCCTGAAACTACAAAACCAGAAAATGTTGGGGGAAGGGGAGAAAGATGGGTTGTGAGGAAAAAAAATGGTCAGAATACACACCACAGTCTTGTGTTCTACTCCTGTTATCAATATAGATTTCCAGTTTCTTTCAGTGCAGGTGATCACAAAGTAAGTCTTTCACTTAAAATCCAAGAGACCCAAATAGAAACAGAGGTCTGTGCCTTACTTATTACATGTTAACACATGATGAAAGCTAACAAACCAAAGAATGTGACGAAAACACAGATGTAAAACCACTTTCTAAGCAGATTCTTTCCATCATTCACCGATCAGAAAAAAGCAATGCATGATAGTACACCAGATTTCATATATTGCTACAAGCTTCAGTGTACCAAAGAAACATGTATGTTTATAAAAATGTGTGTGCATACACACACAAATACATATATACATACATACACACAAATATATATATATATATATATCCATATAGACAGTAGCAGCAGTGGTATTTCTGTGCTAGTTTACATTGGTATAATTTGTCTAAAAGTATCTGCATATTCCCTCTTCTCTCGTTCTTCAATAAGTGACTTCTGGATAATAAACAAGACAAATAAGTAAACCTGTACATTTATTTGCATATACCCTAGCAGGTGCACACACCTGCTGATTTCTGTAGAAGCTTACCTGTTATATTATTCAGCACTTCTTTTAGGTGGCTAAAGCTATGCAGCAGGGGATCCCTTTCTTCATCCTATAGGTTATATACAGGAAGTAAGTAATTAATGAGGCAAACATATTCCTGAAGATAAATCTTAATAACGGGTCTGTTAAAGACCTCACCACCATATTCACAGAAGTACTGTGGTTTGAGTTTATGACTGTCAACATGTTTACACCATCAAACCCAAGAAAAGCATTTTTATTTTCCTGACAGTGCTCCCCAATATCATACAGCTCAAATGTCAAAGTATAGGTCCAAGACTGAGCATTCTGGTTTGGTTTTATTGTCCTTAGAAGTATTTCTGATTAGCCTTCTACTGTTCAATAAATTTCACTGCAAATCTAACTCATACCATATTGAAATGGCTCATCTGGATTTGCTATAATGTTAATCTATGCAGATTGTAATGGGAACAGAAACACAATGACATTTTATGCCATTAAAATAACTCGAAGAAAGAATCACAGTGCAATATTTATATGAATTAGCTGCATCCTTTAGCCTTAGTCTATCTTTATGATATTAAAGTAAGGAGGAGCTGCAGTTTCTCCAGGCTGAGTGCAGCCGCACCCACAGCTCAGATAGAGAGGCCGTGAGCTCTAAGGAAGAAATGCCTGTTAGAAAGGAAAAGGGCCCTGCCCTTTGACAAACTGAAATCACTTGTGCTGGATGACAGCCACCTGCTATGCATGTGACATTCCGAAGTGCACCACTGATACAGCATGCCACATCCACACATTTACACTGTGGCAGCCATAAACACACCACGGCATGGTTAGCCCTGGAAACACGGTATTAAGGGCTTTTACCAAAGCAGGTTTGAAAGTATTAACAGGTTTTAGTCAGGAGTATAGATAGCAGCAACAAAACAGAGCTGAAAACATATACTACCTCATATTAAAAATTTTAAAATACTCTATATATAATGATTTCCCCTATTTCGTGGCTTTCATTATGAAGACTGCCTTCTCTAAGAGAGTACAAAAGATACATAAAAACATTGTGCTAAATAAAATAACACCATATATTCAGATCCCCTCATATCCCAGGCAATAAAAGTCTAACTGACATGATTCCCTCATGGAATACAATGTGGGGTTTTCGTATGTACAGGACAAAAAGGTAGAAGACTTCCAGCTTTGTAGGTTTTACAGTCACTGGCACATGAGAAGCCCAAAACAATGTAAACAATGTAAAAAGTTATTCCAACTTTACTTACATAAGTACTAGAACAAGTGCCACAAAAAACTGAGGTACTTTTCCAAAGCCAGGTGGTTTCTGCCAGAGGTGTTTCTACCTGCTGCGACAGAAAGCAACAACTCAAGGTAACCTACCAGATGTGTGTGAGTGCTCCATCGGGCATTACGCTTTATGGCTCCCACCACCGCGTTGATTTCACCTTGAACGATGTAAATGTTCTTATCCACCATCCTGACACTTCTGAAAATAAAGGTAATTCAAATTAATCTCTAGCCTCTCAGGGTAATTGTCTTCCTCAGATGAAATGAAGTTGACCCTAATCAAGAGAAGACCTGCAGTGATGCAAGGAACTCTTTCAGATTTGCTTTGTGCATGCATTAAATACAAGTTATTGCAAGTAACAAATACAAGTATTTCATCAAAATAAAAACACTTTTCCATAGTGTTTTCAAAACCATGACAGCAGACAGTTAGTTCGAACAGGACCTTTGTAATGCAAGAGATCACTTTGCCAAGACACATTCCTCATTTTTTTTCCAGTCTATATAAGTTCATAGAAAGATAAGGTGTTGGGGTACCAGGACAGACATCCATGACAATGCAGTAACACATGCATCTCCAGCACTTGAGCAAATTCCTGCAGCCCGACCTGGAACACAAAGCTAACCTTGTACTCTCTTAATAAGCATCAGTGGGTTGAATAAACTGGACGGAGCAAACTTCTTTGGGACTTAAAACATTGACAAAATAAATTTGTAACAGATGTTAATTTCACACTTGCTTCGCAAAACAAAGCTTTCAAGAAAGCAGGAAAGTAAGAAAGACATAAGACCCCACAAAGAAATGAGCAAAGCTCAAGACAAAACTGGATGGAATGCGGGAAGAAAAAGTGAGAAAGCTAAAGGCAGACACTCTCCTGTAGTCTGAGGTCTTTCAGGGAAAAAACTTAAACTGATGCACCCAGAAAGAGGCAGAAAAGTGGGAAAGAAATTAAAAGCAAGAAATATTTGTAATAGTCAGAGAAAAAGAAACGAAGTGTGAACTACTGTGGGATTGTTCTCTTTATATTAGCTGTAGCCCAGATACAGTCGAGCATAAAGAAATAAGAATGAAGGGGAATGAAAAGACACAAATGTTTATAAATAATAAACAGGACTTATACAGAAGCCAAAGAGTCAGATGGTAACACATCTGCAAATGAGAAGGACATAGTGAAATGGTAGCCAAATAATGAGACTTTTTCAAAAGAATGAAAGGAAAATTACTCCAGCTTGGAATCACAACAGGTCATCCATAGGGAAGCAAAAGATTGGAAACAGGTGAAACATTGATCCTAACACTTCCCATCTGACAGGTTCATTTAAAGGACTCAGCTGGGAAGGGGAGGCAGGGGTAATAAAATACAGAGAATATGAGAAGGACTTTTGCCCACGTAACAAAAGCAAAGCTGGAAGGAAATGGTTTTGGTGGATTACTCAAGACCTCAGAAAGACCACCACAGAAATTTCAGAACATACATCCTGGATCTGTCAGGCTTCACATTAATTAACAT
Organism: Monarcha castaneiventris obscurior; assembly: GCA_026261815.1. Taxonomy (NCBI): domain Eukaryota; kingdom Metazoa; phylum Chordata; class Aves; order Passeriformes; family Monarchidae; genus Monarcha; species Monarcha castaneiventris. The sequence continues at coordinate 19,652,354 of JAMPIT010000886.1, forward strand.
GTCTGAATTATCAACAACGCTTCAAATACACAAATATCCCCTGAATGAAAGAGATTAATTTGTTTCAGGACTCCATAAATAATGGAAAGAAAGTAAACTATTACAAAAAGATACCTTATCAAAGGATAGCATCAGATTATGTGCTTCATTTTTTCATGTGTTTGCAATAGAATGAATAATCTTATGGCAAAATTGTTTATTTCATTAAATGAATTATACATAATGGTATTCCCAGGTGTAAAACAATAATTTAAGGGCAAAGACAAAAGTATTTTGTAAGAACAGTCATGACAGACAAATAGTGCAAACAAGTAATTTGCTTGTGCCCTGAAGAGCAAAGGTGTACATCCTTCCTCCACAGCTGTATATAACAGAACCACCAATACACTTCCTACTCATGTGGCTAATGCCTGAGAGATGTTCCCATCCTCAAGAGTAAATTATTTCATATATTATTCATATGATTGCATTGAAATACCATTGATCACAATTTTTTCTATTTCACTTTATTGTCCTTGTTTTAGTACAAGGCACGAATGGGAGATTTCTCCTTCACGTAAAATTCCTTGCTAATTTATTTTTTCTTTCAGTAATTCTATCCTTTTTCCTATTTCTATATCAGCAGTTTCAGGGCTCAAAACTCTGGTCCATTGAAGTACTTCTGAAGAAATACTTTATACATTCATATATGTCAAACCTAAGTTTTTCCTGTCTTCACTTTCCTGTCACACTGCTACAGAACAGTATTGAACATGTAAACTGGGCAGCACCATTCCAGGCATTTAGCAAACTGACATGGAAACATTATTTCAAAAAGCATGTAAATACCAGACATACCTATTACAAACCTTGCACATATATAGATACTCAATAGTTTTGACAGTATTTGAAGTGATGCCAAAGCTTAAATGCTCTTCTGCATACTACTGAATCTGCTTGTAGGACTCCTATTTCTTCTCCTCTATTTTTAACATAAAATAATTAAGATTTTAAAGTTTGTTAAACTCTCTTTCTGAATGCAGAAGACTTAAAATACCCAGCTAACTGCAAGTAGCAAAATATGAAGAAAACAGACAAAAACTTCCAACACACACCTTTTCCTTCTAACCTGATCCTTTCAAGCAAGGGTGCAAAAACTCCTTGTTACTTGGCAGGGCTCTCCTGACATTAAAACCCTGCAAAAGCTAGGGGAGTATTTCATTGCTAACTGTCTGAGAAGACTCCATGAAAATGCACTCCTTTCCTCACTGCAGATTCCATTAAATAGAACTTTATCCAAAAGTACAAAAATTCACTTTATGCATGCCAAGAAACTCTCTTGACCAATGCAACTGAACCAACCTATGATGCTGGGGATGCAAACTCACACTCAGACCTCTGAACATCAAACATACAGTTCACTTTCCCACCAACACTGGGTAGAGATGGAGGGAAATAGTGCTTTATATTTAAGCTTGCAGCTACCCAAGCAATAGCATACACACATTCCAAAGTTAACCACAAATCCAAATTTCCTCACGTATGCAAAGGACCTTTGCAACTTCATGTTGGAGAAGGAAGCAGAAAATAACTACAGAGTGAGCAGGAAAGATACACAACTATTTTCAGAGATGCACCTTTTAAGCTAAGTCCACCAAAAGCACCATCCATCCATGTAAAAATTAAAGTTTATTTCAAGTAATGGATATAGCTAAAATAAACTCCGAACTTCCCAAGGGTACCCCTTTTAAATGACTAGATAATTTCTGTATGTGTTCCTTCAACTGTATCATCACCACAAGCAACAGCTGATCACACTTTAGAGCTCAGTATAGATGTCCTGTATTAAAAGAAGTTTTAAGATAGAAATGAATGCTGTGAAGCAGCAGAGAAAAAAGTTACACGACTGACCAGACCAGTACTGAATGATGAGCTGGGTTTACAAGAGCATGGTGGAAGTCAAGCAAAACCACTAGATGTTTGTTCAACTTAGAGAAAAAAAATGTTAACATGAATTCAGGCTTACTGTTACAAAGGTATGGTCTGAAGAATGGGATATCATAAAACTCTTGGTTGAACAGGTTAACAGAACTAATACTGAAGATCATTAAAAATTTTGAAACAACCTCTCTAGCAAAGGCACTGTTTCAATAACTCTTGACCTCAAATCAAGAATGCGTGCCTTTCTTGCAAGCAACCTTTAATCAAACACAAAAAGACAGTGGACTTAATACAGAAACAAATGGATTCTGTTCTGTGATCTTAAGTTAGGGAAAAGAAAAAATAAAAAAGGTACCTACTAAATTTCAAATGCTTTTTAGCTCCTTAACCCTTCAGTTAGTTGTACATAAACTCCTGTTTCTTTGTCAAGACAGATCCACACATCTGCTTAAAACTGCAGACTAGTCCTCAGACATGCTCCTGCACAGAAGTTCACCACAGGCAGCACGGTGAAAATGACAGCTCCAAACCAAGGCAACAAGGTGCCCAGGCCACCACGAGAGGAAGGGAGGCAGTTAACTTTCACAGCCTCACTGATAACAGCACTGGGAACACTAAGTGGGAAAAGGCCGATGCCTAATCACGTCATAAAAGAACAAAAGCTCACACTCATAACCTTCTCAAAACCTTCAACAGTGTTCTATGGACAATAATTATCACTATTCCAAGACTTCTGAAATAGCATCACACGTAGAATCTTCATATAAAAACACTGACACGATTTACACCTGCAAATACTATTTTACACATGCACTGAACACTCCATTCATCAACCTCAGAACCTGTTACCCCTACACATCCCAACGCATAGGAACCCAAATGATTCCTGAGGATTACCACAGGACGTCTTGGGTATGGTTTTAAGAAACACTCCCTCTTCAGCAGCAAAATGTCTGCAACTCTTCTGGAAACAAGCAAGAGTTAGCATCAGAAGCAACAATGTCTGGCAGACTTCCATCAAGTCACTTCTTCCTATCATTAACTTTAGCCTTCAGCCATGGCAACTGATTTAAACCCAGTGAAACTACTCCAATAAACAGCAGTAATGACAAACAACATAACTACAACATAGAAAGGTAATATTTCAAAGTAAGCTTCTCTTGACCTAAATTTTCACTATTTATGATAATACAGGAATAATCTACATAGCCTCTGACCTAGATTTGGCCACCAGAGTCCTGATACAATACACTGCTACCAAAACAGAACACACAACCACGAATCACAACAACTCTTGACTATCTCACAGCCAGCTAGGTTTCCCAGAAGCCCAACTGGCAATGAAAAAGCTCATTTTCTTCCTCCTAAACCTCACATGGAAGGTACATTAACCTCTACAGGGAAATTCAACTAGCTCAGTTTTTTCAAGTAGTAACTGTTCTGAAAAAAGCACCACAGGCAGCAAAAGTTCAGAGAACTCAGGATGGTTCTCCAAAGGCTATCTCCAAATGCCTGAACAAATGTGATATAAAGCAATAATTTGTAAGTATGGAAAGGAACTGTGCAGTCCTGGGCATTTAATGCAATTCTGGGCGTTTAAGAATGCTCTTTAAAAGATAAGCAGTGGCAACACGGTAGGGCTGGCACATCAGAAAGGAAGAAAGGGACAAGCTTCTCTCCAAGCCTCCACATTCAGCTGCAATAGTGAGACAGGGCCTAGGAATCAAGAAGAGAAAGGCAAGTCGCATTTACCTGTCAAAACTGCATAGCAAAAATGAAACCTAAGGTTAATATGGTGAGGGGCATTTTCTTCCAATTACTTCATCTTGTTGAAACTATGAAACACGCCACCAGACGAACTCATGACATACACTCTTAAGGGAGCTCTGAGCTTTCGCCTGCACCAGCCACGGAGCTGACCATGTGCCAGGAAAAGCCTGTCTCCACCGATCCCAAGCAGCAAGCCACCGTGGCGCACGGGGAGCGGGTGCCTGTGCAGGTGCAGCGCCCGCCCTGCCCGGCCCCGAGCGCTGACCCCGCTGCTCCCCGACGCCCGCAGCCCGCGGCGGCGGCTGCCAGGCGGGCCCGTGCGCCCCCCGCCCCGTGGGCACCGTCACGCGTGTCGGTCCCGGCCCGGCCGCAGGGGCGGCGGCCCCGACCCGCGCCCGGCCCCCGGGGCTGCCCCGCTGCCGTGCCCGCCCCCCGCCGGCCCCGCACGGCTCCCCCGCCGCCGCCGCTCTCCCGCCCGCCCCCACGTCGCGACACTATCGCGACAGGCGGCCGCTGCCCGGCACTGACCCCCGCATCCAAAATGGCGGCGCCTGCTCCCCGCGGCGGCGGCCGCTTCACATAACCGGGCGGGCGGCACGGCGGGCGGGAGGGCTCGGCCCGCCCCCTGTCCGCCCCTCCCTCCCGGCGGCGGCGGAGGCGAGGCCGCGGAGCGCGGGGTCCGCGGGGCACGGGCAGGGACACCGGCCCCGCTCTCTCGCACTGACGTGGAAACCGGCGCACCGGGCCCCGCTGCCTGGTTACTGCGCAGACGGACAGCGCGGACAGCCAACCCGCGCGCGGTGCGCCGCGCAGCTCCCCGCCATGCCCAATGGGAACGCGGCCTGCCACCGGAGGAGGCGGGCCCTGCGGTGACAGCGGCGGGGAGCCAATGAGAGGCCAGAGGGTGGAACCGGCGGAGCGCTGGCCAATCGCGGTGCGGTGCGGCGCCGCAGCCGCGCCCGAGCGGGCGCAGCCAGGGCGGCCGGGCGGAAGGCGGCGGGACGGCTGCCCTCGCAAAGCATTGTGGGGCGGGCCGCCGCTGGCCGCTCCCCGGGGCGTGAGGGGAGCCGCGGCCGCCCCGAGTGAGGGCTGTGCCGGTGCCGGTGCCAGCGCTGGGGCTGCACGGCCCGCCGTGCTCCTCGAGGGTTTCCCGACTTGTTCTACAGCCTCTTGCAGCTCCTCCGCTGGAGCCGATTGGGAGATGATGCCCTGCGAGCGTTCTGCTCCCTCCTGAACGCCTCCCCGTGTCACAGCTCTGCTGCTCGCCGTGAGTGAGCAGGGGGATTCAAAGCTCAGAGTGCCGCTGGTACGAGACCACGCACGGCAGCGCCCGGAGGAACTCGCCGCTTCTCCTCTCTCCGCAGCCCTGCTCCCCAGTAACTCTCCTCCGACCTGTACAGAGCTGACTCTGCTCAATTTGGGACACAAGCCATGTGCTGCAGCCTTCGTTCATCCAGCCCAGCGATCCCGGCAGACAGAGACCACCATGGAGTTCAACTGCTCTATGAAGCCACTTCACTGGCCCGCTCTTTGCAGCAAAAACAGTCACAGCTTTGTAGCTGTGCAGCGCTTGGTGAAATAAATTCGTGGTGCTGCTCCCACCTTCCCATGCGCTTTCTATGTGTATGCCCCCAGTTGCAATGCTCTGTACTTTAAAGGCAGTAATTTGCAGGGGTCACTCTACTTGTTTAAGCCTGTGCCCACTGAACTTGGGACAGAGGACAGAAGGTCCTTGCAGTTATCTTACAGTTCTATAGCTCTAGGATCTTCAGTCAGGTCAGCCTGGGGATGGCTTGTGGCAGATATTAGAGTGGTTAATGCAACAGCTACCCCAAAATCTTACACTTTGTAGGGAAAACACAAATGACGAGGCTAGAGGAAAGTGAAAGGGTCAAAAAGTATTCATTTACTTTAAATCACAACTTCATCTACTGCAGCGTGTCTGAAGGAGGAAAGTTCTCAGACAAAGGCTCAAGGGAACATCCAACAGGACTGATCCCTGGCCAGCCAAATACAAATCTGAGGCTGACTCCAATGCCACCCTAAAAAATGGCCAGATATCATCACGTATCAATAGCTGTCACACTATTGCCTGATCAAGATTCAGCATGTCTTACATTGAAACTGCCATTACCTCCCAGCTCTAACACTGCGAGGGGACCTTCTTCAGCTGGGCTTTTACCTGGCAGCATGTAGTCTTTGGATTTGGAAGTTTAAGCTGTAACTGCATTAAGCAGCCACATTCACTAGAGGTGAAACAAGAAAGAGCATGCCCCAGTGGTCTAGCCACAGGCTCAGAAGCTGAGATGTATCTCTCCAGCCTCTGCTGCAGCCATGGTAAATGCAGTTTATCTTGAGTTTCTCAGCTATAAAACTGACGGTCAAATACTCACCGAGCCCAGATTTCAAATGCCACCTGAGCAATGAGTGAAGGTTTGCAGAACAAGCAAATTATTTGCTAATGCTTTCTCCTTGCCTTTTGCCCCACTCCAAAGTGGGGCAGACAGCTAACAGCCTGGTGGTATTTGCCAGACATTTTGAAATTCACAGGAGTTCATCTGCCACTCCATCTATCTGCTCTCTGCTCCAGAAAGGGGATTTCAGGTGCTGGCGTAGCCACTGTACACCTTGCAGCTCAGTCCAGGTCTGTCAAGCCTGCCTGACGTGCCCAGAATGGGTCTGGACCCCCTTCCATACCTTCTTGTTCAGTGCCTGCTGTATAGCTCAGGCTCCCACCTTGTCTGATCTGGTGAATTGAACCCTGCTAAGCTGTTATTTATGGAAGCCTGTCACGGAGCTTGAAACCAAGCCAGGCAGGAGCCTTCTGCTTCACCCGAATGCATCTTAGTGCATTAATAAAGAGCAAACATTGCAATGTGCTTTGCATTTTTACTTACAATCCAGCACTGCATTGTCTGGAGAGAAAACAATGTGGTATGGCCCCACACTGCCTGGGGAGGAGAGTTCACTCACACGCACTACATCACTGCGTTAGTCAGCCCTCAGACAGCCCAGCACCACCCTGGCTGCACAGAAAATCCTGCTGATGTGACAGTGTGGCACCAACATCCCCAACTTGGCAGCATTGGGGAGACCTGGATTGCCTGGACTGCATGATCCAGCAGTGTTTGAAATGAGTGGTGCACAGCTATGGGCACACGTGGGCAAGTGGGAGCACTCTGCACCAAAAGATCCAGGTGCAGGAGAATCCCTTGTCCCTTTATTTCCAAGATAATGCACTAGTTCTTACACATGGCACAGTACAAGAAACCAAAGATCAGACAAGCAGTCTGTGCAAATCCCCCAGGTTCCTGCTATCTGGGCAGGAAAGCTCGGCTTTATCTTCACTGCAAAGATGCAGCTTTTCTGCAGCTTCTGTCTTGAGTGTTCCTCCTTAGCCCACAAGGAGCATATGGAAGGGCTGCAAACTCACCAAACCCACTGACAATCATCCCCTCAGGCCTTGCCCAGGTACCTGGTCAGCTCACCTGCTTTCATCTGAGACACCCGAGCAGCCAGCCCCTTGCAAAGGGTAGTGTATCCATGTCACACCAACTGCCTGCCTTTGGTGAGACTGTCAGAAATCCACGCTGCCAGCCACCTGCACCTCTGCAATCTGCACCAACCTTGTACAGTCCATTACTCTTGCTCACGCACTGCCAGTTCATGGTTCTCTTCAGAGCCCAGATATCAGACCCATAGGCACTTATAACACAGAAGTTTTCCAGCAGGTTAAGTAGTCTGAGAGAGATTAAATTTCTTCTCCTCCTCTTGGAGGTTTTGATGTTTCTCAGACGCTTAGTAAGGTCTCCAAAAGAGGGGAGAAAGATGGAGTTTCTCAGAAAGTACAAGCAGTTGTCATGGCTAGAAACTATGTGCAGCCACTCTCCCCAGAGCTAAGCATCCCAAAACCACAACTGAACATGTGCAGAACACAGTGAGTGTTTCTAAGCAGCTGCTCCTTTCCAGAGCAAGCTCAGGTAGAGATTAGCCCAAAGCCAGCTGAAGAATCTCCAAAGGAAAACTGATGTGCTGCATCTGACACAACCTGAACTCAGGTCAGGACCTACAACTAAAGCAACAGAGCTGCTTTTGCAGAAACAATTGAAAGTATTAAAGCCCTTCTCTGGAAACTACACAAACTATTAAAAACTGTACAAACTATACAAAGTACAACATTAAAGCTTCAGAGCAGACTCCTAAATCTAAAATACCCTGCCAGCTCTTCAGCTTAGCCTGTGTCTCCAGAACACTCCTGCACTTCCCAGTGACATCAAACTCCCCCCAGTGAACTTCCCAATGCAATGTTTTCATTGTCTCTTCTTGGCCAAGGCAAGCCATACCTTTTTGGCAGGAGCAAGCCGGGCTAAGTTAGTCACATCTTTGTCACTTCTTGGCTAGACTACAGCTATGTGATACACCTGGGCATGAAGCCCACAGTGCTTGTCAAATGCCAAGTAGAAGAGCATGGTGCAGTAGGAGCCCTGGCTGCCACAAGTGCATCAAACCTACCTCTGCTCCCTAGGCCACCTTTTGGCATGAAAACCAAGCCACATTCAAGCTTGTGTCCTGATCTTTAAGGCATTTGGTGGCATGGACCCAGCATGGCTAAAAGATCAGTTAAGACACAAAGATGGAAACCGTGATCATAAACAACTCCACCACTCTCTAAGAGCAGTGGACCCATCCAGCATGAGGACCATGTTTGCCTGTGGCAGACGGTCTTCTTTGAGAACAAACTCTTCTCAGCTGGTGAAAAAGGAAGGGTGTCTAAGATGCTGAGTAATTCCCTTATTTTGCATATCCCATCTCTCTGCCAAGACATGAATCAGGGCCACTCTTGGTTTAGTTTGCTTTTGCATTTTTTTTCTTTTCTAATTTATTTTATCTAAAATAGTAATGTCGGTCTCCTGAACCCGTGTGAAGTCCTTGGTCTCTTCCCCAGCAATGAAGTCTCCTGCTGGCAAGACAAGATGCACTACAGCTAAGAGTTCTTGGCACTAACCAACAAGATCTACATTTCAACAACAAACACTGGAGCCCTCCCTCCCAAAGAGACCCTTCAGGGGTCAGTCCAGCAGTTGCATTGAGGATGCCTTGATGACAGACTCCTTCTGCAGGTCCCTGGGTGGTCTAATCCAGCAGTCTTTACACTGTGCTCCACAGGGAACCAACTTGGGACATAGTGCCCAAGGGAAATAGCTAAAAATACATTTGTTTCATTATTACTTGTAAGTGTAAGCACAAACTGTATTTGCTGCAGGCTACTGATGGTGAAAGGTTTGGAGGGAGAGGGAGAGGGAGGCAATTGAAAATAAGGTCCCTTCATTGCTGCAGACCTTGTGCAGGATTTTCAACTTCCCTGTGGCATGTGGTGATAGAGACAAACTGCCCTGTGAAAAATGCTAGTGCTGTTATACAGTGTCTGCTTTTCTTAATGGAGACAAGCCTATGCTGGGGTGGATTAAAATCTGAGCTAGAAAGAGATGTGGTCTAGCTTGCTGTCATTTTTGGCAGGCAAAAGAGCAGTAAGGCAAACACAAGCTCCAGATTACTACCATTAAAAAACCATGGTAATTTCTCACAAGTGTGTCAACATTGTGATTCCTTTTAAATTCTGTGTGTTTCTACTGAATTAACACGTTAGTGCATGTTTTTGAACTGTAATCCATAATGCCTGGGTCTGCTTAACCTCCTTTTACATCCTGTGTTGCTTCGTATGCATTTGTCTTCCCATACATATCTATATGTCATGTTATGCATTTATGAGACTCCATAAATATGGCTGGTAAATCATTCAGGGTTAAAATTCACTGCTATTTTCACATTATTTCCTAATCTTTAAAATATGTCAGTGGAAGAGCTTGAGGGTGACCTTTGACATCATAAATTGGAGAGCAGGTTGACATGGGAATGACCTCAAGAAAATCAGACCGTAGAATGTGTGCATCGAGCTCCCTAAGAGCCTGACAGGGATAAACCTCTCCCCTGGGCTCCCAGAGCAGGACAGAAAAGCTAAGCCCGGCTTCTACAAACTTCTCCCTGTAAGCACTGGAAGAGAGGAGACCCGTTTAGTTGGAGTAAAATGTGCGTGCCAACATATTCAAGGCTTGGTGTATCAGGTACAAGCATTTGGGAACATTTCAAGGAGTGATCGCACCCTGCACTCCTGCACCGGGATTTTGCCGTGAACTTCAGTAGAAGCCAGGCTGGAATCTAAACTACAAGCAGCATTTGGGCTCCAGAAGACCCATCGGTGGGCTGGAGCGCGATGTTTCTCGCACAGCCGGCAGCCTCCGTGTCCCGGTAGGAGCGGCATAGTATTGGCAGAGAAGCGCTTCCCGGTACCGCCTAGAGCCGCAACAGTGCGTGCGGTAACCACCCTGAGATTAAACATCCCCTGCAGCTGCTGCTCCGTCGTGCAGGGGAACGCTTCCAGCTGCTTCCAGCTGACTACGGACTTGGTTCCCCCCAAAAAACCTCTGTCTGGCCGGTGGCTCTAACTGCAAAACCCGAGCAGGCTCGCCGCGCCAGTACTGAGCGGAGCGGATGCTCGGCGCGGGCTGCAGAGTAGCGGATGGCCAAGCACTGAACCAGGCGCGCAGCATGTGCGGCGATAAGAGCAGCACATCGGTGTCCATGTGCAGGAGGACCGTGTCCATACGGCCGGGGCTGGCGGCGCACGGAGCTCCGCGCCGGGACACGGCCCCGCACCCGCTCCGCCGCTCACCCTGCGCGCCGCGCGGACGGGGCGGGGCCAGCGCGGGGGGCGAGGCCTACCGCCCGCCTCGGCCAATCCGCGGGCAGCGCTGCCGCAGGATGCAAATGAGCCGCGGGACGATTGGGCGGCGCGGGCGCGGGGCGGCGCTGGGGCGGGCGGCGCTGGACGGGGCGGGCGGCGGCGGGCGCGCAGCTGGAATGGGGCGGGCGGGAGCGGGGCGCCCGGTGCAGCTGGCGGGGGGCGCCGGCCGCCCGCCATAAAGTGAATGGCCAGGGTGAATGGGAGGCAGTCGGCCGGCGCCCTCCGCCCTCCCCGTAAGCCGCGGGCCGGCAGCGACGCGCAGAGTGGCTGGGGAGCCGGGGGGATTTACTTTCTGAGAGTGGCAGAGCAGCCCGGCCCGCGGGGCGGGGGTCAGCTTCGTCCCTCTCGCAGGATTAAGTCCGCTCAGCCGAACCCGCATCTGGAGCCGCTGTAAGTGCCTTTCCGTCCCCGGCCTTCCGGGCGAGCTTCTCCCCTCTTTTCTCCCTGAGCCCCTTCATGCTAACCTGGCCGGCCGTAAGCCTTTCAATGCTGGCACAGGGTAAGAGCATCCCCGGCGGGGTGGCTCGGTGTGCTCTGCTCGGCAGCACGGGGTCAGTCCCAGTCCCGCGCGAGGTCGGCTTTGCATCGCCTCCCGTGGGTCAAAGGACGGCAACCAGGTGAGAGCGGGCGGATCGAGCCCTGCCCTACCATCCAGAAGGATCCCGGGGCTGTGCGCGGCCGAGCTGTCTCCCATCGCTGCCGGGAGCGCTGTCCGCCCGGCGGCGGGGCGCGGCGCTTCCACTGCTCTGCCCCTGTAGGGCCCAGCGACCCCGACTCGCCGCCGCCGGGGTGCCGCAGCCCCGACCGTCCCCTCGGGGCCGACGCGGGCCCCTTCCCGACAAGCGCTGCTGAAGTCTCTCGCAGTTGCTAAACTTAGTCATTTTCCACTCGGGCGAGTGGGGCAGGGGCTGTTTAAATTAGCCGGGATTCGCTGTAAATAACGGCGCTGCGGGCTGCGGCTCAGCTGTCTGCAGGGTCCGGGGGAGAAGGGCGCGGGGAGCAGAGGCGGGGAGATGTCGCCAGGGAAAAGGAAGGCAGCCCGACGGCTTTTGGACAGTTGGATAAATGATATTTATGTAATGGGCTGGCTCCTGTTTACAGCAGAGTCGACCTCCCTGTAGAGCCGGGGAGAAGTGAGCCGGCCCCCGCGGACGGAGCGAATCTGCCCCGGGACGCCGCTGGCTGTGGCGCGCCGGCGGACGGGGTTCCAGGGACCCGACCGGGAATAACAGACCTGGTCGGGACCCGGGGAAGGAGCGCCGACCCCGCGGCAGCTCTGCCGGGAGCATCGAGCCTCCCCGGCGGAGCGCGGCTGCCCGGCGCTGGGAGGCTTCGGGCAGAACCGCCTCTCGGGCCTCCGGGCGCTTGCACGGGCTCTCCCGCCTCCCTGGCGCCGGTGCGGAGCGGCGTCTCTCCGTCCCGCTGAGTGACCGGGAAGCCCGGCCAACTGCAGCGGGCTCCCGACGGAGCCCGGTACCGTCCGCTGCCCCGTCTATTCCCCGCTCAACGAGTGCTGCTCCGGGGGAAGAGCCAGCCCGCCAGCGCGGCACCCCCATGTCCTTCCCCCCGACCTCCTCCTCGGAGCGGGAGTAAGGAACGGGTGCGTCCCGGCTGGCCGCGGCTCCGGCGGGGGAGGGCGACCGAGGCGGGGGCCGATGCCCGCGCTTCGCTGCAGCTGCTGGAGCGGGCTCGGGGAGGGGGGCGGCGGGCCCGGTGCCGCCGAGCGGGGCACACCTGTCGGCCGTTCACCCGGCGCCCCCGCGGCTGGACAGCTGAGGGGACGAGCGGGGAGGGGGCTGGATTCCCCCCGGCAGCGCCAGAGCCCTGCAGAGGCACTGACGGGGGTTGCCGCAGCCCCCTCCCCGCCCCCCGCCTCCCCGCTGGCGTTAGGCAGCTCGGGGCAGCAGTCCCTTGGCCGGAGCTCCCGGGGCTCCGCGCCCCTTCCCCGCCTGGCCCGGCGAGTTACCAGCTGCAGAGCTCGGCTCCGCACGGGCGGCTGCAGAGGAACGCGCTGCTTCAGACCCCGGCGCCCGGCAGAGCCTGGAGGTGAGCCCCCGGCCGCCGCACCCGGCTGATGCTTCGAGCTGGCGGTGCAGAAATCAAAACTAATCCTTCATCTCCGCCCCGTTCCTTCACCTAGGAGGGAAGCAGCCTCTCGGCTAATGGGCCAATGATCCGTCCACTTTCTGAGTGGAGTCCAGTGTTGAAAGCAAAGAGAGGAATTTGGCGTCCCCCAGACAAAGTTGTGGGTCTTCCACACATGGCCGGTGGCCTGGAAGGCAGGATGCTAGGGACGAAATGGCTCTCTCCCATCTGCAATTTCAGGAGATGCTAAAAGCAACTGTGCAGGAAGGTGTCTTTCAGAATGTCACCTCTGTTCCTGTCCCATCTTCCAAAGACAGGGAAAGGACCACATTTTTGGCGATGGGATCAGGGTTTCCCTTGGCTCCCCGTACCACGTCCAAGCCCCTCAGCCTGCTGGTGACCTGAAGGGGATGGGTGTTTGTGCAGGCTTTGATGGTGCCTTGCTGTGAGGGACAAAGGGCTGCCTGCTGGCTCCTGAGGGACTGTCAGATCATGGTAGCTGCTTTCAGTTTTTGCAAATGTCTGCTGAAGCAGAGCAGAGCTTGATTTTAATTTTTTAAAATTATTTTTCATTTGCAAATTGTCACACCATGCCCAGTACTCCTCACAAGGAACCTCACAGAGAGATGTCTTTCCCTGCCAGCCTGGAGAGGGGTCTGGGCAAGGGCGGTGGTTTTCCTGCTGTTACTGTAGTTTCTGTGTTTGCCTGACTTGCGGCCCAGATTCTGCCCATGCAAGCCCACCTATATTCCTGTCCAAGCCAGTGGTTTAAAAACCAATATTAATCTTTTTTCAGAGAAACTGTTGTAAGCCTCAATATCTATTAAATTGCTATAAGGGCTTAATTCAGGCAATTAATAGATCTGCAAATTGTGACTGGATTGCAAAAGTATTGGTTAATGTACCCTACGGAGAGCTGGCAAAAAAAAAAATATCTTATCTTTGTCAGATGCTACCCAAAACCTTGAAATTGAGAGGTGAGGCTGACTTTGGAGACTGCCAAAAAGAAAAAGCCAGAAACCTGATCTAGGAGACCGCTCCAAAAGGAAGATGAGATGAGCAGGGGACATGAGGTCTGTCTCGTGACCTGGCACATGTGCCCTGGCCTTGGGGACAGGGGAGGTACCTGGGTCTGGGAACAAAGTCCCAGATGGGGAGAACTGCTGGTTTCAAGCTGTGTGCCCTCCATCAGGAAGGCAACAGGATGAGTCTGTGGGGCCATGGAGGGAGGAGGGTCAGAAACAGGAGGTTGTGGCATCTCTGAGCAGGCTCAGCTATTTATCTGGCTGTTTAAAAATGGGAGATTGCTATTTACTTGGGACCTGATGGCAGAGAGGGCAAAGCTCCCCCTCTTGCTGTGGGCCACTGGGGCTGAGGGCATTAGGCTGTGCCAAGGCTGGGCATTTGCTGTTGACTGGAGAGCAGTCTCTACCAGCTGCTATCAGAGTTAGTGCCGAGGCTGTTGGAAAAACCCTCTATTGTCAACACCCAGCTGAAACAGGCTGGGGTTTCGGACGGCTGGAGAAAGATTTCTGAGGCCAGTCCGCCACACTTCCCTTCCTCCTCTTTCTGTGCTGCTCCCCCTCACCAGCACCCCTGCCCTCCTCCCACCTCACCTCTGAATATTAATGCCTCTGGCAGATTGGATAATAATGTGACTGGGAATTGAATGAAGCTGGTTATTAGCTCTGGGCTTCCTTGGGGTATTTAAGGGAGTCCACGGGCTGATCCTGGAAGCTTGGCAGCACAAGTGACCAGGGCCAGACTCGGCAAGGGAGGGGGGGTCACTTCTGTGGGAAAGGATTTGCTTGAATCCTCATCTCCCTCTGACCCCAGAGGAGGACAGGTATGGCAGCCTGGCCAGAGCAATTCCTTTTGGATGGTTAGCAATAGATCTGATTCTATTCTATTCTGAATAGGGTTTTGGCAAAAAAAGTAAATATTAGACCTTTTTTTTCAGGAAAGACCTAGGAGATCTAGCTGGGTAGAAGCTGAGAGACATTTCTGTTATTAGGCTTTAAAAAGAGCGGGGGAGTCAGCCAGTGAGGTCACTCTCTTCCCTTCCCATCAATGTCAGAGTATTACCAAGCAGATTCAGGGAGAAAGCCAGCCTTCTACTCACGAACAGGAAATTTCCTACTGATTTGCAGGGTATGGGTTCAGCCTTGGAGCACTCATTTCTGAAGAGTTGAACCTTATGATCTCTCTCCTCAGGAGCCTTCTAGCCTTTCCATACATGGGTCTCTCGATGCTTTAGCACGAAGGGAAATGTCCCTGTTGAGCAGAGGAGAAACTGAGCTGTGGCAGAATTACCTGAGTCAGAAATGCAGCCTCTGTCCCTTGACCCTCAATCTGATGCTCTTTGCTATCTCCTAAACCATAGCTCCCCCAGAAAATAAACATTTACACCCTTTTGAATAGTGCAAAAAAGGAGGGAAACCAGAGCTGGATTTGCAGAAACTGATATTAATTTTGTCCCTCTGATTTTTCAACTTTTCAAAATGTTCTGAGATGCATTAATGGGGCTGTAGTTACTGGGGATCTCAGCAGATCCCCAGCTTGGGGGAGCTGTGTCCTGCGTGCACTAAATTAACCCCTAAAAACCACCATCAGAGCTGTTGTGATTGAGACACCTGTTTGTAAACCCCTAGCAAACAAGTTCACAATCCCAAATCTGAGAGCCTAAGAAATACTTCTGTTGGGAGGATATAGCACATACACCACTCTGAATCATATAGCACTGATCCTACAGGCTATTCTTTTCAAATAAATACATTAAATAGCTACTTGGGGAGCTTCAGTGGTGTGACACAGGCTGAAAGGCTCAGCACCCGCCGAGCTCTCCGCAAAAACAGAAAAAGTACAAAGATGGAATAAAACAAATGACTAGAGGTTCGCAGTTAATTCTACCTCTCTTTCTCTCTGCTCTTTCTCTCCATTCCTTCTTCCCCTCAACCTCATTTAAAACAGAAGCAGCTTTCCCACCACCCATTGCCTTTTCTCCCCTTTCCAATGCTGCCATTTATAAGAGTCTAATTTTCTTTTAAATATTTGATTATAAATTGCTATTGTGAAACATGAGGATTTAATGGTAAATCAAGTTGACCTGTCTGCGTGTGGACATTTTTATTTACTCCTTTTTTTGAAAAGCAAATAAACATAGAATCCCTCCCACATAAAGCAGCTCCCCACTTAGATTTGAACACAGTTTAAAAGAAATCCCTTTTGTTTTAGGCATTTTTATTTCCTGTTTGTTTCTGAGCTTAGACTTGACAATGAAAACCACATGAAATTCCCTTTTTGTTCCATCAGTTTTATTTTTGGTGCTACAATATCCTAACTTCCAGTTCTATGAGTTGGGGTGGGGGGGGTTGCATTTATTTCAAGGCTGTTTTTTAAAAGCAAATTCATGGAGGTTTTCTTCTGAAATAAAATAAATAAGACTTTTTAGAGGAGTGGGTGTACCAGAATGATTTTTAAAAATTAGACTGTTATGGTAAATTAATGGAGCTATAAAGGTCAGCCTCCATATGGATCCATACCTAAGCAGGGAGAAATACCAAAGTGATGAAAAATACGGACTTTTTTGTCCCATTTAAAAGGGTTTCGCAGCTTACTTTGTGTTGGGTGGGTTTTAATAGCGGTGCCCCAGTGCCTGAGCTCAGATATGCCCTAGTGGCAAGCCAGGGTGGGAGGCTGGAAAGCCGTTCCCGGGCCCCGGAGCTGCAGGAGAGGTTGCTCTCAGGGTGACGGGGTCTGGGCGGGCAGAGGCGTTTTTGGCTGTACAGCCCCGTCCCCGGAGCAGCATGGCCCGTGGACGGGACGTGGTGTGACCCAGGCAGCAGCGTTGTGAGATGGCTCACATCCTTCTGCCCCATCCCTTTTCTCTCCGAGCCGCTTTGATGGGATCGCCCGAGGGCCAGACTGGCTGAGTAATTAGGGCTCTGCAGCTTCCTCTCCTACCCACCCAAACTGCCTACCTCCCGGGGCTCCGCATGGGATGCGGCCTCGAGCAGATGGAAAAACTGAGGATTTGGCGGGGCGGGGGGGAGGTGGAGTAGGGGTGGAGCGGGAAGAAAAAAAAAAGGCAGACTTTGTACGCAGTCCTTAGGCAGCACACTGCATTTCACGATCCCCAAAGTCAAACCTCTTGGTTTTGCTTTTGCAATGACTGTTGTGCCCGTGGATTAGGGACGCGAGACATTTTGCCACGGCCTCGAGTGAGGCCCCTGAGCGAGAGGCTCCGGGGGAGAGGGGCTGCTAGCCCTCTCTGCTCGCCCACCCGCCTTTCCTCCTCCTCGCCCCCGGTACACACAACGTCCGCGGCCGGTGCACGACAGGAAAACCTGGCGCTCCGCGGGCCCGATCCTGCCGGCACAGGCCGCGTGCGAAGCACTGCGGGATCGGCCCCGGCAGTGTTTGCTAATTGCCTCCCTCGGCCCCTTCAAACAGTGTCTAGGTAAACAGGCTGACCTTCAGGGCATGTTGCAAGGTCCATAAAGATGGAGTGTGGAGAGGGAGCAAGCTCCAGCATCCCTCCCAGAGCCACCCCCCTCCTGCCCCAGCCCTACCAGCTGCAGTATCGCAAGGAAGAGGGGAGGGATACTGTGAGCTGAGATCATCCACTTGTTTTATTCACGGCAATCTTCATCCTGCAAGGATCTTTCTGCCAGAGAGCTTTAAAAAAATTTAAATCTAAATTACTTGGAGGAAAAAAAAAAAGACAAATCATCAGGAAACTTTACAGTCAAGCATAGCAGACATCGGCTCCGTCCGGCGCTGCGGATTTGTACTGAGACAACACATCCCTCGGAGCAAGCCAGCTGTTTCTGGGCTCTTGTTTCCTTAACCAGCAGAGCTGTTCGTTGGCCGTGGTGGTTGGTGGGGGGCCATCACAGAACTCGTGGCAGTTACCCCTTTTCCCTTTGCAGCTCTGCAACCCACTGGGCTCTAGTACGATCTAGTACCGCCCCTCCCCCCCCCAAAAAAAACTTCTTTCTAGCTGCTGGTTTTGCCGAGTTCTGTCATAGAACAAATGTTTATGATCAAGTCAAAGTTCTCCAGAAAGGATTTCCAGAAGTGCTGATGGATGGCAGACACTGGCAGCTCTACAGTGCATGGAGGTCACACAGCTGTAGTGGTGTGACATGCTGGGGCAGGAGATCCTTCTCGAGCTTCAACCCCCTGCATCACCCAGTTGATGAGGGGCTTTCTTGAGCGTGTTTACTAATTGTGAGAATCATCTACATCTTCGATAACATCTGATTCATCCACTGCTCTCCATCTGCATACAAATCTCCTGACAGCAGCTGGAGTCACAGAGCTATCTGGGCCTCCCTAAAATGAGCCAACTTTACAGCCATAGAGATACAGAAATGACCCTGCCCAGCTTCTGCAAGCACAGCCCCCACAGGAATCAGGCCAGTTTCCTTTGACTGCCAGAATAATTAGTCAAATTCATACAATTGCCCAACTAAATACAGCAACACATACCGATCTGCTGATGCCAGGCCCTGGTGGCCTTTGCTACTGCATGAGCAGCGCGTGTCCGGCCCTGAGCTGCAGACAGGCTGCCTGCACCTCTCATTCCTGCCCAGGATCCTGGCTTGCAACTGTCTCGTCTCGCTCCTGGCTCTGCAAGAGATCATGATCCCTTGTACACTGTGGTTGTGCAGCTATTTCTCTCATGCAGAAGCAGGGAGATCCCGCAGTAGTGGCATGGGTCGCTTTGGAGCCTGACGGGGCTGCAGGAGTGGGCAAAGGCAGGTGGGGATGAGCAGAATCAGTGTGTTCTGGCCAGGCCAGTGCTGGCACTCCACTTTAGCAGATCCTTTGTTAGTTGCAAGATTTTCCCAGGCAGAACTTCTCACTGAAATAGATCTTTTTTCTCCCTTCCACGAAACAAAGGGATTAATTTCCCTAAAGGACTTTTCTTCTCCCATAACTGCAGACCGTGCTTTCATTCCCAGCACTCCTGCATGTTGGATCCACACCATGCCAGCAACTTTGTGCGATCGAAAGTTGTTTGGGCAAAACTGAGTTTTTGCTGATTTATTTTTTTCCAGATGCCTAACAAAGAAAATAAGCCATAACAAAGCGTAACCTTATTAATATAACTGCAGAGTCTGTCAGAATGAAAATCCTAGTCCTGGTTGATAGATCCAAGGTGCCAAACACCCCACTGAGATATAGCATCCAAGGGATACTGGAAACACGGCTGGACACAGTGAGACCTGAAGTACTGTGCTTACAAGGATGCAAGAACTATTAATGTTTAGTTTAGGGGGGAAAAAACCAACTTTGCAGAAAGTCTGGCAGGACTTTTCTTCTGTGCTAGGATTAGCAATTCGTTTCCAGATTTTGTGTGCCATTTCAGAAACTATCTAGGTAGGCTAAGGGCAGCACTGAGGTCCAAAGATTCTATTGCAAAGAACTTGTATTAAGCCAAGGCCAAGCACATTACCCTGCCTCTGCAGAACCCAATGCTTCAGTTTGGTGGGGTCTGCACCGGTCTGGGAGACTGCAGACACACCTGTTGGGCGAATGTTGCACTGTGTATGGGGCATGGTGACATCAGTGCACTTCCACAGCACAGGGGCATAGTGCAGCCAGCCCATCAAATAAGCGAACGGGACACATTCCATTGTGGGCTTTTTTTGCTGTGGACATGGGTATGGAGCTGTCAATCCTTGGGACACTTCCATTGTGATAATCCTCCGGGATACAGGCAGTTTATTAACCCTCTGCTGCCCAGAGCAGCGGTTTCAGCCATCATCCTCTTCTGCAGCTGGAGGTTCATGTCAAAGTGAAGGAAGTGAGTGGCCTGATCTCATCTTGCAGGCTGCCCCCAGCCCCCAGGGAATGCATTAGGCAGTGTCCAGTGTGGTTGGGCATTTTCCTAGCACCTCTAGGATCTGAGGATCTGAAAGTACTTAAAGGAATTTTGCTTCATTACCTTCACCAGCTCAGATATGCTCATTTACATGATTTCTGAAATGAAGGATACAGTCTCAGAACAGTCAAATAGTTTTACCTACATCATAAGACAAGTCAGCGGCAGCACCTTACCTCCTCACCCTCTTCCCACCTCACATTGTTGGAAACTTCTCCTTAGAGCCATGCACAAAAAGAGAAACAACCTGGACCTCCTTGTCAGAGAGCTGCCAGCTCTCAGATCCTTGCCGCTGGCTGTGGCCAGGAAGCCTGGCAGCAAGAGCTCGGGCTACTGCAGTTCCGTGGCACCATGCACGGCTGTCAGTGCTCTGCAGCCCAATCCATGTGTGGGGCAGTGCCAGACAACTTGGTCTGACAGCGAAGCCACTAAGTGCCTCAGGGAGCTTTGGCAACTCCTACTGATGAGAGGAATAAAATCCCTAAACCGTGTTCCAGGCTTCAAAGCAGCACACACTGCCACGAAGCCACCCTCAGGAGCTCAGGGGTTAGTGCCCAGCTGTAGGGACTAAATCGAGAAATAAAGTTTATTATAACCTGTGACTCAGCCCTTGCTGGAGGTCGATGATCCACTTCTGTGTGCGCACCCGAAACCACTGCTCAGGCAGCCTGAGGCTGTGCACAGCCTGATGTTTTTGGAGGCAGGCAGCTTGCTCTCCTGTCCCATAATGGCCCTGTGCTCCGGGTCACCAGTTGGCTGCTGCTGTTTATCTTCCAGTGATTAATGGTTGCTCTTGGTTCCTGCTGCAATTCCATTAAGATTAGAGATTTAAAGCTACACTGAGATGTTTAGCAGTGGGTGACCTTGGTCTCCCCATAGTTGTATTTCTATAGTCTCAAGGAAACAAATATTAACTCATTTTGCACCCCATCCTTCTTGCTTTCTAGCAGCAGGGAAAGAGCCCCTCACAGGCAGCACTTGTGTTGGCCAGCAAAGAGAATCTGACTCTTGGTTGCTGTGCGATTCATGTGCTGTGCTGATGTGGCACTTGTAATTCCAGCCCACAGGCCCTCTGATGGCACCATCCCCTGAACAAACACATGTATCCGGAGAACAAAATGCTCTTATGCGAGGGAACAGGCACAGTCTCATTCACTTCCTCTTTGACAAGGGGCAGAGGGAGAGGCAGGGGCTGTTCCACCTTAGCTCAGCCTCTCACCAAGGGACCAAGGAACAGAGGCAGATCATCTTCCTGAAAATGTACAGTTAAACATAGTCCCAAATGTTTGTCTCTCCTAAAAGTAAGCCGGCATACAGGGAACACGAGCATGGGAGGAGTGAAGCAATCAGCAGTAGTTTGACTTCTGCAATTGATGGAGCAGGAAGAGACAGCTCTGACCCTAAGAATCTAGTGTAACATCATACCTTCACCTCAGGGACTGCAAGAAAGAAAGAAAGAAAAGACACTTCCCCACAAATGATTGCAGAGCACCTTTCAGCCTGAGGGTTAACGCTGAACTCTTTGTGGAGATCAGCAATTCCAAGCAGAAGATTCAGTTACTATGGCCCTGGATGGAGGCAGAAAATTCAGATCCACAGGGCTGTGCTGATCTGCTTGAGAAAAGCCAGCTTAGGGCTTCTCTCCTGTCCTTGGGTCTTCAGTGATCATTGTGTCCTACCTTGGAACTTGAAGCATCAGGTCCTTGCTGGACCACCCTGCATACCCATGGGAAGTCAAATAACATCAAAACAATGCAAGAGACAGCTTTTCACTTCCAGATCAACCTGCCAAAGCAGGTCCAGCAGGAAGCCTGCTCCCCAATGCTAGTGCAGAGAGTCAAGCAGCACACACTAGTCAGTCTCTAGGCAGCTCTCCACAGGCAAGACCCACATCACAAAAGCCACCCCTATAATTAGCCTTACTTGGCTTCAAGTCAGCTTTTATGTTTCCTTCTCACCCCTTCAAAGGAAAAAAAACCCAAGCAAAAGCCTCTTTGCTCCCAGGTGATGGAGCAGTGTGTGACTGAGAACCAGGAGATCGGTCACAGGGACCCTTGTTTCTCTTTTCAGGGAAACAAGATTGCCCTCCTCACTGTCCTCCTGCTGCCCAAATGGCCCTGGCTTGGGCAGTCAGGAACTGACACTGAAATTGAAAGGGGTGAATTTGAAAAGAGAAAAGGCCTAGAGCCAGGATTGTTCTTTTCCTGCCCTCCGCCATGCCCATGGAGAGACACCCTTTTTCGCTGGAGGGTCTTGCACAGGTGGCCACAGCATGTTCACATGGGCACCAAGGAGAGGACACAGATGGGCAGTGACTGGAAGAAGAGATGTGTTTGTTACAGGTCTGGGACCCTTTATCTCAGGAGCACTCACATACATCAATGGAAGGAGTTACAGTTGCTGCAGCAGACTGGGAGCCATGGCTGGTTTTACAAAACTGAAGCCTCTGAGCAAGCCTGGCTGCATGTTGCTAGTACAGGAGCTGTCCCTAAAGAAACCATTCTTTTATGTTAAAAGAAAGTGAGATGAAGAGTCAGGTGAAGATGGTAAATTTGATTTTATCTAAAAATGTTTTTGAGGTGCCAATTTCACTAATTCTTTGAGACCGGGCAAAAAACTTAGTAGAAATGCCATGCAGGTATAGCATTGACTTTCTTAATGTCTCTGTCTACAGCAAGACCTGGCCAATGTGGACAAAAGCTCCTTTTTTAAAGTCCAAAAGGGCTGTATAATCTAGAATAATACCTTACAGCCTTTTGTGTCAGTAGCGTGGGGTTGCCTTTGGGTAAATACATTGGTGTAGAGCTCACGTGCTGTCCCCATTGCAGACTTTTCCTGCTTTTATAATGAGCAGATCCCTCTATCCCCTTGCTTTTGCTTCTCTATGACCTGCTCACAGCAAACTGAGAAGGCATTCCTTGATGCCATCACATATGGTACATGCAATAGGTTATGCAATTACATATATACATACATCTCCTCTCTGAAATCCTCCTGCTTTTAAATTCAGTTCACAAAGCAAACTTGTGCTCAGCCACAAGTCCCTGTTGAAAGTTGAATACTGGCCACACTTCATAACCAGTTTTAATCTAAGTGCCCACTGTATCTCTGAGGCAAGGCAAGCATGCTATGTTGTGTCCAGCAGCTTAGATCAACTTTGCAACCACTGCACTGGTGCAGCACAGGATGGGGCATAAATTTTCAATACCAGGACTAGGTTCTCCTGAGCCTTGTACCTTGTGTTGTCATTTATGCCTATGGAACCTTACCTATGTAAGATACTCGCCCCTGGTTTTCCTATCTTCACTCTAGTTTGCAAAGATGAAAGCAATGCAAGATGTGGAAAAAAGAGCAGACAGGACCCTGCACAGGAGGACGCTGTCCTTGAGTTACAGCAAGGCAAGAATCTGAATTCCTCCTTAAATCGTCCAGTACAGAGTCGAGCCCTAGAAGAGAGGAAATTGTGCTTGACAGATGCAATCATATGCAAATGGCTGTAGAAGAGGGGAAATTATCATCTACAAACATTGGGCAGAAATTCCATCTGCTGCAGACTCAAGAAGGGCTCTTAATAAATTCTGAGACAGCAAAGTGACACACATCTTAATCAAGACTTAATCCATGGAATTAATTCACTGCGCGTTTCTGCATAATTCTGAGAGTAATGCTAAAAGCCATGGCAATATCAGCAGCAGATGGACTCCCCTACTCCATGCAAAGGTATTAAAGAAAACACAGCCCCTGTCACATCACTTCATGTATGTACACACGGCAAAAAGCAACAGGGCTGTGCCTGGCTGCTGCCAGGAGCTTAACACAGCCAGCAGACATCAAAGGTCAGGCTTGCCACGAAGTGGAAATGGAAACCAGCCTCATGGCAGAGACAGAGTCCTGTCACTTCTCTCCCATAGGAGAGGAGAAGCCCAAAGCAAGGCAAAGGTCTGGAAAACCAGAATCAAGTCCTGCTTCATTAGGCGCTGCTTCCAGAGAGCACTGACTGAGGCTGGTGTTGAGACTGCCCCACCAGTACCTGGGAGAGGCGGTGAATGGAGGTCAAGTGAAGCAAAGAGCAAGGAAAACTGCAGGGGTTTTGTGAGTGAGATATGCTGCAGAAAATCCAGCAAGATAACCATTAGAAATGGCTCCTTGCCCTCTCACTACAGCCTGGGAAGCACACTACAGGTATGGGGATCAGCTCTGCCGAGGGCCCTGGCAGCAGCCTTGTGCAAATTGACTAAAGGAGACTTCAGACAGCTCTGAAAATACATCCTTAGTCACTGTCATCTACGTCCAAAGGAGGTGCAATAGCAAGTGATTAATCTCTTGTTTACATGTCTGAAAACTAACACAGTCCAGACTGACTTCAGCACGTTCCTTCCCTGACACACATGGATTTGAGGGGCTGGGCAATCCTTCATCACCCGGAGTCCAGCCTTCACAACTGATCTCCACCTAAAGTCTGAAAGTCCCAAAACCAGGTCCAAACCTCCCTAAATCCAGGGGTCCCAGATCCTGGCACAGTGCATCAGTTGTGTTTTAAAGGAAAATGATTCCTAGCTGGGAAGGTGAGGTATTAGCTGAGAGTAGCTGAAGTTTCAGAAGCTGCTGTGGTCCCCTCAAAGTGATCTAGCCTTCATAAACTGTGCACTGGTGGCAGTGAAACTTCCTGCATTTTGCTGGGTTGTGATCCAAAATTCAGATTAGGGGCTAACACAGGGCCAGCTCACCTTTCCAAGGGGATGCGACCAGACTTGGAACACTTACTCCTTCATGCCTGCCTCTTTATGAGCATCCAGTGTGGTCCAGAACAAAGTGGTCCTCTCAGCTGAGCTCCTTTAGGCAATACAGGTGGAGGGTGCAGGGTCCATAAGGAAGAGAATGATGAAAATAATTGATTGTGGGAGAGAGAGGTGTGGAAAGAGGTGGCAGAAGAGTCATAGTGGTTCCGGCAGTCATGGGGATCAGCACGGACAGCTTCCCAGTTGGGATGCTTTCAGCCAGGGAAGATGGCTCACCAGCACAGGCCAGTCTCTTGAGGGGACATGGGGAGCCTCCAGTCAGGATGATCTAAGGCTGGAAGTGAGCTCCTGCTGCAGCCAGGATCACTCGTTCCCAGGCACCTAAGGGTGTGAAATGTGATTCCCGTGTTAATTCAGGTTCCAGAGGTCCTTGTGTACCCCAAAGGAGTCCACTTACACTGCCTGGGTCTCTGCTTGTAGCAGTGACTGTGCAGGCAGATGTGCCTTCCTATCAGTGCCAGGCACAGGAATGCTTTTCTTCTGGGATGTGTGCATGTAGTGCTCTCTGGACAGCTTTACTTAGGCTTGGCCAGCTTGTGGAGAAACAAGGGAGAAAGAGGAGGAGGGAAGCTGGGCAGGGAGGATGGGAGAGGTGGGATGACTGGGGAAGGTGCTAACAGCCCTTGGCTGGCCCAGAACCACTTCCTCAGATCTCCATTACACAGCATGCTCCCGGCGTTGCTATTTCAGTCTGAATGTCACCTATAAATTGGAGGCTCTTTCTCTGAAGGCTGCAAATAGAAGTGTCACTAGATGATCTTTGATTTATAGGGAAGCTCAGCAGAAAGCCCAGTATGTCCATTTTCCAGCCAAGAAACTCAAAGGTGTCCAAGGATCATGCAGGGATCCTTTGCTTTTCCTAGACATTTCCTCAAGGTAGCTCCCTGCTGGAAGTGGTGAGGAGAGGTCACACAAACAGATCGATCTCCCTGTGACTACTGTTTTTCAGATTCCTCCTCCTCCACCACCCATCCCTGCCCCATGGATTTCAACCTGCTGGCAGATGCGGAGGCTCGCAGCCCAGCCTTGTCTCTCTCGGACTCTGGAACTCCTCAACACGAGCACAGCTGCAAAGGGCAGGACCACAGTGGTGAGTGCAAGGCTCAAGATGCAAGAAAGTCCGTGACCCATCCTTGTGGGTGGATCTGGGTGGCCAGTGGCTTGCAGGAGATGGCTGCAGTGCTCCCAGAGGGACAGTTTCCTGTTGTACTGGGAGCCAGCACAATGCCATAGCAGCATGGCTGTCCCAATAAGCAGGGGGAAGGCATAAGGGTGCATATTACAATGACAGCTGTTGGGAGGGTAAGAACACCATCCCAGTGGTGGGGTCATCTGGCCCTGGCTGCAGGAAGTCACTGCTCACAAGGGCACAGCCCACGGCAGGTTGGAGCCAGACAAGTCGGGTCACAGCCCAATCAAGATTTTATTGTATTTGCCTAAACAGGATCCCCAGAGCAGGAGAGCTCTCCCCACAACATAGGAAGTATAACACAAGGCACAGAACATTACACCGAATTTTAACCTGCCCTTTTATTTTTTTTACCTCTGTTTAAAATTTTTAGGTTTAAACTTTCCATGATAAAGGTAAATCTTAGGCTGAAGTTTCCGGGTTCAGGCAATAAGATGAAAGGGAAGCATTGTCTTGCTCCTGCTTTAACTGCGAAAGCCTCCTCATCTGTGCCTCGGTGTACTGTTCTGCTGCTCTCCCACAGAGGTGCCTCTGACCATTCCCAAAGACTGAACAAACCCCAAGCCTGCTGAATTCTTTATGAGGCTCTGAATAAGAAACATCACCATTCACACCTGTTCGGAAATCAGCTACAAAATGCTATGGCTGCCTCTGGATTTTACATCTGTCCGGTTACCACTCCATCCCTTGTTATTCTGGATGTGTCAGGACAATGCAAAGCTGCTTCTGCCAGTGCCAGCATGAGGGAGTGAGGGCTGGGGACAGCCTGCTGCTCTCTGTGTAAAGCCTCCAGGCTCACCCGCATGCAAAAGCTAATAAGGATAATGATGCAGATTAAAATTCCCCAGAGAAAGTATCGTAAAGGGAGTTACACTGGGATAACAAGAGTCAGAGAATCCACCCGACAAATTCCCCACTGCACACGTACCTTAGCTGGGCACATCCCCAAGCTCAGTGGCTCCTCGTCAGCTGCTTTGGATGCATGGCAGTGTCTCCATTCAAGTGGCCTTCCCTATTGAGCCCACCCTGGCATGCTGTGGAACTGCCAATTTAGGCACTGACTTTTTTTTCCATTAGGCATGAGCAGCTAATTCCAGCTATGGCCACAGTCATTTCACTGAGTGGGCGAACGTGTACAAGATATATTCCACAACCTATTTTGGGGTGACAATAAATGTTGGATGGCTGGCTACATCACTCCCCACTGTCTTAAGCAGTCTAGAAATAAAATGGTTCTGGGAGGTGACTTTGTCAGCACTACCTGTGTGCAGATGCTGGCAGCTTGTGCCTTTGCACCAGAGGCTGATGGCAGCCACGAATCAGCAGTGTCAGGCAGAACAGAGCTGGCTACCAAGAGCTGCTGGGAACAGGGGCAGGGCTGCACTTCTGGCACTTCTTGACTCCCCTCGAGACAGCAGCCTCCCTACTCCTCCTTGGCCCTGCTTCATTCATCCACACAGTAAGAGATCCTGAGGAAGTGAACACAAACTTTGCTTGTCTGGGCTCAGCACTCAGGGATCTCAAGTGTCCTCCAACAGTATGGCATGGTTTGTGACACCCCCTTCTGTTAGATTTCATCAGGCAGTACAAGTCAAGGGAGAGCAAGGATGAGGAGTGAGGCAGGTAAAGAACTGTCCCACATCTCCCCATAGTGTACTCCTCAGCATGGATTCAGGGCACCCACATCCTTTCTGTGGACACCTTTCTTTCCCTGTATTGCCACAGTTTTGGTCCCTAGTGCAATCAGTCAAGACTCTGCACCTTTTACAGGGGACACTTCTTCCCTGCTTATAGAAGAAGCAGAAAAGAGATGACAGAAAGAAACACAGGTAGCAGGTATGGAAACAAAGAGGACACCAAGATGAACTGCAGAGATTTTTCAAGGCTCAAAGGGAGCCTTGAAAAGGAAGCCTCTACTTCTCCTCAGACTTAAGATTTATGAAAAGTAGGTATACCAGAGGGTATTGAGAAGATGAATACCAAAGCAAGATACATTGTGGTCCCTTTCACCCAGATGTAGCCCATAAACCAGTAGTACCTTCACTCCATTTTCTTTCCCTCTTGGTATAGTTTCTTCCTGAGTGAAGAAGGGCAGTCCTGGGCAGGAGTTCCCAATTAGGACATAGCCTCCTGCTTCACAGCAGCCCCTTTGGAAATGAATATTTGTCAGGGACTTTGGTGAGAACGCATTCCCTGTATGCATCAGACTCCTAATTAACCTAGGCTCAGCAGATGAACAAACAAACCAAATGTTGTCCGTTCATATGTATTGAGCCATTCCTAATAACTAGCTCAGATGGGTGGCATCACTCCCCTTTTAATCTCTTTTGGAGATGAATAGTGCAGGAACCTCCCGCATCCAATACTGGTTTGGAGCACTGAGTTAGAGAAATCAGATTAATCTCCTTGGCAAGAACCACTATAAAAAATCCACACTAAGAGCATATTTCCAAGAGTTCTGCTGCATATGAAATCCACAAACAAAGATGCTCATGAAAATGAGAAGAGTACCACAAGACCACAACCAAGCTCTTTCATTCCGCTTTTCAATTTCTATGGCTTTGTTTCAAGAGTGTGCTGGGAAAGTTATTGTAGAGGTACACCCTGGATGGAAACACACACTGGTCCTGGTGCTGGGAATAGGACATGGCACCTTCCTGCTCAGAAGAACCAACTTATTACCTGCTGCTGCGAGCAATGGCCATCTCACTGTCCTTGCATTCACATTCCTGCTGGTGGATAGCATCAGAAGGGTTACAGAAGCAGAGGTGGCTGGTGGGGGGCAAACCACTGACCACACCCAGGGTTTCCTCCATGGAGAGCAAGCACCTCTCCTGTAAATGCTCTCTACGACTCCAGCATTGCTCCCTTTGGAGAAAGGCAAGTACAAGGAGGGTTTTCCAGGAACAGGAGGAAAATATTTCTAAATTAACAGGCTATCATAGGAACAGGGTAGTGGCACCAGGTTCCTGAGACAGGAGCATTTTCCAGGTCTGGGGTCCACTAAAGCACCTGCTGTTGGCACAGCACTGCCCTGCAGCAGAGTCTCTTCTCTGTTGGGGCTCAGATGCTTTTAAGCCTCTCTCATGCCCCATAAAAACTAAATGGAAAAGACAGAGCCTATTTATTATTCTGGAGCACATCCATTTGTCTTGAGGAATCCCTTTTTTCACTGACTCAACTGTATTCCAGGCTGCTGTCTCCTTGCCTCCCTATTCATTAAGGGGCTGTACCAGACACCTTCATGTTGAGATTTTTCTGGACTTTGAAGCCTTTTAAGCCAGCTTCCACTCAAAGAACTGCAACCAAACAAAAATTTCAACTTTAGCAGAGCAATGCCAGGATTTTTGTAAAGGTACTTCTTCCAAGTGGAACAGTTTGGGAGCTATTTGCAAAAATTTCTATTTAGCTTAGCGGACTGTTTCCCATTGTAAAAGAACACCTCCACTCCCTGCTGAAGACCTGATTTTCATTTGGAAATGCTTCACCTGACTTCTAGGAAGGAGGATCTGAACATCAGAAATTATTT
The DNA here is from genome assembly GCA_026261815.1 of Monarcha castaneiventris obscurior. Classification (NCBI taxonomy): domain Eukaryota; kingdom Metazoa; phylum Chordata; class Aves; order Passeriformes; family Monarchidae; genus Monarcha; species Monarcha castaneiventris. The sequence continues at coordinate 19,681,340 of JAMPIT010000886.1, forward strand.
ATTTTTGCCAGAATAATTTTCCTCTATGGTGACATGTCTTGATTGCCAGCAGAATTAAACACAAGCTATAGCTTTCTTGCATCACAAAAGAAAATGTCACATTTGAGCAGTTGGACACTCTGTAGAGGACAACTGAACAGAAGATGTTTGTATGTGCAGTCTGCCCCTGTTTGCATTTTGCCTGCTTGGATTTGCACAGCCCCCAAAAAGGGCTGTGGCACAGGGAAGCAGCTGGCTGCCCACCTCCACCCACAACAGCCAAAAGCTCAGCATGCAGACATGGACTTGATGCCCAGAAGGAGGCTGAGCAGTACATTTCAGTGTGATACCAGTGTATCACTGGAGAGTTTTGAGATGTTCATTTAATGGGCAGTGAAATGAAAGACACTGCCTCTAGGAGAGGGATCTGTGAGTCAAGAGAAGGGCAGGGGCAGAAAGGGAGATGCTGGAGTGCTTCATGGTATGGTCTAAGAAAGGCCTTTTCCTATTTAAAAAAAAATCAAAACATGTGCACCTAAGTAAGAAGGTAAAAGAGCAAGAAGGCAAGTGGAAATTTGTGATCCTCAGGTTTAATTAATTGAAGAGCCTCAGCTTGCTATCAATTTGCCTTTCCCCATGACTTGTCTGCAGAAACACTACTGGATCTTTTGCTATGTCATAAGTGTTAATTTCCACTCAGTTTTTCTAATGGACACCTTAGGCAGAGAGTTTTAAGTAGAGTAAGAACCTTCTGATCTGGGTAAGTTCTGCCACTAACCCCCATGTGAACTGTGACAAATGAAAACCAAATATTGGAAGTTTGGAAAATCTAAATCCAGTCTCTTGGAAGATAACATCCATTATGGCAGTTAAACAAAGGCAAGCTGTGCTGCGTGAAGGGGCCATTGGTTTTGGTGCCGGATGCATGCCTGCTTGCAAGGAAAAGGGAGGGAGATGGGACCACTCCTGGTGGCTGCAGTGGAGGGGGATCTCACTGAGCATGCACTGGTTGCCCCAAGGATAGGCTCCCCAAGTGCATCCAAGCCCACAGGTTAATTCAGGGGATCTCTCCCATTTTTCTGTTTCTCGCACAGACACTGAGAAGTCCCAGCAAAACCAGACGGACGACTCCAACCCCGAAGACGGCTCGCTCAAAAAGAAGCAGCGGAGGCAGAGGACGCATTTCACCAGCCAGCAGCTCCAAGAGCTGGAAGCCACTTTCCAGAGAAACCGTTATCCAGACATGAGCACCAGGGAGGAGATTGCAGTCTGGACCAACCTGACAGAGGCACGAGTCCGGGTAGGACTGCAGGCCTTCCACCTTCCTGGGCCTGAGCTTGTGGGGAAGAAGCCTGCTGTGATACATGACCAAACTGTCCCCAAACCAAGGAAGGAATTAGGAGAACTAGAAAATTTTTCTGTCTTGGAAACACCTCACCAGGGTCTGCACTTAAGATTTGACACATCCCACCACAGAGATACCCCATGCTGGTGGTGCCTTCCCTATGCAGGGCCTTGCAATTATACAGATACATACAAAGCCCAGGCTCTGCCCAAGAGAGCCCCGCCAGCTGGCTGCCTCATTCCAGCAGACCCCTGCCTTGCAGTACCATCATTCCCCAGCCGTACCCTCGTGGGAGGGCACCCTTTTGGGTTCCCAAACCACTGTACAGTCACAGGCATGGTGTGGCAGGGCTCCAGCTGGAGTGAGAGCTTCTCTCTGCTACTAGAAATATGAGTTAGCAGCACCATGAATAGCCTTCCAGCAGCTTCCATGCTCTAGGAAGTTATATTGTTTGAGCCCCTCTAACACTAACGGATTTTCCTGTTAGAAGAGAGACTTGAAACACCCCACCCCGAGCCAGTCCTGAGGTAAAGTCAAAACAAGAGAAGTTATTTCCTTTGTTCAGCAGCTCTCAAGCCACATCCCCCAAATACTTTGCTCCCAAGTCACACAACCCCAACCCCTCCTGGCTGTGGTCACTTGGAAATACAGCAAGCATTTTTCTCTTTTTCCTGTATAAAGGGCATCTGTTTGTTGAGTGAGGTGGGTTATTCTGTGTGTTGTGAAATGGCAGTGGTTTGGGGTTTTGTTTGTTAGCTGAGGACCACCTGGTTAATACTGCTGGGAGACGACCCTGAAGCCCAGACATCTCGCTGCAGGTCTTTCCTGATGCTCAGCCCCCCATCTCTCTGGGAGGATCGCCAGCTCTTCAACAGCTCTTGAATTGCTGGGCAAAGAAACCAGGGCAAGGCCCCTTGCAAGGACAGCCAGAGCAATTTCCATGCCCTCCCTCTCTCTCTCTTGCAGGTCTGGTTCAAAAACCGCAGAGCTAAGTGGAGGAAACGGGAGCGGAACCAACAGGCCGAATTGTGCAAGAACAGCTTCGGAGCCCAGTTCAATGGACTGATGCAGCCTTATGATGACATGTATTCCAGCTATTCCTACAACAACTGGGCCACCAAGGGGCTTGCCAGCAGTCCACTCTCGGCCAAGAGCTTCCCATTCTTCAACTCCATGAACGTCAGTCCCCTCTCCTCCCAGCCCATGTTCTCCCCACCCAGCTCCATCACCTCAATGACCATGCCTTCATCCATGGTCCCTTCTGCGGTGACTGGAGTGCCGGCCTCTAGCCTCAACAACCTGGGAAACATCAATAACTTGAACAGCCCAAGCCTCAACTCTGCTGTCTCATCCAGTGCCTGTCCTTACGCCTCAACAGCCAGCCCCTACATGTACAGGGACACGTGCAACTCCAGCCTGGCCAGCCTGCGGCTGAAGGCCAAGCAGCATGCCAACTTCACCTACCCGGCAGTGCAGACGGCAGCTTCCAACCTGAGCCCTTGCCAGTACGCTGTGGACAGGCCTGTATGAAGGGCTGCCTTCTGCCAACCAGGACTTGACCTTAGCCTGACAAAAGGAGACCTTTAACCCTACAACAGCATACGTCCTGCAGAGAATGAGAGTGAATATGAGAGCATAAGAGGGAGAGGGAGAGAGAGAGAGAGAGAGAAAAGAACGAGCAGGCAGACGAACCTTTATGAAGATTTGTCTATTGTATGGTGAATTTTGACTGTCTTTCCCCTTCAAAACCCCTTCCCTTCTTGCCCACCAAACCTTCTCCTCCATGGTAAAATAAACCAAAACAGTCTACTGGAAGCCCCATGGGGAAATAGGAGCCCCAACATGCAGGGTGCCTGACCCATGGGCAGCACAACCAAGTATGTTTCAATCTGCCCCTCCAAGCCCCACAGGGGTGAGCCCCCCAAATCCCTGGGACAGCACGGGCAGCCGCACACCACCCCTGCAGGAAATAGCCAGAGACAGGACAGCTTGGGGGGGGCAGGTGCCAGTTGGTGCTTGGCTGAACCATTTTCTCTGCACATGTGCAAGATTTTGATGAAAGATATCTTGCCCATTTATTTATCATACAGCCAGTAAGGAAGCCTTGTCTCAGTCAATTAGCATCTCTTTATAATGCATATATACACATGGCCCTTCAGACTTGAAACCTTTAGGAACTGGGGGTTGTAAGAATATAAAATATGTGTGTGTGTATATATATAAATATATATATATATATCTTATATATATATACAAATACATATAGAGACACTAAAATATGCTTTCTTGTTTTGTATGTGAAATGACCTACAAAGTAGACCTCAAAACCAAAAACCCTGTAAAGGAAGCACATCCACTGAGGCAGTGTCCTGGCTGTCACACTTTACTGCTTCAGTCATTTCAGTCAGACACACTGCTGCCAGCATACACCCCAAACACCCCCATTTGCAACAATCAGCTCCTCCTTGCACATCTCCTTCCCTTCCCCAAATCCCATTTCCAAAAAAAGATAATAAAAGTTGGCACAAATCCTTTAAGCTTCTGCTTGTGTGGTTATTGAGAGCACAAACCTTTACCTGAAGATTCTGAAATCAAGCGCCAGCAGCCCAGGCAAGGGTGAGCATCCTTAGAAGCACCAGCATGAGGCAGTCTGAGTTGGACCAGGGGTTGAGGTTTGGAAGAGCAGTCCACGTTCCTCAGTTACAAATCAAATACCTGGCTCCTCAGAACAACAAAAGTCCACACACACAGTAGGAAGAGGAAAACAAGCCCCCACCGTGCTCTCTGTCTGCATGCACCCAGTGCAGTAGGAAGGTTGTGCTGCTTCTGGCTCAGGCTTCCCCACTGTGCTGGATTGGGCCAGTGCCTTTGGACTCCCACAGCCCAGGGCAGAGGAGTCCCCCCAAGCCCTCTCGCACTGAGCACTGTTCCCCAGGGGAGAGGCCAGATGCAGCAACCTGCCCTGCTCAGTTTCTGTTGGGAAAGCTGTAAAACAGCAGTGGCCCTCTCAAGCTATACAGGCACCTGGAAAAGCTCCTGCTTCACAATGTAGAGGGAGGCAGCATGTCCCTCCAAGGGCCCAAGAAAGCTTCACATGCAGCAGGGGAGCAGGACATCTCTACCCAGTGCAATCACCTTTCCCTTCATTAAGCACAAGCTTCAAGGGGAAAACACAATTCCAATATTTTGCTTTCCTCTTTAGATAGAAAAAGCAGCCCCAAGATACCTTCACAACAAACTGTCCTACCAGGAAGAATAGGACAGGCAAATCTGGCATAACCCATGTTCTGCAATATCGTCAGCATGCAGAGAGAAAGCAAGTTCTTTGCTAAGGATGGATCCTCACTAGGACAGAGTAAGAGGTCACTCATAAACCAAGCATATAAACTGCTCAGTCTTTACCAAAGCCTCTTCCACAGGGAGCAGTTGCTACTGAAGGTATTCATGAGCAGATGCTGAAAGCAGTCACAGGAGTCAGCCCACCCTCAGTGTAACAAATATTTTTTGCTCTGAGCTAATCCAAAATGAGGGAGCCAAGATATCCTGCACTGAAACAGCTACCAGTGGAAGGGTTCAAAGATCAAGTGTAAGCATATAAAACATAGACACAGTGCATCCCAGACCATATCTTTCATTGTAAAATGGTTCCTACCTTGCTGCTGGGCACCACTGCTGTTGAAGTAGATTCAGTGGTTAATTTCCATTCTGTGCTGGAGCTGCCATCCATCAGCCTTTCCACCAAATACATACCTCATCTTGGTGCTACTGTGCTTAACTCCCTTCTCAACATAACTCTTCCATCTCCAGGAAGAAAGAAAAGTCTGGGCTTCCCTCTAATACCCTCTCCTCCACTGAGCCCAACTCATAGCTGAGTTCACCTTCTCTGCCTGGTAACCCAAGACAGGTGGTGCCACAATCCTCTCCTACTGCCTTGATGAAGAGTTGAACTCTTTACATACCTGGTCTTTCCTCCTTTTCCACACACACTGCCCCTCCACCCTGTGCTTGGTGGTTTTCTATGCTGCTCTGATGCTTGTGAAGGTCCTCTACTTGTCCCACAGAGAAAATGGTGTTTGGCTGGGGGGGAGCAGTACAAGACTGGCTGTTGCTGACTGTTGCAGGATTCAGTGGATGAAAGATATGTCCAACTATGCCGAGCAGAAGGCCAGCTCCAGCACATGGTTCTCATTATCTCCTCTGGGAGTCAGTGGGGAAAAGTCAAGACCTAGTTTAGGTCCTGATTTTTCAGCCTGAGGTTTTTCATGCAGTCATTTCAATTAACATTACTCCAGACCACTCTGATTCCTAAACAGGACAGACTCAGTACCCACACAAGGCAACTGGTGCATGCAGCCAGTGGCTCTGCAGCCTGGCTAGTTGGCTCAAGTTTTCCCTTCCCATGCTGTATGGAGAAGATGGTGGGGTCTGTTCTGCAGTCAGAGGTATTACACCAGACCAGATGGCAAACCACACACCAGCTCTGAGCTGAGAGCACTTTGTGCAATGGTACCTAACAACTGACACAACCCCAGGAAAAACCTTAAAATCTACAGAAAACAGAGATGGCCAACAGCAAATAATTAATTGAGCAAGTTGGCAGCAGAGCACTCTGGGAGATGTCCCCTGTCTGACAAATGTCACCTGCCTTGCTGGTGCAGCTAAGACAGTTCAGCCTCCCATGTTCATCTTCTTCCTCACAGGGCCAGGGCTTGGACATCATGCTCTCTGGTTCAGCACAAACTCAGCAGGTGCTCTACAGACCTTACCCGGGACGTCTCTTTCTCAAAAGCCCCCAGTATCTCCACAGATGTATCTTGCTGATACTGCAACCCCAAGCATGTGATTTTTAGCAGGATTGTGCTTATTCTGGAGACCTGTTAGGCAAATAATTTTGTCACTGGATACTTCCCAATCTGCAGATTTAGCAAGTGCACATTCTCCTCCATCATCCAGATCATTAATGGAAGTGCTGAGCAAAACCAGACCCACAACAGATGTCCCTGAATTTCACTCAACAGACCCCTTGCTTTTCCACAGTGAACTGTGGAAAACTCTCTGGGTGTAATTATCCAATGGGTTTTGTACCTACCCAACATCCCATCTAGATCATCCTTAAAAGCCACTTGAGTGGCAGCTAAGGCTCTCTGTCACCATGCCCTTACCCTGTCAGAGAGGAAAATTGGATTCTTTTGACCAGATTCTGTTCTTGATCTGTCCACATAGCTCCTGCTCATCTGCACTGCTTACACATAGTGAGATTATTTGATCCAGTTTTTTTGGTGTTTCGTTTTGTGGCCTTTTTTTTGGTTGGTTGGGGTTTGTTGTTGTTGTTGTGGGTTTTTGTTTGTTTTGGTCTTTGGTTTTTCGTTTGTTTGCTTTTTATGGTTTTTTTGAGGGGGGATTTAACTGTGAGCAGTTCCTGGCTTTTGGCCCCAGTCCCCGTTTTGAAGAGGGGGAAATTTCTCGGGAATCGTAGATAACAACGACTAATTCTGGGATTACTTTGTGTGAGGTTCACCACACCGAGAGGATCTGAAAAAAATCCTGTTTATCTAAATACTCTCTTCCTTGCACTTTTCTTATTCAAGGCCAGACTTTAGCCCCCATCAGCAGCATGGCTTGTGCTCTCCACTCCCCGGCAGCTGTGTCTGAAGGCTAGCACAGAGGGCACCGACGCTGGGTGCCCTCAGCAGCTGCCCTCGGTGCTTCCCCTCAGCCGAGAACCACCGCGGCGCCGTCCCTGGCTCGAGCCCTGCTCCTACAGCGGAGGATGTTCCGACTGCTCTTGCTTCGTGCGTGCTGCCAATAGAGTCCCGGAGCGCGGGGAGGGTGCGAACCTCCGAGCGCCTGCTGCACGCGTTAAAGCTGGGCTCGGATAGCTCCATAGCCGTGAGAGGCGGCTCTAATTCCGGCCCCAGCCGCCGTTCAGGGCCCGCCGCCATCGGGGGTGCGAGTCCTGCCCGACCCGGCGGCAGCGCCCTCAGCGCGGGCGGCGGCGCCACCTAGCGGCGGGCTGCAGGGGGTGCCGCGCTCCCGCCCGGGGGACCGCTACAGCCTGCGGGAAAAACCTCCGGGAAAAACCGCCCCCCTCCCGCGGCACGGATAAAGCCTCAGGGAAAAACCTCCCCACTACCGTGACACCGCTACAGCCTCCGGGGAAAACCGCCCCCCTCGCTCCCGCCCACTCCCCAGCCCGGCTTCACCGGTTCTCGCAACCTGGAAGCTCCGTCTACCCCCGCCGCCGCTAAGTCTCCGTGTCTGCAGCATGTCCCCTGCCCGGCCCGTGCCAGAGCCTCAGGGCTGCTCCCCTGCATCCCGCACCCTCCGCACATCCCTTCATCCGCCCTCAAAACAAGTTGCTCCAGCTGTGCAAGGGTCCTCCAGTACGCCTTCAGCGGCGATGACGGCTTCCCGTGAGCAGTGGTTCCTAGGCGGGAGGCAACCAATTGCTCTCTGTGCCCTCAAAGTAGATAAAAACCCAACTCAACAAAAATAGACAAATCCTCAAGATGCATCCCCTCCAAAGCAGGCCTACTGTCTATTTCAGCTCACCAGCACACATAAGAAGGACTTTTCGTCACAAAGTACCAGGAGGATACATTTCTAGGAAGCTTCAGGGAAATAGCACTGACCTGGGAAAGGAGGGTGCTGTTATTAGCTCCCCAAGCCCCAGAAAGCACCACCACTTTCCTCACACTCACAGCTCAGCACTCCAGACAACTTGCCAAACAACAACAGCAATATAAAATCTTCTCCTGCCTAGGTCTGGGAAGTTTATTGCTCTCTCTTCTTTTGCCAGAGAAAACAGCACGGCAAAGGGGCTGGTGCTGGGCTGGCTGATGGTTTGCATTCTCTGGGGAAGGCACAGGGTGGCGGGCGGGGTGGGGGCGTCGGAAGGCAAGGCTTCCTGACAGCATTGGAAAGGCGGTATCCTCATTTTGTGTGGAGGGATGTGGCTATTTGAAAAGCTGCAATGCCTCTTGGAGGGGGAGAAGGGGTTCCCACACGATACTCTCTGCAAACTCTCCTTCTACTGGGTTGATTCTTGCCCCTTGAAAGATACTTCCCATTCCAGCAGCCTGCATGGATGGAGCTACAAAGAGCTCTTAGAGAGCTGAAGCCTCTGGAGATGCAGACCCCTGCCTCCAGTGTCCTGCTCTGCACTGCTGAGTGGGGGCAGCACCTGCAGAGCAAGGGGGATCGGGCAGCTCACCTCATTCCACAGAGCATCGCCTCTGAAGCACCAAGACTGGCAGTTTAGATAGAAAAAGAGCAACTGTGAACATATCATTTCTTCAACGTTTTGTGTCTGGCCAGGCTCAGAGAGTTGAGGTGAATGGCACTAAATCCAGTTGGTCAACGATCGCTAGCAGTGTTCCCCGAGGCTCAGTTTTGGGGCCGGTCCTAACATCTTTATTGATGATCTGGATATGGGGACTGGGTACACCCTCAGTAAATCTGCAGATGACACTAAGTTGGGTGGGAGTGTGTTGATCTCCTCGAGGGTAGGAAGGCTCTACAGAGACACCTGGACAAATTCATTCAGTTGGTTAAGGACAGCTGCAGAAGTTTCAATAAGGTGAAGTACTGGGTCCTGCACCAGTATTGCAGCAGCTCCAGGCACAGCTACAGGCTCGAGAAGGAGTGGCATGAAAGCTGTTCAGAAGAAAAGGACTTGGGCTCAGTATGAGCCAGCAATGTGCTCAGGTGGCCAAGAAGGCCAATGACATCCTGGCCTGTAGCAAGAATACTGTGGCCAACAGGACCAGGGAAGTAGTCATGTCCCTGTACCTGGTACTGGTGAGGCCACACCTCAAGTACTGCTTTCAGTTCTGGCCCCTCAGTTCAGAAAGGACATTGAGGTGCTGGAGTGTGTCCAGAAAGACTTGTGAAAGATCTAGGAAACTTGTCTTATGAGGAATGGCTGAGGCAGCTGTGTTTGTTTAGTGTTGAGAAGAGGAGGCTCAGGAGGACCTCATCGCTCTCTACAACTGCCTGAAGGGAGGTTGCAGTGAAAGTGGGGACTGGTCTCTTCTACTCTGCATACAGAGGACAAGAGGAAATGGCTTAAAGCTGAGACAGGGGAGACTCAGATTAGATATTAGAAAAAAAATTTCACTCTTAAGGTGGTCAAAGCATTGGAATGGGTTGCCCAGGGATGAGATGGAGTCACCATCTCTGGAGGTACTTAAGAGGCATCAGGATCTGGTGCTGGGTGGTGTGATTTAGTGGTTTAGGGGTTACAGTGGTAGTGGTGGGTAGATGGTTGGACTTGATGTTCTTAAAGGTGTCTTCCAACCTTGATGATTCTATGATTCTGCGTGTTGGCACAGATGTGTGACACAGCTGAGGGAGCACTCCTGGGGCAGCTGTAGACACGTAAGAGGACAGCTGGCAATTGCTTCACCAGGACCACAGCTGTTACACAGAGTGCCCCAAATAGCACCATGCAGGAGAGAGACCACTCCATTACCCCCATATGTTCCCCATCCCTTCTCTAAAGAGACCTTCTAAATGTGGAAGCCAGTTTATTCCTATTTCCCAACACTTCAGCTGAGTGCTCCTGCCTTTCCCACAGCTGGGGAAGGTGCTGTTACACTCCCACCCAACACGCTGCCAAATCCTGAGCAGGAGCCCTTGTCAGGGAAGGCTGGACAGGGCACGGGCTGCTGCCATCTCCCAGCACTGAAAGTGCAGCCCACAGCCCTGTGGTAACTTTCCAGTCCACTGCCTTGAGAGGCTAAATCTCATTCACCAGGTAGGAGCCAACACTCATCCAGAGGCCCGGACACTCAGACTCAGGCTCTGAGGCACATCTTGGCTTTATGAAGCACAGTGACATGCTCAGTTCAGGTGGTAAAACAACAGCCTGATTCTTTTATCATCTCTCTCACTTCTAGCTCCCTGGTGGTGAGCAAAGGCACTCAGGCAGCAGGACCAGCTGATGACTGCAGAAGGGGTAAGCACAGAGGGACAGAGCCTGCTGGACATGTCTCTAACCCTCAGGAAGACACAGTATTGAGAAAGAGAAAGCGGCACTCCTCTCACAGTTCTGTACGAAGGTCAAGTATGAAAAAGGTGTCAAAGAAATCAATCAATCAATCAATCAATCAATCCATACATGACAGCATTTATTAGTTGTTTTAACACATCTCCTAGTGGCAGATGCACCCTGAGGGGAGTTGACTCTGGGACCCTTCTGTCCCCAGCCCATGAGACTGGCCATGGCTGGGACCACTGACAATGCCTGACACACTCTGCAGTACAGAGCTGGACGCTGCTCACTTTTTAGGGCTTGAGGCAGTAGGTAGTCAAGTAAAATGGACTGTTTAATATTGTAAAAGAGGCACACCACAGGTAACAGCCACTAAAGTTCATGGGATGCAGTTCCTTGCATCACAGAGAAGGGAGAGCCCAGACAGATCCCCTCCCTACACAGCCTTAAAAAACAGCAGGAATTTTCCATTTCAGTGCTGTTCTCATCAGTAATCTATTAGGGCTTCCCTGCAGAGTAGCAGCAGGTTTGGGCTCTGTTCTTCCCCAAAATTGGGGACCATGGAGAGGGCAGTGCTGCTTTGAGAGGAATTTCCCAAGAAGAATCTTGGTGCATGCAGGATTCTATCAGTCCCCAGGAAGGAAGTGAGGTACAAGGCAAACCCAAGTGATGCAAAGAAGAAGGAAAAGCAGAACCACAACCCCAAGGTCTTCAGCCCTCAGCCTCTTCCCCTTTGTCCGATTACCAGCCTGCCACAACTCGCACCTCACTCTGGCATGCCACCCACTGCAAGGCAGACACACCAAAGGCCAATGTGCAAGTTACTCTGAAGGCTGTTACCCAGAGTGATCTCTTCCTAAACCCCATCACACCCATCCCATCAGGCACTTGGGCTCCAGACAGAAGCAAAAAGTTTCCCCTTCCCTTTCTTCCCACTTCCATCCCAATCTCTTCTTCCATCCCTTGGTTTTAATCCCCCTTTGATTTGCGGGTACCACTCAGATAAGTTCTTATGAAGAAGTTGGAGAAGAGGACCAATAAAGAGGTATACAAGCAGGTTGACGTGAGCAACATTGGCCAGCTTATTTGGCAGAGCTTATCATCCTTCCAGAACAATATACCGATGTTCATTACTACAAATCCTGTCATCTGCACCATCTGTGAAGTGGTGATTAGCATGGCGATGGAGGTGGGTACCCGCATGCCCATGGCTGTCACAGTGTAGTAGCCGTACGTCAAACAATGGACACTGAGGTTCAAGGCTGCGTTCCACCCCAAGCCAGCCGCCATACCCTTATAGGCCCACCAGCCTGTAATCAACGCGGTTAAGTGGTGATACCAGTGGAGGAAGATGAGGTTCTTTTTCCGGAGAACAATGAACAGAGTGTCACCTGGGGTTGGGGAGAGTTGTATCATTAGTCAGATGAAAGCACAGCAGTTGCACAAGTTTTCATGTGAGACAGACCAAGCAAGCTTCAATGCTGAAGCCGTTATGTGGTTTGATCCCACCAAAACCTAGGTTCCCATTGAAATAATCTGTATTGAAAAAGACCATTTAGGCACCCTACCTGCTGCCATGTTTTTAGAGAGAGCCCCTTGCCCCAGGCTTGCTTTCCCAGATCTACATGCACAGCACTTCAGACCTGCTCTTCTTTACCTCTTTGTATGAAAACTGGGTGGAAAGCCCAGCCCTTCCTGCCTGTCTGCTGGCCCCTTGCCACAGTCATTCCAGTGCAGAATTGCCTAGTCCTGGCACCGGCCTGGGGATCAAACTAGAGCAATAACATCAGTCTGCAACCCCATGGAGAGCAAGCATATCATCTGAGTTGAGCAATAGGGAGCAAGGAAATAAGTGACACATGCACATTCTCCAAGTAACATTTGGACAGAGACCTGTAGAAGAAAATCTGCTTGTAAAAGCAAAGGAGTTATAAACACACAGGATAAGGAGAAATTTCAGACTCACCCAGTTCAACAAGTTTGCTCATCACAAATAGATAAATCCAAAGTTTGGAAACAGGGTGGATGTAGAAAGATTGACTACACACTGATCGCTGAACTCCCTTGTTAAGGAGGAGAAAGGCCAGTTGCTTCCAGACCCGGCAGGCTGCAATGAAACTGCAAGAAAACCAGAGGAGAGCTGAACACTGTGCCCAGGGCCTCAACATAGCCTCTGATAGCCCTGCACCCATGGATATTCAGGTAACTCCATCTTGATGCTCAGGGCAGTCTCGGAGACATTTAAACAAACTTTTGCCTTCTTAGACTTCCTAGCAAGTTTTAGCCAGGATTTAAAACCTATTCCTGCAAGATAGAGCAGCATCAGAGTGCTCCCTCATTAAACCCCCTGCTTCTACTGCTTGAAGAGGCACTTGAGCAAAAGCTGCCCTGCCTGATGAGAAATGGAGAGCAATTGTCCTGATGTCCCACCATTTGACATGGGCCCGCAGGACAGGCCCAGGGAGCATTTACAACCTCCTGTGGCAGGCAGGAAACCTACAGCTTATGAGAAGAAATACCACTTTTTCTTTGTTATCAACCTGTACGTTTCATTTGCACAAGCTTGTCTCTGAACCATGAACAGTCATCCCCTGACCCCATCTCCCTCCCACAACCTGTCATTTTACAGACTACTGCCATACCCTGCCGACAGTGGACAACCAGCACCCCTTTGACCTTATCAAAGCAAACTGGAGTTGAAGAGACAGTAGTCTAGTTTTCCTCTGTCCCACCAAACAGACAGAAAAAGTTGTGGAGATGAGGGCAATTTTCTATAATTGGCATGTGCTTGATTAAATACGGAGCATGGGCTGAAACATTTTCATGGCCACTGCAGGAAACCTTTACTGTAAGACTGGACAGTTTGAAAACACAATTTAGATAATCTTTTGTGCTTCTGTGAGTGTAGCAGAATTTTCCCCACCTCCTACACAACAGGATTAGAGAAACTTGGGAGGGGGACGGGGGGAGGAAGGGAAGAGAAAGACATCTAAATTTTAAAGAGTAATAGGCCTCAAATCAAACTTGCAATTGGCAGGCACCCTTTGAATGAGGGATGATCCCTGCTCTTGCAGGCTTCACATTTAAATCTATCTACTAATGATTTTCAAGCACACTCCCCAGCAATCCTTTTATAACTCATTTGACTTGCTGGAGTATTTCTAGTGAGAAATAAATGACTTGTATAAGCAGGTCACTCCCCTAGTTAGAAAGAGCCTTCAAGAGAAAAAATTTTATTTATTTCCCTAGTGACATAGTGGATAACCAGAACTTTCCACCAATCCAGTTCTGAGGCAAGGTCTACAGCTGTCTCCAGATTTAGCAAAGGCTCTTACCTGAACAAGGTCAGGCTGAAGGACCACAGGGTTAGTGGTGCACGGAGGCTGAAGGGCCTCTGTTCCTTCATGAAATGCTGGATTCCGAAGACCAGGATCAAATAAATAAAACCAATAATAAACGACTTTTGCCTGCAAGTAGAGAAGAAGGAGCAGTCAGGAAAAGACCCAAACTTACCTGCTTTTAGCCAGACTTCTGTAGCCCCAGGAAAGTACTCTCACCAAGAAACAAAAGATCTCCCATTCTCATGTTAAGCTAGCAAGCAAGAACCCTGGGGACTACACAAAAGAAAGCGAACTGTGTCATCATGGAGATTTCCACAAGACCTTGATGGGATGAGGCAGGTTCTGGTAGCCTGTGAGCAGGATCCAAAGCAAATACATCAATGCATTTCATCTACAGAATGCCTGTATAGGATGTCTAAAAAGGCCAGCTTCATGTAAGCTAGAGCCTCAAGTGCCTTGTGTTACATCCCACACCTTTTCAAGTTTTAGTGCAGCATGGCAGGGCTGAGTGCCCTATTTGCCACTGTAAGGGCTGCAGTGGCCATCCGTGGTTGCTCTTTACCCTCTTGCCACATCACCATGTCCCTACAAGCTGCAGCACCACCTGGACCACTGTCAGCTCTGCCGCATGCACTGCTGCAGCCCTTCTTCCACAGCCTCAGGTATGCAGCAAGAGACCCCCAACCTTCTCCTCCTCGGGACTGAAGATCCTCACAACTGTTCTGCCAAAAGCAGCAGAACCTGATAGGGCTACCCAGAGTTCGGGATGCACCGGGTCAGCAACTTTCTCTCCCCTCTCCTCTCACCAATTCTCCTCCATCCATTTCACGGCTGCCAGGTGATTGAAGTTCTTCTCGAAGTCATACGCCCCCAGCAGCTGCAGCTCCGACGGGTCAGTGTTCGCTTCCATATCCTGCATCTCCGGGAGCGACCCGAAACGAGCAACCCCCGCAGGCTTCAGCGGTGGATATAGTCCCGGGAGTGCGCTCCGCCCCAACATCACGGCGCGGTGGGCGGCGGGGCCGGGAGCCGGCCGGTCCGACGGGTAACTGAAGCCTCCCACTCCTGTGTTGGGTAAGGAGGGGGAGGCTCCGGTCACCCGGTCAGCCTGAGCGGTGGGTCCTCCCTCCCGTTCTCTGGGTACCAGCCCCATCCAGCCCAGCTCGTCCCTCAGCAGATGGGCAGGGTGATTCCAATACTGTCAACCAGCAGCAGGCAAAAATTCCCTTACACTGACTGCGGTTAGCTGTTGTGCCTTCTTCACCACAGACTGAAGCATCTGGCCGCTGCTGGAGACTAGATGGGTTCTGGGTAACCTCCTGCTTAAATTCCTGCAGCTGAAAGTGGCTCCAGCACAGTTAAAATCCCCTGAAGGCAGCATATCTCGTTGCACCCTCTGTTCACTTCACTCATCTTGGTGTGTCACTCAAGTGTCATGTCTTTACACATATGCAGCAGCAGCACCCTACAAAGCTCACAGACTTGGGAGGGGTTTGCCTCATGCAGGTTTGTCTCACTGCACCTGCACACAAGTCATCTGCTTAACTGCTGCCTCTTCAAACAGGTGAACATCTGCCTGGGTGAGACATTTTATAGGATTGTAGAATGCTTTGGGTTAGAAGGGACCTTAAAGATCACCTAGTTCAACCCCTCTGGCATGGGCATGGGCATCTTTCACCAGACCAAGTTGCTCAAAGCCTTTTCCAGCCAGGCCTTGAACTCTTCTAGGGATTGGGTAGCCACACTTTTCTCTGTATTTGATAACGCAGTAGCGTGAGAAAATCAGGAAAGAATTTGACATGCAGGAATTAAAATCCCTTGGCAATTTTTTCACCACTCCTGACTTACACTCCCCGTTTTGCAGAGCACTTGCATGTTTCTGTGGAAAGTTCAGCTTATATGTCAGCAGCAGTGGTTTTTGCCATACCCCACACAGGGAAAACACCCTGTACAGGGCATGAGCTCCCACTGTGCCTTGCACAGCTCTCACCTTAGTGTTTCCAGCTCCAAGGAGGTCCTGCCCCTTTCAGAGGGCTGCAGGTCAGGGATTGTGCAGTCTCCATTACTGGGTCAGTTGTCTTTCATCGGCTACTTTGGGCAGTAGCATCACCAGGCAGAATATTCAGGTACATGCTGAAGGAAACTTTCATCTGTTGCAAGGGCTTCTGCACACCACAAGACCAGGTGCAACCACCAATAAATCCAAGGGTAAGAGCAGAGAAGAGGCAGCACAGTAACACAAACTTTTTTGCACTAGCTTCTAATGCATACAGGTTGACATTCAGTCTCATTATTCAGCAGCAAAGCCACATTTGGGAACCTTATAAATTTATCCCTCTCCATGCCCTTGACAATGGTTTCACTGTTGCTGACTTCTTTGCCTGCATATTGTCTGTGGATTCGCTGTTCTTTGATGGAGTACAGTTGTTAGCTGTTTGAGGCACTACAAGTACAAAATACCTGCTTGTTTGACCTATGCTTTAGCAACTGTTAAACAAGGCCTCCTTTATGTAAGACACCATACAACAAGAGAAACAACCTTTAAATACCTCTTGGGAGATGCAAGGATGAGTTGGATTAGCTGAGTAGAAAAGGTGCTGATATTGACATAATTTCTTATTCCTGATTTAGTTCTAGGTTCAGTAAAGTTTTCATTTTGAAACTGTTTCATGCCACATGAACAAGAACGATGTGTCTCCTAAGGAAGGTCTGTCCACCCATCTCTTAGGTGGTGGCATGTTCAGTTACAGGAGGAGCTCATGGCTGCAGCTGTTTGGTACCATCTGAGCAGGCAGCTGGCAGCCCTCCCCAAGTGTCTCCTTAGCAGATGGGAACAAGAACAACACATGTAAACAACAGAAGCAGACAGCAGGGATGAGCTCTCAGCATCCTCCAAGATCCCTGTCTTGCTTAACAAGGCAGGCTTTGTCACAGACTGAAAGCTCACCTGCGCAACCCAGATGCAGTTGTGACATTCTGGTTATCCTCTTTTCTCGCTGGTGTCAAATACCTGTTTGCACTCCTGGATCTGGGTGAATTAACGTGCAGAGAGCTGCCAAGTCCAGTGCCTGGTCACTGGCACTGCTCAGAACCACTGCTGGACTCAGAATGCTTTAGAAGCTGACACGCCATATGGACATCAGGGTGACATGTAAATAAAGAGATGAGCTTATTTTCACACATCACAGTGAACTGCACAGAGCTCAGCCGCTGCAGGTGAGGAAGTGGAGCCCTAGCAACACTTCACACACAGCAGGAACAACAGGGTGCAGCCCTGAATCAATGGGAGGGGAGCACTTCATTTTTCTGTCCTCCAACTGAGTGGGAAGGAGACAGAGACCCTATGGAACAGAAGCCTCCATGCCTTTCTTTTAATGTCCTAATGGCTAGGTAGGACCTCAAAGAGAAATGCAAATTTTGTGAGGACCATGAAATAAGGTTGTGGATCCTTATGGAGAGCTGGGTTCCATTAGACTTCTTCTACAACATTCCAGAAATAATTCTTCTTTAAAGTAGCCCTAAATAGACTAAATCTTCACTTAAAGATTAAATTGCCATTTTCAACAAGAGTTTCAGTTTTCTGGTAAAGATTCACTTTTTCACCAATACATATGGACAAAGAATTAGCTTCTGATGTGGTGACTGAGCATCCCTACACTCTTATTAGCCCTGTGGTCAAGAGTACAAGAAAATTGATTTTTGCACAAATATCACATATTGTATCCCAAGTCTTAAAATAAACCTGTGACAGGACAGTAAACAACAAATAGATTACTTTGGTGGTAGAAAGCACGTTTGCCTTCTGTCAAGACTTTAGAGCATATTGGTGTTTGTGAAAGACTCCAGGCACCATTCAGAATGAGTAACAACTTGCCAAATTCTGGTACCATACAAAGTGCAGAAAGTGAGTTCTAGAAAGACAGAGTACCTAATCTCTTTTCTAAGAATACTACAAAAAAACAAAACTAAAACTTTAGGATAGTTAAAGGACAACAAGCATTTACAGCTCCTTAGCCTCACAAATCAACCGCTTCCATAGCAAGTGACACAAAAAAGACTGCACAGAGAAGTCTGTAGGACTTAAACATAGTGGGTACGAGGCAGGAGTCAAGAGAGCAGCTACAATAACTAGAACAGGGCAAAACATAACTGTGGGCCAGAGGCAGTGTGGCCACCAAAGCCTTCAATTGCTTGTTGGCTATCTGACTGTCACTGTACTGCCACCAACTGCCTGCCTGATCCACACAGGTGGGGACAGGGAAACAAGGAGGCAGAGTTGTTGATTAAAAAAAAAAAATTAGTTCCAGGTATAATATGCTAGTTCAGATTAGCCTTAAATATGAGACCCCTGACAGCTTGCAGAACAAGAGTGCACACAGAATCAGCCTCACTCAAGCTGGGCCTTGTTGGTCTGAGCTGTGCTGCCATCCCCACCAGTGCAGAGGACAGACAGTTTTTTGCCCAGGAGGCAAGGCTATTGCACGTAACCACCTCCAAATCAGCTTGTTGTACTGCCTGTGATTGTTACTTGTGATTTACACATCACAGCAGTGAAAGCCGTTGAGGGATCTCCTTGCACAAGCTTTCATCAAAGCTTAGAATAATGACCTAATTCCATATGATCCTCGACTGCAGAGAATACGACTTCATATAAGGGCCCTCCTAGGGCAGCTTCTTCACCACACTGACCACAGTACAAAAACAAAGAACAATCTTTGTTTTCTTGATCAAAATATCTGTTAACCCCTTTGACACCAACAGAGGTGGCATGGCAGGTAAGGCATGATGTTACACATATCACAGTTTGTTTTAAGTAGGTTTAATAGGTGAGAAGAAATGGTAAGGATAAGGAAACAAGCCTCTCCTGATTGATACCCTAACTTTGCAAAGCAGCCTAGTTTTAACACCTATTGCAGCAAAGAACTTGACAGAAGGTGCTGGAGGAGTTGCTCTGAGCTATTAGGCTTACACTCAGCTAATACAAAACTTACGCTCATGTAAGTCGTGAAACAGTGGAGTAAATTTTCCAGAGAGATGGTAGATGTCCTGTCTCTTAAAACATTCAAGGCTGAATGGGGGTCTCAGCAACCTGATTTAGTTAAAGATGTACCTGCTCATTTCAGGGGGTTGGGATTGGATGATGTTTGGGTCCCTTCCAGCTCAAACCATTCTATGATAATCCCTAGATGCAAAAGCTGATGCAAAATGAGATATTATTTACATTTTCTGGCACTTCATATGTGGGCAGTTCTGAAGAGTTTTTTTTTAGAAAGGGCAACAGCAAGTAATGCAACACAATAAATAGCATAGCTATTTGAAAACCAAAGCCTCAAGCACAAGAGCACATACATTTTTGCATGGATTGAGGCTTTGTAAGAGCCAGTCTGCAGAAGATTAATAGCTGGCTTGGGTAAAACCCAGACAGTGGGCATCACTTGTTCCAAGGAGAGGAGAGAGCTGCAGTGCAAGGGTCAGAGGCAAAGAGTTTCAGTCAGGAGGTAGGCAGGAGACACTGACTCAGGGAGGACTAAGACCTGTGCAGATTTACCAATTTGCCTTCACTGCCTTGCTTTGTTGAGTTTAGCTATAACCCTTTCTCCCAGCCGCCATGGCACAGGTGCATTTCTTTGGAGATGTAAGGGAATACAGGGATAAACCCCAATAATCAGAGCTGCAGGAAAAGCTGTGGGAGACCCCATCCCAAACAGTGCTGGGTAACTGTGAGCATGCCTGGACCTGAGGCTCGATGCCTCACAGGTCTGTTAGCACAGGGCACCAGCCCCCACAGCCTGTGACACCAAGGTCCTCTCAGATCTTTGGCCATTAGAGGGGAGCAAACACTGCAAAAGTGCAGGGAGGCATCACCTGCTGAACAGAGACCCAAAAGCAAGAGCAGGCAGAAGGTTTGCTGTGCATCTTTCTGACTCTCTGGAGATGTTAGTTGTCCTCCCCTGGAGAAACATGCCCTCAGGCCCAGGGGGAAGAGAGGATCCCCTGCTCTATGCAAGCAGTCCATCTGTCTTCCTTCTACTTCCCCAGCCTCAGATAAAATTCATTGCCTTGCAAGAGTCACTCAAGCAGGCTGGTACAAGTAGTTTAGGGTTTAAGATCTGCACAGTATCAGAGAAACAACCTTACTTGCAGGCTCCCTGCATGATGTTTGATTAGAGGTCATTAAGAGACGTAGCTCAGCAATAACATCTCTTCTTTGCAGCCTGGCAAGATACAGCCATAATCAGCAGCCCTCGTACCTGTATCAGACCCTCACTGTACAGTGGACCTGGTCCTTCTCAAGGATGTGTGTGATGATCAAGAAATTTGGGCATTTGAGAACAATTTTGCATAGAGTAAAACAAAGTATTGTCCCTTCATGCATATACATCTACTTTTAAAGATGGCTTCTGGGGAACACACTGGTTGTGTCTGCCTTCCCTCTGTGAGTGTTTTCCAAGCATGAAAAAACCCAAAGCAGATGCACTGAATGGGAATGTGAGACCTCTCACAAGGGACCACTTGGAGTCCTTACTAGTGGTCCAAGTTATTTCTTGCTCTCTGACCTAGTTGCTCTTACCACTTTGAAAGACCTTTGAAGAGAAAATAACAAAGGGGCTATATAATATCCTAAGGGTTAAACAAAATGTTGGTGACATCAGGAGCTATTAACCCAAAGATGTCATAATCTGCAATGACCCTTCATGAGAATGCTATCGACTCTAAGCTAAGGGTTACGAATCACATGTAAAACATTCATGATGCAAATCACCTCTAAGGAGCTCTTCTGTCAATACCCTATCATTTACAAACCCTTTTGTACTCTAAAGCCTGTTAGTAGGCCCACTGGTGTTTGGAAACACTGATTAAGACAAGTACATTGAGTGGGCAGCTGGGCTTTTGCCTGGAGTTGCTATGTCTTCAAGCTTCGTTCAGAAAACAATACTTGGATACACTGGAATAGTTGGATACATATGGAACCAAAGAACTGGAGATTTGCAGAGAATCTGCCAATTTAATTAATCAGTATCTGTTTTCACAGTTGAAAATTTAGAGGCTGAGTCTAACTAACAAGTTCTTGAACAAATGCATGTATAAATATCCCACTGAAGGACTTCTGATTAAGATCAAAGGTGTCCTTTGAACAAACCAATCAGCTATGCCTTTATCACAGAAGTCTCAAAGCTCATGCTGAGTTTAAGAACATCTGTAGGCATTCATGGCACATACCTACTTGTTTTCTGAAGTGTTCATTAGAGACAGACTTTGTACAAACATTCAGTATTTCTCAACCAGAACTGGTCCTGTGCTTTAAATAAGAGTAAAATAAACCACAGCACAATAACAACAGTATTGCATTGATGAAATGTGAGCCATTGCCTACACTGGTCATGGTGTGTAAGAGCTCTCCACCCTGCATTCTCAATAATACGAAGTATCTTCTGCTTTGCTAAACTAAGCAAAATTGTCCCAGGGTCATTCACAGCCAGACTTTGCCAATGGCTCTGTGTTGGCCCCTCTCCACTTAATAATTCCTGTGCTCCAGTCCCCAGTTGAATCATCTGCTGTCATAGCAGAAGTTACACCAACACCAGACATGCACAAAATATCATCTCTTTCCTCTGGCTGAAGTCTATCAAGACTGCAGAGTGCAGGTAAATTTGCCAACCCCAGACAAAGCTGAGAGCACAAAATCAAAACTCAGAGCTTCGCTTTGTAAAACCCCCTGACTACAGAAGTGGGATTAAGATGCTATTCCTCTAACCCCAGCAGAAAGTGTTTCTGTTTTTCAATGAAACTAAACTAATGAGCATTCATTCTCTTTGGTTCTGCCTTGAGACTGTTTTGATCCCCAGTAAAGCTTGGATTGTCACCACCAGTTACTTGACTCTTTTTTGCAGCTTTTTGGAGAACCCCTTGTGAAACATCTTTGGAAAGTCCTGATAATGGGAACCCACACTCCTTTACCTGGCTCTGAACTAATACAGTCAGAGGACTCCTTGGTTAGCAAGGTATGACCTGCAAGGAGAAGAGTCTTCAAGCCTTTGTTTGGCATTCGGGGTTTTTTCAACCCATTTTTTACAAAACTTACTGTAATCCAACTTCCTGATCAGACCCAGCCTCTTCTTACAGTACAGGTGCTCATTCCTTTTGCTACTGGGCAGTCCTGACCAAAGGTGGATGGGATGCAATCCACACACCCAACTGTAAAAGTTGTCTCTGCACTGCCTAAAAGGTCTGCAGTTGTTTCTTCAGCTCCTCCCCACTTTGTAACCCAAACTACGGGCAGGGTTTTTAAGATGACCTTTTATCAGTTTTGTCTTTTATTCTTACCAAGGCCCTCAGCTTCTTGCCTGTTTAGTTTTAATGAAAATTAACCATTCAATCCTTCCCAGTTAGTTTAGCTTAGAAGACTGTCCTTAATACTAGTCCATGTAGATCATTGGTGGATTCAGGGCATAGCCTTTAGTATTTCCCTACCTAGATCCCAAAAGCCAGCATTACCACTGCCTGAACTGATAGATCACCTTACCCAAAGATTTGGAGGAAGGGCACTGAAGTTCAACTCCATTAAAGAATCTGATGAACTCCATTTTCATTATAACACAGGATTTACCACTCGCAGAACAACAAGTTCTAGTGTAATGTTATTTCTTTTTCTTTTTTTCCCCAGCAAGATACACAGGCTAATCTGTGGTGTTTTCAAGAATGCTTTGGGTATTATTTTTCTGTTTACTGACATACTTTCCTAAGAGCAAACATTAGATATGTAGGGCTGCCATTGCCCTTGTGAACCATACCATTCTGTTTTCAGTAATTCCTCCAACCTTCCTTGTTATCTTGGATTTCTTAAAACCAACTTCCTTTGAACTACAGATAAATAGTTCTGCATATCACTATAATCACACTTACCTCTTCACAATCAAGCAGGATCCTTCTGGTTTTCCAGGATTTCCAATAACAGAAGAAAACTCAACTCTGCAAAGCTCTTTGCTAAAATAGCTGAGTTTCACATCAGCACATGGTTTGATCTTGGAAGAACTTACATTATAGAAATACTTAAAACTGAATTCAAAGGAGATGGGATTAGGTTAGTCTACAGCATCACTACCATAGCACTAGCACAGATGTATTACTATAAAATAATTCAAAAGTTTTCCCTAAAAAGATTGCTACAGAGACAGTCCTACCATGGACACCACAGAGAGCGAGCATAAGAACCTGAAAAATAACCAGTCCTGGCTGCATCCCACCCAGAGTCTTTTATTGCAGCAGGTGGAGTGGTCCTGATGGGAGTAAGTGAGCTCAGTTGGAGAGGGAGAAGCATCTTAGCAGCAGTCCCTGAGCAGGAGGAAAGAGGCCGAGAGAGAAGGGAGGAGCTTTCTGTATCCTGAGAAACCGGTCTGCTATTTGGACAGATTGGCTGCCCTCAGCTGTCCTGAAAGGCGAAGTGCCCAGTTCCTGGCTGGTGTGTAATGTCTCCTAGGTGTTTGCAAGGATTTGGGAAGCCCTTCCAAAAGAACAGCTTGGGAGGGACCATGGGCATTTCTGGTTTTTGAGATCACGCCTTGCCTGAGTACCTGGGAGAAAGCTGCTTTCCATTGCACTGCCTTCAGGAATCGCTGTGCAGTTCCATTTGCCATGACACAGCCCCAAGGAGGCCCTGGTGGGGACAGAGGGACCAGCTTGCTCCATCAGTGGTCTCAGTGGCAAATGGCCACTGCTGGGGACTGAGGACTTGCAGAGCTTGGCTCGTAGCCTTCTTCTGTGGGAAATATTTGTAATGTGGAAGCATCAGAGAAAAGCACTGCCCTTGCTCTCAAGAGCATCAGAGAGGTGCATGGGGGCCATGAGGGAGATACCCACAGGCAGAGATGAGAGGCTGGGGCTGAGCCATGCACAGGCAAAGGGAAGGGGTTCCTGTCACAGAGGTGCTCTTTGCTCACTGTCATTAAACCGTGGGTAAGTAAAAATCGTCTTCTCTCGGCTTTCCTCTGCCAGATGGAGCGACTTCACACTCACCTGCAGAGGGAGACGGCTCCTTGTTATTAGCCACATTTTGTTGACGGTTTGGTGCCGCCACCTTACTGAGCCAGAAAAACCAGATACGGAATTGATGCGGCCCTTGTGCAGCCCACAGCCAGATTCTCCCATGGAGATGCTGCCAGTGGTGT
This sequence comes from Monarcha castaneiventris obscurior, assembly GCA_026261815.1. Lineage (NCBI taxonomy): Eukaryota > Metazoa > Chordata > Aves > Passeriformes > Monarchidae > Monarcha > Monarcha castaneiventris. The sequence continues at coordinate 19,705,166 of JAMPIT010000886.1, forward strand.
GCGGGGACCCTTCCAAAGCCAGCACTGGGTCTGGAGCAGCAGTAGTTTATGAGCTGGTTGCAAAGTCCTTCAGGGAGCAGCCTCCGAGGCAGTGCCAGGCCCCGCTGTGTGCTCCAGCAATGCTGCAGCCACTGGCACTCGGCTAAGGAGAGGGGTCATAACAGGGGCCATGCGAGTGTGTGGCTTCACCCCTTCCCTATTTCCTACAAGGAGCTGCTCCCAGCAGAGGAGCTGCCCCCAGCCTGGGGTTTGGGTAGAGCTGCACAGCCATCACCTGGAAAACACATTCATTTGCAAACCCAGGGTGTTTCCAAGCCAGGCTGGCTCCCAATCACAGGGCTGCCGTGCCTCACGCAGAGAAGTTTTGTGAGGAGCTGTGGGGCCGGGTGAACCTGAAAAGCTGGCTCAAGCGTGCCCCAAACACCTCCCTGCCGCACTCGGAGCCACTCAGGGCCCTTGCAGGGAGATCCGCACGCAGCAGCAAGACTGGGGCTGTTGCTGCATCCTGCGGGTGTTGCTGGAACCTGCTCATGATCCCCCTGCCCTGCCAGGAGCAAGAGAGAGGAGCAGAAGGCAGCTTTGCCCTGTGCACAGCTCAGCTGTGGTTGCAGCTCTTGGGTGAGGCCTCTTCAGTCTTCTGAAAAGTATTGACTCATGTCCTACTTTTCCTTGAGGCAGAAAAATAAAAGGCAAAAAAAAAGCTTGATCCCTGCTTGCTGCCTCATAAACCACAGTTTCAATTTTTTAATTTCCCAAGTTACACCACAGCCCTGTGTGTCTGCCTCAGTACCTATGACAGGGAGAAACTGCAGGCACTGGGCCCAGAGATCAGGCACCAAGCTGAAGGCAGAGCTGCCTGAAGAGTAAAGCTCACCTACATCCCTTCCCCCACCATGGCTTTTAAATGTGTGTGACAGGGTACTCATTATTCCTAATTTAACTTAATAACTAGCTTAAGGCCTTGTTACACTTTTCTTCTGTATTAAATACTGAAAGAATAACAAGGAGAAAAGTAAAGAGAGGAAGCTATGTGTTTAATAGGAAAAGATTTACAGAGGACAGGAATAAATCTGAAAAAGCTATAGGAGACTTCATCTTTCAAATTCTGTGATCTTTAAAGAGTATAATGAGTATATTGAAAAATTTCTATAAAACCACCTTATAACTTAAAGAATGGCTCCTGACAATTTCTGAGCCAGAATACCACTTTTCCTAGGGAAGACTCTTTACTTCAGGGGTGCTTTTTGAATGGCCACTTCTTACTCACAGGCTCCTTGGGCAGGTTAGTGCTTTACTCCATTAGAAGGAGCTGTCACCAAATTGTGGAATCATTTTTTAATTGACTATATATATCTTGACTCCCTGGATAGACATGCCTCCTAACTCTGCAATACCTTTGGGAATGAAAGCAGCCAGTTCAAGAAGTTAAGAGCACATCTGATAGGAGACAACATGCTAATGCTGCATGTGGTGCTTGCTCGAACTTCTTTCTGAAATTGTGAATAGCAAGGAGGAAGCATAGGAAAATAGACTCACATTTTTGTAAGCCCACATAGGCTCTTGGGTCCCAAATATTTGTCTGCTCTTTTGCTTGCAAGCAAAGCAATGTGCAGGTCTCTGTCCTCACCAGGCCACGGTGCCTCTGTTGGTGTACGTTTGTCAGTTTGCAAACATGGTGTGTTTGTACTCTTCCCTCTTTTTTTCAAGTTCAAAACAATCCAACATTGTCACCAAGCCGCAAGCTTGCCAACTCTCTTGCTATATTCAGCCTAATCTAAGCATCCAAACTCTCATGTAGGCAGCATTAATGATCTCCTTCTTCCACCTCAGAGATGACAAAATGCCCCACCTCCACCCCCTTGTCCAAATTCATCTGCTAAGAGATGACAACAAGGTCACCATAGTGCAACTGGCAACAGGCAAGAATGCTGAAAACTTGTGGCAGTATCTCTTTTTTATCTAAAAATAAACCCCAAATCCCATCAACCTCTGAATTTCAACCTGCAGACAGAAAGGTGCCAGGCAGGCAGTATTCCTACTACTAACCTACAATGCCCATTTTTCCCCTAATATCTATTAGCACCGTGCTCTGATCTCCCTCTGTCTCCCATTAGGAACTATTAGGCTCCACAGCCTCAGCTCTGAGGGAATGAAGCCACAAAGGGCTGCTACAGAGCAAGGCTGATGGGTCATCCAAAGTCACCTCTGCCCCTCTGAAAGCTGAGGGTTGGGGAGGGAAGACAGCACTGCCTGGCCTCAGAAGAGCCCCCAAGTCAGAGACAGGCACTGTCCCAACCTAGAGCGTCCCAGAAGCCCAGCCAAACTATTGTTGCACAGGTTGCATGTAGAAATACATCTTTCATCTGGAAAAAGAAACACATGGAACAGCAAGCAAGAGCAGAGCCTAGAACCACCAGTGAGGGCAGCTGTGGCAGTGAGGTTACTCTCCAACTACTTGTGCCAGCACTGCAGTGGCCCCAGTGGGAGCATGGAGCAGAGCCCTTGATCCTCAGTGTGGGGGACCGGCAGTAGGATCCTTGGACAATGCTGTGGGCAGGTTGTGCAGCTGCACCCATTAGGTTTGCCTTAGAGTCCAGGGTGAGTAAAAACACATTAGGTATCACTCCATACCATGTCCCAAGTGGGGCAACAGTATTGTCTATTGACATCGAAAAGAGCAGGCATTTCCCTTTCCTTCAGAAAGGGCAGAGCTGCTGCTTCTATAAATATGGTGTATGGCCCGTTGCCTATGACCAGCTCTCTGAGCTATTGGCGGCTCATCCTGTGGTCCTGGCACTTGCATCTGTTTCAGATTTTTCTTTCATCACAGGTTTGGAGATGCTATGGGCATGGGTGTGTGCTACATGAAGGCAGAGGAGGGAAGGCACTGCACGAAAGCCTGCAGAAAGGCAAAAAAATTGCTGATGGGGGTACGTGGAGACCATAGCAGCCATAATGAGAGAAAAAGCACTTTAATCTTGCTTTAACAGATTCCTGTCACAAGAATCACATGTTCACATTAAACCAAGACCAGAGAACTGCCACACAGGAGAAAGAATGTAAGTTTATTTTAAAAAATAATAATTTAGCTCAAACACAAACAGGATTGCAGAGCATTAACTGAAGCAGGAAGAACAATATTTACCCACAGAACTTAAAACAGACCAATTTTTCTCTCTTGTAGATGATACTTTCAGTGCCCTTCCTTGTCCACAGCTTTGCTTCAGTTCTCATCTGCACATAAAGGTATCCTGACTGCTGGGGCTCTTAGTAACAAGGCAGAAGGGAAACGGTGTCTGCTGCACATGAAATGCTGTTCCTACCTCCAGAGCCTCCATGATCCAAAAAGACAGAAGAGCAACACCAGCATCTAAACCAATGTGCAATACAAAGGGAACAACTTGCACTCCTCTCTGGAAGTCTACCTACCCATGCCCCATTCCCAGCATCCTGGCCAAGTGCTCCCACCCACGCCTGAATTCACCCCCCCGCCCACAGGTGCTGTACACAGAGGTGTGCACACAGGCCTTTGCAATACTCCTCCCTCCCCACTCTCTTCTCATCCAGACCTGCAGATCCTTCACCTCTCTCCGTGCCTGCATGCCATACATTTCTTGGCACAGCAGCAGTTCATTTCACAGTGATGGGATATGCCCTGGAACACACTGGCCACTACTGCAGTTTTTTCTCATCTGTGAAGTGGCCTTTCATGCAACTGCCATTCTGATACACAGGGCTGGCCCCCTTCCTTCTGCACCACACCACGGATTTGTAGAGAACAAATCCAATACCAGCCAGACATAGCAAGAGAAGAGCCAAGATGTCCAGGCAGAAATACTCGTAGAAGGAGAGGTTGTAGACAGCAGGGCGAAGGTAGGGTGCCCCATCGTGACGAAGGATGTACTCCAGCCAATACACTGTCCTGTTGAGAGCGTGCATTGGTCTGTCCAGGTGCAGAGCTGAGATGTGCTGGGCTGCTTTTCTGTAGCTGCAAGGGAAGATGACAAGACATTTACCTTTTGACAGAAACTTCGTACTTGAGAAGTGGTCTGAGACATCCAGTGATGTTTTCAAGTCCCAAATAGTACCTTGGGAGAGGGGCAAATTTCTTCCATTCTTCTTCTGAAAGCTACTCTGATGGTACTCGCCAGTCATGAAGGCACAAGCCAGAGTGTATTGTACTTTGTGCTTTGTTAACACTGACAGTTTGGCTTGCAAGTACCTGTTCGGTGAGTTCATGTGTATTGTACTTTCTGAGGGGAGTTGCACCCTAAGACCTCACCCAGCACCAAGCAAAACTTACACACTTGATGAGTGGCCAAACCCTTCAAGGTACCAAACTGCAACACCACTTAATAGGTAAGAAATATAAACTATTTTAAAAATCAAGCTCCCAGAGAGCATTTCAAGAACCAGCAGTTGCACATGTCCCATTAGAAAACAGGAGCCCTCTGCTACTTTTCTGTTCCTGCTTCAGTTCCAGGAAAGAGCAGAGTGTATGATTGTCAGAAGGAGCAGATGGAGCATTACCTGCAGTTCCCTGTCTGTTTCTACATAAAGTTGTTCGGACAAGTCCAGGGAGGTTCCAATGTGAGGCTGTGATCTCCCTCTCCCTTATGGCAGGCTGGCATTAGGAGAAGAGGTCTGCTCCACAGCATCTCAGAAAACTTTGTAAGAACATTACAGTCAAACTAGATCACACTCTCTAGCAGCAAATGCTGCAGTATCTCCTCCTGCACTGCATCTAAGGATTTTGAGGCACTGACACATCTGGCCAGCTGAGCAATGCTTGCAACTGTGCTTGGTCCAGAAGCCACTACAGGCAGTGTAGGGGTCAACACAAAGTCACACTGGTCCCTACACACTGTCTGCACCAAGGAAGAGCTTGATGCTTCCAGATGCCTCACCTGGGGTCAGAGATGACTCTGATGACAGCCTGGTAAAGCTCCTCTTCTTTTACTCTGCTCCAATCCATGAGGATACCCATGCCCTTTGCCTGCACTCTGGTCATGATGTCAAACTGGTCCCCATAGAAAGGAAATCCCACCACTGGCACACCGTGATAAATTGCCTCAAATATACCATTCATCCCACAGTGGCTGACAAAGGCTTTCACGTTGGGGTGGCCTGCAGGTAAAGAAACAGCAGCAAGTCAGTGCCTTCCACGTTGCAACAGGGCTACCAGGGGGTTCCTCAACACACAGTGTTGATGTATGTTTAGGGAGAAACAGGCATGCTGAGCAGAGAGGATGCTACCCTTTGGGAATACATCTGGCTTTTGGCAGCCCAAAAATGCTGAGTAGAGCCTGGAGGAGAAGGGAGATAGGAGGCAAGCAGCTTCAAGCAGGTGTTAGGTGAGGATCATGTTTTATACAGATCAGACACACAAGAAGCAACAGACAGACCCACACAGGTGCTGTTATCCTCATATGCCTTTGCTGTGGTTGGGGCTAAACTCCAGGGATGTTGCTAGCGGCACACACATACACAGAACCCAGCCTTACCTAGCAGGTCATTCTGGGGCAGCCACCCCATCATCAGCGTATTCTCACCCAGGTTTCTTGGCTTCTGACCAAAATATCTGTGGGAGGAGACAGAGGAAGGGGGAAAAAAGGGGAAGAGAAACACACAGTGAACAATAATAAATCCAATCAGATCAAGAGACAGAAAGCAAATTCTGTGATTTGAAACGAATAACCCCTCAACATTGTTTTTCATCCAACTCAAGTGAAAATGAATCCCATTCCCTTTTCACCTCCACACCACCCTTTGCGGGAGGCGAGCAAATGCACCAGCCATCTTCTCCACCAAATCGCTTGGAAGAGCCCGGATCCCGATGCCAAAGGAGACAACAACGACACCCGCCTCTGCTGCTTCCACCCAGAGACGCAGACCCTGTGGGCAGAACACACACAGCTGCCTTGAAGTACTGCTGCAGAAAGGCCCTTCCCATTCTTGCCTCTGTCAGCAGAAAGCTGTCCACAGAGAAGATGAAGCCAAATCCACCTGGAGCACAAAGCTACACGGTTTTCACCAGGCAATGAACTCTAAAACCACTGTGATTTTTGTACCCAGCCAGCCAGAAATTACTTGAGCACCTGCTGGCCTTGGGAGTTTGCAGGGAGGTGTCCAAAACTTGCATTTCATAGCATTATCTCCCGCATTGGAGGTAACATGATTACTCTTTGACAAGAAAGGCTCTGAAAACATAGGGCCCGCATAGGAACAGCCAGGGCACAGAAGGAAGTTGAAGTAAAAAGAAGAGGGCTATTTTTCCGTCACCACTAAAGACAGGATGCCTAGATGTAGGCTGATACAACAGACAAAACATCACACAGTTAGGGACAGCATCTTGCTGGAGAGCTCCTACAAACTCTCCTGGAAGTGGCAGAAAGTCTTGCCATCTTGACAGGAGACTTCTACCCATCCTCGATAGCTACTTGGAGGCAGCAGATTTAGTTTTTGATCGCTGGACAGAGAGGTAGCTACAGATCCAGTAAAACCCACAGTTATTTGTCCTTCATTTAGAGGCTACCTGTAATGCTACATAAACAGGCCTGTACCTAGAACAGAATCTGTACCATTTTCAACCAAACCCAGAAGGTAGCAGGGGGAAGAAATCAGCAACCACAGCTGCTGTGGAGCAAACATGGATTATTCCCTTTTATGCCAGGCTGGGCTGAGTCTATTTCTCATTATGAGTTCTGTCCTGCTTCAAGTTTCCCATGTATCCCAGTCAGGGGCATTTTAGGGAAGTTTAATAAAAATCTTTTTAAATAAAAAAGTTGGGGGATCATAGTACAAAAGAGTTACAAAGCACATATTAGTATTACTCTCTGGGGATACTTCTCCTTTGTTGTATGCTTCAGAGATGCAAGCCTGTCTTTGCAGAAATGCTTAGCATGCCCTAAAACAATCCAAGAATCAAAAAGTTTACAAAGAGATATTTTGGTTTCTCCATTCTTTTGAGTTTCACATCCTTTGAGCAGTACAACCACTGAAACTGCTACAGAAGAGAAAGTGCTAGTTTTCCTTTTCTGAATAGAAGTACAGAGACTCCTAACCAAATGATTCTGTTATCCATTATAATTGGGCCATAATATTTGAATTTCAGAAACAGTATTGAAGTTGCCAGGGAATCATGGTTGACCACCAAATGTTCTCACTTTCTCTTAAATACATATTTATATTTAACCAAGTCCTAATTAGAAGCACTCAAAAGCACAGTGTTTCAAATAGGAGGAAATAAACATCTTCATTACATAACCCTGCTCCATTTCAGATGGGACATTCTTTAAGATAAACCTAGACCTACAGAAGCCTTCTCTTCTGCTGTCATCCCATAATGTGGACACTGACATGCCTACCTGCCAGCATGACAGCCACCACCTACTGCAGGCCTCCAGACTTATCTCCATCATTCTTTCCTTAGGTGCCCTGGGATCTGTTCTGGAAGTTGTGAAGCACATGAGTAATGCCCTAGCAAACAACTCCCTTCTTTATAAGGCAGGTGTGTACATGGCCAGGTTGGACCAAGCCAGCATTTTGCAAGAGCTGTGAGGCAGCCACCCTCTGACACAGCTTTCGGAGCACCCTACGTGCGTTTCATTACCTGCAGGCCATGCCATGTGGGCAAGGCTGATGTGCAGTCAGACACATCTGGAGAGCTTCTTTTTAAGGCACCCGATCTCACTTTTTTTTTGTTTTAACTGAAAAATATTGGCATCCACAGGACTCTAATAATTTGAGAGTTGAAATCTTATCTCCATTTCAGACCCTTAGTCAGGACACCAGGACATCTTGACAGCCCAAGTTTTATTATCCAGGTTTATTTCCCCTCAGTGTTTGTGAAAGTGATATGACAAATCCTGCTCTGTTCGAATACTGTCTTCAGTCAGAGGCTTTAGGAGCTTGTCCCTCTGAATTTATTCCTGGGATTAGTGAGGCGTAGGCTGGAGAAAGTCTTGAGAGGAGTTTTCAGGACTGAATCTTGAGAAATAGGGGATGATACCCTCCGGTTTTCTACACTTTGGGATTTTGCATTGAATTTAATGAAGGAACAAGAACAGCTCACCCCTGTGGTTTCTTAAGACTACAAGCTCAAGGGCAGAAATGCTCTGTGAGAAACAGGGTGAAGGAGGAAACTGTGGATTAACATATATCAGTGATGAAACAAGGAAGATTAATTGTTCTTCCCATTTCCACTTTAGCAGAGGAGCAAACAAACTATTCATGATCAAGTCCCAGGGGCAACACTTTCAGTTCAGGAATTCCACATACCATTTTACATGGACAGTGAGGCCAAATCCCACTTCAGAGTGGACCACTTAATTCTACATCCTCCCTGCAACCTGACAGCCCTCAGTGCTGTCTCCCCTACCCACAAGCACCAAAACACAGCAGCTCTGCAGACTCTTGGGGCTTCAGAACTTTTACAAGGTTCTTCCAAAGAAGATCTGTACTAAGTAGCTTCCCCAGTTAATGTGCAATCATAGATCAAAGCTTTCTCGCACTTACCACTGGAAGGGGCTTTGCAGGCTCAGCGAGGATCCCCCCTGTGAAAATGACATGGGGGAGCGTTGGACGGGGAAAATCCAACACCACATCATTACAGAGGAAGAAAAGACTAGTTCCATGAACAAGGTCCAACATGGATGTCTTGGGTGCCACCCTATGCTTCTCCATGAGATGTTCAAACTTGGGCAGGATGACCAGTTTTGTAGCCACACGAGTGATTATGTAGACTAGGAGATTCCACGTCCTGCCAAAGAAGTCCATCCTGTCTGTCATCAGGGAGTTGAATTCAGGGACATAGGCAATGGGGGAGGTGGCACCAATCTCTGCTGGGAACCAGAAACCAGTGGAAATCACAGCATATTTGACTTGTAGGATGTGGGCCAGGATAAATCCGCACATCTCATTGGGGTCCACCAAAAGCAGGTCAAAGTGCTCCCACTGGAGCTTCTGCAGAAGGGTAGAGTTTCCCAGTACTAGGTCACAGTTTTCCAGGTACTTCTCCAAAAATGAAAACACCTCCAGAGAGGTCATCTTCCCTTGGAAGACACGCTTTATCTTCTCCTGCACCCAGGCATCCGCGCTCTCTGTGCTGAAGATACCCCAGTACCTCTGCACACGGAAGCCAGGCAGGGAGGTTTCCACATCCCGACCTTCATGAAGTAGCAGCACGGGGTCATGGCCCCGGTCAGTCAGTGCCTCTGCCACCCGCATGAAGACTCGCAAGTGGCTGTCAAAGACTATGGTGGGCATGATCAGCACCTTGGCACAGTGACATGGCCCCACAGTGAATGTAGTCACTAGGAAAAGAAGAGCAGCAGGGAATGGTAGCACCTTCATCATCTTCATCACTGCAGGGAGACAAACATGCCATTAATGTAGTATCTCTGTCATGCACTCAACAACTAACAGTTGTGATTGTAACTGCAAGCCAGAAGCTCATGACCTGGGAAAGGAGAGCAGTCTGGAGTTCTTCACTGGGGAACATCCATCCCCATCCACCCTGCCTTGCCCTAAAAAAAAAAAAAGGCCACAAAAAAACCCCAACAACCAAAGTCAGGTATCAGGGTCTTTTCAGGGGAGTTTTCCAGAACACCTCGTCTCTGTGCTCCTAAGTCTCAAAAACTAGCAGACTGAGTCACATAGAGTTACAGAGGGTGAGTGGCTGGAGGAGCTCTGCTGGGTCACAGCACCAGCAGGGACACTCGCTGCTCAGTCCCTGTTTACCGCTACAGAACCAGCTCAGCTGGATTTTATTTTTATTTCTGTCCAGCCAGAACAGCTGGTTCTCTCTGAGCCCTTGATGTCTGTGCAAGCTCGCAGGGAGGCCTGCAGAGCTCAGTGGGAACGCCAAGAGGTGTGCTCTGGCTTTGGCCCTCACATGGCACCTTGCTCAGCACAAATGGGGGTGGGAGCAAATCCAGCTCACAGCAGGACCCGCTGAGAGGAACTGCAATCCCAGAGAGCACAGCAACAGTCTGGACAGAGAGCTGCTCCAGTATGGATCAGTCATGGGAGGCTCTGAGGAAAGGGCTGGCAAGGGAAAGCAGGTGCCAGGATACTCATCCACTAGAAGAAGGTAAACCCAGAAAGCAATCCCAGAGATAATATGCAACACCTATGGCACACTGACGCCCCTTAGTCACGCTCCTAAAGCCGTCATCCCCTCTTCAGTTTGGTGAAACACCCAAGATTTCTGTTGTGTAAGGGATGTTGCTACATCACTGGAAACGAACGCGCCTCACCCACACCTAGCATTATTTTGGGAGAAGAATTATGTGATAATTATTTGGGAATAGTCAGAAGCAGAGTAGTTTTCTGAGAACCCAGTTCAGACATGCTAGGAAGCAGCAGTGGGAAGGGGAAGAAGTTACAATGGGAACAACTAGAAGTGGATTTTGCATGACCCCCACACTAAGCCCTGATGGGGTTGCAGGGATGTGGTAGAGTAGAATTTGGTACAAGATTTTCTGACAGCCTCTCCACTAGTACTTGATCAATTAAGATGTGGGAAGGAAAGTAACAGACAAGATTCTGCTAAATACAATCTTCAGACTACTCTCAGCAGCTAACTACCTCTAGCCAAACTAATCACGTAAGGGTGCAGACATGGGAGAGCAAAACTTCTCTATTCTTCCTCCATTGCTTTCTTGTCCCATGTGGGGACAGGACATGGGAATGGAACAGAGCAGCTGCTGGTTGGGATCCTATCCTATTTCAAAGGCAATTCCTGCTAGAGCTGGGACTCCCACCCTTCTACCCAGGGTCAGCTGTGCCCACACAAGTGATGAGAAACACGAGAAAAGCTAAAAGACACCAAGGGGGTAGTTGGACCCACAGAACAAGACCTCCAGGAGAATGTAGACCAAGGTGATGGACGGGAGAGAAGAAAGCATAATCTCTGCAAGGAAAGTAAGGATCTGCCCAGCATACTGCCTCTCTAACAGCAGGAAACCAGTGGGCCTGTGACAAAGTGTTGGTCACAACAGAGCTACAGCCCACAAAGCTGGCCTGGTACTCAGATTACCCGAGAGGCCAAAGGGAACTTATCCTGCCCAACACCAGGGAAGGTAAAGCATTTGGCTATGACATTCACAGCAGATCCAGGAGCACGTGCCGCTTCCAGGAAGCAAGGGAAAGATGGCTGACATGTACTCCTGATCCCCTCTGGGACAGCAGGGAGTTAAGGACAGAAGCAGGTATAGGCTTGTCCTGGGGCACCTAGTGGGTCATACATGCATGTAAGTATGCCAAGAAGAGGCTTTTTATGTGGGGTAGGGTGTTTTCTTGTTGGGCAACAAGTAAAAGATGAAGAAATAGTCCAGGTAAAAGGAAGAGTTATTTAAAGAAAAAATTTTGTCACTCATTTTCAGCAAGAACTGTGTTCTGCCATGGACCTGTGTGCCAGACATTGCTGAGACCCTCAGCTCAGCCACGACCCTTTGGGAACTACTAAAATCCAAATGACAAGTAAGCTGTCAATCTCAGCCCTCAGGTCAGGGGCAGATGCTGACACAGTGAGACTTACAAACTGCTCCTGGTGGTTTCATCCCTTCCAAAATCAGGAGCAATCCCTAAAGGTGCTGGCTCAGGAACCTCTTCTCCCTGCCCAAGCAACAAGGGAGGCTGTAAATCTTGCTAAGAGGTGAGAGGATGCCAGGCTGCAGGAAGAGACCTTTTTTCCTGCTCCAGCTCAATATCACCAGAGAATCTCTGCTCTGTCCATGCCTGGAGAGGTACCCTGGTCATAGCTCCAGCCCTAGAGCTGTGCTGGATACACCAGACACATTCCTGATTTTCAGTGCTATTGGGATATAATGAAGGCTAACTACCAGCACAAAGGGCATAAGGGCTCTCTGTCCCTTGTTCAGCAACTAGTCATTGTTGCAGTCTCAGGCTGATAGCAAGGGGGAAGGAAGTCCCAGACCTAGACAAGGGCTAAACAGCCCAGATGAGGGAAGGCTCAAAATCCAGCTGCTCACCTCCCTGGTTTACCTCTTACTGACACAAAGCTGCTCCATGAGCTCTGCAGCAGGATCCTCCAGCCTGGGCAGGTGCTGTGGCCAGTGCAGCACAGGCTCAGCCCAGCTCTCTGGCTACGGGAGCTCAGCTACTGCAGGCAGGTAGTCTTCAACAGAAACCTTCAAACACCTGGGCATGGGAATGTGATTCTCTGGGAAGGTGAATTCACAGCTTGTGCCTTGACAGAGGTGCAAAATCCAAGTAAATGACAGATCCCACACTAGGCCTGAGAGCAGAGGAGACAGAGCCATCTCCTTGTTTGGGGTCTCGAAGTCCTGGGCTAGTGCCTACATCACATAAATACTGCAAAAATAACACTGCCACTGCAAGGGGAAGGGGTTTGTAAAGAGAGAATAGACCCTTCCCTGTTTTCACGACAAGTGCTTGGCAGAACCACGCCAGCTGGCTGATTTACACAGAACAATGCCCCAGACATCACAGTTAACACCGGCAGCCAGAGTAATGGTTCAAGAGAACTGTCAGAAAAGCCCATGCCATAAATGTTTTAAGTTTCACCACTGCAGCATTCAGGGCAGAGCAGGCACCTCAGTAGAGCAGGACCAGAGCCTGCTGCAGTGGAAAGCAAGACTGTCACTGCAGGCAGCAACATCTCCCCTACCCTGCACACCTGGCCACCTTCAGCTGCTGGGAGATTGCTTTCAAAGCCACAGCGATGCATTGACACTGAAAACTGAGGCAGCAGAAAGGCAGCAGAGAGCACAGCCCTCTGAAATGCCCCTGAGAAACCTCTTACTGGGCTGAAATTTGTCCCATGATTTTGCCCTGTTTAACGTGTTTAACAGGATATGGCTTTGGTATTGATGGAAAATTACACCAATCAATTTAACTGGAATAACTGAGCAGCTATAGCTCTAATTTAATTCAGGTGCCTTTTATTAGGCTGAAGTACTAAAGCCTCTGACAGCAAGTAGTCTAGGCAAAGAACTCCCAAAAGAAAGGGCAGAGAACAGGCTGAAATGCAAGGACTGCCATTTACATCTCTCCCCTTCCCCCACTTTTTTATATTACCTGTTTCCTGCCTAGGACCTGGAAGCCCACGCACATGGGGCTGAATTATTTCCCCTCCTGCATTCTAGTCTTTATGCAGCTCTTGCCCACAGTAAGAAATGTTTTCACTGCAAACTTCTCAGGAGTTAACAAAGCAGCAGAATTGACTGAAAACAAAAAGCAAAAGATATCTTCACCTGGATGCTCTAAACTCTTCCTGAAATAAGATACTGAAGTTGCCTGTTCTGTTGGCTATGGTCCAGAAAAAACAGGACCATCTGCCACCATCAGGTTGACAGCAAGCCTAGCTGCAGCTAATTTATGGAAGCCAAGACTCTGTGAAAGCAGGCAGGTATGCAGCTCCAAGAGCAACTTTGTCACTGCAAAAGGATATTGCACTACAAGCAGGAGCTGCCCAGCGGAACCCTAGTAAAAACTTAGAGGATACAGTACTGTACAATGCAAACATAACAAAGCACAGGTTGAAATACGGAAATTCAACCATCAATCACATCTAGCCCAGTGCTTGGTGGGCTTCTGTGCTCTGGCTTTGGTTTATGACAGACTCTGGCTTAACCAGAGTCACCTGGGCAAATAACATTAAAACATTAGTATTAGCACTACAGTATACTAATATTAGTATTACAGTACACCAATACTAGCATTAGTATTTTAGCAGAGAAAACAGTGATAAAGAAAAAAAACTCCCCTTCAGATATAAGCACCCCCTGGCAGTCTACAACCCTGAGGGTTTTTTAAAATATTGTTCGCACACTGACTGAATAGTGCGCAGATGGTCTGCTCAAAACAACATACCTTTCTAGCATTTTTCCTTCTACATATTCATGGCAGCCCATTACAAACACAGAGAATGAAAGAAATCAAGATCCCCGAAAGAACCAAAGGGAACAATCACAGCAGTGATCAGGTCGGCATCAGAGTAATTTATACTTTTCACCACATTGGTGCTACTGCTGCCACAAAACAGCACCAGAAGTGCTCTGGCTCATCTGTTTTGGACAAAGATTGATGTAGTCCCTAAACAGCTCCTAACTTTTGGAACTTTGGGCCATCTTCAACATCCTTCCTGTCTCTTTAGGTTATATGGAGGAAGTTCTACAAGCAAGGTGGGAATCTGTGGGCTAGCAGGAGGTTGCCAGACAGTAGATGACTGCCAGGGAACCGTGATACTAAAGGAAATACTGGTTCATAACAACTGAGAAAAGAAATAAAGATCTGGATCTCAGCTTGTCACAGTATTTGAAACTACACATATCTTCAAGACCTTGAACTGGGGGATGGTGTCAGACATCACACATCTGCTTCCCCACCTGGCCTCTCACCATACATTAAATCTGTCTAAGTACTAAGTGAGATTTCCCCCATTCCATATCCGCAGGCTTCCTGTTTGTCTTCTGAAAGGAACAGAGATGGTTTGTGACATCAGGGTGCACTGCAGTAACAAGTTCTTCCGGACAGCCTTTTCCTCTTGCTTACAACATGGTTGCAAGACAGAAGCAGCTGACATGAGACTGTGCTCCTCATGAGTGGTCTGAGGTCTGCAGTGTGGAAGCAAGTCAGAACATTATTTGTAATCCCTGGATTAAAGAGAAAGAAAAGCTTGGGGCCATTTCCAAATAGTCATGTGAGCCATAGACCTCAAAGTGAGAGCACATGACAGGGTAATGCATTACTTGGTCTTAAGAAGCAGTTACGTTTGTATGACAGTCAAGTTAAAGAAGTTCTTCAGACTGCAGAGAAAACTGGGAAGATACAGGTGCACCAAACTTCAGAGACGCAGCCAAGAGGAGTGGGGGAAAAAAGAGTCTTCCCATTTACTGCCTTGTCATTTCAGCTTCTTTCTGCAGAGAAGCGCCACATTAAAAGAAAAGTTATTAAACACCCCAGAAGGTTGTGAAATCTTGTGTAGAAAGCTCTGGGGACTGATAAAGTCCTGACAGACGAGTCTGATCACATTTGACAGAGTTACAGGAGTAGAGAAGCTAGGGATGAGTCTTATCTTCAATGAAACAACTGACGCCCTCATGTAAAAAAAACCCCACAACCAAACCAAAGAGTTTCTTGGCTCTGAGCACGCCAGAGGAATGAGACCTGGCTGAGCTGCTGTAAACAGAGGTTGAAGAGGGTTGCATAGGAAGAGGAGGCAGAACAGGAGATGGAAGATACTCCTGAGATGTAATCTTCTAAAGGAAGATGAAGCAAGTTACACAAAAGCGCTCTGAACGCGTGTCCATGTGCCAAGGCTCTGGTCCTGCTCATGGAAGCAGATGCTGAACTGGCGCCCATCAGCAGCAGCCTCGCTGGAGCAATCCAGGCTGCACACACGCGTCCGGGCAGCGCCGGGGCCGGGCTGACAGCTGCGAGCCCAGAACGAGTTCTGTCCGCGTCTCCCCGGCCGGGCAGCGCTCAGGCGCCTCTGCCACCAGCCCGGCCCGGCCCTGCAGCGCCCACCAGGAGCACCCCAGCGACCCCGCCGCGCCGCAGGCCCAAGGGACCCTCCTCGCACGGCAACGGGGCAGGACAGCACGGCCCGCGGCGGGGCAGCGCCGCCGCCCCGGAGCCAAGAAGCCTCCCCGGCGGGACGGGACGGGACGGGCCGAGAAGCAGCGGCCGCAGCTGCCGCCGGGCCGGCTCCTCCCGGGCCGCCCGCCCCCGCCGCGGTGCCGGCACCCACCTGCAGCGAGTCCCGCCGGAGCGCGGCCCGAGTGAGAGGCGCGGCGAAGTGGGAGGGAAGAGGGAGAGGAAGGGAGGGATGCGGCCGCCAGCCGCCCGCCTTCCCCTTTCAAGCCGGCGGGCGGAGGTGGGGCAGGGCGTACGGCGCAGCCCCGGCCCACGGGCCGCACCCCCGGGCTGAGCCGAGCCGAGCCCGGCGCTGTGGCACGAAGGCGGAGCGAGACGGGGAGCGGGCGGACGGGCACGGAGAGCCGCAGCTGCTGCCCCGGCAGCTCCACAAGCAGCGGGGCAGCGCCCGTCAGCTGCAGCTTGTGCCCCGGCCCCGCCAGGGCCGTCTGAACGCTGTCAGCCTCCAGTGACCGCTGCTGGGCCCTGCCCGGACACCCCCTGGGCCCCGACCCCCTTAGAGAGGAGCGCCATAGCAACACGGTAGTCAGGACAGCAAAAGGGAAAGGATGGTGCGCAAGGGAATCGGGGTGTGAGGGACAGTGTTCCAGCACACACCAGAGGGGGGATGTCCTGTTGGTTCAGTTCCAGGACTAACCACAGCTGTAACTGCACCACTGTAGCACAGGGAAACCAGGCCTCTACACCAGGACAGCAGCTGAGCAGAGATGTGAGCAGAGATCCAGGGTAAGCGTGTCTAGCAGCTGCAAAACCTTGTGAAAGGAGCAGTTTTTCCCAGGAGTGTCAAGCACATCACTTTGAGTCTCACAAAGCATCTCCCACCCCAACACTTGTTGCACTTGCTCAGTCAGGTGCTGATCTCCAGCAAGGCCAATGACATTCTTTGCATGCTTTGCTGAAACTTGATAGTATTACATCTTCTACAGCATCACGTTCAAGGTGGAAGGCTGTGGCAGAATGGTGGTTACAAGGCAACTGAGAGCCCAATGCACCTGGTGCATCATCCCACCCTTTCCATAGAACCATAGTGCAATGGGTAAACTTGAGCATTACAGCATTCAAGATCTCCACAAGGCCCTACCACCTATCAGCAAGTTTCTTTTCCTTGCACACACAGAGGAAGAAATCTCAGAGGACACAGAAATCAGTTACTTTAACTAGGTCTATACAGGGTTTTTCAGTTATGCCTATTCTTTCTTCTTCCAGTATGCTGGTGCTTATATGGCCAGCTGCCATACAGCTAATTTGGCAGCAATATTTGAGAAGACCTAACAAGACCTTCTGAAGGGAAGGGACTTGAGCAGCCTGAGTTTGCTTTGTGTAAGCTTCTAGCATCATACCCAAATTTCTTGCAGTCACTCACCAGCCAGCTGCACAGGCCACCTTTCACTTTGAAGGTCTGTTACATGCCTACAGTCACATAAATGAGAAGTGGTTGTAGACAGATGTAGAGACAGTGCTGTTATGCTCACGCACTGGTACCCTTTTCCCACCCATTATTCCATATCTTTAACTACCAGATCCACTCAGACTACAAAGGCAGCAATCTTTATTTTCCGACACATTAAATTCTCACACTTTATAGACTTTTTAAAAAACCTCAAAGCATAAAAGCATTTTTAAAGAGTTTCAAATTTAAGTTCCCGATAAACAGAAAAAAGAGGGCAAATGACAAGAAAGATGATGTTCAAATCCCCATGCAGAAAACACTCTTCCCAACTTCCTTTGGCCTCTAACCTTTACTTTCTTGTAATAATCATGGTCTCCTGGCCCCCTCTGCACTGTAGCCTTGAATCCAGGCCCCAGTGATTGTGCAAGCCAGAGGGGAAGTCCTGAAAAATGCTCACTGGAAAAAGTTGCCTCTCATGTACATGGGGGTGGCTCATCAAGTCTCATCCAACCCTCAATTAGGTGACACTAATTTGTTTTGCACACAAACATAGCTTCCTGTAACAAGGCTCTTCTCAATGGCACCCTTTGGGGAGGGAATGAAAACATGGAAATCAGGCCCTGCACTACCTCAGTGGATGTTTATCACATGGGGTAAGCAAATCTCACAGCCCACTACTCCATTTCCCAAACATGCACTAGCACTATTCAATTCATACTGGCTGTGGGCTCAACCCACTGCTCCTTAAACTAGTTAACCCACCTAACAGAGGGCAAAGTATTTGGGGGAATATTTTCTACCAGATGCAAGCAGCACCTAAGTAAGGAGGCAGTCACACAACTAAATGAATGCAAGTCCACTCCACAACAGCAGTAGGCCACTATACAGTCAGTTGCTCATGAGTTCAGGCTGCAAGTTTCTCAACTGGTTTGTGGTTCCCCATACTGAACATACCCAGTAGTTAGTACTTCAAACCTTACAGCACCAGGGTTTATTTGCCTTAGCGCTAAGGAGAAAGTGGCATTTTATTTCTCAAGAAGGATTTAACAGATGGAAAACAGCTCAAAGACCACGAGATCCAAGTAAGAATTAAGGCATTAATGATACATTCATCTAGACTCCTAACAAGCTGCAGCTCACATTGCTGGCAGTAAGCATAAGCTGGCACATTTTATGTTCAGACAGAACAAAGAGTAATGCCACACTGCAGCCAGAGCCTCTGAAACAAAACCACCTCTGCCTTTTGCTAAGAGGCCTCTATCTCCTTGGTCTCCTTTTTCCTTCCCACCAAGCGAAACTTCACAAGCCCCGTGCAGGCAAGTTTCTGTACAACTCCACTCCCCAGCTACACTAATGGAAGTGTTATCAAGAGTGCCACAGCAGTACTATAGCTCTTGGTCTTTCAGACAATAGCCCCCATATTGCAACTGCATCGATACTGTTACTCAACTACTAAGACATATTTAGAGACTGCTTCTTTAAGTACTGTGGTTAGTAGCCTCTCCAGGAGCACAAGGAAGAGGAAAGTAGGTATTTATTGCAAGGTGAAACCATGAAATAGAAGAGGAACCCTGTCACACTACAAGGGTAAACTTGAAATGTCAGGTGGGGCTGGGGATTACAGCCAGAGTGCTCAAATCAGTTGTTATTCTCACAGTCACTAGTCAGAGGCAAGTGACAATACTTGCCTTTTCACAGGTATTAAACTGGCTGACAAAGAAATGGGAGGTTAAAATACAGGACAATGATTTCTCTTTCTTCTACTAGATGGGCAGGAAACCAGAAGTAAAAATTACTGCCAGCCTTTTAAAATAAGACTGTAGAAAATATAAGTTTTGGAGGTCACCCTAGTGGTGCCAATAACACCAGCTTAAGGATGGTTTCAAATTAGGAGACTAAAACAACATTACAAATAAAAGGGGGAAACATCCAACCATTCTCCCACATCCCTACACTGGAGCTGCCTGCTCCACAAGGGGCTAGGGGAGGTAGCATTCCAGGCAGGCTTGACATCCATAATGTCCATATGCCCATCCAAGATGTTCTGGTGAGCAGATGGTTTATGAATTCCAAAGGAAACATTCTCAGTCACTTTCAAACTTGACGGAATTGACTTGGGTGGATATAGTGCCCCCACGGTAGCTGCCGCGTTTTTTCTTTGTTTTCTCATGGCGGAAAGATTTGCCTTTAGTGTATTTCAGGATATTGTTAGCCTTCTCACCCCAGTCACCAGCTGCTCCTTTCTGTGAGGGATGGAGGGGGAGAAAAAGAAATTCAAGTCAGTACCCAAGAGAGTGAAAGCAATGCTTTGCACTTCGCTGTACACAGCAAATCCCAATACATTCACACTGGAGCTGATATTGCTCTCCCATGCGCCTCCTGGTGGAAAAAGTTCTCACCAAAACCACTCCCCAGAAGCACACCGAGGCTGCTCTGCAGACAGGCACTTGCAGAGACCAAGTGTTACTACCACTCTGGCACTACCTAGGCCTACCTTTGCTTCAAAGGAGTTATCTGCCACACGGGCATCCACCTCAATCTCTTCTTCCCTTACGCGGCGGAATGGAGAGGACGGCTGTTGAGAAAGAAAACGAGACAGTAAGCACATACAAACACACAATATTCCTTTAGCAAGAACCTCCTTCCTTGCCCTGCAAATATGGAGTGAACCCTCTTCACATCACCTCAATGTTTTAAGTGTTTCTCAGATTCATGATTCTTTCCCTGCTTCAGATCAGGCAGCTCAGGACTGCTCCCGTGCAAATACATCCAAACACCTTTAACCAGAATAATATTATGTTCTTATGTGCACTCCCTAGGGTTCTCCAGACAAGGTTTAAGTGCTTGAGGAGTAAAAATACAAATAATCCTGTGGGCCCAACCACCCAGAAAAACCCCAAACCAGCCTACTTGTTCAGAAGGCAGAGATGCCTCTTCAGCCAGTCGCCACAGTCAACCCTCACTCACCCGTTTCACCTTGGGAACTGTGTGGGGTGTTTTGGCTTTGATCTTTGCTTTTTTACTGTGCGGTGTCTCTGGCTCTGGAACGTCTTCCCTCTTCTGTTTCTTCCCAACTGCGCCTGTCAGATGTACAGCAGTAAAATTTTAAAGGCATTGTTGTGAAAAGTAATGGCTTCTGCTCCCCAGAAAGCAAACCCAATGTTGGCACAGGTGCGAGAACTGGTGCCTGCATTACCTCACCCAGAAAACAGACTGCTGTGCCAGACCCTAACAGAAATACTGAGTAAGCAAGGATCTTCCCATGCTATCCTAATGGATAAAATTTTATGGAATAGGGTAGCTCTGTATGAATGATTTTGCATACTTGAGAGAGTTCTGGTCAAAATTTGCCAGATTTTGGATCCATGCCACATGCACACATCACTAGTGCATCACTAGTTGTTTTCCTCCTGGAGGGTTAAAGAGGGAGACTGTGAACTGAGGCATCAACTGTGGTGTCCCAGTCCACACAGACAAGGCCCTCCAGCAGTCTGCTTTGCTGTCACTGTATCTTGTGCATGCACAGGTGGCAACTGGCAACAACTACACAGAAACATACTTCACATTACCACAAATTTCACTGTCAGCAGCTATGCAATACAGACAAAAAGGATCCCACCAAACTCAAAACTAGCCCTTCCCTCTTGTTACTGCAGCAGATGGTATAATCTAATAACACACAGAGATTAGACTGAGTATTTTTTCAGGAAGTCTTCCACTCATGCTTAGCTCAGTAACACTGCCTGACACACCCACTTCTCAGACTGTCCATAATACCTCCATTGACTTTTCCAGTCTCTTCTTCAGAGCTGCTTTCACTGCTACTACTGCTGCCACCAGCTGGCTTAGACTTCACGTTGTTTGCAGCTGCTGCAGATGCTTTTGCTTTCTCTGTGGAGGCAGTGGCCTTAGAACCATTCTGCACCCCTTTCACTGCCTTTTTTGGCTTCCCATCCTCTTCACTGGAACTGTCTGATGAGCTGCTGCTACTACTAGAAGCAGCTGCCTTCTTCCCCACAGTTGCTTTTGCTGCTCCTGTAGATTTGGTGGCTGGTTTCCCTGCTGGCTTTTCTTCTTCACTGCTTGAGCTATCAGAGTCAGATGTGTCTGCTTTGGGAGCTGGAGTAGAAGGTTTGGACACTGGCTTAGCCACTTTGCCAGCTGGTTTAGCTGGAGGGCCTTTCTTCTTCTTTTCATCCTCAGAACTGCTGGAGCTGCTATCTGAATCAGAGCTACTTTGTGCTTTCTTTGTGGCAGCTGGTGACTTCTTTGCTGCAGGGGTTGCTGCTTTAGTTGTGGGCTTCACAGGAGCTGCCTTCTTGTCAGAACTATCAGAATCTAGAATGGAAAGAAAAAGAGCAATCAAGACTAAGTCCCATTCCTTTAATACAAGGCTAACATACAGATTTAGTGTTGATACACAGTGCACTCCATTATCTGCTTGAAACAACACTGCAATGGATATTCCTGTCCAACCACACCCTCAGATCCTGCCTAGAAACACAGAGGTCTGAACAAGAACAGCAGACATGTAGAAATTCTCCTCTCCCACCCCAATACCTGAGCTGTCTGAGGAAGAACTGGAGTCTTTCTTTGCTTGTCCAGGCTTGACAACCACTTTTGCTGGTTTGGAAGTATTCTTTATCATAGGTTGTTTAGCTGGGAGCTTATTCCCTACCTTCTTTTTATCATCTTCAGAGCTAGAA
This sequence comes from Monarcha castaneiventris obscurior, assembly GCA_026261815.1. Classification (NCBI taxonomy): domain Eukaryota; kingdom Metazoa; phylum Chordata; class Aves; order Passeriformes; family Monarchidae; genus Monarcha; species Monarcha castaneiventris. The sequence continues at coordinate 19,726,907 of JAMPIT010000886.1, forward strand.
TCTAAAAAAAAAAAATTCTTCGAGTTAATAGGCTTCATGAGCAAGTTACTTTAGCGGTAACATGTATGTAACTTATGGGTAAGTGAAAAGCAAAATGGCTTATGGCTCAAGGCTAAGCCACTAGGTAACTGGCAAGCATTTGATGAACACTTGAATGGTCAGAGGATAGCATTTATCTTTCCATGCATCTTCTTTGTTGGGAGAAAGTGGAAACAACCAGTTTAAGTTCTTCACTAATGCACGCACAAGGAAGTAGATATTTGGAGACTAATGTAGGAGAAGAAGTACTGAATAAGGAACTGGAAAAAGTACCAGTATCATCAAACCTGGGGAAAAGAAACATTGAAAAAGAATCTATGTGGTAAGGATCAAAAAAACCATACAAAAAAATAAGAGATAAAGTTGACAAAGCATACAAAGTGAGGCAGCAACAGCACAGTATCTCATTTTACCTACTTCCTGCATCAGATGAGATAGCAGCAGTTTGAAAATGGAGACTCTTGAGTATAAATAAACCTTTTTATTGTGTTACATGAATCTGGAATACTAAACCTGATCTATTCCAATATTTCTGAACACTTTAGTAATGGCAATCAAACACTTGACAATTTTGAGAGAAACTAGGCAACAAAACCAGAAAACACAGAACTGCTGACACTCACTGGAGTGTCACAACCTAGTGCTAGGGCTAGCTGTCTGCAGACAGACTGGCAGCTGCCACCCAGTCCCTGCCATGGCACCAGAGATGCTGAGATATCCCACAGGAGCATCCTGAACTCAGAGGGAAATGTAGCACATAGGGAACTTACATGGGAAATACCAGGCCTCAAACCTGGTCGACAGGAGAGACAAAGCACACTGCCCCCATTTCTAGGGTCACATTAGGAGAAGGCAGGCATCTTCTAAGTCTATTTTCAACTTCACATGATGATTACATTTTTATTTCAGAAACTTCTCCAAACATAATGGAATAACAAACCCCAAAAATCTCAAACCACAAATGCTCAAGAAGAGTTTAACCATCAAACTTCTGGGAGAAACTTGATATACAATTCAAGCAGCATGGATGCTTTCCATCCAGCAATACAGGGACCTTTCTGCACTTGCCAATGGTCTTGCCTCATGGTCACACTCCACCCTGCATAGCAGGCTGCTGGTTTTCAATTTCACGTTTTGCAAGCCATGGAGACTCTGAAGCTTTTAAGCTCATATGCTGAGGCTCTTAGATGTACCACTACAGAGCAACTTAGCCAGCAAAAATGTTAACACAAAAAAATTAGAACTTGATTTCTTGAATTACCTGAGTCACTGTCAGAACTGGATTCAGCCTTCTTGCTAGTCACAGCTTTCTTCTGGGGGACAGGGGTTGTTTTAGCTACTACTGCTTTACCTGCAAAAGCAAGTTTAAAATTAATAGGCCACATCCACACCTAACCTTTGTCCCAAGATCCAAACCTTTCCAGATGTGAAAAAGCTCCATTCTCAGTACACCACTCAGCCAGCCCACTGGAAGCCACACAAGAACTTGGCTTATTCCTACTAAACTAGATCCTGATGACTTTTCAAACCAGCAAGTGCAAATCCAATCCAACCACAGTTCAGATCCACAAGTTGTACACAGTGCTGTTTGGGATGCCCTTCAAATGAATCAGAAGTTTCCAGAAGAGCAAACAGCAACACAGAACAAAGACTAATGGCTTTTTCAAGGAAGCCAAGACCTTGCAAAAACCTTGCTGGCACAACGTGGTACTTCCCTTGCAGCCTCTCCTCCTCACAACATACCTGCTCCTGCCTTTGAGGGCACCTGCTCTGCCTCATCACTACTGTCTGAAGAGTCACTGCTCTCAGCCTTTTTTGCAGGAGCCTTAGCAAGGCCCTTCTTTGTCTGTGTTCCTTGAGGAGGTGGTACAGCACTGTATGGACCTATGAAGAGAAACACAGCATTCAGATGCCTGCATGATAATGTGAGCAGCACAAGATGTTTGTTGCAGTTAGAATAAAGCACTTCTGCTATTCACTTCCATTTATTTGCCTTCTGTAGCTACAGTCCAATACTAGCTTATAATTTGAACCATTATACCCACCCCACTGCTACCCCCCTGTTTCTACTCTGGGTTTAACTCTCCTCTTCAGCTTCAGTTGACTCAACCATCTCTGCAGAAGTTTTCTCTGCACTTCTAGAAGAACAGGAGCTTGTCACCAAACTTTTTCAGAAAAAAACCAGGCATGTCAAATTTTCATTGTTTTCATTTACTGCCTTCTCAAATCCTCTGGTTAGAGAGTCACACTGACCTTGGATGATTGACCCTCTACTCAGACCAGCTCTCTACTGGAATCCTAAAGACATCATACCATACTGAACAGAGGCCCATTTAGCCCATCAGCTGGACTGCAACTGGACGGCCCTGGATACTTCAAAAAAAAACCCCAATTAATATTTTTTACGTACCAGACTTTGGCTTTTGTTTTGCAGGTGGCTTTTCATCGTCTGAGCTGTCAGATGAGTCCTCACTACTGGAACTTTTCTTAGCACGTTTGGTTTTCCCTGGACAGGCTTGAGCAGCTGCAGGTTTTGGCAGAGGTGATTTCTTCAGAACAGCCTTATCAAAAGAAATACACATTAAAAAAGGAAATTGCAGAAATCTTGTGGGGACAACTGGATGTGGACCTTGTTTAATTCCTCATCTCACTTAAGAACAGATTCTGAAGACAAAAGGAAAAAGATTAACAGAGATTCTAAATGCAAATTTTAAGAAACACATGAGCATCATCAGCTTTCTAGTTCCTCTGCTATTGTTTTCTGCCCCATGAACCCCTAATGATGAGCTCCTCTGGACAAAGGGGCAGAGGACTGACTGAAATTTAGCAACTGCCCTGTGATTAAAACCAACTGTGATTATTTTTGTGTTGCAGGAAACCTTTTTAAACACTCTCTAGTGGAAAACTCAAAGTTACAGATAGCTAAACATGAAAGAGTCAAGCCAAAGTGACTTTATATAGTGGAGACACAATATGGTTATGACACAACAAGATATTTTCCTGTAAAGGAAGGAGCAGAGAAAGTAGTAAGGAGGTATTAGGGAAGAAAGCAGTACATGGAGAGATGCTAGAACAGATAATCCCACTGTACCAAGGAGAAGGAGATATAGGAGTTATGCTGAGCACAGCATCTGCGTAGTCTGTGCCTGCAAGATGGCAACACCCAGTCTTATTATACTTGTACACTGTTCATGAACTTTTTCATGGTCTAATTTACCTTTTTTGGTGCAGCCTTTTCCTCATCAGAATCTTCACTGCTGCTGCTACTGCTTTCTGCTTTTCCATTGACAACTTTGGCGGCAGCTGGGGCAGCTTTACTTCCTTTTGAGAGAAGTAAAAAGGGACATTGCAAAGCATGTTGTGGTAGATGACAGATAATTACATTGAGCAGTGAGTATCTTAGAGAAAAAAGAACCACAGAAGCCTATAGGGCAGATTAAGGTAGTACTGCAAAACTGTTGGTTTATCCTACTGCAACCCTAGAGAAAGTTTGTGAAAACTGTCACTTCTAGCTCATGGGAAGTTCCAAAACTAAAGGCTATGTAAAGATCTTCCCTGCTTTTTGAGGGGAAGACAATGGTAAAAACAAAACTTAAACAGTTAAGGTTGCTGACTACAGCTACCTATTCAAACATCACAGTCTTCAGAACCTGATGTTTTATTTGCACTCACTTCTACACCTCTATGACAGAAGAGACTGGACTGGAGTGCAAATGGCAGTGAAAGCAGAGTTTCAGACTGCTCTGTCAATACATCTGTCTTTGCATGTAGGTACAATCCCCAGCACCCCTGCCCTGCTTTTTTGATTTTGCACTTTACTCACAATATGCAGTAAGTGGTACCTGATTTAGGTGTAGCTGGTTTTGGTGGTTGCTTCTTTGGTGCTTCTTCATCCGAGCTGCTTGAGTCAGAGCTGGAACTCTCTGCTTTCTTCTGAGGCTGGATTTTGGTTCCAGCTGGCTTCACCACAGGTTTTGCACCTTTCTAAACAACAGGAGGGAAAGCTGATTAACTCTCATAGTCGTGAAAAGACAACAGACAGTGTAGAAACAGCTGTCTTTCACAGAGGTTATCACTTTGATTTGAAAACACCACTCTGCTTAGTGGTCAGGGTCTGAAAATCCTAGGGTAAGAGTTTTACTCCAGAAAACCTCCCAGAATTGCCCTGGAACCCTCCTTTACACATCGGTCTTCAATTCTGCCTCCTCAAAACAGGGCAGCTCTGAGGCTGGCACTATTCTCTTCCTTCTACAGATCACACTACCTTGAAGACTGAAAATACTGACTGGGCAACTCTAGCTGGGTCTCCTCTAGTGTACAATGTTATCACTCTTCCTCCCCTGACATCATTCTTCCTCCCCTCCAAGACCATGACTGCAGCAAGACAAAGGAAAGAGAAGATTCTCTTTTTACATAAACACACACATATATAAAGATCCAACTTACAGTAGCAACTTTAAGTAAATCTTTCTTTGCAAAGGTAGTAAGCCCTGGCAGTCTTACAATAAAAGCAAGGACCAGACTTGGATATGAAACAAAGTGGGTGCTGGACAAGAAATTTATTTTTACGAGGATCAGTCCAAATGGCACTACAGAAATGTCTTTTTGCATTGTATCTGCAGCAGCCAGGGCACTTCATAGTTCAGGACAAGTGAGCCCAATTTCACACACAATTCTGTTGGTCAAATTTGCTATTATTCATCACTATCAAACGTGCATTAGAGAGGCTGGAAAGAAAAGCCAACCTTTGCCGGCTTCTTCTCCTCCTCTGAGTCTGAATCATCACTGGAGTCCTCACTGCTGCTTTCTGCTGTCTTGGCTGCAGGAACTGCTTTTGCTTTGGGCACAGCTGGTGCTTTAGCTGCAAATAAGGGACAGCATACATTGACGACAAGTCAATTCACAATTTTCATGTACCTATATCCTGAACTCAGCAATACTCAGTGGGTATCAGGGCAAAATTATATATTAAGGTCATTAAACCACGACTGAAGTTCATAACACTGACTTTGTTTCTTGAGCACTGTGTGGCAGACTGCTCCAAAATGGGTAAGCAAAAAGATAAAACCAATTATAGACGTTACCTTTGTCACACACAAATTTAAGTGCAGACATCTATCACCAAAAAGGACAGCCCACAAAGAAAGAACACCCCCCCAAACTGCGATAATATTAGCTGCATCTGCACACCTTCCAGCTTAAAGAAACCTGCTGAACAAGTACAGACTGGTGCTTGCAAAGAGAACCACTGCAATACCATGTTAAGGTTCCAAACATCTACATGTGTTTTAGCCAAATCCACTTCCAGGTTACTGACTGCTTTTTAATAATGTGGAGCAAAAGAATTAATTTTGCCTCATGTTATATTTACAACTGTCCTTAGCAAACAAAAATCAGATCTAAGTTCAAATTCAGCTTTAGGATGGCTCAAGTTGAAGACATATTTTCTTTCTGTGTCTCTCCCTCTCCCCATTTATTCCTTCCCTCCCACAAATCTACTGCTAGACACACAAGTCTTGTGTACAGTGATTAAAGAAAGATATAAGAATAGTTTCAGATAAAAGGGAAAAATACAGCTCACCACATAGCAAAGTGTAGCGGAGGAATGTATTTTATGATAGCACTAGTACACGAGCTTGAGAGAAAAAAGTGTAGCAACCTCACACAAGCAGCAGGTGAGTACGGATGCCTGGCGTTTCTCTGGAATGGCTAAAACCTTGTATGGGACACAAACTCTGCTGTGCCTAAATTATAACAAGATAAAGAGATTACCCATAGCTAGAATGAACATATCTTACATGTCATGGGCGAGAGACCTGCAAAAACCGAGATCAGTCAACACAAACCTAGTCCCCGACAGCTGCCGAAAGACAGAGCTGCAGAAAAGCAGAGCTGCTGAAGATAAGCTCTAAGCGCACGTGAGAAGCCAGTGCCAAACACACCCCGGTCTGCAGCAGGGCACCTCACAAACCCACCTGGCTTCTTAGCGGGGGGTTTCCCATCCTCCTCGCTGGAGCTGTCGCTGCTGCTGCCGGACGGCTTCCTCTTGGCCGGGCCGCCGTTCGGAACCAGCTTTCTCTTCTGGGCCGCTGGAGACCTGCGGGCACAGGGGCTGAGCGGGGCGCTGCGGGGCGGGCGGAGGGCACGCACCGCACCCCGCGGCCGCAGGGCACTTACCGCAGCCAGTAGGTGAAGATGTCCAGCAGGGAGGCCGAGTTGGGGTCCTGCTCCTTCTACAGCGAGAGAGGCCGCGTGCGTCAGTCAGTCAGTCAATGGTTCGGTCAGTGCCCGCCCCGCCCCGCTCCCCGCCCCGCTCCCCGCTCACCGCCGCCGCCTCCCTGGCGAAGGCTCTGGCGGCGGCCGGGCAGCCGCTCTCCCGCAGGAAGGCGAGCACCAGCGGGAACAGGTCGCTGGGCACCGCGCGCCGCTCCGCCATCATGCCCACGCCGACACGTGCCGCGCGCGCACGCGCCTGCGTGCCTGCGTACATCCTGCGTGCGTGCGTGCGCGCGCCACCAGCGCCCCGCCCCTGGCGCTCCGGAGTGCGCGCGCCGCGGCCCGGTGGGGCTCGGTGGGGCTCGGGACCGGGGCGCTCCCGGCGTGAGGGGAGGCGGAACGGCCCCTCGGTGTCGCCGTCTGCAGCGAGGCAGCGCGCACTGCCGGACGGCTGCCTGCCGTGCAAAGGCAGCAAGGGGGCGGAGAACCCGAGGTTGCCCACACGACTCTCCGGAAAGACGAGCTGCGAAGCAGCTGAACCCATACAGGAACGTACTGAATGCTCATATTAAATCTATACCGGAGCAAAGGGAGTTGGTAAAAGTAGCACCATGATCCTAAAGCGGCAAGCTATAAGAGAGAGACAGAGGGAATTTGAGATAAGGCCACCTGTAATACAGTCTTGAAGGGCTTCAAGGCTGGAGACAGGGCATGAAACACGTACAGCTCAAGTAAATGTTGAAGACCCAGGCCTCAGCTTAAATGGGGTTTCTGGACCTATAGGAAAGAGTGGACGTGGGAGCCGCAGATAGGGCTGAGCAGGATAAGCTTAGCTTAGAACCCTGAGAATGGTCAGATTTCATTCACCTGTTGTATATTGCTGTGGCTTCAGTCACTTTTCCAGGGAAGTTTTTTTCTTGCAAAGCTGAAGGTTTGCTGTGATGGATGTAGCTTTCTGTTCCTGCCTTTGTTATGGATGATGCTTTTCTCGATTTTCTTCAATAGAGTGTGCTATAAAGCTTGCTGAGAGCCAAGGAAGAAGAGTCCTGTGTTTAAAGTCTAGCTTTAGGGCTGCCAGGGTCAACAAAGCAGTGGTAGGTAGGCAGTGTTTTGCTTTTTACATTCGCCCTACCTAGCCCTCTGCACTTACCTGTTTCCAAATATTGCTGTTCTGCGCTGTGTGCGTGTTCTGTCACTCAGTGCCTAATGAACACACGCAGTTGGGTGGGCTCTGCTCTCAGCAAAGCGTGCCTGTTGCTGGTGTTTCTGGAAGGCCCCACGTTTACACTCATGGGGAAGTAAAGTCAGCTCTTGTGGTATTTTGTAACATTCATTTTGTACAGGTGCTGTAGCCTGTGTTGCAGAAAAGGGGTGTTCAAGTGAGGCTTGGTTAAATATGCTTACTTGTTTTTGAGATGCCTCTGACCTGCCCTGCCCCTGTTATGTACGGAATAACATGGGGCTGTGTTGCAGAAAGGAAACTGTTTGCAGGAACTAATATTTCTTAGTTTTTGTAGTTTCCCTCTACAGTAACCTACAGCTGCAAGCTCCATCTGCACAGCTCAGCAAACTTTTGTGCTTTTGCATGCATTTGAAAGGAAGAGTTGCAGCTTTTGCTGGTAAATTATTGTTACTTTAAGTCCTGCTGTCTGAAGTAACTGCTGTGAGGAGCCCGGGAAATTACTGACTGTGTTTGCTTCGCTGGCTCACTTTGCTTCCTCTGGTTAATAAGTATCTCTCCCTCTCCTGCCCGGCCTTTGCCAGTTAGGTCTGCTCCCTGTGCTGCGTGGCAGCTTCTCTTCAAAGGTGTGTGGCTCTCTCGGTGTGTTCCCCTGCGTTGTGCCTGCAGCTCTCCAGATGACCTGGCAGGGAAAGCCATTCTGTCCTTGTATTTCCCAAGGCAATAGTGGGAGATCCCAGAATCTAAAAAGCAGGCAAATTCAACTGATTTATGTTGCTGCTTGTGAATTCCTTTGTTCCACTCACCTACTCCTCGTAAGTCTTTTCAGTCCTCCCCTTGGCTGCCATACCGCTTTTGCTAAGGCTGCAGGGAGAGCTATGCATAGGATCTTTTTACTATTATGGTGACTAAACTGCCCCCAGCACTGGAGGTGAGGCTGCCCCAGTGCAGAGCCGAGCAGAGCAGGACAATCTCCTCCCTTGCCTGGCTGGCAGTGCTGTGCCTGATGCACCCCAGGATAGGGTTGGCCCTCCTGGCTGCCAGGGCACTGCTGAATCACATTCGACTTGCCATCAGCCAGGACCCCCAGGTCCATTTCTGCAGCACTGCTTTCCAGCCTCTCATTCCCCAGCTCATCTCAGAAGAGAACATTTCCATGAGAGGTCTCAAGCCTTTCCACTCTTCGTGACCCAGAAAAAGTGAAGAGAGAGAGCATGGGTATTCAAACATTTACTGAATCCTTTCCTTGTTACCCCTTGTAAGTACCTAGCAAAAAAAAAAGCAGTGGCTCCAGAAAGAGCAATTTAGTTGGGCAGAGGTAAGGCAGTCCCTTGAGAATAATGCTGCAAATGCATCTGTGTTCATATGCTGCAGTGAGCTGAAGGGAGGAAAGACTAGAACAGTCAATTTTGGGCAAGGTAAGATGAAATGCTCCTTCTAGTTCCTCTTTTTTTTTTTTTTCTTAATTATTTCTTTAGATTTGTAACTGTTTCTTAGGCCTGCCCAGTGTTCTAGGTTGTGAAGGGGCTTTTGCCTCAATTTGTCATCTGAGTTTTTAGTTGGAGGTTGCTGAAACAACACACTAGCAGTTACTTTATTTAAGCTAATTTGTGGAGGCACGTTAATTTCACTTTAGAGGCTTGGTAAGTTTAAATGCTAAAGCAGTTTCCTGTGGCCTTTACATTGATTAAATAAAATGCAGAGTATCCTAAGTGACACTGACAGACATGGACAAGCCCTGTGGGTTCCCACAAAGCTGGAAGCTGACTCTTCTACTCCTCTCTGTGATACTGCAAGACTTTAAAGAGAGAGAATTTAAAAGCTCATTTCATAAGAGCATGTTGAAATTCTCATCTAACATCAGAGAGATAATTTTGCTTTTATCTTTTTTTTACTGGAAGTTAGAAGATACACAGCTTAACAAGGGAAATAATGTGGGACAGTCATAAAGTCATACCTATGCTTATCCATCTGTTTTGATAATTCTTAATATATACTTGCTGTTCCATAATAATAAAATAATTTGCCTAGAGACTCTAGTTTTCAACTGGTTAACTTTTGTCTTTCACATAAATCCCAAATAGGTTCTATATTTGCACACTTCTCCAGTGCCTGTGTGTTCTTTATTCTAGTGTATATTTTTGGGATGATTCAGATGGGAAAGTTACGGTTTCTTCTTTGCATACGTGGAGTTTCTCATAAGGCTCTATCATCAGGAAGTGCTTTTTGTCCTAGTACTTCCCTATTGTGAGAGCAACACTTTGGTTTTGGAAGACAGGCAGTGGCAGAGTTAGTAAGTTTAAAGTAGGTTTTGAGTAAAGAAAGATTTGGAGGTAACAAGAGAATTTGACCAACTTCTAAGATAGAGTTGATTAGTGTAAAATAGGTGGTTCCTTTCTGCTTGTAACCACCTCTGTTCTAATATTAGTGGTGACATTAACCTGCATACAGAATGTCCACTGACTGCTTGGGAATGACTGCCTCGCCTGGGAAGCCAGGTTGTAAGGGGTCTGCTTTTGCTGTGCTGAAGTGCATCAATGAAAGACCTCACCGGCACAACTGTTTTTTCTAAGTTTGCAAAGGAATAGGCTGAATAATTTAGGCAGAATCTGTTGCTTTGTCTTCAGTGACAAAATTACTAAGTTGAGTCCTACTCTCTGAACAATAACAGTGTCCTTCCACTGCTTCTTGTCTCTGTACTCAAACATGGGCATAGGCTTACAGAAACTGGTAAACCTCGTTTGAAAGACAGCATCTTCTAGATGAAAACACAGATCATCAAGCTACTTCATTCTGTCGGGAACAACTTGGCTTCCCCCTAGGAATTTTCCTTGCTCATAGAAGACACGACAAAACCTAAGTTAGGGATGAGTATAAAGCAGGTATCGGTTGTTCTTTTCCACAGCTGTTGCTCCAGGTTTCTCGAGACCACTGTATCACTGTAACACAACTTTTCCACGTTGTAGCCCTGTTCCCTATGGCCATATGTTCCATATGGCCACCTATGGAATACGTGGTTGGAGCCAGCTGGAAAAGGCAGCTTCCCTGCTTGGAGAGAAGTCCCGCCGAGTACCGGGAAGGCCGGGCAGGAGCAGCCCCGTGCCCGGCTCTGCAGGGGGCGCCGCGGGCGGGAGGCGGGGCCGGGAGGAGCCCGGTGCCGCGTCCTGTGCCGTGTCCTGCGCCGTGCCAGGGGCGAGGGAGCGGCCGCGGGGGGATGCACCGCGCTGCTGCGCCGCCGATGTGAGGGAAGGGGAGCGGCCCCTTCCCCGCCAGCCCGGACCATGGCGGCCCCCGGTAGGTGCCGCGGCTGCCGTCCCGGGAGCCGCGGGGGAGCGGCGGGGCTTCTCCGCCCGGCCGTGCTGCGCGGCGGCGCCGGGGTGCGCTGCCCGCGCTCTGCCCCGCTGGGCTCCGGCGGGCCGGGGCTCTCCGCAGCTGCCCCGCGCCAAGGTGCCGGTAAGCGGAGCGTAGCGGAGCCCTGCCCGCTCCTCCTGCGGGGCGGTGCCGTGCCGCGGCGCGGCTCTGCGCGCCCCTGGCGCTCCGCTGCTCGGGAAAGGGCAAGGGGGGTCCGCTCTGCGAGTTTAGGGAGCCCTGGCGCTCTTCAGAGCAGCGGTGGCTCCTTTGCTCGTAGCCGGGCTGCAGCGCTTTCTAGCTTGCCTTGCTTCACTTGTTCGGAGCTCAGGGCAGCTGCTGGCAGAGCTCTCCTGCGTCTGAAATGCACTTCGGCTCGGCAGATCAGCGACCTCTGAGGGAGGGTGTTCTGTAGAGTAATTTGCCCATGTCCGCCTTAACCACTTGCATGTTTTTCTGTGATGTTTTATAAAGAAGTCAGTTCTTCCGAAATACGGCTTTATACTTCAGCACCACTTCCTTTTGGGGGTATGACTTGGTGCCCCTTGCCACAGTGGCACAGGATCACAAGTTGAGCTAGTTTGCCGTAATTGAAAATGTTTTCGCTAACATATGTGCAGGTAAAACTACCTAGAATAGAGCTGCAAACTCAAGGGGAGAGTGGGTTTAGCCTGTATTGTGTAAGTCTTGCTAGCGCCCAATTTGCAAGTTCCTCTACTTGCAGGGAAGTGTATGGGTTTTATCTAAAAAAGGAAAAAACGTGCCATTTTCAGAGTGTGAAGTAACATTTGCGTTTCATTGACGCGTATCTCCTTGTGATGTAAAAATAAGCTAAACGGAGGCCTCGGGAGACTTGTGGGCAAAACTACTTTTCTCCTTATAAACAGAAGGTGATTTCACAGAGACCCTTAAAAATAGAACTACTTTACATTAAGGTATCGTAATGCAAATCTCTTGTTCCTCTCTGTGAAGTTTGGTTTGCAGTAATTTTTATCTACTTTGATTCTGCTATTTCCTCTTGCTTCTTTGCAGCATTTTATTTAAAGTGAAGGTTTTCTATTCCAGTCGAGGTAAGAAGTCTCACTAGGATGTTAATAATTATTGCCTGTGATCACTATTACTTTGCATTCCATGTATGCAGAGAATGCGTTTATTTCATCATCCATCACTTAAATACACACACTTCAGATACTGAAATGTGGAAGGTGCTGAGGACTTCTCTTAATGACTTACCAGCAGTTTCTATCACGTCCTGGAAGTGCTCTCTCTTTTAAGAATTTATTAAGACACTTTGAGTTGGGTTTCCTTTATCCTGTAGACAGTTGTCTTTCATGAAGAGTGAATTCCCATCTATCGAGGATTGTTATTTAGGACAGCAATATTTCTGTATCCTCCATATATATGAATGCCAAAACACACTTGAACAGGTTCTGTAATATCTTTCTTGTGAAGCCAGAATTGGAGGTGGATTTCTTCTAGGAGATGAAAAAAAAATTGATTGCCACTGCATATGATCATCTGAGTTGGAGTAAAGGATTTAGTCTCAGTTTTTTACCTGATCTGTGGAAAATGAGAAGTCATGATCTACTTATGAGAGGTATGTGAAAGATGACACAGAAAAGTTGTGTATTATTACAGGCCTGAATATTCTTTATGGGACCCACAAGTACAATGGAAAATTTATGATCTGTGAATTGAAAAAGGGTCAAACCTTTTGGCTTATGAAATGAAATAATAGATAATAACAGTTGATAATGTTAGATGTAGTCTTACTCAGAGCTAATATGCCAACTTTCCACAGTATTCTTTAGCTATTTCAGTGGTAATCAGAACCTTCTATGGCCATAAACCACTATCTCATGTTTGCTCTGAACTTAAAGATTATCACCTTGCTACTTGCAGACGTAGTTTGGAAATGAGCCTGATTTGTTTGCTTCTTAGAGAGGGACTGTGAAGACATGACATGGTCATGCATACTTCTATTCTCTTGCCATGAGCGTAAGTGATTTTTATTGAATTGTTTCATCCTCTTCCATTCTGTGTGCAGGCTGTAAGCTAGGGAAAGCTTTTTATCATGTTGTTTGTCCTGTTTAATGTGTGGGGTTTACACTTCAATTATAGGTCTTAGGCATTTCTGTGGTACTGGTTTGTAATCTCATCAGTTTGTTATCGCTCCTGTATAATGAAGTGTGCAGCTAAACACTGAAGAGGCAGTTACAGCTGGAAAGCAGTCCAAAGGTGATGGTTTATCATTGCAAACTGCAACAGAACTGCACCTTCATGATTTTCTATGGAATAAATAAATATGCCCTGCATTATTGTTAATAGTGCTGACATTTTGTAAACAGAGGCAAAAGTATTTTTAATACTCTAAGGAATCCAGTTACAAGGTATTGTTAAAATTTAAACTAGATCACACCTGAGAGTGGGAAAGATAGACTTGTGCCAGCCAACCATTTTTCTTCATCTTGCTATTGTAAATAGTGTTAATATATTTTTTCCTTTAATTGAAGACTTCCTTGTATTTGTTTTTCCAAAATGAACCTGTCAAAAGCATTGTCAAAGTATTCATCTAAGGGCAGGGTTTAAGGAAATAAAATATTTGGTGTTCACCAAAGGATTTCCCTGTATGCGTACAATAGGCAGAGTATACATTGTGTTTTGAGCTGTGCTCTGTGAGTTTTTCTGATGTGTGAAGAATTGTGAAAAACCTCCCTGAAATGTTCTTTATTCTCCATTTATTACCCTGTTCCCTGAAGACTGGACAGTAGTTGGTGCTGCAAAAGGAGCTATTTGGTTAGACAAATAATAGCATGATGCAGGAAGGAGAGTCCTGTGTCATCCTTCTTTTAAAAGAGAATGTTGCAATTGAAGTTATTTCTAGATTTTTCTGGGTTTTTTTGAAACAGTCCTAATGCTGACTTAAGCTTATTTAGCTCTGCAAGACCCACTTCCAGTATTTTTGCTTATGAACATAGAGTGTTACTTTAGCTCTGCGAGTGGAGTCAGTAATTTTATTTCTCAGTTCTCATTTTAGGAACATTGTTCCTCAGTTTCTTGTATAAGTGTAAAAGGCTGTAGGAGCTGAGGTAAGAAGGCCTGAGGAGGGCTGGCACAGCTGTGTTAAGGGGAATGGTGCTCTTGTAGAGCAGTGTTAGCTAGGAAATGAATACCTTTCCTAAACACTAGGTGAAGTTCCTTCCTGCTGGATGCAAAGGTTGCATTGCTCTGGCAGGGAACTTGCAGTAAGTCTGTCAAGTTTGCATCCTTTATCTACATAATGGAGAAGGGGTGGACTCTTGGGTACTTAGTGCCCCTGCAGTGCAGTGCATGTTTAAAGTCAATGGGTCTTCCACCCTGTCTCCGAGCACAGCTGCTTCCTTTAAATGAAAGGCTGGAGAAGGGCCTGTTGGCTCACAGGTATAGCTGTGGGAGCTGTGTGCTTCTTCAAAGTGAATGACAGGATTAGGTGCTCCATTTTACAGAATGTTAAAATGCCCAGGAGGCCACTACTGATTTTTCCAGAGACTGGAGGTGGGACTGCTGCCAGAGAGTGCCAGGGTAGGACTTCAGGAGCTTTGGGCACACCTCAGAGAATCATTGTGTGGTCTCCCATCTGTTGAGGTCGGGCTCAGTGGGCCATGGTGCAGTGCGTGGGCTCCATTCTCAGCAGACAATTGTGCTGTCCTTTCCCACTGTACTGCATGTAAATCAGTATAGGGCAGTGGAAGCAGATGTCTGTGGTACATCTCCCTTGCTAGAATAAAACTTGAATTCTGCTTTGTTCTCATGTTTTTGCTCATGTGATTCTGTTGTCTTTGCCAGACACCAGGTGGTGTTCAGCCACCATCAGTGGTATTTTGGCAATAGGGGTGTACTTGCTGGTGTGAGAGCCATCTTTTTTCACAGCAGTTCTGCACTCTTAGGATTTGAGTCCTGAGGACTCTGCTTTATGAGTTTGCTGGATCCTTTCCTTTGGGAACAGTTTCCTACAAGCCTCCATCTGGGGTTCAGGAGCTGTGTTCGTTCACAAATATGCAGCTGTCCTAGTGAATATATCAGCACCGTACTGTCCATGTTCTCCATAGCTAGGATATCATCCTTTCACTGCTAGAGACTTCCTTATTTATGCAGGCAGCTAACACTATTGGTTGAGTACGGAGCATATCTCCATTCTTTACTTCTCAACTATATCACTTCTGCTGAACTATAGTTTAAAGCTGCTAACTGTATAGTTCAGGGTTGGGGTCCCTCAGCCTAGACATTGTTTCAGCCTTAATTTCTTAATGAAGGTTCTGGGGAAGGTGGTAGAATAAAGTCTTTGGAGGCCATGCAATTTTGGTTGAATTTTTCTAAGGTGACTGCAAAACTGTCATCTTCAGTTCTGCTAAATTGACTCTGCAGAGCCTCTTTTTGGATGCCAAATTTTGGGCATTGCTCTCTGCTTTAATTGGAAAAATTTGCCTTTGCTTGCTTCGTGATGGAGATGGGTTGAAAATGCTGACATTTCTAAAGAGTCAAACTGGAATTAGAAGACAATTTGTTAACAAGATTTGAAATTCTCAGCTCTGAAATCTACCATGTGACCTGAGCTGTAAACGTCAATTTTGGGTAAACTTCTTCACAGGTAAATGGAAACATTAAATTTAGACTTAAAAGTTTCCTTGAGGTTGGTGGGAGAGCACTGCATCATGTCATATTGGTTCAATTTGCATCTGCTCTTCTTAGCGAGCTGTTAACATTTTTAAGTGCTTTCGTTCCAGAGCACAGAAATGCATGAATTTGTAGGTAGAAGCTGTCTCTAGAGAATTACAGAAGAAGTCAACTTTGGTGAGCATATTTTGGTCTGTGTTATGGCCACCACTATTGTATTAGTTCTTTCCCTCTGAAGAGAGTGTTTCTCATTCCAAAATTGTTGGGAAAACTTTCTATGACAGTTTTGAGGAAGGACTCTAACGCAGCCTTGCGAAATGTCTGAAGCCAGAAAGACAGAGTGGCTGTGCTGTGAGCACTGGGGCTGATGTTCCCTTAGTTGCATGCATACTTTGCAGGCAGTTTGCTTTCTGCTGCAATGAGAGCAAATATCTAACACCACGGGGGCCATAGTGACTTCCTGTAAGCATTGTGTGACCTCATTTAAATAAAGGACTTTGTTATTTTAGGTGTGCTGTTTGGTGTATGCTCCACTTGGGCATGTAATGATCTGCAGTTGTGTTGCAGAGATCCTGTAATTGCCTAAAATTATTTTAACTTTATGTGTGAAGGTGAACTCCCCTTTTCAAGCTAGTTTGTTTTGAAGGTCTGGTTTTTGTGGCTTTTTTTTTTCCCCTATCAGAATGCTTTAAATCTGTAAATCTATGTATAGTTTGTTTCACTTGAAACTACATAGGAAATGCTCTTCTTTATAGGAAGGTTTTTAAAGAATGAAAAAACTGCTTAAATTTAGTGGAGTAGATGCAAGTAGGAGTTAATTCACCCTTAGAATTGCTTTGTGGCTCAAAACAAACATCTCACTTTGGATAGAACTACTGTTCTTTTGAAATGCTTTGTAGTTTCTGACAGGAATTATCTGTGGGGTTTTTTGTTGCAAAGCTGTGGGTCATTTCATGGTTTGAATTAATCCTTTTTCCTGTGATCATCTTGCACCTGTACAGGAGCCCCTGGAGAATATGATGTACTGATTGTGTATGCAAGTGACGCCACTGAATGGTGTCAGTACCTCCAGAACCTCTTCCTCTTTGCTCGGCACGTTCGAAAGCATCGGATTCTGAGCTACCAGCTGGAAGACGACTCTGCCATCTCCCAGCAGGAGCTGGACCTGTTCAGCAGAAGTCGGAGTATCATCCTTTTGCTTTCTGCTGAGCTGGTGCAGAGTTTTTATGTCCCTCACATCCTGCAGAGCCTTCAGGAAGCTTTATGGCCCCCGTGCAAAGTAGTCAAGCTGTTCTGTGGTGTTACGGACTGTGAGGACTATTTGACCTTTTTCAAGGACTGGTCTCAGTGGCAAGAACTCACAAATGATGATGAGCCTGATGCTTACCTTGCAGCTATCAAGAAGGCTATTTCAGAAGGTAAGACCATAGCTAGGAGTTGTGCTTTCTGGTTGGAGGAGGGAGATACATTATACTGTTTATTCTTATTTTAACACTGATAATGTGCTTTACTTAAAGAGCAAACTAAAGCAAATTGTCCAAACCTTGTAAACTAGAAAGTTACACAAGCAAATTTTTCTATGCCTGGTCAGTTGGTCCCTAATTCAGGAGAGATTACCAGCAACTCACAGTGAACTTCTGAATTTGAGGTTGTCTTGGGTGCCTGGTTTTGACAGCAAATTGAAAATGAAAACTTTTTACATTTAAAATTCTGCCTGTAAATATTGTACTCTGCAGTTTATTGACCCCAATCAATGGAAAGTTGTCTTTTATTTATTTAGTTTAAGGAAAAGAATTATCTTTTTCTTCAGACTTGTTTCTGTCATACCAGAGCCAAAATAAGGTCTAATATGTATTCTCTAGCATCGGACCTAAAATCAAGGATGCAACCATACTGGCAACAGATCACTTTGCTACCTATGATGAAAAGGCAGAGATTAATTAAAGAATTGCACTGATGGCCTTAAAAATAACCCAACCGGTGTGAAAATAATCACCTTGTAACTAGTGCGGAGGACTTACTAGCACAGAAGTCTTAACGGCTGGAGAATACACAAGCCCAATGTACTGAGTTCTAATTGATTCCAAACTTCCCTAAACTCTAGAAGAGTGTGTAGAATTCCTTTCTCATAGTTTCTGTTGAAATGAAGGTGGAGAGCTCTGGGCAGTCGTGCTGGTCCAGGTGTTTTTATGACATTGCCATAGGTAGGGTTATAGTATTCTTTGTCAGCCTCAGCAAGACTGGAATCCTGTGTTTGCATCTTGGCTTAGGATTTTTCTCTATTCTGTGGCATAAATGAGGCAGTGTGTCTAGTGTTGTGTGCATAAAGATGCCTTATGCCAGGATAACAACTGCAATAATCATGATGACAAATTTATCACAGTAAAAATGAATTTTTAAAGTCGTGATCTTGGCTGAAACAGTTCCCCTGAAAAAGATTATTTAGGGATTATGCTGAGGATGTCATTCTCAGGTAACCAGGTCACAACAGATATTTCTTAATACATTTTAGAAATCTTTGTAAGCTGAAGTTTGCAACTCCCTTTCACATACCTCTAAAACATCTTGTTTTCCCAATGCTAGAGCTAAACCAAACCTAGAGCTAAAGTAGTCTGGCTCTTTTGCTTTCAGTCTGGAAGAAGACAGAAAACAGTGTCTGAACTTTTATACTCTGAAAAATAAAACTGAATGGAGAGTAAATTAGCCTTTCTGACACTTTCTGTCAAAAGCAGAATTCAGTTACTGTTTTCCTCCAAACTTGGGTCTAGAACACGGAACCAATATTTTATTGATTTTAGGTATGCTGTTCAAAATTGGGGAGATATATTAGTGTTAATGGTGTTACTAAACGTATCCGAGGACTGTCAGAGTTATTTTAGGCCAGACTAGGATAAATTCTAGTGTAGTTGAAGGGTGTGTGAGAATACAAAGGAATGTTGATTCTGAAGTCTTTCCCCAGAGGCAGCTCTTGCCACTCATGCTGCCAGTCTTGCTGCATTCTGAGCAGCATTTTAGTGGGCTGCCTGGCTCTTTATTTGGCTGGCTGCCAGACATCTATTGCAAAACTTCCTAGGGTAACACTTTAGCTAAGTCTGACTTCTCACAGTTGCATGGAAAGTCCTCCTCCATCTGTGCTGCAAGTTAGCACGTGCTGAAACAAACTGTGCTTTGGCTTTATGTAGATGGTGTTTTGAAAGAGAGTTTGTGGTTTGGATTTTTGTTGCTGTTTCTACATAACAAAAAAAAATCAGCTTATTTTCTGTTTTCTCACTTTAATAAGCATACATTGACCTCCAACTGACTCCAGCGTATCTAGAAAATACTTGACTGAAAGAAAAAATGAGAAAACTAAACTCATTTGCTGTGGAGTCTGCTGTAGTATGTTCCAGATAGTTTGGTACACAAAGATTCAGAATTTCTGGACTTCTGTTACTGTTATGGCAGTCATAGCTGATGTGGCTGTCACCTGCATGCCATGTCAGGCTTTTGGTTTGTGCACATCAGAGCAGCTGCAAAGGTGAACCATCTGCTGCCACTCTGATTCTTGTGAAGGAAGAACCTGTTTAAGATGGGCTGCTTTCATGGCCAAAGTATTTGGACGAATGTTTCAGATCCTACTTCTGTGTGGGGAAAAAATTACTCTGTGACCTCCTCTATTGTGTGATTCTACACAAGTTTTGTGAATGGCCTCAAATGCAAATGTTCTGATTTTTCCCCTGAAGACAGCCCCAGGTGCACATAGTTCCTTTTTTGGGTGAAACTGTGAAAACTTTCTTCCTGATTGGTAAAAAAAAAAATCTGCTGTATGGTTTGGTTGCAGCATGAGTGACTCTTAAGTATTTGTGACAGCAGACCTCTCCCACTGAGAAACACAACCTCTGCTCTGGTCTTAGTTAAGTCTGAATTTTTCCTGATTAAGGCAGCCCTTAATTTTTACAGCACTTAGCAGAGAAAGTTTATGACCATATTTGAATTGGTTTGGGTCTCGATCTCTTCCTCTGGGAAGGACTTCTCTTCACATGCACTCACCTGTACTTCTAACAGCAGTGTCAGTACACACTGAAAAACTAGGCCTGATGCTAAAACAACTCAGCTTCAGTTCCTAATTGCTGAATCCTGAGCTAGTGAGGCAAATGGTACAGGACACAGTCATGGAAAATTCTTCTCCAGAGGCTGCACACTGGCCCTGTGCAGGCTGTGCTGTTGCCACTAGCACAGCTGTTGGCTGCGGTTTGTTTAGGGCATCATGGGAGCATGACACCCCCAGACATCACATGCTGAAACCTATTTTAATTTTTATTAGTTTAGTATGAATTCAGAAATGAGGAACACTCATCCAGCCTTCTTGAAAACTGTGTGCTGATGCTGACTCTTGCTCTCTTGTAGATGGGGTGTTTTTACTTCTTAAGTTTCTCAACTTTGGCAAACTACAGAGCACATAAAGGTTTGCATTTGCAGGTACTCCTGTTATCTGGGGGAATTTTTCAGACTATGCAATAACTGTGCTAAGGGGATGGAAATCACAGAATTATTAAGGCTGAAAAAGATCTTCAAGATGGAGTCCAACTACTAACCTAACACTGCTAAGCCTACCACTAAACCATTCAATACCACATTTACATGTTTTTTTAAACAGTTCCAGGGATGGTGATTCCACCACTTCCCTGGGCAACCTGTTCTGATGCTTGACCATCCTTTCAGTGAAGAAATTTGTCATCGTATCCAATCTAAGCCTTCCCTGAAGCAACTTGAAGCTCTTTCCTCTTGTCCCATTGCATGTTGCCTGGGAGAAGAGATCAACCCCCACCAGTCTACAGCCTCCTCTCAGGTAGTTGTAGAAAGCAGTAAGTTCCCTCTTGAGACTCATTTTCTCTAGATTAAACAATCTTGCTCAGGATGTCTCTGTACACTCCAGCTCAGGTCCAGCAGAGGATAGTCACTAGCCAGGGTGCAGTGATCAGCCTGCTACTTAACCTGCCTTGCCTGGCTTGGGATAACTCTGCTGTGAGCGTTGAGCAGCTGGGAGTCTGAGCCACACAGTTGGAGTCAGTGACCTTTCTCTTCCTCATGTGTTCTCAAAGCTCAGTTGACATTTCAACTGCTCCAGTTTATTTGTCCCTCCCTATGTTGTTTTGAAGCATTTCAAATTTCCCACTTTAAAAGTTGACATTTCCAAAGCATTTACTAATTAATCAGTGGCTTTGAGCTTTCTGTATCCAAGCTGTCTCTTGTGGGTAAAAACACAGGGAAGTCCACATCTGCCCCAGAAGTGCTAAGGTGATAACTGAAAATGACAGCAGCTGTGAACTGTGCTGCTGAAGGACAAGTGCAGCCTTGGCTGAGAAGAGCACTTCTGCACTGGAACACACAAGAATGAAAGATGAGTACCAACAAACTTTTTGTGAAATAAGAGAGTCAAAAGTCAGTGTAAGGAATTAGGGTGAAGATGGAGGGCTGTGGACAGTTAGAAAGAAGACAAGAATTTTTTTTGAGCTTTGTACATCAGGAAGAGCTGAAAGGTTACTCCACTTACTGAGGGGCTTATTGAGAGATGCCGGAGACAAAGGCAATAAGCTTTTTTGAGAGGGAAATGGCATAAGAAGAACCACATAAGCTGTATAATTCTTCCTCCTGTTCATGTCAAGGAATTGAATTAAATTCCTGGTTTTCTTCTGTTGCACTGATGAAACCACAGATGAAAC
This sequence comes from Monarcha castaneiventris obscurior, assembly GCA_026261815.1. NCBI lineage: Eukaryota > Metazoa > Chordata > Aves > Passeriformes > Monarchidae > Monarcha > Monarcha castaneiventris. The sequence continues at coordinate 19,748,045 of JAMPIT010000886.1, forward strand.
TTGGGAGCATATCACAGAATCATTCAGGTTGGAAGGGACCTCTTGAGATCATCCAGTCTAAACTTTCTGCTCAAGCATGGTTAGATAAAGCAGGTTGCCAAAGACCATCTCCAGTTGGGTTTTGAATGTCTCTGCAGGTGGAGGCTCTGCAGGACTTCACAGCCTCTCTGAGCAACCTGTTCCAGTGTTTGACCACCCTCAAGAGTAACAAAATGTTTTCTTGTGTTCAGATGGAACTTTATGCATTTAGTTTGTGGGCGTTGCCTCTTTTCCTGTCAGTGGGCACTATGGAAAGGAGTCTGGCTCCCTCTTTTTCATTTCTTCCTATCTAATCAATATAAGATTCCGCTGAGTCTTCTTTTCTCCAGGCTGAAGAGTTCCAGCTCTTGCAGCCTCCCCTCTTACAAAAGATGCTGTGGTTCCTTACTCAGCTTTATGGTCCTGTGCTGGGCTCAAGCTGTAAAGATAAAGCAACCTTGGAATAAGCTACTCAGAATTTAAGGTCATGTTGGACAGATGTTCTCAAGTGTTTCTCTACCCAGGTAGATGAAGTTGTAGTACATGGGAGATTCCTTTCAGCTTTATGGTTCTGTAATTATTTGATTGCTTACCTTTGCTAATAGCTGCCGTTTAGGGCTAGAGACCTAAATTCACAATGTATTTTTAAGTTTGGCAGGAACTGCCATGTAGTGTTTACGTTTGAGTCTCAGTGCTCTGGGGAGGAGTATGTTCTGAGCAGTCCTATCTCAGCTAATTACATCCAACATTTACTTCTGCCAGCTTATTGGAGTAGCCTTGAAGACATGAGGGAGGTGGAAGCATGCAGTTTTCTCTCCCTCCTCTTTGAAAGGGTAAAATTAAGTGAATTCTTAAAACTTGGAGCAAGCAGTTAAAATAGTCTTCCCAGCTGCAGGATTGATGAATTGTTTGTCATTAAGGTGTTTCATAAAGTCCCAGTTTATTTACATAAAAAGCAATACTTCATGGGTTTTCATTCATGGCAGTATAAAATTCAGGCAGTGCTAGCATAGGTGCACACTAGCTTTCTAAAAAGAGACAGTGAAATGATAGCCTAGAAATAGTAAAGGACAGAAACTGTTGTGGTTAAGAAGCTCCAGGCTATAATAGTCTTTATGCACCTTGTAAATACTAATCATATTTCTCTGTGGCTTGTGGTTCTGACAGTCTCCTCACAGGTTGCTTTATGGTGATGTCTAAGACTAATTCTAAGTATCTGCTGATGAGAACTGCAAGGCTTTAAGACACTTGCTTAAAGTAAGAGCTCAGTGGCCATCACTGATCACATTCACATCTGGAGAAGCTGAAGTAATTTATGAAAAATCTTGGCAGAGTTATGTGGTCATGCCAAAGATGCTTTACAGAGCAGGTCTGAAAAGATGTATGAAAAAGAATTTAGGTTATTTCACAGCCCTTTCTTGTGTACTTAGACAGTTGTTTTGCTTCCAGGGTTGTGTTTTGTAAGATTTTCATGGCTGTTTGTTATTACCTCAGAAAACTTCTGCCGTGTTTTTCAAAAGTGGCTTGAGAATAACAGTGTATCTTGAGTTTCCCGGGGAAAGTTTCATCAGTGGCATAGGCTGACCTTAGCACGGAGTGCTGCAAAAGAGTGTCTGCCTCATTCTCCACTTTTCATCTGCCTGGATGATCATCGGGTGTGGCGTTGAACTGCAAGGGTGGTATTCCAAGAGAAATTATTTGAAGGAGAGGGAAGGTGTGACTGCCCTTTCAGTAGTAATGTGGTCCTAGATCTACTGAAACTACTCGTAGAACCACATCTTCAGTCAAACAGTGATCTCCTGGTGGGCTGTTTCCAAACAGCTGCCCAACTCTCTGAGGTGGAGCTCCAGGTTTGTAGGCTTTTATGGGGACTGTCTTTTCTGTCATGCAAGTGTTACGCATTGTGTTTAAATTGAAGCAAGGAGGTACTGAATGAATCAACAAGTTGGATGTTTATGCTTTTTACCTGTGGCTTCTCAGAAAAACTTGAATCAGTGATGAATATGTGATTCTTGGTGCCCTTGAAAGTCACAGGAGACATGCACATGCCTTGTCAGTATGCATTGTCTCTTTCTGCCAGAGGTAGTGGAAGTGAACTATTCCAGCCTCTCTTGCTTGAGATTTTGGTCATAGACACAATGTCTGTTGTCTGGGTGGCCAGAACCCTGCTTCTTCCTCAATGTCTTCCCTGTCTCTGACCTGTTCTGGGCACCCCAGCTAGTTCTTTAGGTTTATACACTTGATCCAGTCACAGATTGACCATTAGACTTGCAAGGCACTTAGCAAAACTTGACATAGTAAAATACACCTTGTTCCCTTGATGGAGGATGAGAAATAGTTCATCGTCGTTTCAAGCTTTGCATGGCATCTGGAACTTGACTATGCTCTTTGCAGAATTGAAAATCTGTTTGTAGGTGCTACGCTTGTAGATGAGCTGCTTAGGCTGAGGGGTTTGGAGAGAAGGGGGAAATGTTCCATACGTTATTCGTTCTGTATGGACAGTTTTATAAAGTCTTATATTTTCCTGTGTTTTGTTCTCACTTGCTGTTTTTCTGCACGCTTCTCTCCACTCAGTTGAAACGGGAAGTGTTGCTACAGTATTAGCTAGTTCTGAGGGCTTATCACAAGATTCTTCCCTGATCAGCATTTATCTCATTGGTAAAGCAGGGGCTCTAATGTTAGCATGATGAAAGATAACTTTCCCTGCTTTCCCTGACTACTTTTCAGTACTTTGTCTGCTTCTTGAAAATGTAGCTGGAGTTGCTCTGGGAGACTTAATGGCCTTGTTAGCACTTGGAAGGGATACTGGCAAATTGCAAGCTTCAGGTAAAGGCAGGAGCTCCCCTTGAGGGCCTTACCTGTTGCTCCAGGCATAGTGGGATGAAAGTCTGAAGCCTTGTGAGAGTTAATTGTCTCAACTGGTTAAGGGACAGAATGGGAGGTGTTTACAGATGTCAGCAAGGGGCTGGTCTGCACATGCAGAACTTAAGAGACAAGCTGTTGCCCAGTTGTGCCATTAGCATTACTATCCGCGTGACAGAGTGATCTGGACAGACTGCTGACTTCTTCCAGGCATTCACATGTCCTGTGGTGTAAGGGCTGACTTGTGCGAAACCACAGCTGCCGGCTCCATGCCGATAGCCCGCCAGCTTTGCCAGGAGGAAATGGATGACAGGGCAAGCTGTGTGGGCTCTGCAGCAGCAGGTCAAAATAACTGGCTGCTTCATGTGAGTTTCTAAAGCTGCTAAATGGCTCTTGAAGCACACGTCCATGACTGTATTTTCCCTGGGGCGAGTTTCTGCAGGGCAGCTGTGCAGGGAGCCCAGCAGGGCAGGCGAGAAGGGTGTGGGGCTGCTCTCTGCAGCTCAGCTGCTGATGCATCATGGAGGGGGGCATGTTCTTCAAGGGGAAATGTGGTTGGGTTTCTTGGACCACATCTCCTCCCCTTGCTGCTATTCTCACAAGTGTTTCACAGACTGTCAAGTGAAGCCTGAGGTAGCCTCTGTTTGAAGGGGAACAGAAAGGGAGAGCCTTTTATAACCATGAGTTGTTGACCTCATGAGCACATGCTCATGGAGAAGCTTAATTCAGGTATTCACTTAACTTTAATGAGTCTGTTGATCTCCTCAGTGATGGCCTCTCTAGCTTGGGTATTATTGCAATGTTATAACTGCTGAATCTGTATATGCAAATGGGTTGTCAATACTGAAGTATCTTAGTGAGTGGGAAACCTGATCTAACAGTGCATGGATATTATCAAATGTAATGGGATGGTTTCCTCTTCCAGTGCTTGCATGTTCATGAGTCAGTCACTGGCACATGACTGGAACTTGCAAGATCAATCATAGGGTCACCTCACTGCTTATGTGGGAATTTGGTACTTTGCAATTTCAGTATTTTCTGAATGAAAAAAAACCAGATGAATAATTCATACCTGAAACTCTGAGTGCCTGTTGCTTCAGCTCTTAATCCAATTACTGATTAACATCGCATGCTTCTTCCTGTATTACCTAACAGCTCTGTGTTCACATGACCTCCGGTCAACTCTGTTACAAGAATGGAGAAGTGCAATGCCAGAACTTCTTAAAAGCTCTAGTTTTTCTTTATTTACTAAATTGTTTCTAGTATCAAATAACGCCTTTAAAGCAGAGGGACCAGGGGGCTTGTTCTCTCCTTGCCCACCTTCTTATCCTTGCTTACTGTGTGTGTTGTAGCTGAGATCCACAGCTTTGGTTTGATTTTTCTCTGAAGAGGACCACATGGTGGCCAAGTGAGGTAAAAATTACCACACTAATCATTCCATATTGGGTTGGGGATGAAGTCCTGAGGGTCAGGATGCTGGCAAGTGTCCATTTGTGCGTATGTTGCAGGAACATCAATGTGCTGCTGTGCTTTGGTCATCATTGGCTCTCTCATCTGCTGGGAGCTTAGTCTTTCTGATTTAGTCGTAGTGGAAGTAGCCAACAGGAATTACAGAGACACTATTCTAGTCACAGTTGCCTCTTCTCCCCAAAAGACATGGCATCTTGCTGTGCATATGCCAAACACTTGAAGCGATAGCTATCATATAAGGGACCAGTGCTTTTTCTTCTGTATGCAGCAGGGCAGCCTGGCACTCCCAGGTGGGAGTAATCCATGTTTCCCTCAGAGAAGGGTTCCCAAAATGTGTCTGGTTCTTACAGCTGATGACTTTGAACAGTATAAATTGAAATACTGAGTTAAGATAATGCCTCAGTTAATTTTCTCTAACACCTAGTACCAGACTGAAAATCCAAAAGAGCACCTTCAGTACAGCCTTCAGCCTTGTGTCAAAGCAGTTGCTTAGTCAAATCTTCAGATTTGGTGCAGTATTAAAATCTGTTTGCTAAATTACATGTAGTGTTCTAGGTTTGTGTAAGAAATGTTGATATTAGTGGTCATGCCTTACTTGAACTTCAGAGCTGCAAATTTTTGGCTCTCTTCTTTCTACAGCAAACACTAAAGCAGCAATCTACTTGTACTCCTGTGAGTAGGCTTATTTGCCATGTGGAGAGATTCACATACTTAGTTAAGTGTGTGTGCACACCACAGTTTGTGGAAAAAAATTCAGCTGAATGATTTGCTAAAGATTTTTGGCTTAAAATTTGTCTACTGAAAGTGAAGTTGATTTAATATAATTCATAAAATCTCATTTAAATGTATAGAAAATACTTTTTAAAAAAGTGTGTGACAAAGCACTTCAAATATCCTAAGTTTACGTCTTTGGTGGTAATAATAATAACGAAGAAGTCTAGATTAAAATTCCTAACTGACTTCTAGCTTCAGTTTGAAACTAGGAGGACATGAACTCCTAATGGTGGCCCACTTATAGTAACTTTGGCTCTCTTGATTCATGGAAAATTGATGAACTCGGAGGTTGGGGCATTCTGAGTGAAATCTGAATTCTCGGCAGCTTCACTGTAAGGGTGCCACAGGTTTGACAGCACAGTTCATCACTTAATCTTTCTCATCAGGACTGAGCATTTTAAATGGAGTATTTCTTACTAATACATGAACAATGACAGTCCAAGTCTAAGATTTTATCTGGTAAATAATTTGTACTACTCTTTACAGATGTGTTTTATACTAAGTAGTAAATAACACGTACGTTCCAAAACGTTGTCTTAAATCCTTGACTGCTCTACTGTTTGGAAAATTCTGGCCGTGGGAGATAGTTTCAAGAAATCATGAGTCTTCTGACAAAATGGAGTCAGTGACTTTCACCTCATGCTCTGGGAGATGGGGGGGAGGAATGGTGTGAACCATGTGAATCAAGAAGTAGAAACTAGCTAAAAAAGTGTTCTGTACTAAGTAGATACATAATTGTCTTTTGTTTCCTTTCTCTACATAAGAACAGTATTTCCTGGCAGGGATAGGTAATCTGTTTTCATTCTGGCTAGGTTTTTTTCAGCCAGTGATATCAATTCAGTTTGTTTGCACTTCTGTCAATATCCATGCTGGTTTGGGGAAATGGGAGTGAGAACGTTGTTTTGTACACACGTATTGTAGGCTTACATGTGTTTATTCTGCTCTTGATTATGTTTAGGTAAAATGCTGTTACTTTTCAATGCAAAGGTCCTGGTACTTTTGAATTTCACTCTTGTATAGATACTGGAGCTTATGGTTCTTGCTCCAGGAACTGAACCTCTTCAGACTGCTACTTCATGCTTTATTTTTTGATGCAGTAATGAACTTGGAAGTTGGGGTAAGCAGGACTGAGAAAACTAAAGATGCTACTGAAATGACAGAAAAGTTGGTTTTCATCTTTTACTTTAGGAAAGTAAGACCAAAGGCTGCTGCCCACCCTACAGTGTATCAAAGTGCTGCTTGAGTCAGATGAGTTCAGATGCTGATCATTCTTATATTACACATTCACATGCTAATTTTCCTATCTAACATGAGAGGGGACTATCCAGCTCAGCAAAGAGTGCCATTGTTGTTTGTTCCATAAGCATATTCAGTGCTACTCTCCTGCTTTTATGGCTTTGTGAATTTCCCCCTCAAATCCTCTTAAGGGAAAAAAAGAGGAAACTCTGTAGTTTCCCTTTCTTCAACCAGATCCCCATTTCTGAGCATTACTTTGAGAGGAATAGCAAGTTCCACCCCACTGCCTTCATGGCTGTTTTTCAGGATGGATAGACATTTTCAGCCAAGGGGAGTGATGTAACCAGACTCTGTATACTTTATTTTAGATTCTGGCTGTGACTCTGTGACTGATACAGAAACAGAAGAGGAGAAGAATCCAGCTGACTCCCACAGACTTGCCATGAGTGAAGAACATGAATCATCCAGGGGCACTGGGGACTGTCCAGTGGTGCAGCCCAACCGCATACAATGTGGGGTACTGTATGTCCACTCCTTGGGCTATGTTCTTACTGCTGGTGCAACCCATTGTGCTGCTTTGTCATGGTCAGCTTTACAGGCCTGGAAATTAGTCCTGAATTCTTCTGTCACCTTCCTGCTCAGCCCCCTGTCCTCCATGTCTCTGTATCATGGGCTTGGCTCCCTAGGCCCAGGAGTAGCTTGGTAACATGCAGTGCTTAGAGCTGTCTAGGCTGTGGTGTCACTTAATGACTGTCTCATTAACACAGCTGCTTGGCTTGGATGCTGTGAGACAGGTTCACACTCTTCCCTTCCTCTGTTCTGGTAGCAAGTGGAGTAAGGTGACTGCAATGATCTGACTCCACAGTCAGGATCCAGTCTAATACGACAATTCTGGTATATGCCTTGCAAGTGACTCTGAAATGACTTCTTGTCTGAAAAACAGCACTTTTTAGTATAGCATCTCCTCAGATGGAAAGAGTCTAAGTTTCTTCCTTTTGTTTCTGTTTAGAATGTGGCTGTGCTGCTTACAGGAAGAGATGGATAGAGTTGAAACTAAATAATTTTATAAATCTAGCCTTAATCTGTTTATAAATCTATCTAATAAATCTGGAGTTTTATCAGTTTAATACCTGTATCTATACTGGTGCAAGCTGTAACAGAAGCCACCTGCACAGTTAGTCTGTAACTGGAAGATGCTCCTGAAAACAATTCAAAACTGTGAAAATGATAGATGGTAATTGATGTGCTAGTTGCAATGAGAACAAAATCCCTAGAAAATGGACTTAACCAAATGAGTGTTTTTATGTTGTGAACCTGTGTGTTGTAATGCCTTTTGTCTTAGGTTCAGACAACGGTTTATATTATCATGAAATGTAAACTGGATGGTGAAATGAAAACTGAAGTTAAATTTTCTCCAGAGAATGCATCCTCTGTGCGTGTGCTGGCTGAGATGGAGAATGAGTACACAATCTCTGTGAAGGCTCCAAGTAAGCTGGACTGAGATTCCACCCCTGCCCCCACCCCTTCCCCAATTGTTTCCTTTCTATCTCAACCTGCCTGTCCTGAGAAGTGCTAGAGTGATAAGGGTAAAGGTTGCAATGCAGAAAAACCTGAGTCCGGAAAATCTTGAACTTGCATTCTCACCCGTGATACTTTTGTGATGAGGAACTGAGGGAGGCTGCTGCTTGTGGGCTCTGTTTTCCCCTCAGCAGCAGTAGGGTTGCAGGGTGGAAACAGTTTGCTGGGAGTTGTGAGAACAGATTGCACTTTGAATTTAGCTGTGTGCTATGACCACCACCACATTAGCATTGCCAATGCACCAAGAGAGAAGGTAAGTGCCAGTAAATAATTACATGACTATAATGGCATGTGCTTAATGTGTAATGATCTCTGTGATCAGAGCTGAAACTATTTATTCTGGCTTGCCTTTTAATTTAGGTATGTTCTGTCACTCTAAATATTTACATTTACAAAACTGAAGGTTGTCTAAACTTTAGGTTCACTAAACTTTAGAGGCATGATTTCAGAGCCTTAAAGATTGATATTATTTTCCCAGCATTATTTTATTTCATCTACTTTTGTCTGTCCTCTTGAAGAGTCATTGTGGCATTCTCTCTGAGAATAGAGACTAATAGACATTGTAGCAACTCCCATAAAGTCAATGAAGTGGGTTGATTTAAAGAAGGTGACCTCACCAACATATAAAGGCTTAATTTAATCTGCCTTAAGTCAAGACTTACGATATGAACACTGACCTGGAAACTAACTTGTACTTTGAATTATAAACATGACCTTCACATTGATGGAGTGTACAATGTAAGCTCTGAAGTTTCTAACAGTAAGAGAAATAATGTTTAATTCCTTTGTGTTGTTAACTGTTTCATCATTTCCTGAGTAGTTAACAGGGAAAGACTAACTTCAGTGGGATTCAGAATATCTGTGTTTCAAAGAGAAAGTTCAGACTTAAAAATGCACACTAGACAAAACATCAAGAAGCTCCAAGGTGCAAGTAGAAGATAATCCTGTACATGGGGTAGAGTTGCAAAGCTGGAATTCCTTTTAATAGATTTTATTCAGAAACTAGTGAGGCTGACAGAGGTTGCAAAATCCCTAGTGACTTTTCTGATTTCTCTCTCCTTCTTCCCTGGCTCTTTGTATTTATGGTATGGCTTTATAGGCAGCTCCAGAGAAGCCAGGGGTGGAGAGATGTGAGGCTTTCTAGTTTGAGGTGGAGTACTTTTAACTGGTCCAGTCTGCTGTTAGCAGAGAACCTAGCAGGTTATGTGCATTGACACAGCTATAAAGAAGGTAGTTCCAAAGTACTTTCCTACCTAGTGTTCCAAGATCATGACTCTTTTCATGACTCTTCATGAATTCAATATAGCAGAAACTGTTTTGGAATTCATCTGGCAGTATATCCAAACTCCTCCTGTCCTCACAGTATGTCATGCAAACTTTTGCCCATTGTTTGTTCTAATGGTGATTTTTTCTTTTCAAAGATTTAACCTCTGGGACAGTGCCTCTGCAGATATATTCAGGGGACTTGGTGGTGGGAGAAACAAGTGTCACTTACCATACTGACATGGAGGAAATCAGCAATCTGTTGGCTAATGCAGCCAACCCTGTACAGTTCATGTGCCAGGTAAGGACTTCAGCAAACAGCTGCTTTGGAAATGAGCTCTTTCAGAGGCTAGACAAGTGGGCATAAGCAAAAGTGCTTGCCATGAAGTAGCTCTTCTGAAATGAAGAAATGCAAGGTTATTTAGGGATTTTCCTCTAATATCCCCTTTTATTGAAAGCATGGATGTTTTTTCTGTCTCTGGAGCACATAGCTGGCTAAGGTGAGTCAGGTTATCAAGCTAAGAAGGAAAAATGCAGTCAATCAACACTCACATTTAGACCTTGATGACTTCAAAAGATTGGAATGACAGAATTTGATATAACAGAAAGTACCATGAAAAATAAATTGTTTTGGAATTTGTACCTAGGCGTTATTAAAAAAGATGTAAATAGTAGCAAAGATTCATGTTGTCTGGAGGAAGCAGAGTAACATAAAATGATTAGTTGATTCTTAGCAGTTACTTTTTCCATACAGCCACTCAGTTTTCCTATTCTGTTTTGCCAAATTGGGGTACCTGAACCCTATTAGAGGGGTGAAGCTTGCACGAGGAAGTTTTCTGCCTGCATGTTCCTGATCTGCCATGTAGTGGAAGCCTACAGAGTAGCCTTGTTAGTCGCCAGTATACCTGGGGCAGGGGAGACTGTTTCCCTTGCTTTTTAGTTCAAGTTTTGGAGCAGCTGGTACTGGTTGATGCCTCTGCTTAGGGAATATGCATGCTTCCCAGTGGCAAAGAACCAGTTAAAAAGCCAAACCCACAGTGTGTACTAGAACAATTCAAAATGGACCAGTGCATACTTAAAGCAGGAGTGCATTTCATTGGAACAGTTTCAGAAGTAAGTGTATACCTGCCAAGAAAGTATGAAGCAAGTTTTCTGTGCTTCCAGTTGCATGAGTGATTTTCTCATTGTGCTCTGTCTTGTGGAGTATATGGTTCTCATCTGTTGAGCTAGATGATACTCTGTTTTTGCACCAGGAAGCTATCCAAGTTCTTTGCTTGACCTGAACATTTCTACCTTCTTCTGACTGTGTTAAATAATAAAAACACCATATAAATCTCACCTTAACTGAATCTCCAGACTCTACCAAACAAAATCACTTTCTGTTTATCTGTAGGCCTTTAAAATTGTGCCATACAGCATAGAAGCCCTGGACAAATTGTTGACTGAGTCACTCAAGAAGAACATTCCTGCCAGTGGTCTACACCTGTTTGGAATCAACCAGCTGGAAGAAGAAGATATGACAGCAAGTAAGTTTAAAGACTTCTGGTTTATTTTTAAGTTTTGTTTGTATCAGTTGTTTTACCTTGAAGCACCTTAACACTGCAGTGTGTAGTACCTGCACAGGCTGGCTCACAAATCTTGGATCTCAGCCAGAAAGTGAAATTTCTAATGATGTGTACAGAAAGGGGATTGCCATTTGAGTCAGGTGACCCTTTTTATTACATCCATCATTCTCACTTCCCTGCACTGTGGCAGATGCTGCTATGTAGACAGCTTCAAACCAGAGTGAAAGGATGATGCTCCCCAAATGTCGCCCAGGTTTTCTGCTTTGTTCTTCTGTCCCATGTTCCATTTCTCCACAGCCCAGTCCTTTTCCCCAAACCCCATAACTCTAAGGTACACAGTGGGCACTGAGCAGTTGGGTTGGTATGCCATCTTTTTGTAACGATGATCTAAGAAGTCCTTGCAAACCTGTGATCCTGCATACATTTAAGCTATTACAGTGCCATATTCCCCACTAAAGGTTATAGGACTTAAGTCTGGAGATGCACTAGATGTTTTCTGCAGTTAGCTCAATTTTGAAACCATATATGTACATTTCAGGGATTTCACAAGTGCTTTGATCTGTGTGTTTACTGTGTCTGTTTCTCACCTACTGGCTCTGCTGCTGCTAGAGAAAAACTTAGGTTCTAATGGGCTCCTGTTCTCACAGATCAGAGGGATGAGGAGCTGCCAACCCTGCTTCACTTCTCTGCAAGATACGGACTGAAGAACCTTACTGCCTTGCTGCTTACATGCCCTGGAGCACTGCAGGCCTACAGTGTAGCCAACAAGTATGGCCACTATCCAAACACCATAGCAGAAAAGCATGGCTTTAAGGATCTCCGGCAGTTCATTGATGAATATGTGGTAAGAGGAAGCAGAGCAGTCTTTCTGCCCTGTCCCACGCTGGCTGCAGGCTCTGGCACCGAGCTTGGCACTCGGTGTTACTTGAGCAGGAGTGACGAGGTGATAAAACATGCAGTGTATTGTGGTAGGGTGTAGAACACAGACATCCAGCCACACTGAAAGCTTTCAGCCTGGAGGCTTAGGTGTTTCTCTGGAGCCAGGAAAGTTCCTGGGGCTTTTGCACACAGCAGAGACTGCCATGCTGGCTTCCTGTCATCCCTCCATCTAATGAAGTTTCTGCAGGGATGTGGTTGGTGCCTGGTGTACTCTTCTAATTCTGGGATCCTGGGAAAACAGCCCCTTCATCTGGCTTACTTCAGGGAGTAATATGGGAACAGAATATGTTTGGGAAGATACAATCTGAGGTGCTCTCTTATTAGTTGTAGTGCAGTCAGGATTGCTTACTAGCTCATTCAGAGCTGATCTGTGTAGTCTGCCTGTTCCACTTGATATTCATTTGTCCTTGCATTGGTATAGCTGTCCATTCCTTATTTGTTCTATCAGTGATCCCAAGTGACAATTCATTTGTCTTTGAGCTAACCCCACCCCCAGAAAACAGCACTCTGACTTTGCCACATTATGACATGGACCTGACTCCAGCTGCACCAAGCAATTGTTTCTGTGCAGTACTTGGGTATGCGTGGAGTTCATCCTTTTGTTTCAGTTTGAGCTGTTTCTGGCCTGTATGCTTCAAAATAACAAGGAGCTCCTTGACTCAGATCACATGAATTCTATTTGCCTTTGCTTTAGGTTGAAAAGTTGTGTTTAATTGTCCCTAACATTGTCTGAATGCTGGGTAATAAATCTGCCAGCTTTAGTGTGGTTCTAATGCCAGCTAATTACAGTAGTGTTTAAGCCTATGTAGGAGACATGGGTAGTTCTTGGACTTGGGCCTTGCTTCTTGACATTATACATTAGAGCTAAATAAAAGTCATTCCATATTCTGAGATCAGGAGGGCTGCAGAAGGTGTAAATTGTGTGACCAAAATCTTTGCAAGTAAAGTTAAGTGAGAGATGTGCAAGAAGTCCTTCCAACCTCTCGTTGTACATTGGAGTACTGTGCTCCTCCCATATTCTCTCCACCAGCACAGTGACAGGGCTGTGTTAAGAGTAGGTCCTCCTTCCTGGCCATCAACCTGTCTGTGCAGCACAGTACCAGGCACACAAATCATCTGCACCAGTGTGACCACTGCAAGGTAGTGACCAGTATCACTAGCAGTATGGATATCTGAAAATCCCAGTAAAGCCCTTTACTCCCCCGATTTGCTCTCTGGCAAAGGTTCCTCTGCACGTCTGTAAAGCATTGCATGAGCTGCTGGCCTGACCCATTTTGACTGTGGAGGGAAGCATGTGTAGCCAGCTTTGACACACATGCCCTGTGGATTGAGGGCCCATGAGTTGGCATTTGTGGATGGAAGAATATCTTGTAGTATTGCAACTGTTAAGACAGCTGTGCTTGTGACATAATTGGAACTTGGGAAGGAGGATGGGATGAAGCTTTACATTTTGCTCCCTTGTGTGTGATTTGGTGAAGATCTGCCTTCCCCCCCTGCTCTATGTTGCAAATATATAAGAAAGGGTTCTGCTCTCCTGTGAATCAGAAGTTGCCTATATTACATGATCTGCTGCCTGCTGTGAGGTTTCCTGTTAATGTCACAGAAAAGGGTCTGTGTACTCCCACTCTGGGTGTTACATGCTGCTGCTAATGCCAAGAAACTGAAACTGAGTCTACATCAAAGCTAAAACTTTGCTATTTTGCAGGTGCTCTGCATGTGATAAGCTTTCCCCCTTATGGTTAGCTATGCTTGCCCCAAAATAGCCTTTGACAAGCATTTGTATTTTTAGAATTGAGCTATGCTTATGTTCTGGGAGTTTGCAGACATTGGGTCAGACATGAAAGTGATGGGATGAGAGGCTATAATGGCTACTCAGAATGTGTCAGCACTCCTTGTTTGGCCTTCTTAACCTTTTATTACAACACAGCTCTCAAAGGTTTGTCCCAGACTGCTGTAGCGGGGATTTAAATCATTTGAGAAACCTCAGTCTCTGGGAATGAGCTGTCTTCAGAGGTTTTTTCCATCACTGAGGAAAAAGTGAGGTATCTTTTGCTTGCTTTTGTTCTCCAGAGTCCTTATTTAAATAAGACTTGAATTTTTTTTTTTCTTGCCCTCCTTCCTCTCCAGGAAACTGCAGATATGCTAAAGAGTCACATTAAGGAAGAGCTGATGCAAGGCGAGGAGGATGAGTCTGTTTATGAGTCCATGGCTCATCTGTCCACTGATCTGTTAATGAAGTGTTCCTTGAATCCAGGTTCTGATGAAGAGCTTTATGAATCCATGGCTGGATTTGTCCCGGGTGCTGCAGAGGATCTCTGTATGTATATTCATAGAATTACAGAATCATAGGAAGGTTTGGGTCAGAAGCTCTAAAGCTCACCTAGTCCAAGCCCTCTGCAATGGGCAGAGGCATCTTTAGATCAGATTGCTCAGACCTGTCTCTCTCACACACAGTAGCACCTCAGTTACAGCTTTTCTGCTCTCACCACAAGGAAACTATGCTGCAGTTCTAACATTGGCTGACTGATAAAATTGCTATGTACCTTTTTTAATTGCTAGTGTACAAGATAAAGAGCTGTTTCTTCAGTGTTTCGAGGACTCTCTGAACCCTGAGCAAATAAATTAACATACAGAAATGAGACTAAATTTTCTACCATGTCCCGCTTTTTCCTCCTGAGGACTGGGTACCTAGGAACATTCTGACACTGACAGAAAAGAACACTATGTAAGATGTGATTTTACTGACAACTGGGAAAACTGCAAAATGAGAGCTGAGCTTTTAGCTCAACAACTTGAGAGCAAAAGAAAGCGAACATGTAGAAATGTGTACCAAAAAAATTATAAATGAAAAATCATTATTTTAATCTGCTTGGTTTATTGCTAAAAATAAAGAGCTAATTCTGATAAATATGCATATGTTTAACTTTTTCATTATTCCATTAATATTCAGTGAGGCCAATTGAAAATACCGAATTAAGTACTTATGTTAAGTAGCTACTCTTCTTACTCACCTGTCTGTTTGGTCTGACTTTATCCCACTGATCTATTTTATGATTCCCATAATAAGCAGAGAATCTAGCTTCTTATATTTTAAGTACCTCCTTAAGGTTCTTGAGGACTTCTAGTGTTTCTGCAGTTTTTAAGTGTGCTACCTCAGGGGAAAACCTTTCTTTCTGAAACATTTGTGCTTATGGGCTATATTGGTCCTGGGCTGTTTTCCTCCTCTTTTAGATTAAATGATACTATAAACGACATTTTTGTTGGCTATGGAGTCCAGAAGACTGTGTTGGTTCTTTCCTTGAAATCATAAACTCTTTTCTGCTAAGGGTTGTTGGCCACTGCAGGGATAGTTTTGCTACCAAAACCAGGATTATTCTGCCTTCAGGTGGAGATAAGCAGTAAATCGGGTTGGACTTGTAAGGAACAAAGCTGCTCCTGTTTGCAGTAATGAGAGTGAGAGTTTCCAAATGTTTGGTAGGTCTGCCTGTAATCAGTGCACCTCTGAATGGGCTTGATTGACTAAGCCTGTGGAGGGTTAAAAAACAAGCTCAACACTACTAAGCCAAACTTACCTTCTTCCAGGCCTGAAATTCCCAGATCTCCCATAAACTATGCATGGAATTTTCTTCCATGTATGCAAATTGAGCTCCCTGTAATTTAGCACTTTTGAAATGGACTCTGAAAAGCCTCTCTTTCCTGCTTCTTCTGGAGTTCTAGTGTGTTGCTTCTGCACACAAAGCTCTGCTGCCTTCCATTCAGGAGTCTTTTATTGAAATTCTGTTTTCCTTACATGGTCTGTTAGTCTTTGCCTGAAGAATATTAACAGCCTGTCTGAACAGTGCTTAAAATTTACCTGTATTGTAACAGAGAAATTGGCACAGTTCTCGGCACTTAGATTGGTTCTCTCAAAGTGCAGGTGTTTCAGTATCATTTAGAATACCAGCACACAGGCAGACCCCCACTGAAATTAGTGGGTGTGCTGGCTGGTTTACAGCTGCCATCACAAATAAAGGATTCAAGCTTTTGTAATGACTTGAAGGTTTATGAGGCTGGCTCACTAGGAAATCATAATTAACTTCTATTGAGGTACTTTTTCTAGGAATTACCCCTATGTAAGTAGATATGGCTGTGGTGTAGAGGATAATACTGGGGCTATTTTAGGTGTAGCCATACTGTGGCAGTGCACCCATTTATTGTGATCAAGATGTGTTTCCACCATGGGTTTTCAGAGACTGATCAAAGGAAGATTAGATACTGTAGGGTCATTTTTTCTGGCAGGAACTTGTTTGAGAATAAGGTAACAGAGGACTGGAGCCACTGCAATGAGTTAAAAGTATTTCATATTCCCACATGTAACCCAAACCATCTAGTTTACATAGCAGTAGATCTATGACATAGTAATAGATATGCCTGAACAATTCACTTATATCAATAAGCCTCAACAATCCATTTATATCACTCTTGTTTTTAATATCATTAGGGACATGGTTACATTTTATTTTAGTTTTAAGATTAGTTTTAGCATTACAATGAGGTTGACCTTCTTCTTTAAAATCAGAATTCTTCATGTCAAAACACTGAATTAACAAAGTATCTAATAATTTGTTGTCAGTCCTTTCTCAATCCTGAATTATCATCTGACCCTCTAAACACCTTCCAGATCCAAGTAATTAACTCAGCCAACTCTTTCGATGTTATTTCAATAAATAAAACAAGCACTATCTTATGTGTCATGGGAAAATTGCCTTTAATGTCTTGTTTTGCCAAGTCACATGGTTTCCTCTCAGGAGCACTGTACAGAGGCCAAAACTTTCACCTGGCCAACACACCCTCAGTAATAGCCAAAACTCAGTGCCTGCTTGAAGCCTTACCAGAACTTCTCAATAGCATTGTTAGTCACTCTCAAGTGTAAGCATCAGGCACCTGGAAAAGATTTGTGCAGAGTGGACTGAACATAGCAACTTAGAAGCCTTTTTTGAAGAAAATGTCTGGTCATTTGCCCAGCTTCTTTGATTGTCACCATAAACCAAAGGTCCAGTAAGAAATACCACACCAGTTTATTATATCACATTACATCATTTGTGCATTTCAGGATATAATTAACAGATTCATCTTTCTGGTTTTTTGTTTTTTTTCAGATGTAGAGATGCTTCAATCCAAACCTGACACTCCAGTTGCTGGAGATGAAGTTTCTATAACTACAAAAGACTCAATGCTCCGCAAGTTTTTAGAAGGTGAGACCTATTTTGAGGGAAGGATGGGAGTAGCACAGTTAATTAAATAGAACCTGAGTTTTCTCCATGAACTCTTAAGGATAGAAGATAGTCCACACTGTTTGCTTGTTTCAGACAAAGGACTAATTCTCTGTAGTACTTTGTAGACCGTCACATACAGCTTTTGGAAACCATTGGTCTGTTTGATTTGTTCACTACTGAAGTATGTTAATTAACTGTTCCTCAAGTTCTTAAAGAGAGTTAGGAGATTTTTCACCGTTTCTTCAAAACGGTACAGGCATAGTGGCAAACAGTTACATGCTACTAGATGTTAATGACTTTATCAAGTCCTGTTGTGAAGGTCTTTGGCACATTTAAGTCACTGCAACACTGGATGGTTTTGGCTGTGAAATGGCCAACTTGGTAAGAATGTGGTACATAATACATCTGGAGGGATCGGTGTTCAGTGAAGTGGCCAGGTTGTTATTCTCACAAACTCTGCTCCATTGTAGGTGGTAGCATGGATGTGCCAGATTCGGAGGAAGGAGGTCACGAGCAGTATGGTGAAGATGTGTACTACTCAGTGGAACAAGACCCTTTTCCACAGGAAATGGCTAACAGACCTCCAGTTCCTGTTCCAAGACCAGAATCTAGCTCTCCACAGCCAGACAATGAGCTGTACATCTCCAAAAGTGAGTTGGTTACCAGTGGAAATGCAGACCAGTAAACTGTAGAATGGGCTGCAGTTGCCAAATAAATGCCGTGATCCCTGGATTATTTGACCCTGGAGTTAGTTACCTTTGGGATCCAATTCTGTATCTGTTTTTCATCTTTTGCCTACTCTGAAAATGTGAGGATGTTAGATCCCAAGATCTTGGCCTAAGCTTACTCTTCATGAAAGCAGTAGGATGACAGATTACCCCCAAAAGGTATAAACAAATCCAACTAAATAGGAAAGACCCTATATTATGAGGACACAATCAAGCTAATAAATTGAGACATTGCTGATCTGTAATGGTATCATTGATTCAACTGCATTTATATAGGACATGATTTTATAACTCAATGCCTCCCTCTGAGGTGGGGTTTTATTGAAATTGAAGAAGATTGTTCCTCTTGGCTTATTAGGCAGCTTTGGAAATCTTGGTCATATATCACAAACATTTTGACAAGAACCACAGTGACATGTGAGAGAGTAATTTCAGTGACTTCTCCTTCCCCCTGTGACAGGACTATGGGGAAATCATGTCCGGATTTCTCTTAGAGGTGGCTGAGCTAAATTCTTAGAGGTCAATAGAAGGGGAATTCCACTGTACAAATCTTTGTTTTCCTCAATGGACTTAGAAGTGTAACAGAAGCTATAATGCAGTGCAGAATTGTATATGCTTGCCATATTCATCCTTGCTATTTCTGTCTTCATGAAATGCATTTCAGTGTCTAAAGAATGTTTCTTTTGCAGTTTTTGCGCAGAAGGCTCAAAAACCTGAGAATATTTATGTCCCTAGAGGAAGGGTTAAAAAGGGTAAGTCAGAAGTTCACCCTGAAAATCTTTCAGTAATCCAAAAGCAGATCTGTTAAGGTAGCTGCATTTGTATGGAATATGACAGAAAAGACGGTTTTACAAAGCTCTGGGGATAATGGTTCTCTATGAATGACCCAATCTTTTTGACCTTTTGTGACACTGGAAACTTTTATAAGTACAGAGTGTGAAGGGAGCACATCTCATGTCTTGGGAGCTCTTCTTTACGTTACAAATGAGTTAGAAAATGCCAGCATCAGTAGAATGAGTTTTCAGTTTCTGGACTTAAACTACATGGATTACCTAGAAAGAGTCTAGCTTTGTGACTACTAAGGTAAAAGCCCTGTTCTATGAATTGCTGAGGAAGCAGGGCACTTTAAGGAATATGTTTTGTGCTCTTTGATTAAATTATGTTTTTTAAAGCAGAGCTTATCCCTGGGATATATTTGTGTACAAGGCTACCTCTCAGCTGGGCTTTTAGACTTGACAAATAGCAGGATGGCCTAAGAAGGAAACACTTCTTAGGGAACATTCAGTCTGTAATACTTTTTTAATGTCTGCTGGATCAGGGGTGCTTGATATCTTTGTATTCAGTGAGGAAGGCAGATGCCTCAAGTTTCATAATATTTTTGCTGGTGTTCTCTCTTCAGACACAATAGTCAGGCCTGTAAGGGACCTGTCTCAATCAAGTATATATGATCCATTTGCTGGAATGAAGACCCCAGGCCAGCGGCAGCTGATTACATTACAGGAGCAAGTGAAAATGGGCATCCTCACTGTGGATGAAGCCGTACTTCATTTTAAGGAGTGGCAGCTGAACCAGAAAAAGAGATCAGAATCATTCCGGTTCCAGCAGGTACAGACTTAGGCTACTGTTTAAGAAATACAGCTGTGTCTCTAGGTATATATCACAAGCTGCTCAGTGTGGGTACATTTTTTTCCTGGTTGGAGCAGGAAGACTTCTAACATAGTCCCCCAGCTAGCAGAGTTCTCTACTGCCATGGGGGAGCTGTTCCCAGTAAGCAGCAAGCAGGTAGCAGTTTTACAGATCTGTTTATCTTGCAGTAATATTGTTAGTTTTTGAGGATCTGTATACAAGGAATTGGATCAAATCCAGTTGGCTAAATCACCTTTCTAGAGGTCACCTAGCACCTACCTGCTGGCAGGGCACTCCTGTGATGACCATTTAACTTGTCGGTTCTCATCCATTTCTGATCAGTGAAGACTCTGTGTCCCAGCTGGTGTATTGCCTGTAAAGTCTTAGTTGGTAGATGATCTGATTTCTCCCTGATTGTTTGTTGATGACTACAGGACTGTTCTTTGCAGCTGGGCAAGGTCTAGCAACAATTAGTAAAAGCAGAGTGTTTGGGTGGCTTAACTGAATGAGGGAGTCATTTTGTTGGCAGCAGTGACATAATGACTGGCAGAACTATCAGTCATAGTTTAAAATTTTCATTCTCAAGTTAGAGTGAGGCTCCCTCTTTAAAACCACTGCCTGCTTCTTTTGGAGCCCCTTGTTCATGCTGTGGCAGTCTGGTCTCCAGTGGGTGACATTGTTTTGAAAGCTGTCAGAACAAGGGCAAAGCTTTTCTCCTCCTGATTCTCAGTTGGAAAGGTCCTCTCTACCCAGAAACAGTCAGAGGAGTCCCTTCTTCTGTCAGTGAAGAACACAGTGCTACTTCAGTAAATTTATGTAGAAGAGATGAAGGTATGCTCTGTGCCCCATGCCATAGTAGGTTTCAAAGTCTCTGCTCCAAATTTTGTTTCATGCTACAGCAGTTGTTTCATCTGCTTTTCTACCTAATCAGAGGTTTTCTCCTCTCAGATCTGTTCATATTTCCCTGCTGAAAAAAGTTGTCTTTTTTCTCCCTACCATTTTGTAGTGTAAGGTACAATATGCTGCCACACAATGGTGAAGAGACTTTGCTCCTAGTTAGATTTCATCATTGGGGATATCCTGAATTCTGAGTTGTTCCTCGCACTCTGGGATGCATGGCAGCCTCTTCTGTCCCTGCAGTCAGAATTCTGTTCATTAGTACAGAAAGGACCATGCAGTTGATTGTGGGTCTTGTTTCTGTGCCAGTGTCACAGTGCAAACAGAAAATACAGGGAGTTCTAAAGCCAATCTGCTGTTTGTCTGCAACCACCAGTGAGTGTGTCAGCTTGACCTGAACATACATAATGAACATCAGAAAAAACCTTGGCTTCTGAAAGGCACACATGGGTTTCTGAAAGGAATAGATTAAAAACCTGTTGACATGGTTTGGACTTCAGCCGGGTCTAGCAAGCTTTGTTACAGCTTGACTGCAAAGTTAGCTAAAATATAATACTGGTTTTGTTAGAAAGCTGCTTATCTTCCTTTATCCAAAGCCCTGAAAAGAATTGTGATGTTTTTAGGAAAATCTGAAACGTCTACGAGACAGCATAACCAGGAGGCAAATGGAGAAGCAAAAAAAAGACAGAAGTGCAGGTAACAGTCTTTGATCCTGATATTCTCTGGTAATGATGCAGCTAGCCATGTCAATAAGCTCTTGAGGTAGAAATGTGTCTGTCTGTACTGTGGTTCTGTGATATTTTAATATGCACATCCCTGTGCCAGTTGGCAAAAACATAGGGAAGTTGCTTTGCTCTTTCACAGCCAAGAAAAGGATGCCCACATCTGTGGGGTACATCTTGATTCATTAATGTACAGTTATGGTTGTCCTTATGCAATTGGGTTTAACTCTGTTCTTAAGTGCAAAACTGTCTCTTGGAGGCTATAATTGCATAGACCTTTCTGAGCTGTTTGCTTTCCCTTCCAGATTTGGAAATTACAGTACCCATTCGACATTCTCATAATACTTTGGGGAAACCAGAATGTGGAATATATGAATACACCCCCAGGAAAAACGTTTTTCCGCCAAAAAAGGAGTTAAAACGAGGAGACTGGAAAACAGAAAGCACATCCAGCACAACAAGTAAGCAAACTCTGAGTGTCACCATCCCTACAGGAAAGCTGGATGGAACACACTTCCCCTGCCTGACCCTGGAGTCAACCCAGGGGACAGGATTTCTGTTCCTGAATCCCAGCACTGACAATGCCACCCCAGCCTTGCATGCCTCAGGCCAGCTGTTCTCAAAACTGTAAAAGCAAGTCCAGGTGTGCATCAAGTGTTTTGGGCATCTTTTGTCTGCATCTCTGCAGGAGGAGAACCTGAGAGCTGAGCAAAAATGCCCTTGAGCCTCATCAGGGAAGGCATACCACCTGTCTTCAATTCTTAAAAGTAGATGGCAGCTGCTCTCTTATTGGAAAGGATGCTCCTGTGCTGTGACTGCCAGCAGGCTGTGTGCTCTTCTGGCCTGAAGGGTAGTTATATTTCAGGCTGGAAACAGTCTCTACATGTTGTTTCTTCAATTATTGTACGTAAAGGATAGCATTTTTTATTGGTAACTGTGGGATTTCTTGGGTGACTTGGGCAGTCTGCACATTTTTATTATCTTTGCTTTACATTAGGTTTAATTTGTGCAAATTAAATCCCTGCGTTCTTGCACTTACTGCAGACTGAGCAATTCTTGGAGAATTAATTTAGGATCAGTTTGGTCCTTTGAAAGGAAACCTGAGTTCCTGTGAGGTTACTACCTTTGTAACTCTTGGCAAGATGCAGCTGGCATACATCCAGAGCAGGTGCCAGAGGCAGCTGGCTGAGCCAGTAACTTGCATACAAGCAGATGTGAGAGAAGTGTTAACAAGTCTGCAGAGCTTGCTGTGTGCAGCTTGGAGCTCTTTCTCATCGTGTGATTGTGAGAATGGACCCTGCCACAGTATTTAGCACTCTTAAGTGCTGCTGTTTGTACTGGCTGATGAGACTTAGCAAAGCTAGCAGGGAGGGACTGCATCTTAGGAGAAAACCTTTCTAGTCACCATTTCAGTGTAGAGGTTTCTGAATATTAGTGTCCCAGTATTTCATAGCCCTACAGAATGTTATCTGTTTATGACTGAAACCAGCCATAGCAGTAGGATATGTTTGTGAGTTGCTGTCACCTTTGGAGATGGCATGACTCATTGCAAAAAAATTCCTACTCTGAGCCCATGACAGTTAAATGAGTTTGCATAGATAGGTGCTGAAGGTTGTTCGAACAAACTTGTTTTTAGCTTGGAAATAGACTAGAAAGCATTCCTGTGATGAGTAAGGATTGTTGTAAGAGGATGTAGTAAACAGCTGTTTAGAACAGTAATTTCTTAAGCAGTCACTTACTTCAGGAATGAATATGTGACAGTGCTCATAGCCATCTACCTTCATGCAGTTGTTAAAGATAGGGAAATGATAATTTAAATGTAGGTAAGTGTTGGGTGTGTAACCCTTGTGAAAATATTTGCCTGATTTGCCAGGTGATACTGGCATTGGATCTTTTCAGTTAGATTATGGTTGTGAGTATTTAACCAGAAGACTGGATAAAGAAAGATAAGGCAGAAATCTTCTAGAAAGAAAGCATGATTCAGTGGTTTGGTCCTGTGGTTTGTGTTGTATGAAATGCTGCTGTTTGGATCCCGAACATATGAAAAAACCCAGTGAAAATAAATGAATCTAAACAAGCATTAATTGTGTGTGTAGAAAGAGCCCTGAGTTAGAGATTTGCAGTTAAATCACCAGCGTCTAATAATCAGTTTTTCTCTTGCTTACTCACTCCAGGTAGTGCAAGTAACCGCTCCAGCACTCGGAGCATATTGAGTGTCAGCAGTGGGATGGAAGGGGACAGCGAGGTAAGTTCTTACCTCTGCTACCTACTGCTCTGCTGTCCTTAAGTACATGGCTTTGTTTGCATGCAAAGGAAAAAAAAAGGAGCTCAGAGCTGGCATTGCATTTATAGAAATGCCAAAATGTAGCCACTTCTTTTGTAAAGCTACCAAGAACTAAATTCTGCTGTTCTGTAAACACTTCTCTTCATTTTGTAGGACAGTGAAATCCCAGAAACAGCAAGGAGCCGCAGCCCAGTTCCTCACCAAGTAGAGAGGCTTCCCTTTCCAGAAAGGCCTCCCAGAGTGCCTCCTCGAGGTGCAAGCAGGTAAAACTAAAATGCAACTCAAATGTGTGCTTTCAGTGAATCCATATGGAAACCTTGGACAGAAAGCGAGGCAGTTAGCAAGGCAGAAAGTGAATGTGTTTTTGAACAGTCTACCAGACTGCTGTCAACACACACTGTTAGGAATTGTAAGGTCATTTTTTCTCATCTGTAATATGTGGAGGAATCTGTTTCCTTGTTGGTAATAAGGCTATTGCAGTGCTGTCACTGTGATTCATGCACAGCAAGGGGCAGCACTAGTGAAGCACACAATGCTTGCCATAGTAAAGCTGACCCAGGTGGAGTCACATCCTGCCCTTGGCAGAGATTTAGTACCTGACCCTCCTGAGAATATCCTCTTGGAACATACAAAGTGTAGTGCAGGGGAAGTTTCTTTTGGCATCCTCTTGGATGTTTTTCTTTTTACAAAGTTCAGCTCTCTCCAAAGCATACATGTTTACACGTGTTACTGGCCTCAAAGAAAGAACTGCACTGGTTTTAGAAAAGGTGTTGAGGAGTTTTGCCTTGATTTGATCACAAACTTAAGTAACTTGTAAACATTCCTTTAGTCCAACCAGTGCAAGTCTATGAAATCTATTCCCCAAAAAGTTCTCTCAGTATAGATACCAATAAAATTCTCCAACTGTTAAAGCAGTAATTGCCACTGTGTGGGTGCAGCAAGTTCTGTGTTGCTGGCTTGGCTTTGGCAAGGATATAGCTGGAATTTATCTGCAGTTAGTTTGAAAAAAGGCTTTGAATCTTTTGATCTCTTCCTATTGCATCTTCATTTCAGGAGAAAGTTACCATACTATCAAAGTTTTACTCCAACCAACTATTACAGCATCTCTTTCCAGTAATAGTAGAATTACTGCAGCTGAAGAACAGAAATAGCTTGGACAGGAGCAGTGCTCTGGCAGCTTGGCATCTGCTCTGTTGCTGAATGAGATAGTCTGTTTTTCTTCTTGTATGATTATTGCTTGTACAGTATTCTTACATATGATGTTATTGCATGCAATGTGTTGTTCCAGAACTGTTTTCTACTGCTTTTACATGCATTTTCATTTTCTGTCTTTTTATAGGCCTGTAAGCTGTGAACGCTTTTATCCTCCACCTGTACCCCCAAGAGGTCGCTGAATCTCTCAACATCTGTGGAATATGAGATTTTTTCTGTTTATATATGTGTTTGTACAGAATTTTTTGGGCTGTCTTAAATTATTTATAAGTGGGACCCAAATAATTTCATCCCATCCCCTTTATCCTCCCTGAAGCTCTGGTAACTTTTCCCATGATTTTCACTGGGACTTTTTGGCGTTCCGTAACTTTTTTTAGTTGGAAGAATTTTGATGCTTTGGGGCTTCAAGAAAAGGGAAGAACACTGATGTGTGTCCTGGGAGCCCTGCACCAATACGAAGTTGCCATTTGATTAAGAAAGCACACATGTCCTTTTAGGAACTAAATCCTGATAAGCATTGTTACCAAATCCCTCAATACAGTCTACCAGGGCTTGACTGGAAAACATGCCTGAAAAAGTAAAGAAAATAAGATGTTTGAAGAATGCTCATTACAGCAGGAGCAGGTGAATGTACTACTGCTTGGCATAACATTTTTCATACAGTTATACTGACCTTTCAGAAGGTGTAGCATCCCCCTCTAGCAATCATTAAACCATGGGGGGGATGAGAAATTGTCTGTCATCAAGAATGTAGTTTGCATACAGCCTTGAAAATGCCTTTCCTTTTTCTGTTCCCTCCCAGAAGAGGACAGACAAGGTATTGTGTGTGCTGTATTTAGCATGAAAATTCCCAAGAGAGTTGATAAGGGACCTTCTGTATCACAAACCAGCTGTACTTAAACCTTTTTCAGGGAGGGTGTGGGTATGGTGTTACAAAACCACACGAGTGAGCTCTCAAATTAGAGAAGGAATTGGTGGCAGTGCTGTGTTCTGCATCTCTTACATGTGGTCATTATAGCAGCAATAGGAAGGCATTTCACTTCATACTCTGGAACAGTAGTAAGTCTCCAATTATCACTGCACACCCCTTACAAATATCAGCTGTGTTTTAGCTGGCTGCAGTGGGAACACAGCCCGGGGGCTGGATTCTGCTTGCTCTACTGTTCCTTTCTGCCAGTGAATCTGCAACAGCTATGTCCAGCCTTTTCTCTGCCTGAGGGCTTACAAACTTCAGGAGGGTTCCTGGTTTGGCTCTCTCCCATGCCTTGAAATCTTCTGTGCATATTCCAACCCTTGGGGGACAAGTTTAAGGCTCTGGTTGTCCCTGAGTGATAGAGATGGGAATTCTGCAAGATACCATTCAGGGTAGAGAATTAAACACCATTACCTACCTGGTTTTCAGGGATGAAGGAGGGGGAATGGCTTGAAAAAGACAGAGATACATCTGTATGAGGTGATCCCTCAGGTACAGGTAGGACATGTGGAGCTTCTCTCTGATCATGTCTGCTCCGCTTCATCTGTTGGAGAGCAGCTGACAGAGTTGCAGTTAGTGTCTGTTGAAGGGTGGAAAACCCAGTGTGTGAAGCTGCAGCAGTGACAGCAGCAGTGACTTAAACAGCACTGAATGAAGGTGGAGAAGCCCCTGCTTCTTTCAGGGATATAGGCATACGCTAAATATCATTGGTGCATTAAACTCATATGGTCTGGGTGACTCCAAATGCAGTTCATATACCTTCTCTTTTGATGACAGAGGGATGCAGGTGTTGTGCTGCAGGCCTATAGATACAGAGATGTCCTTTCTGTTTTGTTTTTTTATTTTATTTTATTTTATTTTTTAAAGGAATCTCAGTGCTGCCTCCAGTAACTCTGGCATTACAGACTCGCAATGACAGTTTGCTTTTGTTCAGTGTAGCCAGGGGAATGGTGAAGGGAGAGCTGCCTTCCTGTGCTCTTCTTGGAATGAAACAAGGTTTCCAGCACTATTAGGTCAAATTGGAAGGAGGTTTTGGTGCTGAAATGAGGAAAATAGTAGCAAGGATAAGAGAAGAAATTAGAGATAAAAGAGAGAAACCAAAAGAAGAAATTCAGCAGCTTGATTGTCTTCAGCTGTCACATGCTTTGGTTTGCACACAGCTCCCTGGTTTTGCTCAAAAATTCCCTATCTTCTTGGTGCTGACTGCAGCTGTGCCCCAGATCTTAGAGCTGTGAGGTAGTAAGAAGAATTTGTCTGCTTTCACACTGCCAGGTACAGCATAAAGCAAATTTGTAGGATATGGGTAAAACTGGTATAAGGCAGGAAAGGAAGAGCAAAATATGTATCATGCAGGTTTCCTTTCAACGCTGTTGGGCTGAAGCAGACCAGGGATCCATCTTTCCAAGCTAATTTTTATTTCTGCATCCCCTCCATGTTATAGCCAAATGTCCTCTATGGGAGGGATTTATCTGAGCATTTGCCTTTGCAGAATCCTAATACTATCGTTGTGAACTGGATTTTTACTGCTTGTGCTGTGGAGAGATGACTGTATCTGAGTTGCTGAAAAGTAGCTCATAAGTAGCCTTTCTGTCCCTCTCCCGTTTGAAGCTTAGATACTTCATTACTCTCACCTGTCACACCTGACTGGTGTGAAGCCAAATGCTGGGGCTCTGGTTTGGAGGAGAGGTGAGCTGGGAAGAGGGGAGCTGAGCCATACTATAAATGCATTTTGTTCAGGCCCCTTCTGCACTGCTTAAGGGAGGGAAATTGAAGATCCAGCTGTAGTTTCAGGTGTTCTGTCTCACTTCTGCTGGATTAGTGAGGGATCTCAGTGACCAACCATCACTGCAAGACCATCACCCTATCGAGGAGGAAAGAAACAGCATTGAAATGGCTTTACTGTTAGATGCAGGTAAACAATTAGGATGCAGGCAAGACTTCCAAGTCTCTTACAGGCCAACAGTGATGCACCTGCTTAGCCAGCAAAGTGTGTGTTCCACTTTGGGTTGGATTCATCTAGTTGCTTTAAGCCTCTTGCATCTCAGTGTATGCAGTCCCTGTATCTGTAATTTGTGCTGGTGAGCATGTGGTGTGTGTTGCTTCCATCCAGGATGAGAAGTGCACTAAAACTGAAGATCAGAAGAGACCAGAGAAGAAAAGAGTGCATACAGATTGCTAGCTACTTAAGAATGTGCTTGGGAGGGAAAGTGGGAATGAACAGTGTTTCTGATGCATATTAAGAGTTCAAGGACTGAACAGATAATAAAATTGCTGGTAAAAACTTAAGTGACCTGGCCAATTGTAGGGCCATCAACCAATCCACCAAACTCCAGTGGCAGCTGGCAGGCCTGGGGAAAGTGTTTGTTCTTTGTACAGCAAGCCTTGCAAACCCTGCTGCAACAGATGGCTCTGGTTGGCCCTGTTGCTGACTGAGAGACTTAAGTACTGAATAAACTGAAGATGCTGAAGCCTCCTCTCTCTGTCTCCCAAGGGTAAGCTACTCTGTTTTGGACTGAGATGCAATGACTAGAAAGAAACATATGGTGTTACCAAAACTGTCTAGGTTTTCTTTTTTTTTCTCTGTGTGTGTGTAATACAGGCATAGCTTTTGCATGGGTTTTGGCAAGTGTCTCTCTCCACAGGGACCACACTTCTACTGAAATAGTGCATGTACTCTGGAAAAGGCTTCGTATAAATGTACCTTGTGAAATATGTTCAGGGCAGGTAGACTGAATGCGTAAAGCCACAAAGGGAAAAGCTTTTAGCATAGGTATGGTGGTAACAGGGAAATCTGTTTTCTGTGTCATTCCTGCAAAGCATGGATGACATGTAACAGCATGGAGTTCCCACCTTCTGCTCACGTCACTTGTTGTCTGTGTGCTTATTTGTTGGCTCTCTTTATTTGAGAAGATGGTATACCTCCCACCCCCCTCTTTTTTAAGAATAGTATATTATAGTTTTTGAAATTTTTTACTATATTGGTTTAATTTAAAAGTTGTCTGATGAATCAACGTTCAATACCATGAGCTTTTTCGATTGGGGGCTTTGTTGGTTTGGGTTTTTTTTTTTTTTACCATGGACTTGTAGTTTGAGGTGGGTCCAAGTTTGGAGGCAGGTTTGTGGGCTTCGTCTTAGCCAGCACTGACAGAAACCTTATCCTGAGTGAGGTGCAGGTGTGGCTGTGCTGCCTCAGCGCTTGCCCTGGGCCCTGTGCTCCTGCTGCTTGTCTGAGGGGTATAGAGAATGGGACTGTGTATCTCACAGAATCGATGAGCTTGGAAAAGACGTCTGAGAGTGTCGAGTCCAACCTATGACTGAACACCATCGTGTTAACTAGACCGTGGTACCAAGTGCCATCTCCATTCTTTCCTTAAACACCTCCAGGGCCAGTGACTCCACCACCTCCCTGAGCAGCCCCTTCCACTGTTTGATCACCCATTCCGCGAAGAAACTGCGCCCAGTGTCCAAGCTTGAGCTTCTTGTCCTGTCTCTGGTTGTCTGGGAGCAGAGACCAACCCCCGCCTCGCTACAGCCTCCTTTCAGGCAGTGGTACAGTGATAAGGTCTTCCCTAAGCCTCCTCCTCCCCAGGCTCAACAACCGCAGCTTCCTGCGCTGCTCCCCATAGGCCTTGTGCTCCGGAGGGTATTTGTACAGAGCCCTGCGCCACACTGTTCCCAAATACCTTTAGATTATTTTACCGATCAAAATGAAATATCAACTATAATTCCATCGCGTCAGAACGGACCTTCCATCCACTGCTGCTGGCCGTGCTCTGCCTCAGGCCCGCGGGGCGGGGGCTCCCCGGGTCCCGCCCCCGTTCGGTGCCCGCGCTCCGCGCTGTGCCCGCGCTCTGTCGGTGCCCGCGCTCCGCGCTCTGCCCGCGCTCTGTGCTGTGCCCGCGCTCTGTCGGTGCCCGCGCCCTGTGCTGTGCCCGCGCTCCGCGCTGTGCCTGCGCTCTGTGCTGTGCCCGCGCTCTGTCGGTGCCCGCGCTCTGTGCTGTGCCCGCGCTCTCTCCGTGTCTCTCCCTGTGCCCGCCCGCGGGCCCCTCCCGGGCGCCGCCCACCCGGCGGGGCTCCCGTAGCGCTCCCGTAGCGCCCCCGCGGTTCCGGCGGGCGGGCGGGTGACGTGGCGGGCGGGGCGGAAGTGGCGTCGGCGGCGGGCGCGGGCCGGTGCCGCGGCGGGGCCTGCTGGGGACGCCGAGGCCCGAGATGGCGGCGCCCGGGCTGCTCCTGCTGCTCCTGCCGCTCCTGCCGCTCCTGCCGCTGCGCGCCCGCGCCGACGAGCACGAGCACACGGTGAGGCGGCGCTCGGCTTCCCCGGGAGCGGCGGTCGGGCGCGGCCCCCGTGCCGCGGCGGCGCGGAGAGCGCGGCTCGGTGGGCGGGAGGGACGGGGAGCGACGGGCCGCGGCCTCGGGGGGAGCGGGCGGCTCCGGCCCCGCGGGGCTCCCGCCGCGCCTGCTCCGCTGCTCGGGCTGCTGGGGCCGCGCGGGCCGGAGTCGGGCCCCGCGCTGCGCTTCGGCCTGAGGGGGACGCCGGGGCAGGGCCGCCGGGTTCTCTGATCCGGTTTGCACATCCTTGTGCGGCCGGGCGCGGTGTCCCACCTTTTCCTGGAGCAGATAAACGCCCCGGCAGGTACGCGTGCTTTGTTTGGAGAGCGCTGTTTGCTCTGCCCTCCTCTCTGGAGGGTGTTTGCTCTTGCTTCAGAGCAGAAGCCCGAGCCGGAGCGCGGTTGTGACAGCCCCGCGGGACACGGAGTGACAGCCCGGCTCGGGGAGAGGCAGGGATGGCGTGGGAATGGCTGGGGAGTGAGAGCAGGACGGGGACACTGCCGCGGACCCGCAAGGAGAATGGGTCTGTAAAATACTGCTGCTCACCTCGTGAGCGTATTGAGTAGTTCTTCTAAAGTGCTTACAATATTACCCAAAAAGAATCTCTAGGAAGTAAATACCCGTGCTTCGTCGTTTTCTGATTCTACATCAGAGTGTTTCTTCCCATGGCTTTCAGTGCGAGAAGGTGGAAGTTTGTGTGATAAGCTGAGATGTGATTTTGCAACGAGACTTTCCTGAAAACCGTCTCTGTTTCCTGCAAGTGGAATTCGAGTGGGTTCGAATGTGGCTATGATTAAACACTGGGTCTGTCTGTCTGTCTGTCTGTCAGGACTTCTTTTGCTCTTGAACAGCCTGGCTGGTAAACACTTGCTGAGTTTCTTAGCATAGTTTTCTCTATGTGAGGTGCAGTAAAGCTTACCAAGTGTTCTTAATAAAACAGATAAATAGTATTGATAGTTTTTGTGTAAGTGGTAGGTAATCTGTTGCCTCATTCCATGCATTTTTGAGGATTTTAAAACTGGTTAGGATTGTATTTGTTTTTTAAAAGGGAAAGGGAATTGCTGGTGCTGTAGTTAATGACAAGAAAGTTAATCTAATATTGAGCACTTTCAAGAAACAGATATTCTTTGAACTAGTTTAGGTCCCAGTTTTGTTACTGAACCCATGCCTTAGAGTTAATCTTCTGCTGAGGTGAGATGGTTTTCGGCATAGCACTGTGTTTATTTTAAGGGCTGGTTGACTGGAGGGATTATTCATTGTTAAATTAATATTGGTAATCTTATGGGGGGAAAAAAAAGCTGTCAGTTTTATTTTGTGAATTTGTTTGGTTTTGAGCTCTCCCTTCAAAAGTGACTTCTGATGTTTTTTGGGTCTTCTGAATGATTGCCTAAACAGTTATCTGCGGAAATCACAAATTCCTTTTGAAGGCTTGTCATTTTTTTCGTCTAAACTACTCAGCTCTGAGGGATTATAACTCTATTTTGGTTTAGTATTCTTGTTCACATAGTGTCCAGTTTATTAACATCATGTGATAGGTTAGGAATAGTTGGTGTAGGAAGACAGTTACCTTTTTTTGGAAGGCTGTCTCCTTGCTTGAGTATTTTGATACTTTAATCTTGTATGGGAGATTGGAATGGAAGCATTAATAGTATGAATGAAACATGACCAGGGTTTTGTAGTGGTATACTAAATTTGAGATAAAGAACCTGAAGGAAATACTCCTTAAATACTGCATTTTAATTAATTTCAGTTTAAATATTATTGCTATTGAAAGATTAATTTTCTTATAATCAAAGTGCTTTACTACATTTTGAAGGCTCTGCTCACTTTTGGGGAAGTGGAAGGGAAATTTAGGATTTGGTAATCTCAAACTGAATTTTCACTGACTTTAAGACTCAAGACCTGTTGGTAGGAA
The DNA here is from genome assembly GCA_026261815.1 of Monarcha castaneiventris obscurior. Classification (NCBI taxonomy): domain Eukaryota; kingdom Metazoa; phylum Chordata; class Aves; order Passeriformes; family Monarchidae; genus Monarcha; species Monarcha castaneiventris. Next base: position 19,779,691 of record JAMPIT010000886.1, read on the forward strand.
TACACATCCTTATCCTTATCCTGCTGTTTCCTCAGTGTGCAGCTCCTTGTGCACAGCCACTGGGGGAAGGTGTGCTGGTGCATCCTGACACAGCTCTACAGGGTGTTAGCAGTGCTGAGCATGCTGGACATGCAGAAGTGCTGCCTTAAGCTTTTAGTGCTGCTATGACATGGAATAGTGTGCAATATGTGTGCTATAATATGGATTATATGTGTCCTTTATTTTATAATTGTGGACTTCTAGGCAAATACTATAAAAATAAGTTGTGAGAGGACTCTGCATGAAGCTCTTGGTCTATACTATTGTTTCTGGAGACTCTAGGTATGGATAGTGTCATTGAATCAACAGCTATACCTGTTAGTTTAAATTTGAATTAGTCTTTAAAAATCACATCTGCCTTTCTTTGGAGGATGAATAGTATGAATACAATTATAAAATAAAGACATGGGTATTTAAAATCCATAGTAAGTGAAGAGAAATTTTTGACACAGCATTTAAAATCTCCATTGCCTAAAGACAGTATAGCAGCAAAACTTCAGACCACAACAGAACTCAGGAACTAACTGAAAACTTGTCTGGTGATTCTTTAACTTATTTTCATGCTTCAGAGCATGACATGTACTTGCTCGTTGCCTATATTCTAATAATTGCAACATTTTTTGAGTTGTCCTTTTATTTGTGGAAGTGGTAGTATCAATGTGGTGCTGGTGGCCTTACCACAATGTATGCTGATCCTGCAGAAACGGGGCTGGGGGGCTCCTGTCTGGCCTTTGCTTTCACATCTTCTGTTGCTAGATTTGTTGAAATTGATGATGAAATAGACAAACTGTAAAACATTCTGAACTATCCCGTGGTTTTTGTTGCAGGAGAATGGTCTAGGGAGTAGGTAGCATTTTAATTTTAATGTTGCTTCAGTTTAATTGTCTGTGCTCTGTAAGCATGGAAATACATGAAAAACATTGAAAAACAAACAAAACCCAGCCTATATTGTGTAGCAAAATTCCTCATTTGTTATGGTTGAGAAAAGCATTTTTGCTTGACTTATACCCCGATGAAGTACGTTAAAACCCTGAGCATGTAAGGCTTATTTAAAATTAGTATATAAAATTAAGAACTTTGGATAGTATATGAAAATTGTCAGTTAGAGAAACACTGTGGAAAACATTTCAGTGCATGTAAAATACTTATTTGCATATGAAGTTGTGTGCAGATGAGCAGCCTGATTCCTCTTTGAAGTTGTGTTTCCATTTTGAAGAGGTGAAATAAATGCCATGGAAGCAGGACGTGGTGTGCCTGAGCAATCTCGTGCATCTAGGAAGTGTTAACAGTGAAAGTACTGCGTGTGCAGTAGTTCAGCCTGTGCCGCTGGTACAGTTCTAGCCACATCTTGGTGAGGCCTACAGTTCAGGGGGGAATGAAGAAGTGTTACTAGAAATAGCCTCCTTTGTCCAAAGGAGAGCATGAGGCTGAAATCCACAGTTTAATAGGGTTTGGATGTGAGCTGCGAACATTGAGTATTATCACAGTGCTTGACAGATAGAATATCTGTAAGATACTGAGGGCTACAAGCCTGAAATGTTACTTACCAGGTGAGTCTTGCTTGCTGCCTCTTGTATTTCTTGTCCTGCTTCTACAGCTTTGCTTTGCCAGTGACAGATAATGTTGGTCTTCTTTTTTCCCCTGAAAGATTTGCGTTGTGGAGAGCATCATTCCAGATTTCTGTTTGAGAAAAGGAGTAAAATTACATATTTTCTGAAAGGAACTGTCTTGATTTGAATTTATTTTGCTGAATCATCACAAGAGATTTGGCAGTTGTAGTCTTTTTGTCTCCATCTTTTTTTTTTTGCGAAGTGTTTTCCTGGTTTAAAGAGGAATATCAACAACCTGACAGTCTCATATCTTCTTCTGCAACCTTTTGTATACTGACTTTATCTAGCTGTACTTGTTTTGTAGAATAAATAAGCTATTTTAGGGCTACCATGCTAATTTCTACAGCTGTGCAAAGAGGATATAAAGTTGCTTTCCACACATGAGTGCCCTGTTGGGTAACAGGAAAGAAAGATGCATGTGCTATACTGAAGGTGATCTCAGTATTGCTATACTTGAATAGTTTCTAAGCTGTGTAGATGTATGGGAGTTGTCTTGCTATTAAGCCTCAAAGTGGGGCACACCCTCAGTTTTTCACTAGTTGTATTACATGGAAGAGAGATGCACTCCTGGCCAGGTCAGGCTGCACAAGCTTCCCTCCAGTTTAGCGTCCTGCAGGAAACTGGAGTGAACCCATCAATACTGGCAACAAGGAAGAACTGTGGATGGGTTGGATGTGATTTTAGCTTGCACAGACACATCCCTGCAGCCCAGTGCTCTGAACAGGCAGCATGACCATATTGTGCTGCTTTGGAACAGATGTCCTCAGCTGTGATGAGGGTTGTAGATGATATGTAGTTGCACTTCAGGTGCAGGTTGGTCCTCCACCACCGCCTTGGCAATTACAGAAAATAGTTCCTCAAGGTTTATTTCCCCTTAATCAGACTGTAACAGCTATATGGTAGGTAACTTGTGTCAATGCTGAGACTTTTCAGGCTGCATCTATAAATATATCATTATATATTCCATATAGTTGCTGAAGTTACTGAGCCGATATTAAACTCATTGCAGAAAAATATGCAAAGCTTACAGACATTTTTTCATAAATTACAGTAAGTGAAACATAAATAAAATTGTGTTTTGTAGTCTTTTCTCACATGTGGAAGTACTGAACTGTGTGAATTGTGGCACCATGACCAAGTTGTTAAAAGTTTGTGTCTGTGAAGATAATTAGGATATCTGAGCTATATGCAGTATATTATCCCTTCATATGAACCAAAACCAGAAGAGCTTGCTGAGATACACCCGAGTACAGATTGCAGCATCTTATTTGTTGACCTTCTTTGCCTTGTCATTTACTATGTGCATCTTGGGTTATTTTATGTTCTCTCATAGCGTGACCTTTTTGCTGAAAGGTGTATGTAAGCCTTCTCAAAATCTAGTGGTCCTCTTAGAGGTGGCAGTACAGCCTCCTACAAGATACTCTCTATTGCTTTGTCTTGCCTAAATAAGTTTTCCTTTGTGTTGACATTGTTACTTGTTGTAGATGTCTTGATATTATGAAGGCACTAATGAAAAAGAAAACAAACCAAACAAAAACCCCACCATCAAATCACCACAAACTTGAACTCTTTAATAGCACTGTGTTCTTACCACCAAATTATCCTTCCACTAGGCTAAGAATGTAAGGATATGTCATGCTACAGAAATGTATTTAAATGTGAAAGCTCATCTTTATAATTGACAATGAGCAAAACTCAACAAATGTAAGAAGAAAACGTCCTTGAGTTTTTACTAGACACCACCCCCAAATTTAAGCTGAAGTTGCTTAGGTTGTTTTGCTTACTACAATGCTCTTGATTTGGGGAGGCCACCGGGAGCACCTGATGGATGGCAAACAGCTGTGACTAAGGACTGCTGTGTGTGTGGTGTAGCCTGGGCTGGCTGAGGTATTGTGTTCGTTTATGTAGCAGTCCTGAACAGATTTGTCTCGTGCTATTTGGGGTGATTGTGAGAAAGGAGGAAGTAGTAAATGCAGAGTGAATTCTTTGCTTATGTTTGATCTGGCTCCTTTGCTCTCTAGAGCAGGCTGATGGCGTCTTGGAGTCATTGTGGGAAAAACTTGCAGGCCCTGAAGAGGGACTAAACACCATGCAGATAAGAGACAAGCAAAGACCAAATTTGCTATTGCAGATGTTGTAATTACTATTTAGTTACATTGGTAGATCAGAAAATGTGGCAAGATTTTGCATATTATGTTCTTAACCTGTTGGTTTCTGCCTCTTCTGTCACTTCTGGTATAGTTCCAACAACGTGGAGATCCCAGCTCAGTATGAAGCACGTCAGAAACAAGCAGCTGAGTAAAGCAGTGGCCAGTGCTTTCTTTATTCAGGCACTGTCAAAGATGAATTCACAGACCTAAGGATGTTGTCATATTCTATTACTGAAGGTTGAACAGAGACATAGGTCAACTCACATGTAAGCTGTTTGGCATAAGTAGTGCTAAAGTGGGCTCTTAACAAGTTAAGACCATTTTGAGAAAGGGCTGGAAATATGTTCTGCAGCTGTTAGAGGAAGAAACAGAAGACATGATAGACATAGCAGTCTAGGAAGAGATACGGACCAGCTTGTCCCGTGCTCCCTTGGCAAGAGCTAGAGGCAGATTTGAAGTGCAGATTCCACTGTCTGCTTCTGCAGCTGAGGGGCTTGGAACTGTGATTTTGCTTTCTTTCTGTTTTCTTTCTCAACTGTCTTTGGACAACTGTGCTGCACTGGTGTAACCTTTCTGGTTGCTGGCAGAGAGGAAGAATGTTACTTTCTCTTGCTGTGTTGTTTACTTTTTCTTTGATTTTTATTAGACATTCTTTACCTGTCAGAAATGTTCTGAAGCGTGTACTCTGCAAAGGGGCAGGTTTGTGAAACTGATAAGTGTTTGGTCTCTGCGGCAGCTCAGAATGAAATTAGTAAGATATTTCAAGTTTTCTTGTTGGAAATCACTCACATAAGAGGCTGGAATGACCCTTGTACATCTTAGTAAACAAAAAAGATGAGCCTTTAATTGAGCTGGCATGTTAGTTTAAAGGGATTAAATTATTTTCCAAAGCATGTTTGTTTAAATCCTTGAGTTAACTTTAAAACACCTCATCTGAAGAATTTTTTGCATTCTGCGTGTACCTAATTATTTCTGCATTAACCTCTTGGTACGACTGTGGTTGTTCAGAATAAATGGAGTTGAAGAACCTTTGTTCATTTGCTAAAAAGGGAGATACAGAACCGTATTCAGTATTTCAGCTGTGCACTATGTACTAGTTATATCTAATTAACTTTTTACTTTCTTTTCTTCAAGATGTTCTGTGTTCGTGTTTTGGTCTTATAATAGTACTTTATACTTCTGTACCTAAAAAATTCAGGACCTACACAGTGATTTGCTTTCATGTGGATATAGTTATAAGTAGGGGGGTTTTTTTCTGCATTAGAAGTTACCTTGCTGTCCCTGTCCCTCCTATTCTGTTGAAATTATAGGTGAAAAAGTTGTGTTGGGTGAGAGGCTTTGTGTAGTAATCAGAAAATCTGATACCTCATCCAGATGCATACAGATGTAATGCAAGTTACTATTTCAGATCATGTAATTTTCCTGAATTTATCCAGTATTTGAATACTGATAGATTAATGACTTTAAGTACTTTTTTTGTTATTCAGACGTAATAAGGGCTTGAAAAAAACCTACTGGCTCCTAGACAAGGAGTATGTTTCCCTGGCTAACAGTAGCTGTGGAGAGTGAAGAGTGAATGTTTCCAGAGAGAATTTCATGGCAGCCACCAGACTTTTTGCTGTTCTGTTTTTTCACTGTGAGAATGTTAGAAATGCATCAAAATACAGTTCTTCTGTCTGACTTTGGCTCTTGGCTACTGTAGGTATGCAACAGTTTAATTTTAGTGTTTCCTGTGTGGCATTGTGCTCTTCTGGGAATTTGGAATGCAATTTATATCCTTGCTAAAATGAAAGGGAGCTGCTTTTTAGGGAAATACAGTATGTCTGTCAATGTGGGTAGATTGCCTGACTTCTTTGCTAAGATCTTGTTTAACAAAGACATTAATTTGGTGTTTCCTTTCTTTCAGTTGAGATGAGCAGAGTTTTGCTTTTAATTGATCTATGTTTCACAAAATTAGTAAAAGCTTATTTATTTTATTTTGTAAGTCTTTATACTTAAAGACTTGTGCTTTTTTCCACTTCTTTGCACTTTCACTGCATCTTCTACATCTTTCTTGAATCCCCCTCATCTGATACTTCACTGATAGGCTCTAAGAAACTGTATGATCAACTTGGCTTTTTTTTTTCTAAGAAAGAAGGCTGGATATTTTATCCTATAATCCCTGTCATGCAAAACCAAAAATGCTCAGCTGTCTTTAAATGTATCTGTTGTCTGTGATTGATTAACTGCCCTTGTAGTTAATATGAATGAGAGCTTCTTGAACATTTTTATTCTGCTGGGCTTCTCATCTAACTCAATAACTTTATCTTTCAGTACCAAGATAAAGAGGAAGTTGTTCTGTGGATGAATACTGTAGGACCCTACCACAATCGCCAAGAAACATACAAATACTTCTCTCTCCCGTTCTGTGTGGGATCAAAAAAAAGCATCAGCCATTACCATGAAACCCTAGGGGAAGCACTTCAAGGAGTTGAATTGGAGTTTAGTGGTCTTGACATCAAATTTAAAGGTAAGCAATTCAAAATGCATTTAGTCACTTAAAAAAATACACAAGCTCTTCAGACTTGATCTTTTAATGAGAAGAACTGAAATTTTGTTGCTGCTAGCAACTGAGTGTATTTTTTATTGTTGTTTGGTGCACCCTGCAAGGTTGTGTACTACCACTAGCTTTTGAGTTTGCAGTGAAGTTTCTGTCTGTGTGCCCTTGAGGGAATATGCTTGCAGCAGATTTGTGCTTCTGAAGTAACTGATACCATTTTACAAAGTAAAACTAAGTTTTCTGAGTATGAATGTTTAAATATGTACTGGAATTAATATTCTGGAATTATCAATTCTGAAGATGTAATTTTTTCCTGTGATGTTGAATACTTGCAGACTTGTTGCAATTGCAAAGGAATAGTAAGGGCTCAACATCTCAAAGTTACACCTCAACACAAAGTTGATGATTGTATCCTTCTGGTTACTGTCTAGTTCAAAGTAACTTTGACAAATACCTTTATCTATTGTCTCTAACTCATTATATGCCTGTCATGATGGAGCAGGATGAAGCTGGTCTTTTTCCTGTTGTTTCCTGTCCTCACCATCTTGCCATAATGTTCCAGAGAAAACATTTAACTTCTTTCACAAATAGATTTCTTGATATTAAGGCGTGAGTCTTCTATTGCATAATTTCTCTGTGTGTGCCCTTTCAGATATCTGTAGCTAGCAATTGCAGAACTTCAAATATTTAACAGATTATTTTTGCCTCTTGAATTTTAACGTTTATAAATTTAATTCAATTTGTGTTTCTGTGTATCTTTTTTTCCAGAACACTGCACTTCTTTGCATCACTAGTGCTTAGCTGGATGGACAACTTAAGCATAGTATCTCTTGTCTGAGCATTTACAGTCAGATGGGATTTAGTTTTTGTAAGCTGTAAAAGTTTTCTCCAGAATTGGACATATGCAAAATAAGAGACTTGATGATGTTTTTGCTAGCAGTAGGATAAGTTGAATAAAAGATTTTTAGAAAGTTTGTTAATACCCTAAATTCTTCATAATTTTTTAATTTGCATAGAGGATAGCATTGCCACACTAAAGGAGTTTGGAGTTGAATCTTTCCTTTTAAGAAAGGAACAGTATGTGTACAAACACTGGAAAACAGTCCCTACTACTTGTTTGTAACACTTGTAGCATGCTGCAAATTTTACTCAATGTGGGAGAAATAGTTTCATTGTCAAACTTCACAGAATGTCCTCAGAAGCAAAAAAATGGAAAGAACAGTGAAGGCAACTAGCAGCAATTCAACACAGTGGTGAAAATTAATAAAACTTCTATTATCAGAATATGGTAGATGTTCATTTATACAGCCAGTTTGATGTGTAATCTTTACTTCAAGTACCGAAACCTTACAAAGAGATTCCTTTATTCCTGTGACAAATGCACTCTCTAGATGCAGCACCAAATTGAAAAGACTAGATGGTTTGTGGGTTGATGTTCACTGCTATGATGTAGCCAACGCACAGAATATTTAAAAATTTAGTTACTGTTATTAACATCTTGGATGTTAGTATAGATTGATAATCTCTGTTGGACCTGCAGTGAATTGAACTCCCAGCCAAAGTGGCTGCAGGTCAGATGTTTTTTATAAAGCAGATGGTACGTGGTAGCTGGTTGATTACTCAGTATGTGTACATGATGTGTGAAGCTGTACATGTACGTGCAGTTCTAGTTCTTTCTCTTGCAGTCTGTGTCCTCTGGATAAAAGATGAAGACAATAATCTCTTAGCTGTTAACTGTCATCCAGCAGCTTCTGCATCAGGAGCTGTTTTAGTATTTCTAGCAGTGGTCCATGAAATGAAATCTGAATGGGAGTCAGGTCTGTTTTACTATCCTTATTCTGCTGTTAAAAGTATTAAAATAGTCTTTTTTTCCAAATTTCAGAGCAACAAGTATAAATTAATTGTAACAGTAATTATTAGTATTTAATATGAAATTAGTATTAGTATTTAATATGAAATGATGTAAAATTTATGTAATCCAAATCCCCTTAATAAACAGGTTTTTAAAGGACAGAGCAGAGGATTGCAATGTGAGATTCGTTTTTTTAGAGGCTTAAAAGCTGTCATGAACCCAGTACAATTTATATTCAATTTATGTGTTGTAAAATTTGGATTTTATAGACCAGTCCTTAAAGTTCATCATTTGTATAGAAAATTCTTTTAGAGTTTGATTGTTGAAATGTGATGGTAGATCACTTTTTGAGTTTTTTGGTGACATTTTAATGGTAGACCTTGTTCTTTGCTGAAGTGGTGTTTGCTTTTTTCCTTTTTTTTTTTTTAATTGTAACTAGATTATATGAGTGAAATTGAAATATTTTTTTTTGCAATGAATAAGTTTTATCTCAGTGTGATTGATGCATGCTTCAGCTCTGCACCAGTGGTCCAGAAGTTGCTGCAATTAAATTGAAACAGGGCTGTTGGTGTTTTTGTGGGTGGTTTGGGTTTTTTGGTTGGTTTTTTTTTCCTTTTTGTTAACAGAGGCTTGGTTTGGTACTAATAGATTCACGTGTTCTTAAGTAAAAGATACAGCTTCAAAGACTGTTGAGTATCTAAAATCTGCAGCTGAAATAATTAAGATAATAAGTTATAAACTTGCACAGATTTTCTTCATGAATATGTGAATCATACCTAAGTTCTGAGTTAACAGGCATCTGTGCTTTTCTTTATGTGCATTTGGCATTATGCTAAGATTAACAGTTACAGGCATTTCTTTCTCTTTAAATGATTATTGTATGAGTTTACAAAATTTAATTAGATTTGAGCTTCATACTTTATGTTTTTATCCTCTCAAGTGAGTAAAGGGGAAATACAGTTGTTCTAATAAATTTGCTTCTGCAATAAAAAACAATTCCCTTCTTAACACCGTTTGACTGGACAGCAGTAGCAGGTAAACGTGAAGCTGCATGTTGTTCATCATATTCAAAGAATTGTTAGGCTACAGCTGTTATTAGCTGAAGTGCTGAGCTGTGTAAGTAAAACTGGCAGTTTAATCAGTAGGCATTGCCTGTATTTTTGAACTAGAATAAAAAAATTATGATTCTGCAGAAATGTGCCCTTCTGAGGGTGAAGGTTTCCACCTGAGCTCTCATAGTGGTGACTGGTGGAGCAAATCTACAGTGTATTCAGGTCTCCATGAAGTAGTGTTTCTTGTATTTAAGTGTGGCATATGAAAGGATACATGCAGTCATACAAGATAGCTGGATTTTCCTTCTGTTACGATGTGAACAATGTTCTTGTATCACAGGTCTGAAATCTGTATAAATACCTGTGTGAAGAAAGTAATGAATTATTAACATACACTTACATTGTAATATAAATTTTAAGTTTTCAGTTAACTTAGTTATCTTGTCAAGCTAAATCTAGGATAGTAATGCTTTTTAATTAATATGTCAAGTTTTTTACTCAGGTATTTGAGTGACATCCTCTGTTACACCTGAGACCTAGTAAATTATTAAATGTATTGAACATTGGAATCACAGTGACTTCAATTTGAAAATTTTGGTGTTACCATACAATGTCATTAGAGAAGATGAATTTAAAGAGGAAAAGGATGTTTTAACGGAATTGCATTTTGCGCTTCTTCAGAAATGTTACTAAATGACCATATTTCTAATGGAGAATTCTTTGCCCAAACTTCCTTCTGCAACACCTCTAGAATATATGGCAGCCATCTGTAATGAGGTTTAATATGGTTCACATATTTGCATAAAACCCCATTGATCTGACTGTTCATAGGAAATTTGAAATCTGGCTAAGCACATTTGCTTTTCCAATGAGTCATACTTTCATGCTTTTAAAAAACTTCCTAAATGTGCTACTGATGTTACTGAAGCTTTATTACATAGCAGATTTACCTCTGACATCCCTGATGCAGATGCAGCACAAAACCTGCCTTTAACTTTGCTCTCCTCTTAGATACACATCCAGCCATAACTTGGATAAGAATTCTCAAACATAAAAAAACCTTAGATCTGGTAAAGCTGTAATGAAGTAGACATTGGGTTCCCCAGCTACTGAATGCTGTTCTGAGCTTCTTTCATTTAATAATTTAACACAGTGGATTTAAGCTTGACCCCCTAATCCTGTCCTGTAACTAAACGACAGCTTCAGCTGTCAGTGGCTAGAGAAAGGAGCAGTTGACTTCATTCACTTGTTTAAGGAGGTGGGAACTGTACAGTGCAGTATGGCTGAGGGTGACATCATATTCCATGTGTAATGTCATGCCTGTATTTTGCAAGAACTGAATGAGATTGTTTCTAATGATAACACTGGGGTTTTATGTATGTGCCCTGGAGCAACTTGTAACATAGTTAATCCAGATTTGATTATACTATCTCTGTGATTCTGGTATTCTGAATGCTGGGAGGAAGATCTATAAAAATGGGTGAAGACAGGTTTTTTTGTGGCACGCTGCTATCTGCAACCTGGTGTCAGTGCAGTCGTTTTCACTTCAAATGATATTTCAAAGTATTTTTTTTATTTTAACAGCAGCAAACCTCACTGTTTATATCCTAAAGCATTATATGCAGAATGGCTGATTTTAGTTAGTCAAACAAACAAACAAAAAAAAGCCCCTGGAGTAATTTAGAGTAGGTTACAGTCCAACCTACCTGTGCTGGTACTGCCATGAACCAGAGAGTCACCTAAAGCCAGCCTGGCCCCCATAACACTTATCCAGAACAGGCTTCTTGCTTTGGCACTGGGAAATGCTTTATTTAACAACCTCTATCTTTCTCTTAACATGTATTTTAATTCACGGCATATTTTCATTTGACCTGTGTGTTGAACAATCCTTTGAGTCAAAAAATGTAGTATTAGATAGGTGTTATCCTGTATTTGAATATAGTATGACAGTGAAGTGCCAAATATTTTGGAAAGAATCCCTACTTAGCATCAAATCCATAAAATAATGATTCTGGGGTTTGTGGGTTGGCTTTTTTTTTCCCTTTTAATTAATGTCAAGACAATTTAAAAATCGGTTAAAATGAAAAAGTGCCAAGCAGAGGCATTTTGGGGGTGGGGGGAAACATAGTCCAAAAAGTATAGGATCCAGTTCAGTAGAGGCATAAGTGCAAACTTGAATTTGTACATCTGTTTCAACTGTGGTGCCAATTTTAATGGCTTCCCTCTCTTGAATGTACCAGTACGGGCCCTGAAAATGTTGACCATGCACTAAAAGTCTTCTTGGTACATTTGTTGGCTTGAATGGTTTTGTTACTCTCTTTTTTTCCCCAGAAAAAAAAGTTTTGTTGACCAGATGTAGTTGACGAATTTTGATTCTTGTTGTTATCAGAGAAATTATGTTTTGTGTTCTATTTATCTAAATATTCTGCTCGCCTTTGCTTTTTCTGTGCAGGTGATTTGATTCTCCTTTTAAGCTTTGTATTGTAGTTAGTGTATAGAAGAAAGTAAGCTGAATTTTGATACAGATTAGATCTGTACTTAGGGCATAAATTAATTTTGTCTACTAAAATGGGTCCTCAGTTCCAGTGATGACAAAAAGAGGAGAGGAGAAGATGGAATTCTTTACTTGCACTGTGCTTCACTATTTGTAGCGTGAAAAAAATTACTAAGATGTAGATGAGGGAGCTTGTCTCAATCTGCTGCTGTCTGAAATCCTGTAAATATGAGTCCTTTTGTCTTTCTTCACTTGAAAAGGAAACATTATGAAGGAAACTGGGATGCAGAAGAATGGCTGCTAACAGTATAACTTAGGAATTGTAGATGAGGAAGAATAGCTTTCTGGCTGAAAGAGGTGGATTTATTTTATTTCCAAATGCAGCCTCTTGTGCATTCTGTGCATTAGTTCTATTTTTGTCTTCTCTCTTTTTTTTTCTGTCTTTACTCTGATTGCTTTGTTTCTTCCTTCTTGGTAGTTTCTTCAAAATTGCTGAGAACTTTAAAAAGTTTTAGGTTTTTTTGCAAACACTATTCCTAGTCAATGAGGCTCATTATACTAATATAGAGAGATAATGTTGTAAACAGTTTTAGGTATTTGTTAATAATTTCCTACCTCTTGTTAAAGACGTCTCGTGATCTGTTCAGGTGAATCTGCCGTCAGCTTTTGTACCTTAATTTAGTGTGGATGAAGCAGGAAGAGGATGCTGTGAAACCTTTCCTTATTCAATATGTTGGAAGCTTCTGCATGCAGAAGTGTAGATTTCTGAAAACAATCATGTATTTGCTTTAATTGTGTCTTTTTAAAGTGTCCTTTTTTGTTACCTACTTGAGGATAGCCAAGAGGGCTTGGAGACTTCAGCAATGTCCATTTCCCCCATTTGCTTGGTTTGCCTTCACTTTGAGCCAGCTCATGAATAAATCTTTAATTGTGCTTTAATTTTTTGCAGATGATGTAATGCAGACTACTTACTGTGAAGTTGACTTGGACAAGGGAAGAAGAGATGCGTTTGTGTATGCTATCAAAAATCACTATTGGTACCAGATGTATATTGATGACTTGCCAATATGGGGTGAGTGATATTATGCATTAATAACTGGATTACACCTACTCACGTCCTGTGCTGGTGGGTTCCATGGAGTCATGTAATGACTCAGCTTCATTACAAGAATTTCACAAGAATATAAAACTTATATGCAAGTCAAATTCACAAGAATAGGAAACAAATAATAGAGGACATAGTCTTAAGCTGTGCCAGAGGAGTGTTAGGTTGAACATTAGGAAGAATTTCTTCACAGAAAGGGTGATTAGATATTGGAATGGGCTGCCCGGGGAGGTGGTGGAATCACCATCCCTGGAGGTGTTTAAGGAAAGACTGGATGTGGCACTCAATGGTCTAGTGGTCAGTGGTCTAGTTGGCAAGAAGGTGGTGTTAGGTCATAGGTTGGACTCGATGATCTCAGAGGTCTTTTCCAACCTAATCAATTCTGTGTGATTCTGTGTGAAATAAGGTGAAGGATTATTGCGTTGAAAGAACAGTAGGATGGCTTTACTAGTGAATTACAAAAACAGTGAAAAGCTGTTCTGGTTTTCAAGCCCTGATTTAATAACAGTAATTCTTAGGTTTAAATTTGTTCAAATGTTCAAGTGAGTGGTAATTAGGTAGGTTACATATAAGGTCCGTGTTACTGTGATCATGAATAACAAGTTTCATAAAATTATTTCAGAATTTAAAATTTATTTTGCTACTTTCCTTTATTACTAATGCAAAAGCTGTTTGGTTTACTTTTATGGTAATTCAGTGGCTGTTAACAGTGTTGCTTTGTAGTCTGTGTTTATATGGAGTTCTATTTTACTTGTTCTTTTAAATTTCTCCTCTCCTCTTAGTTCTCAAAATTTCTTTTGCTGAGTATTATTAATCTGGGCTAAGAAGTGCTTGTGTCTTGAATAAAAATGTGTGTATCTTTATTGCCATTGTCTCCTAAGGTCTCTGTGTTTTGTAGCTCTCTCATAACCTGTGATCATGTAACTAGTAGAGAGTGCTCTGCAGATTGCACTTTGCACTGATAGCAATCAACCAAACTCCCCAAGGCCTGATCTCCCTGTTGTAGATATAAACTGAAAGGAAATGAGAAACAGCCATAAAATGTTTTGGTAAGGTAAGGTCTTGGTTGCCTGTGTTCCATGAAAAAGTAAACCTGCCCAAACTAAACAAAATTCCACACCACCTACAAAAACACAGTTCAAGTCATGTGAGAAAAGTTGTTTGATAGCTGGTATGAATAATGCTATCCACCATTCATTTGTTTTGACAAAGGGTGCTTTTTTTTAGCTCCTATAATTTTAATTGGTTTTAGAAAATATCTGTCTGATGAACCTGGCACAAATATTAACACTTTATTAATTTATTAGATATCTGGTAGCCAGGAAGGTCTGGGTTTTTTTGGTTTTGTTTTAATGTGTCTGTTTTTAAGACATACTGCTATAATGCCTGAAGAGAAGTACTTAGGTATTGATTTTGTTCTTTTCAGTTGATTTGCTTATTGTGTGTAATGGCTCTGTAGCAGGGCTTGGAGCAGACCTGAATTCCTCGGTGTGGCCTTTACTCTACTACTTGTGCACTTGCTGGTAGGCTGTTTAAAAGCATGCATGACTGACAGTTGTTGCTACAGTATTTTTTATGGCTTTGGCCTTTCAGCAAAAGACCAGTGAAATATTTTTCTAGACTAGTGGCAGGTGTGTAGGCTTTGAATTGCCCAAGGATGATGGATGCTAAGCTGACTTCTTGGAATCCTATGTGGCTAACAAGTCTTGGAGGTTTTCTTTTTTAGGATTTTTTCTGGTCATGTTTAATTATCTAAAATGCCAAAGAACAAACATACATACTAAATCTATACACTGACAAATTTTATGCTCTCACCTAAAAACCTTTTTTCCTGTGATTTCAGTGTTTTTAATGTTTCCCAGTAGTATCCATTCTATGCACAAGAAGTCAGCTAACAAACGTGTAGGATATAGGTATCATCTTTCTAAGAAATTAAGAAGCTGATTTTGGTAGTTCAGAGCCAGGATCTCAAGCTGTGCTACATAATAGGTGACTGCAGCATCATAAGTACTGATAATATTATGTAAGGATATAATCTGACATCAGGTGTGAAAGCAAGAAGTGCTGACAGTTTTGGTCTGTGTCTCCTGAGGGTTAGGTAAAACTAGCTGGAGTGCAGATTGGTCAATATTAGCCTGACTTTTATTCAAAAAAATTAATCAGCTCTTGGTGGGGGGCTGAAAAAGCAGTGGATACACCTGAACCAATCAGAAGTGTTTGTCTGTTAGTCTGAATGAGTCTTTTGGACCTTTGTGTTCCCAGTACAGTGGAGACAACTGTGAATGTAGCTTATCTGCAATAATTTTGGTTTTCCTGGGTCTCTGTTCAACAACAGAAATGTTTCAGGCTCTGCGTGCTGCTTAGAACTTACAGCACTGAGACTTGCTGCTCACTGAACAGTTTTTATTTTAAGTACTTCTGTTATGCATATGGCATGAATGATACTGTACACGTGCCTCAGCCACCTTGCTGGTGCCTTTCAGTGTGTTGTCTGGTACCATGTAATGTGGTGGCAGGTAGAGAGACCAAAGAAAGCAAATATATTTTGCTTGATTGTCATTTTATAGCTGTAACTATTTCTAAATAGTTACTTAATGTCAGTAATTATAATGAAGAAAAACATTAGGACTGTTTAAGATACGTGAGTGTAAGAACTTAAGTAGTTATGATGGCATCTCTGAATACTGAGAAGAGGTTTTTTGGTTTTATGAAGATAGTGTCCAGAATTGGTTACCCTCAGCTTGCATTAAAAATTGCTTGTGCCGAATGACTTTTTTGTTACTATGTGAAGGCTATCATGTTGATCCACTTCATTTGGATTACCTATCTTGAGAACCTTACTAGCCAGCATGTATTGTATTTACTGTATCGCCCAATATTCTATTTTTTTCATTGTTGATTCGCATCTTGTAGCTGGATTAAACCAAAATTTTTTTCCCTAAATGTAGATGGATAGAGGTTTTTTTAGTGCTACCAAAAGAAAGCTATCTCTGAAGAGTTTAAAAGAAAAGGATTCAGATGGTGCTAAGGTTTGCTGAGAATTCTAGGCAACTTCTCTTTAATTCTGTTCTTAAAGCAGACCATTCACTTCTCTGGGCTCATCCAGATGTATTCATGGCGCTCCTCCTGTCTCCTGGCAAACTATTTAAGTTCATCCTTTATGTTCTTTATGGTTTTCCACCTTGTTAAGGCTCACTGTTATCAGACATATGCACAAACATTAATTCTTAAAATTCTCCTGAGAAGTCCTCAAAATAGCCTGTAAGGAGTACTCTATTTTCTGTAAAGACAAGGCATAAATTAAACTTTCTTAACTTCTGATAATTGAGGGTAATGACTTGAAACTGCTGTTTGAGGGCTCTGGAAAGTTTATACTGTTTTCTAACCTGAAAAAGGCAACCAGATCTTTTTAAGTGCCTTCAGAAAAAATTATTCCATTTTATATTTTTTCCTGAATTGCTGTCCCACAGTGGTGAGAGAGATTAGCCTTGATTGTTTCAGGACATTCCCTAAGTGTTAGGTCATTCCTTCAGTGAGTGATTGATCAGAATATCCTTTAAGTAGTTTAGAGGTCTGTATTGTCATGGTTCTGAATACTACCATGGGAACACATGGCATGCCAGGTGCCAGGCTATATGGTGGAGGCATGAACTGGCACATGTTTCATGTGGATCGCATATACAAGGCAATCCTGACAGATGAGCATGAGCAAAAAACTTGACAGAAAAATGCCACCTTGAAAATTAAAAAACACAGGTGATGCACTAAAGGCTTTCTTTCATGTACCTGGTGCTTTGTGATAGCCTGCTCCATATCCTTCACCTACTTGTTCTCCCATTCCCCCCACCCTTGTGTATCTTGAGTGCTGCTTTTATTGTGACTTTCTGTCTTGTATAACTTGTATGTGATCTTTGATCTTGACATCAAAGATGACAACCTTTAGCCTGGGAACTTGTTGACTGTTAGATTTTTTCCTCTTTTCACTCAGCATAGCACAGTCTCTGGAATTCTTCTGTAGTGGATGAGACATTTTGCACTAACTTACTGAAAATTAAGAACTTAATCATAGAATGATTTGGATGGTTTGATTTGGAAGGGCAGATAAAGATCATCTTGTTCCAACCCCCTGCCTGGGCAGGGACATCTTCCACTAGATGAGGTGCAGAGCTCCATCCAGCCTGGCCTTGAACACTTTCAGGGATGGAACAGCCACAACTTCTCTGGGCAACCTGTTCCAGTGCCTCGCCATTCTCACAGTAAAGAGTTTCTTCCTAATATAAAACCACATTTTTGACAAGTGTTGGAAACTTGTGTGCAAACGAGAGCAAAAAGCGTGTGTTGGGAAGTCAACTAATGAGGATTATAGAGTGAAAGTAAAATTTTTAAGAGAAAGAAAACTGAGTGAACAGATAGATGGAAGATGGGAAATTATAGAGGTTTTGGCTAAGTTCTGTTGGGGGAAATGAATCTGTATTTAGCTAGTTGTTTATCTGGTAAGAATTGCAAATAAAAGTAGAGGCACTGTTGTTGGGTCTTCTGCAGTATTTGCAGCTGCATGGTTTTTCTTTTAATGCCATTACAAAATGATTCTTGCAGAGATCTGTGGATTGAAAGTGGAGTGCAGGTATTAGCGTTGAAAAGAAGAGCATAAGGTCTTCTGTGTTCTCTTTATTAATGTTGCTTTTTTAACTGGCAAAACTTTTGTAATCCATATTTCTAAAAAATAAATGTAAAATATCTGAAAAGCGTACCTGTAATAGATGCTTACACTTGTTTCCTATGCAGGGATTGTTGGAGAAGCAGATGAAAATGGAGAAGATTATTACCTTTGGACTTACAAAAAACTTGAAATTGGTTTCAATGGAAATAGAATTGTAGATGTCAATCTGACCAGTGAAGGGAAGGTGAAATTGGTACCAAACACAAAAATCCAGATGTCATATTCAGTAAGTAATTTGGTGATGCACCTGTAATAAATTCTACATGGTGAAATAGCTCAGAACAGGTACTTGTGTACTGCAATATGTACTGATACTTTGGGCTATGTTAGAGGAAGATGCATCTTCACGCCTTCAATTATTTTGTTCCGTTGCTGAAAATCCATGATAGATTTATTAATAACAAATGTAAAACTATTATTTTTGAAGTGCTCCAAACAAACTGTAGCTTCTGTAATGTGCAGAAAAGTGGTTTAGTGGGAAAGGAAGATATCCTGAAAGGATGGAGACTAGATGTATAGGGGACCCTTGCGAAGGTGCCCATTGTCTTCATATTTGGACTTCTGATACTTGCATCATAGATTTGAACTGGATTCTGAGCTAGGATAAGAACCCACTGTAAGCCTTTATGCTTTGCAAGCTGCTAATATCAAAATTTATTTTGTTTTGCAATTCCAGTAGAAATTTCTTGTTTGTATAACATGTTTAATAAGGTTTTAATTTTCTGAAGCTCTCTGCTATGATATTGAGTTGCTGTGATAAAAGATAATGAATAAATAATGCTTGCTGGTTGAGACAACAAATTAATTTTTTCAGTTTTCCTCTTTACACAGTTGTTATTTCTTAAATCTGTGATGGTTCACTTTTCATGTTCACCACACTTGTATAGTGAAACCATTTCTTAATGCATTACTTTTCTACCATGTGTTAGCAGTGGACGTCAGCATAGGATTTTATTTCAGGGGATATTCTTGCCACAATTACATTTGTCTTGTGCTGAATAAGTTGTACAGTTTGAAGTGCAGATAACTGGGTTTCATATGTGCTTTTTAGAATTACATTTACACTGATCTCCCTATTTTTACTGCAAAATTGATAGTAGAAATTTCAGAATTTGCTATGTCAAATTCTACCAGCATTGTGAAGTCCATTTGCTCTAAATTTTAAGTTAGACAGCACTGAGTAGCAGCCAGTAATGAAAATAACAAGATATTTCCTTAAAATACTTTTTGGTGTACAAAGCTCAGGACTTCTCTGATTCTGTTGGCACCACTGGGCAGTTGCTGGGCTGGCCTGTGTGTGGTGTTTCATTCACAGAGTGTTTTTGGTGGATTTGTTCTAAGCTGTGCTTCATAGTGGCAGATACTCTGATGAGAAATGTATCTGCTTAAAACAATTTTGAAAGCTATGAATGTTTTGAGCTACTAATCTTGAACAAGGTTGTAATTTGAACTGAGGAACATTAATATCAAACCTCAAAGTAAGTACTGCTGGAGTCTTGGGGTTTTTTTATATGTCTCAGGACTGCGGTGAGTGATTAGGGTGTTCAATCTACATTTATATGCTTTCTTCTACACTCAATAAGAGAGCAGCTTTTGGAAAGGATAGTTCCTTCTCATGTGTTTTAAAATAGGTATGTACAAGGGGGCTGAATTTGTTTCAATATCACTAAAAATCCTGATAATTGTAATTTTTGGGCATGCTTTTGAAAGAGATTTTCAGGTAGGCTTGTATTTAGTTTCTAAGATTGTTTTAATTTTAATTTTTAAATGCAATCTTGTAAAAATTCTGAAAAATACTTTGTGCTACTGTATTAGTACCATATAGTTCATTAATGCAATTACATTTTCCAAATCCAACTGCAGAACTAACAGCAGTAATATGCTGTTATTCTGTGATGGTGTGTTCATAAATACATACTTTTCCAGCTGGTTTCAGAGTAATTAATTGGCAATTGAAGTGTCATTACTAGATTCGTAGTGATGATTGATAGATTCATTTTATAGATTCTCTAATAATGGAAAATGTTTGTTGTATTTGACAACTACAAGTTTGTATTTTTGGTTAGCCTCACAGAGACAGTGATAACTGAGGCAGTGCAAGACTGATTCTTCCTTGTTCTTAAACATAAGCACAGACACCATTAGATCCATGAGGCAAGGTGGCTGATGTTCATTCTATGTCTGACCTGTAGATGCCAATTTTCAAGAACATAATTCCATTGTTTTTTGCCAAAACCTATTCATATTGAAGAAAACTTCTAAAGTGGAGGACTTTTAATATGCGTTCTGGGTTTCTGCATGTGAGTATAGCTAAAAATACTGTAAGGAACTTTTCAAATATGAACTTTTCTCTCTTCAGGTGAAATGGAAGAAATCAGATGTGAAGTTTGAAGACCGATTTGACAAGTATCTTGACCCATCTTTCTTTCAGCACAGAGTACGTATTGTTCTGAGACAGCCTTACAAAATACTCCTTTAAAATGATTGCTTTAGTTTCGATGTCAAGCAATCTTTGGATTACGTCTTTGAACGTCTTTCCAGGGAGGTCTAGGACTGTTGTTTAAGTAGTAGTGTTGCTGCTAAAATAGGATGGCTCCGTTTTTTTAGAGTGCTTCAATGTTTTTTTAGAGTGCTTCAAATAAGCAGGCAAGCTTAAAGCTTGCAGAAAATACAAGGCAGTTCAAGAAAATACATTCAGGTGATCAGAAGCCATGAAACTTCAGGGACCAACTGTACAACTGTGTAAGCTGAATAAGTGCAGTTGGCCACAGGTACGCTTCTTTCTGAAGTAAATGCAAAGCAAAAAGCATTAGCCTAAACCAGTTGGCACTATCAGTTGTGTTTAAATCTGTGGTTGTAATTTCCTTAAGGGTAGTGTACTGAGCTGTGCTACTTTCTGAAGGTAGAGATTTTGCATTCTGTTTGTAGCTCAGTGAAAACCAGAAGGATATGCTTTTGAGAGGAAAAATAATGCTGCTGCACATTTTGATCCTGTACAAAGCAATAGTTCCTTTGGCTTTGCTACTCTAGGGAGGCAGCAGTACATTACATTGCCTTTTGTTTACCAAGGGAGTATGTACAGCCAGTTGTTCAAACTTTGCTGCTGCTCAACTAAATTGTGGTAACTTCATGTCACTTTCTAAAAATGTAGTGTTAGTTACAATAGGGTTTATTGTTACTTAGCTAGTGGTGACAAGCTGTCTGTATAGGCAACAATTTATCCTTCTTGGAACGATTTGAAACACATTTAAGTTCTAAACCTTATGGATGTGTTTTCTTTTCGTAGATTCACTGGTTTTCAATTTTCAATTCTTTTATGATGGTGATCTTTCTGGTTGGCCTAGTGTCTATGATATTAATGAGAACTTTGCGAAAAGATTATGCAAGATACAGCAAGGAGGAAGAAATGGATGATATGGTAAGATCTGCATTCACGCTTTAAAAGCTCTTTTTAAGGCTTACTGTTTTCTTGTCGTACATTCATTGTGATGGCAGCTCTGAATGGCTTTCTTCAGTTGGACAGAAACCTGCCTTTTGTGTGTCTTGAAAGTGTTACTGGTTTTCTTTATAACATGCTTCTAGGTTGCGACCCAAAAATCTCTCTGTAGTCACTGTGTTAATGTTCATATCCAGCCTCAGGATAAACTCGGACCATTCTGACTTTGTAGTAGAAGCCTGGTGTACTCCTAAGCACCTCAGAGGCTTTAGGGATAAGGAGGGATTCTGATAGATTTTATTGTGTCATACATTCAGGTAGTAATTTGTTGTTGTCTTCCATAAGCATCTGAAAAATAAACTTTTAGATTTGATACATTTGGAAGAGAAGACACACTTGCACTTGAAGTTGCTTTATTAAATCAGACCTTTTTTTATCTAGCTTGTGTGTTTGTCTTTAATTGTCATGACTAGACTTTAAATTTGTTGTTGTTGTTCCCAGGACAGAGATCTAGGTGATGAGTATGGGTGGAAGCAGGTCCATGGAGATGTGTTTAGACCATCCAGTCATCCTCTAATATTTTCATCGCTTATTGGTTCTGGCTGTCAAATTTTTGCTGTGTCTCTTATAGTCATTGTTGTTGCAATGATAGAAGATTTATACACAGAGTAAGTATAATTGTGTCATGTCTTCCATATATAAATGTTTAAGTGATTAAAATAATTACAAAAATTATTGTTCTAACTGGCCTGAAAAAAATGTTTGAGAGTCTTTAGTCATAATCTGTAGATCAGATGTACTATTAGG
The DNA here is from genome assembly GCA_026261815.1 of Monarcha castaneiventris obscurior. Taxonomy (NCBI): domain Eukaryota; kingdom Metazoa; phylum Chordata; class Aves; order Passeriformes; family Monarchidae; genus Monarcha; species Monarcha castaneiventris. Next base: position 19,801,495 of record JAMPIT010000886.1, read on the forward strand.
AAGTGCTCTTTTAATTTGTAATGAAACGTTGTCCTGCTGTTACCACGTTAGTTGGTCTCCTTTGATTTTCTCTTTTAGTGTTTGCTTTTTGAATGATTTATTATGAAACTAGTTTGTTGTTCTGCAGAACCACTAGTAGATAATATGGGAAATATATGTTTTAAGGTACATATTTCACTCGAGGTTTCATCCAGAGTAACAAGTTTTTACTGTATTTCTGACCCTATTTCCCCACCATGTCCTGTGAAAATCGAAGTAGGAGTGTGCTCTGTTGTGAATAGTTCTGTTTTCTGCTGGCAAGTCAGTATTAAGTCAGTCTTTTCCACAAGTCTGCTTGGGAATGAAGATATAATTCCTTAAGTTCTTTTGAACACATAGTGCTTAGCCTGTGTTGATGTAAAATCCCCAGCAACAGGTGGGCTGTGGTCCTGACTGGAAAGAATTAATTTAAAACAAAGAAGTAATACTCAAGTTTAAATTTAACACACTACTTGTAGTTCACCTGGTTTTTTCCTTTACCTCTTAATCTGATGGAGATTTTTGGGTTACTGGATGGACTTAATCTGTTTCTGTAGTGATTGTATTTCGGGTATGGGAGGGAATTATTGGCTTCTGTTTGGGGTTTTTTTTGGTTTTTTTACAAGTTACTTGTTTTGAGCAATGACTAAACTTTCACCTGTGAATATCACCTTAACTTGATTTTAACAAGTTGTAATACTTCTAATGTGCCACTAGAGAGAACTCTTGCTTTTGAATTTAGTGGCCTTTTAATGGTGTGTTTAAAAAGCCACTCTGTAGTACCAGAGTCTTGGCATATTTTCATTTTTCATAGGGTGTTATTCCCCTCCTTGTGCCTTATGGTTATATTTCTAGACAGGCATACATACACACTTTTAATAGTACAGCATGTCAGCCCTTCAAAGGACAAAATGAAACCATTTCAGAATGTATGTGCCTTGTAGGGAAGCTGTAAGTCAGTAATGACAGTTGTAAAATGTGCCAGAACAGTAGTTTTTGAAAAGATATGTGCACTTAGTCTTTTATTGCAATAGGCCTTTCTGTCACTTTCAAAGTGAATTTAATTCTGGGTGTGTGGTGGAACAATTGACCAAATCTGGTGCAGACAATTCTTCCATTTAGGAAAATAGCACCAAGTCTGATGTTTTTACTGGTAGCCTGGATTTATACAGTGGCAGTGCCATTTCAGACTGTGCCTGCTCTTGGGGGTTTTGCATGTGTTTCTAAATTGTCTTAAGTTACGAGAAGTTTTTAAAAAACAAATGTTAGCAAAACAGTCCTTCAGTGTGTGTGACCAGCAGGTATATTTGCTTTGGTCACTCAGTCATGGACGTTTAGGTGCTAAAGATTGCTTCCTTGAGTACAGCAGGCATCCAGGAATGGGTTCCTCAGAACCCAAAATGGCAGTAACTAGAATCTCTCAGAGCAACTAATGTGAAGAAAGTACAGTAAGTTGGCTGAAAACCTACTGCTATTTGCTTTCGAAGAATAGCAGAGGGATGTGGAGGAACAACTCTATTAATGAATAACATTTATATCTTCCTATTCTTAGACATGATTTTTTAAAATGGATTTGGAAATGCCTTCTTTGATTTAAAATTATTAGCTTTGCCTGTAAAATTTCAGAAAAATTATGCCAAAATTAGTAGCCCAACATTTAATGGGGTGACATTTAAAAATTACTAAGCTCTTCTGATTGCACTACTCGATGCTGATTTGTGACTTCATTGTAGTATTTATAGTTTCTAAATCTAATTTTCTGCCAGATGAACACTTTCGATCTTAGAAGTTAATTTCTGGGGGATGGCAGAAACATTATTCACAATCTTAGTGTATTTTTGTTAATACTGGCCTTTTGACATTTTATCTACAGTTGAATCTTACACTTAATGTATGTCATGTAAATAGTTATTTATGCACAAAGTACACACATCCAAATGTCAGAGTATATTTATCAGAGGTGAGATTCTGTACTCCAGTTAAAATAAATGCATGTTAGAAAAGAATGTAGTATGTCAAAATTCTCTTTCCCACATTGAATTAGACGTGGCCAAAAGCTTTGTATACAAGCAGTTCTCATTCTTATGCAGATTTTACAGTTTAAGCACTTCTAAATATTTGGATTACATAAAAATATTAAATAACTGCTTCTGCTTATAATACGGTATTTTTTTTGCTCTAATCATGTTCGGTTTTGTATTTCATTTACTAAAAACATCCCTTCTTGTAGGAGAGGATCAATGCTTAGTACAGCTATATTTGTTTATGCTGCAACATCGCCAGTGAATGGATACTTTGGAGGAAGCCTTTATGCTAGACAAGGAGGTAAATTGTTTTCATATTTCAGTATTTTCATTGCATTGTTAAATGGAGAAATTATTGTTTTCTGATTTGCACCAATGTAGAGTGTCCTCACGGAGTTAGATGGAATTCATTAAATTCTTAATAAATGGGAAATATTTTGAGTATATTTACCTTTCATATCATCTACCCAGTCAGTACTGGCTATGCTTTCTAAAAAGGTAACTGGAGTCTTAGGTTAATTTAAAAGAGCTGAAGATCTGTTAACAGTTGTGACTTCTGAATTGCTTGTTATACTCTTGTATATAATTTTTTGGCTCATGACATCCACAGAGCATAGTAGCCTTTCCCTTTGTGTAACGTGTTAAACAGCTCACGCCGTCTTCTCCAAGTGACTCCTACACGCTCCTTTTCTGTATGAACTAGGGGGGTTGTGTTAGGCTAACACAGAAAGGATGAGTATGGATTATTTACTGAACCATTCATTGCGGATGGGGAAAACTGTTTATATCATCTTTTAAAGAAGGATGTTCTACTTTCCAGTATATGCTCTACTTTGTACTTAACAAGTCAAAATGAGCATCAGTAGAGAGTAGAAGCCAAATAAAATTGATGGATTTGAACAGGCTATCTTCAAATGCTCCCTGCTGTGCCTCTGAGTTATGACCCGTTAGATTCTTGCAGTGCACTAGCTTCATCCATTCCCTGTGCTGCAATAAAAGTATAATCATTACCTATTATCTTCTAGAGTGCTTAGAAAAAATAATTCTGGTAAGTTCACAAAAGATAATTTGTACCTTTTTAGCATGATATACCTGTTAGTGTTGAATCTCAACTGCACTTTGAGTTTGGAGGTTAGAAGTTTATTTTCATGTGGCTGGTTTATAAACCTAGCAATTTGTACAAAACCAGCTCTAGTTAGAGAAGAGTTGCTGTGCCGAAATGTACCATGCTCTACAGTTGAGCCAGATTTGCCTTTTTTTTTTTTACAGATCAAACATCAAATCTTGAAATCAAATCTTGAAATGCTGATTATGTTGGCTCGTGGTGAAAATACATAGGATTATATTGAAAAAAATATATTATTTCTTTACTGTTTTTACTTACTGCCTATTAATATCATGACGTGTAAATATAGACAGTATTTAAGAGCATAAAAAGTACAGGAATACACATAGGAAAAATTTTTAAGGTATTGCCCAAAAGGGTTTCTTTGAGCTCTTCAGGGAGCTTTAAACTTAGTAATAACTACTAACAAGTGTTGCTGTTCCCTTGATGCTTGGAGTTTAGAAATCACTTTCTTTCTATGTTTCCTGCTGTTGAAGATGTCAAGAGTCCAGTTTTCCTGTATGTTAAATGCTGTGTGGCATTTTGCTTTATACCAGGGATGGCCAGTTCCTTAGTGCATCCTGATGTGTGTAATCAGCTTGGTTGGATCAAGCCAGCCTGGAGCAGGTGCTGCCTGGAAGCAGCTGTAGTGCTGAGTTGTCCTGGGCGCAGTGCTGAGTTCTTGGTGCTCTCAGGAGTGGGGGGAGGCTCTGCACAGGGCCAGCTCTGCTATCTCTGTCTCTTCTTATCTGCAGCTACATACACCCTTAGGTGTCACACCCTGGGTTCTTAGGCCAGCTTAGTCAGCAAATGCTGTTCATCAGCTGAAACGTTCTCAGGCTGTGTCCCTTTTCTTGTCTTTTCACCTGGCTTACTAAATTGATTCATGTGCTGCATCTTGTGAGTCAGATGAAACTTTGTTTGTCCTTGGCTCTTGTATTGGCGTAGTATGTTGTTACTTACTTCTTTTGCCTTTTTGTGGGAGAAGTAGTCAAGCATCTAAATTCTGGAGTGCTTGCTAGTAAATTCTTTTAAAAATGTGCTGTATCTTACCAGTCCCATTGGAATGTCCCCTGTTACAGGAAGGCGATGGATAAAGCAGATGTTCATTGGAGCCTTCCTTATTCCAGCAATGGTGTGTGGAACTGCCTTCTTCATCAACTTCATTGCCATCTATTACCATGCTTCAAGAGCTATACCCTTTGCAACCATGGTGAGTTGTTCTATTGGAGAATTTAAACTCCACTGTAGACACAGAAAAACTATAGTTTTTTAAATCTAAGTACAGCTGTGAATCATAGCTTTAGCTAGTCAGAAATGTATTGTGGGAGGAGGTTAAGGTCCTTCAAAGTATAATTCATTCTAATCACAATAGCAGCAGCTGCTGGATGCCAAAACCAGTCTTCTGGATGCCAAAACCAGTCTTCTCTGTGCTTAAAATGACACTTCTGCTTTGTATTCAAGCTTAGTGTTTTAACAACATGAAAAGTCAGCAACTTGAATTTCCTTCTGGATGGCCAGTGCAAACTGTTTATAATATAAAATGAAATACAGAGGGATTCCAAATGAAAGATACTTCCAAGTCATTGCAATCACGCAAAAAAATAAAAATATGATCAGGCAACAATATGAGATAAGACATTCTGTCTTTACAAGAATGACTCACCCTTTTCACTTTGTTTAGTGTTATTTACTATACAGTTACGGTCTTGTGTCTGTACATTTACCCTATCACTTGAAAAACTATACTTGTAGTACTTTTTCTTTTAGTCACGATGACGTTCTCTATCTGCTACGTCTTTTGTCAGGATTTTGTGTTGGCCCCTTTCAAGCAACTTCAATTAATCCTGTGAACAAAATGTAGGAAATAATCACTTGGGCAAAATTTCTGTTTGAGCTTGTGAGGGTTAGTGTTTTAAAGCAGAATTTTTTTTGAAATAAACACCATAAAATTGCTTTTTCTAAGTTGGTGCAGTAGCACCATTAACTTAAAAGAATATCTTAGTACAGGAAGTCTTGTTTTCTTTTCAATAATACCTGTAGCGAATCTTGGAATTTAACATTTTATATAGATTTCTTCTTTGCATATCAGTTTTTGTGATCTGTTAGGTTGTTCAAATAATTCAGAGATACTCAAGTAGCCTTGGATTTCTTCTTAGTTTAAATCTACCACAAAATGAAGCTTAGTATCAGAAGTTTCTGTCTTATATATTGTATTATTTTGGTTATAATTGAATTCAGTATGTGACTGAAAATACTTCTAAAGGACACATTGTTAATGAATTAATGTGGTAGAGATTATAAATGATAACAAGAAGAGAGACAATTCTCAGTTTCAGGCAAAGACTTCCAATAATTTTTCACTGATGGAGGAGTCATTCTATGTATGTTGCTGGTTCTAGTCACCTCCTTATTAACAGTATTTTCAAAGCATGCCTGAATACCAACTTTTTACATTTAATTCAATTTTATAAAACCACTAAATGTAACATAAAGCTAAACATGTTTATAAACTCTTCACTTACTTTTTCTGGTATTCTTCTTCAGGAAATTAGACTAAAATTCTATTTTTGAATGTGTTTCTATTAGTGGGTCAGTGTTCCAAAGCAATATTGTGTTGATATTTCCTATATTAGCATATTTCCTATGCTAGCAACCATATACAATACTGTCATAAAAGTTTACAGCATTGATCTTTGATATGTGCAAAGAGGCTCTGTTTTACTGCTAAGCAAGCAGTTACGGTATCACATTTCTCACTTGTATTCCCCTTTGTAGGCCAGGAATGCTGAGGGAAGGCGATTCCACCTGTGCTGTAGTTTGTCTTGTGAATTTGTTCAGCTGATTTGTATTTTAAGATCATGGGCAGGTGCATGCAAAAGCAAATGGCTATATAAATCTTCAGGGTTCACTTAATCATGATGTTAGGACTCTCTATACACAGTGGTTTTAATGTTGGCAAGGTTTTATGAAAGTGTTTGAATCATTGTGACTGTGGCAATAAAACTTAAGTGGAGTTAGCAGGCAAGCAGGTTATGAATCGGAAACTTCATCAGAATGAGCAACGCTCTAATGACTTCAAATCAACAAGCTGGTTTGTAGAAGGAAATGGAAATTGTTTGCAATTACCATGTTGTGCTTCAGATTGAAGTCCCCAGGATGCCCTCTGGCTTTATGGATGGGATCCCTTTGTGTCTTTCCACCTCTGTTTTCAATGTAAAGAAGCTTCCAGAATTGTCTAATGCAAACTTGTTGCTGCTTATTTCTTGGGGAAATAAAACCTCTGCCACCTAAATGTACTAGAACACAGAAATAACTTCCTTTACCCTGACATGTCTTGAAACCACCCTCCTTGATTTAAATTGCTGGCAAGTATTGCCCCCTCATCTTGACTACTGTAAATCTGGAAAAAGCAAAAACTGAGTTGCTGAAAAGAGTCCCTTAGCTAAAAGGTTGCTAAGAGACTATTCTTAAATATGTCATCCTGTACTTTGCCAGTTTTGCATTGCCACTTCCCAGTGAAGTTTCTAAGTAGTCTCTGGGACTTAATTCTTCCCTCCAGAGAGATTTTCCTATGGAATTTAGGTAAGGGGAGCTGATAGAATCAAATCCAGGGCATTCAAACTAACACCCAGTTGCTGCATCTTTCATTTACCTGGTATCTACTCTTCTATACTTTATCTTGAAATCCTCAAATTGATTGGGCTCTTCAGGACCTTCATGCATCTCACTGTTGTTGTAGTCTGTTTTGAACTTCAAAACTTCATTCGCCTTGTATAACTCATTCCTGGCATCTGGGATCCCCTTGAAGATGTGGCAGGGCCTGGGAAGATGCAAAGCTTGTTTCTGAAATCAGTCTTCACTCCTGGGACTCTGCCCTTAGCCCTTTTAGATATACTTGCAAGCTGTCTTACCTGTGGAATGACAAGCCTTCTGCAGTGAAATATGCCATGAGCATGAACAAAGGTTTAATCTCTTCCTTGGGATAGCTTTCAGCTGCCCTTCCCTTCGGAATGATATCAAGAATGTGGCAGATTTTATTCAAATATGAGAGCTTTTTAAAACTTAATGCATTAAAGCTTTTAACTCCTGGAGCATATGAAGGAGATACAAAATCTCAGCTTTTTTCACTCATCCCTTCACCTTCATAGAAATGCAGTGGGTACTGTTCAATTATTCATTCCTTTGGAGTCCAAATTTGAATTTGTAGTGTATTTTGTTGATTATGTCCTCTTACTGGTGAACATTGAGTTCTGAAGTTGTTATACATCTCTACTTACTTTCTGTTGATGTTTATCAGTCGTTTTTGGTGCATTTACCAATCATCTTTATATTTTTTTTGTGTTTGAAATATATGTAAAAAGTAGAGCATGCAAGCTTTAAGAAGAATTTTAAATAATGGTATTTAAAGTGACTTCTCCATAATATGTGTGAGCAGTGTGGTACTAGTTCTGTGCAGAAATACTGAGTAATGCAGAATTTCTATGGAGTACAGCATGATTGAATTTGAAGGGGTCATTTTTATTCTGGCATTTCATAAGTTGTGAGTGCTTACGTTGTTCTGTGAGTGATGCATAATTTAAAGATTTCCATTAAGGCTACTATGACTAATGTAATATTCTGACTGCAGAATCTATGCAGCTTCTATTAACTGTTTTAAGATTTATCGTTTCTGTTTTGTTTGAACAGTAGGTTCCTTTGTGGCTAACGTTTCCAGTGTGCATTTTTAATGATTTAATTAAATAAGTTTGAGCACACTGTATTTCTCTTGGGATTGAGACCCTAGTGTTTGCATCTTTTGTACCTTGTTTGGAAAAGAAAAAAGTGCTTCCTCCAACAGATAGCTTAATCCAAGCTGCAGCTTTCCCTGACAGCTTTGAGTTGATGAGAGTATTGACTGCTGCTGAAAAAAGAGGACCTAGTAGTGCCAAAGATTTTATGCCTTGAGCCAGATAAAGAAATACACCTGGCTAAAAATAGAAAAAATCCTGTTACATACATTCAGCAGGGTGCTTCCTCAAACTGTTTGAAAGTGACTGTGCAACCCTTGGTCAAACCCCTTAGTTTTGCTAAAAATAGACAGAGGTTAATTCTTCTGCCTACACTTTCAACAGTTCAATTTATTACCTAAAGCAACACTCTAGATTAACAACTTAGTTGTAATAAAACTGGTAACACTTTATTTTGAAGCCTTTTGTTCTGTGCTTTTTCTTGTAATGTTTGGATGATGTGCAGAAAACGGTTGCATTGTACAAATTTAGTAACCTCTATATGGGAGGGAGTCTCGTGACTGAGAGTGCATTTTGGTAGCTGACAGGGAAGATCAAGCTGCTGCTTTGACAGCTAATTTTTATTGCTTTTCTTCCCTGTGCATTAAGCAGTCATGGCACCATAGCCTGCCAGTAGCTGTTTAATATTAGATATGCTCATAAAAATTTTAATTATCACCTTTGAATGAAGTTTAATCTACAGTTGTCAGAAAATATGAAACACATGGCACTAGGAAATAAATTATATCCCTCTTGACAATGTTTCCTTTCAAATATGGAAAACTGAATTCTGCACATTCAGTCGAGGGCAGTAGAATATTCTTTCCCCATCAAAACAAAACAAAAAGGAGTTAGAAAGAATGCAGGCTTGGTGAGGTTGACAATCTCTTCTATGGCAACTAAAACCTGCAAACTAAATCAGCTGCTAGTATATAAATAAGATATTTTGTACAACAAAATTGCAACAGTCAAAGGAAGTATTTTTTAATGTACTGGATTGGTACAAAAACTCAACATAGTTTGTCTTGAGTAATATGGATCATAGAGAACCTGTGCTTGTTTCTTGATGAAAAAACAGCTTTGAAGATGTAATGTATTTGCCTCTTTTCATAATTTGTGTTTTATTAAGTAGTAGTTAAAACAGTTCTCTGAATTTCTCATGGCTGATGTTACAGCAATAACTCTTAAAATGCTCATAAAGACCTAGCTTTGTTATCTCTGTTTGTCACACAACTACTTTTATTGGGGTCTGGTTTCCTCACTGTGTTGTCAGTGACCTTTGCAGAAGGGTAGAGCAGAGTGTTGATCGTGTCTTCGTTTCTCCTTTACATTTGTGATGGTGAAGTGGAGGCCATTAAGTGCCTTACCTTAAGTGCCTAAGCTTTTCCTATTGTATTCTTACCCTTGGAAACCTTTTAGGCAGAAATCTTGTAACTTCATCTTTAAGACACTTGTTACCCCAGTACCCTGTGTTTGCTTCAGTTTGGATTTAGACTGTAGCTTTGGCTGTTGCCCAGCCTGCATCATTGCTGTCCTTGCCATCTGTGGCTATGGGCTCTATCTGTTTAGTTTGAAAGGAGGGGCACTATCTTCACCTCAGACCTGAAATTAAGAGGAACATGCCTGAAAAACACCAGCTATCCCCAGTCATCTCTTGCATCCAGAGAAGGCTTATTATTGCCAAGAGTGAAGACAGTTGTTTTACCAGTCATCAGTCTGAGCAGGTAGACTGCCTGTAAGTCAGACAATGAGTGAAAAGCAAGAAAGAAGATGCTGCTGAGTTCAACATGATGTGTACAACCAGTATCGCTTTTGTTGGTCATCTTACTAAGACCAGCAGGTTGCTGTCACCAGGAGGGTGGTCTTACCTCAGCAGAAAGAACAACATTCACATCTTCTTCATTTTGGACAATGTATCAGAGCCAGGTGGGAGTAGGAGGCATTCCTGAGCCTATGCTATGGTTCATCCTTGTTTGTTTGCTCAATTGGGTTTCCTTTGCACTGCAAAATTATCTCAAATAATTTTAGACTCCTGAAATGGCTCCAGGATAAAAGGAAAAAAAATGTACTTCCCTTTCAGGTGTCCTCAGAACACAGCATAGCATTAAGACAGGTGGCATTTCACTGTTTAATAAAATGCTGACTTTATCTAATCCTGCTGTGAGGTATCACTGAAGATGCTGAGTGTTCTGTTTGAAATCAGTTCATTTTTCAGCAGAATGGATAACAGAATGTAAGATATTACACCATTATCAGTTATGCTTTGATCTGATAATGAAACCAAAAGCACTCAGATTTTGTGATGGATGCCAATTATAGGTTTACTGGGGACAGCTTGACTGTATTTACTGAAGTCATCATTCAAGGAACCTTGGTCTGTCTCAGCTTGTTTTATGCAGATGAACATTTTAGATTTCAGAGCTACTGCTGAGTCAGTTTTCTGGATAACACAACAGCCAAGCCCTGCTGGATGAAGTTGGGCCTTCTCCTTGCCCACCGTTTTAAGCCATTCAGCTCTGCAGAGGGTGTCTCTAGAATGAATTGCTACTGACAGCCCTTTCTAATCCTGGAGTTTGCCAGCTAATCAGTAATTAGGCCTGGGTGTTCCTTGCTTGGTTCTGTGTCCAAGGTCATATTCTTTCTGTGTGGATTCTGTAAAATAGACATTTCAAGATGGACAAGTACAAGATGCTAAGTGTAGTTCCAGGTGAGCTTAGAACCCAAGGCTGTTCCTGGGCAGTTTCTTCATGCAGTAAAGCAGTGGATTCTCTTTCTACCACTGTCCCCACTCAGGGGAGATTTCCAAGATCGAGAAATTAAGCTACAATCATCTTAAAACCTGTACTATAAAAGACAGTTGTGGCTGTGTGAGCAGTACAGATGCCCTTTCACACTGCCTGGGTCTGAGCTTTCTGCCTCAGCCAGGTGTGGAACCTACCTGCCAGAGCAGCACTGCAGAGCACCATGCAGCACCCGACACATCCGGATGGCCTTGCTGCGGGAAGCAGTGCGCACTCTTCTTGAAAATGGAAATGGTTTCAATATGTTCAGCTCAGAAATTCTTTGGATCTTATCCAAGCCTTAATTCTTGAGCACATCTACCCACTGCACCTCAAACAAGCTGTGACTTTTTAGTGAGGATTTAATAAATGCAGCACTCAAGATGATGTTATTTGATGTTTCTGATACTTTTTGACATTTTTCTCTGAAAATTCTCATCTGCTCATTCATTTAGACTGAGCAGTTTTCAAGGGCAGAACCTGTATCCATTGAGCGCGTTGTTTGCTTCTCCTGAAATTTATTCTTAGGCAACCTCAGTGTCCTACTTAAAACATTATGCTTGCTTATCTGTGTTTTTTGGCTAATGGAAGAAGATAAATGGGAGATACTAAATTAATTGTGTAAAAACTGCTTTATTGTTATTATTTATACTGCAGGTGTAAGTACAACTTAGCATCTCCTTATTTACCAGCGAAGCTTCATATTTTAGTGGCTCATGAAGTAATTGTTTAATAACCTCTCCTCAAAGATATACAGAGCAGTCTGGAAAGTGCTTCTGCTTGTTGACCCACCAGTTTGGTGTACCCCTCCTGTGAAGCATGAAGGCTTGCTCCATCCAAACCCAGGCAATGTTTTCCCTTTGCATCTGACCTAAGCTAGCCAGTAATAGAAGAATAACCCACTGACTTTAGTCAAATACTGTCTTAAATTTGTGTGATTCACCTAATGCTGAGTTTGTATTGAGCTAATATCATTCTTTTCAGCTGCTTGATGTAGATTTCTTAGATACAACATACATGAGCAGCTTTTATTTATCCTTAGAGTAACTGCTTCTTAAGGAAGTCAATGTGTGCTCTTAGACCTGTTCCTCTCTCTGTTGTTTTGCATTAATCTGCTGCCATGGACTTTGCATTCTGCTGGAGTGAAGAGAAATGTAGCTCCTTTGCTCAGGAGGCACCAGGCTGTACACAGAGCCTCAGGCAACAAAGCCATTAAAAGGCAGTATTTTCATATGTTTGCATAGAAAAGGCCACAGGGTCAGTATTCAGAACTGTGGTGATTGCATTATGGGCAACTGCTCTGTCTTTAATTATCACTATCAAAAAGTTACCAAACTGTCTAATTCATTTTGTGCTAAAGAGTTACGAGTAGAGAATGTCTTGCTTAACACTTGAAATTTTCCTGTTTTGGAAGATAAATTGTGCTGCCTTTAAGGAGTAGAAAAAATGGAGCTGCGTAAGTATAGTGGCAAAAAAAGATTCATGGTAGATTTTTAGAGAGGCTGTTCCATTGGAAAGAGCTGGAACATTGGCTTGACCTTTCCAGCATTGTGCATAAACTTGATTTCTATGTGTAAGTAGGGTAATTGTGCTTCTAAATTGTGTATCTTTGCATACTAGTGGTCACTGATTTCTTTGTCAGTTCTTAATTTCCTGGTTGGTGCACAGAGGAAAAAATTGAACCCAAAATTGAATCAAAATTGGTAGCATTCTGACATGGTTTTGTGATTCTTACTGGGTTGATTGGCTGGTTGGTTGATTTGGGTTTTGGTTGGGTTGTTTGGTTTAGTTTGGGTTGGGTTTTTTGTTTGGTTGGTTTGGGGTTTTGTTTTGTTTTTGTTTTGGTTTGGTTTTTTGATTGGATTAAAAATTTTGCACCCAACAGTTGTAATTTTGTGTGCAGCTACCTAACTGCTAGATGTTAATTCCCAGAGCTAGCACTCTCTGCAAAACTGTAAAAGATGCTGACAACACTTTCTATTATGAAGTACCATTAAGATTTCCTTTTATTTCTTGTGCCAATGTATTGAGTATAATGATTAGATGGAAACAGTAAAGCAACCTGTAATGGTTCTGTTCTCTCAACTGATGCATGAAAATATATTTAATAATGTTTATTAGAAAAGTTTCTCAGGAAAAAAATGCTTCCATTTGATAAAATACATGTTGACTAATGCTTCATAAGTAGGAGTATGATTCTACAGCAATAACTACTAAGGACTAATACTGGTTGATTATCTTCTATTGTTGTCTTAGACCTGTTTTTTTTTTAATTACAACTCTAATTTTTTGCTTGCAGGTGGCAGTGTGCTGTATTTGTTTCTTTGTCATCCTTCCATTGAACCTCGTTGGGACGATTCTTGGCCGAAATCTGTCAGGACAGCCTAATTTTCCATGTCGTGTCAATGCAGTGCCTCGTCCTATACCAGAGAAGAAATGGTAATTACGAGCAGAAATGTTAACTAGAAATACTCACTTCAGTACATTTAAAATGGCTTTTCTGGTGTTCAGTTTTAATGGAATAACTCCTTTTAATTTGAGTTGTGCCTAGAAGAACTGCTTAACTGACATTTTGTTAATATGATTTTTCTTTTGAATTAAAACACCTTGGTTAATAGTTGTAGCAGATTTTACACTCCTGGATCACAGATTCACATTTTGCCTGAAATGCTCTTTAGTCCCTATGTAAAGGGGGTGGTGCCAACTCAGTTCTTGTATAGGTATATTGACACTAAAACCTCTCCTCTTCAGTTAATGCCTCTTACAGGTTTAGGATTGAGTGTGCCTTGGAGACAGAACTGTTTTGATTAATGGTCTCCATACACAAGCTGAGACATATTTGCAGGGTTATGGTGGGGAGAAGCTTGCAATGCTGTTCCCAATTCTGTACTTTTGTTGATGGCACAGAGCCTAAAATATTGCAGGTATATGGTTTGAATTGTGAAGAAGCCTTTATAATTTTTGAAGTGGACGTAAAGGGGTGCCTAGTCTCAAAAAGTATGCTTAGGTTTTTGGAAAATTACAAATGCAATCACTTTTTCCTATTAATTTAATTTTGAGGTGGAAGCAGCAAGCTACGGAAATTAAAATATCCTCAGAGGATTTTTTTAATAGATTTGTCTTGCTTTCCTTATTCAGAGGAATAGAACAGACAAAGTGAAAGGGGCACTGAAACATGTAAGCCTGTAATGTCCAAAAAGTGCAGCACACTTAGTCTCTTGTTGGTAGTGGTTTGTGCAGCTCAGATGTTAAAATTTAATTTGTATTGTAACCTGTATCTTGGGAATCCGATGGATTTTTCTGGATCAGCCTGACAGTTAAAGATACCTCTCTTGACGATGATGAAGCAACACACCATCAACTTAGGCAAGTCTCCCTATCAATAATACAAGAAGCTGCAAATTAAATCACTGGTTGCTAGCTGGATTCAGCATCATTGCAAGTACTACAGAGAGGTCACCTTTTAGTGACAGTGTCTTCTACAGGTAGCTGGGTATTCATTTTTAGCTAAATGTTCATGACTCAGTATAGCATTAAAAATGAACGCTGGTTCTTATTTATATAACCGTTATCCTGTGAAATTTTCCTTGCACTTTTTGCTGTATTTGTAGCCATCAACAGCTACAATGTGTTTTCACTGCCTTCCTTCAGGCTAGTGGATGTCATGGGGCTTGATTGCTTTGGCTCTTTTTGTCAAGAAAGATTCTTTCTGTGGCCTTAAGGCTGGTTAGATGACTAACCTTATGCCTGTAGGTGATAGGCACGAGCCTCATGTTTTGTTTCAGCTTTCCCCAAGAATAACTTCTTGTTTTATCCATACACGTGACATTTTTGAGGGAATCTTTTTAATCTACTGGTAAGAGACAGAAGTGTTCTTGTTAGCATGCCTTTTAAACAATGTTCTGTGCTATATTAATTATCTGGTCTTAATAGTTTATAAATGAAATATTTCAGTTGTCCCTAAAGTAATTCTACTATCTTTCAGGTTCATGGAGCCAGCTGTTATTGTTTGCCTAGGTGGAATCCTCCCTTTTGGATCAATTTTTATTGAAATGTGAGTATGTCAGCTGTTTCCCTGTTTGATTAAAAATTACAATTTAAGTTAAATTACAATATCATCTGCATATTTTGTTTACTCTCTTCAGGTATTTCATTTTTACTTCATTCTGGGCTTACAAGATCTACTATGTTTATGGCTTCATGATGCTGGTTCTGGTTATCCTCTGCATTGTGACAGTTTGTGTGACCATCGTTTGTACGTATTTCCTGCTAAACGCAGAGGATTACAGGTGGTAAGTGTTGCATTATTTTAATACTTAACCAGATTGTGAGACTTTTGTAGAAAAGTAGTGTTTCTTCAGTCTAGATGGGTCTTTTCCAAGTGCATTTTGCATCTTCTTGGGAAGCCTTTTGGCTAGTTGTGTGATGGACATGTGTGTTTGCTTTCAGGCAATGGACAAGCTTTCTTTCTGCGGCATCAACTGCGATTTATGTTTACATGTACTCCTTTTACTACTACTTTTTCAAGACAAAGTAAGTGATAGATTTCTTGCTTGAATATCAGATTACTGTATTGCCAAGTAAGTTTTATTGATAAAAAACCGGGGGAAATACCTAGCATAAATTTCTGTCTTTCTTTTTCAGGATGTATGGCTTGTTTCAAACATCATTTTACTTTGGTTATATGGCAGTATTTAGCACAGCTTTGGGAATAATGTGTGGTAAGTTCCAGATATTTTGACAGTTTTCTAACATTTTTTCAGACTCACATTTCTGACCTTACCTTATGGTTTTGGTGGTTGAGTGTGTATGTCTGCAAGATCTGCTCAAAAAATCTTTAAGAAGAATCCGAAGAGTTTTCTGCTTATACTTTGTTCCTACCTTATATAGGAGATTCCTATGGATTGTGTCTTCTGATAGGAAGATAATTTATGTACTGTGCAGAGAATTTCACCCTCAGTGCAAGTTGGAGACACTCAGTATTTGGCAAGAAATCCTGCAGAATAAATTCCAAATAAAGTTGAGACCATGCTAGCATTTTGCTTTGGAATTTTACTGTCGCCCAAGACAAGGAGCTAGGTGCACTCATAGAGGCATCAGTGATAGCACAGTGATGACAGTACCATCTGTATCTTGTGGCATGTATATATGAGGGTGAGCAGAACAGAGGACTGAAAACTTGAAGATAACATTTGAGAAATAAGTATTGCAATATTCACAGGTGAGAGTGCAGGGTGCTCCTGTGTGCAGCTGGATTTCGTTGCTTTTTAAATGCTATTTTGACAGATGCTTAGAGAAAAACATAGTTCATGTCAGGGAGGTCATCTGAGAAAGCCAAACACTTTTTCATGTGTTAACTCTATTATTTCCTTAATGACCTTCAGAAAGTGCTTCTTGATTCTTTTGCACTTTTCTATAATGTTGGGTTTTTTTGTGAGTGATCTTAATTTAATACTTCTTAGTAGTGAATGAATAGTCCTATAACTACTGGGAAGGTTTCTTAGAGTTATATTTGAGACACGAGATGTCTTACAGGAACTTAATTCTGTAAAGTTTACATTTCTTGATATCTCAAGAGGGTGGGTAATAGCACAATACTTTATAAAAAGAGGAGGGAATTCATCGCTTAACAGCTGAATACCTGTTCCCCTTTTCTATCATACAATTTAGTCTTGCTTCATCAGGTTCTTGGCACATTACAAGACTTCCCTGCTGTTTTGGTAGTCTTGCAGCCATTTTTTTTCTTTACTAGGCTTATACTTTTCAGCTCCAATGTTTTTTTTTCTAAAGTGCTCAAGCCAATATTGATTAAAATGTCTGTGATGCAGAAGCCAAGCTTGTCCACCAGCTTCTGTAATTCAAATGTGTTTTAAAACATGAAAAAGGAAGATTGTCAAATGCTTACTTCTCATGGTAGTACTCTATTTGATGGAACATTAGAGAAAATCCAAATTTTTCAAAAACAGAAAATACTTCAGCACACTAAACTTTATTTCCACAGCTCTATTGAGATTTCTTTTTGTCTTTCTAAGTGTGTTGGAAGAGAAGCTGTGAGGTTCCTTTTTACTGAGAAGTCCCATTTTCAGCATGTGGAGTGGCAAAAAAAATCCCCTGTCAAAAAGCATTTGTGTAGGGAACTTGCAGCTATTGAGGTCTAACAAAGACATTTGTGTTAAAGACTTGTGCAGTGTGTGTGCTCCTGAATGTAGGTCTGTGAAAAGTGTGTGGAGCTGTTCTTTGGAGGCTCACACCAGTGGGTATATTGGGTATCACAGTTGGATGTGCAATGAACTAGTTAGGGCCCAGAGCAGCCACAGGGCAACTCTGTAGGCATGGATCATCCAGCTCTGGGTTTAATGCCCTTGACAGTGCCTGGTGAGCTCAATCCCACATGTAGTGGGATGCTTCGATCCACAAAGTTTGCTGCTCTCTGAGAGCATCTCAGGTCTGGGACTGGACATTAGGGAGCCCATGAGAATTTCCAAACCTTTTGAGCTCCTCATGTTTCCCTCTTAGTGGCAGAAAAGGTTAAAACTCATTTTGAACTTAGTGGAAGGCTTAGGAGCTACATAACTTAGAAGGGCCTCTTGCAATACCACACTTCAGCATTCAGATAAGTACTGTAAGTATACTTAAAGAGCTTTTAAAAGAATGTGGCCTTTACAAAGTCACAACTGTAGTAATTGGTAATTGGTTTGAAGTAATAGATGGGAATTGATCTCTTTTTGCTTTGTGGTTGCTCTTCCTCAGTATTTGGATTTTTCTCTTTATTTAAAAGCTTGTTTTTCTGCTGAAATACATTTGTGGTCTGTTTCTGCTAAACCTATATAGGCCATAACCAGGTTATAAATATCATCTGGCAAGGTGTTTAATAAATAAATAAAATATTTCCTTTTACTATGTTTTTTTTATTCAAATGAGCCAGCTGTCTTGCATTTGAATCAGGAGGACATTCTTTAGTCCTCATTGCCCAGGGTTTCTGCCTCCCTGCCCCATGTTTTATTCAGTGCCTGTGAAGTAGCCTTGAGGCTTAACCCCTGCCTTGGGTATTGGCCATTAGTGGCCTTCATGGATAAGGCTCCTCTCTGATTCAGAATAGGTTATGATTTGTTTATGGGGATGAGAGCTTGTGGTCTCATGTGACTACTACTCTCTACTCCTCCCCCTCACCTCCATCTCATGCATTCTCTAGATCCCAAGTGAAACACAGTTAATGCTTTGTTCTCTCAAATCTCTGTGATACCTGGCATCACATCACTAGAGAAACTCCCAAAGAATGAGTTCTGGAATGTACCTCAGTTTAGCAACTGAAATGGGCATTGGATCTGCTGGCAGTGTTTGCTTTAACAGGAAAAACCTGGAGAGTCTTAAAGCAGGAATTCAGTGCCATTATTTTTGTTCATTTACTTCATGAGACAGAAGATGAATTTCTTGACAAGCTGCAGAAGAATCTGCATGTGCTTCTGTATGATGCCAAGCTCACATCACCTCTTCACAGCCTGAGCTTGGGTCTGTCCAAATGCTGCACTGGTCTCTCCTTGAACAGCCAGGCCTTCCTTCTGCTGCATCCTCAGCTCGCTTGCAAGCAGCAACCTGATCTTGTGTGTGCTGTACTTGTTTTAATTGGACTCTGCTTTGTCCAAGTTAATAATGCAAATCCCTGGTTTGCTGGCCAGTGCAATAGTTGCCATGATATTTATACAACTTGGAATGCTGTCCTGTACAGAAGCTGAATCCACAGGCTCTTTACCACTCCAAAAACATTGGAATGATTTATCTGGTTTGCCTTGTGCAGATTTCTGGATTAGGTATGAATATTGGGCTTTTGAGGGTCTAAAATCCAAAAGACTGTGACAGTTTAATGGCTGACTTCATAAATTATCTCCAGGATTTAAAGAACTCTTCAGAATCTGAATAATTCCGTAGTCAGCAATGTCAGCTGCAGGTCTGTACGGCCATAATATGTAAAGGCAAAAATATCACTTGATATTTTTACTGGAAAGTTTGGCATAAAACTTTTAGCATTGGTTAGACTTTTATATTTAACATGTCTTCTGCAGTTCTGGTGCCTCCTAGTTCACTGCAGTGCTTTGTTCTGGGCTTTTCCCCATTGATTCAAGGAAGGAAGAATGTCTTTTCTCTTAGGAGTCTGTTCTTTACCAAGCACCCACACATTTAAAGTTAGGAATTCTCTGTAGTGATTTTCAGACCCTGACTTCTCTATCCATCCTGTATTTTATGACTGTGTTGGCAGTCAGGCAGCAGTTGTCTCTAATTCTTGCTTGATTTTCAACTTCACTTCAAACATGATGACTAACCAAATTGACTTACGCTCATTTTGCTTGGAAGACATGAAGACATTCCCTGCTGATATGGTAAGACCTCAGTATTTACTGAGCCTGGCAAACCTGAGGTTCTGGGTTTGACCAGGTAGGTTGCTGAATCTCTTTCTGAGAAGAGGCCTTAGTCCAGTGCATTTCTTTAATTTTTCTAGATGTCCTTAATACTGCAGTATTTTGGGTTTAGCATAAACTGTTGCCCCTATCAAAAACTCAGTGACCTGTTCTTTCATTACTGCTGTGACAATGCATACTTTGCTCATGACTCTTACTAATTTGAAAACCACAGGTTGCCATTTCTTTAACTACTAACTGCTACTTGTTAATGTCTTTGTACAGACCTCCTTGGAGTGTAAGGCTCCTGGGATGGGGATCTATTATTATTTGTGCCTTGTGGGAGGGAAGAAACCATCTGCCAATAAAACACTCATCCAGAAGGCATGTAACTTATAATAAAAACCCGCCCTCCCATCCACCTTCCCTGCAGAGTGGGTGATTGTATGTTTTTTACCCTCTGCTCAGAAAAAATGGACTTGGTTATTGGCAGCAGTAGGGGGGCTGCTATATTTATCAAGGCCAAGTGAGCATGGCCTCTTGGTAAGATGGCTTAATGGATTTTGACTGCCAGACAGGGGAAGTTGCTGCCAGCCGTTCAGGGAGAGCATGGATAATTAGAGTTTGAGAACCAGTATTGCAGGTAGAGAAGTTTCTGTGTGCAGAGTGTGTGCTTTATGTGAGTTTCTCTATGTAAGTGTGTGTGCTTTATATCGCTGGCTTGTTTTGATGATCAGCTCTCTAACATATTCAATGTTTTTGGTTTATTTTGCAGGAGCTATTGGTTACATGGGAACAAGTGCCTTTGTTCGTAAAATCTACACTAATGTGAAAATTGACTAAGGAAATAAGAAAATTGAACTATGGATCAGCTCCTGTTTTCCTGGGGATGAACTTGCACAGCAAAAAGCGCGAGAAGAGATTTGGGTTTTAACACTGGGCACTATATGGGTCTCCATTTTGTGGATGGCTTAAAGTAACATCTATTTCATTGATCCTAGGTTCTTACTGACTGCTTTCTCCAACTGTTCACAGCAAATGCTTGGATTATATGCAGTAGGCATTACTACAGTACGTGGCTAATCTTTCCCCCCAAAAAAACCAACATCAAAAAACAAAAAACCTAGCTCATTAAAGATGAATAGACTAGCTCTCTTCAGTGAAGAGGACAAACGGTTTGTTTAAAGCATTTGTTCCATTCAATAAAAAGAGGGAAACTTGGCTGCTAAAACTACTTGATTAGTAGTCTTCCTGGTACTCAACATTTCTAAATTATGTAAAAATGCTGTTCCAGAAAGATTACTCTTCTGATTTTTACTGCCATTGCCAGGATAGGAGGTATGTTTTGTATTTTGAACTCCAGGTGCTTTTTGGTTTATTTGCAATATCAACTACCCTACACTCATTTGTTTAAAAAATAATTTAAAAATATATAAAACCCCCATATGCATGTAATATATCAGCTATTGTTCTAGTTGGACCAACTTCCCTTTATTTATCTTTAAAGTAATATCCAGCTACATTTTAAATCCATCCAAAGAAAATACAGTCTGAAGACGGGGTGTGTTCTCTGCAATGCAATTTACTGTACAGTTAGAAAGCAAAATGTTAAATGAAGAGGATTGTTTGTTTTTTAATAAACATTCTGAGGTCTAGATTAAAACAAAACCAACATTTTAACTGAATGTCTAAAGTGATTCTCCTTTTTTCCAAGTTAGTCTTGCATATTTTTTTGGGGGTCGGGTTGAATGAAGATTTTTCTTTAGACATCATACAAGGGGTAATAAGTGTATATAACATTAAATAATGTAACTTAGGTGTAGATCCCAAATGTATTTGGATGTACAGATTTACTACAGAGTACTTTTTCTGATGATTCGGTGTAAAAATGTGTGAATTCGGGTGGCTTTTTACATCTTGCCTGCCATTGCATGAAAAGTTGGGGTTTCTTCACAATGTGTGTATGTCATGCTTTTCTGTTCTATTTCTCAAGCTCTTACAGGAATTAAATTTGTAATTTAGAACATTTTAATTTTTGTTAATCCTATCTGAACACTTCTGTAACATCAAAAGCACAGTTGCTTTAGAGTGTTCAGAAAACTAAAATAAACTTTTCAGACAAAAATGTTTTGATTGTGAAAATAGATGAGTTTGCAGTTGAGAATGTTTGAAAAGGCAATACTGCTGAGCGCCAGTTTCTGTATACGATATTAGTGTGGTTTTCATCTATCAAAGCCCCCTGCTTTGAATTCAGAATTTGCTTACAACTGTATTGTACAATACAACTCCAAAGTGAATGACCAACCCAAAAAGATTCTTCTTGGCTGTGGAGAAGTGTTTTGTGATCCAGCCAGTGTACTGGGAAAAGTGGGGGTAAGCGTGGACTGAAATAAATGAGCAAATAAAGGTTAAGTCTTTCTAAGATGACTGTTAATTATGCACTGTATTTAGCTAGAAGTATCCTGAATGTGATTGTGACAGATTTGAGAGCCACTGGGCTTGATTTTTTCATGGGTTTTTTTTTTTAGACATCTGCCATGTAGGGATGTTTTCATCAGTGTGGCTGCCTGAAATAGAGCACCTGCCAATGGAGAAGGAAACTTCCTGAATTTAAAAAATGAGCCAAGTATTTGTATTGATTAGCACTGTACTGTCTCTATATAAAAAGTACTGATAATGCAGTAGCCACAATGAGAAACATCCATATTCTGGCAGGGCTGTGTTGGAGCTTGGGTGAACTGTACAGGTGGGTAATAGTGGGAAGCAGTGCATCCTGCTGCATATGGCTTCTGAGAAGTATTTGAGCTTTCAGCTCTGATGTCCCTGGCCAATTTTAATCAATATGTCAGAAAATAATTGTTTTGTTTCAAGTGAATCATTGGTGTCTGTAGGTGAACACTCTGCTGCTGAACAGAATAATTTTTTTTAAGTTTTGAAGTACATGCTGATTTTAATACGAGCTTATAAACTGGGTCAATAGTTTGTCTTTGTTCCAAAACATGGAGACTTAAAGCAAAGAATGGATTTTGTACTAGTACTTGCTAGTGCATACAGCTGTGGGAAGCCCTTTTTTCATCCATGTTCTTCTAAATCTGAAGTGAGAAGCCATTATCTCCACACAATAAATACATTAAGTACTCTGCCAAGATAAAAGTTTTTTTAAAGGGAATGTTTTGATAATGGGTCTGCTTCTCTATTTAGAGCACTTCTATGTGATTAGTCTATCAGAAACTTCACTAAACCGTTTGTGAATTTCATTTAATCGCTTTTTAATGCCACAGGATGGTGGGCTGCCTACTTGCTTTTTCTATCCTCTGGCATTACTGGCTTTTGCATATCCAGATAGGATTGTATATCTTCTAAAGTGACATTGAAAAGATACTTACTGCACAGGCATTGCTTTTGTTTCTGCAAGCAAGTTCCTCCAGAGAAGTACTTTGTTTAAATAATTGACATTTTTATACAGCCACCCTAGCACATAAGTTGGGAGTTTGCTTTGTTTTCCCCCTTTTGGTTTCTGAAGGAGTGCAAAATGTGACCAGTTTTCAACAACTTGTCTTTGTGGTTGCTGTTTGGGGCAAGGCTGTTTGCCCCCCTTCCCCCTCCTTGCCCTCCTCCCCAAAAATGTGGGTACAGCTTGAACCATCTTGCTTAATAGAAATTGGAAGCTCTCTGCTTAGATGATGTAGTCCTTCCTCTTTTATGGAAGAAATAAAGATCTTACAGACAACACTCCTCTTACCATGGTTGTTTCTTAAGAGTTTCTGGTTCTTGAATTCAGGCTTTTTGATAACTCTTCAGTTGGCTGCTCAGTGCTCCTCTTCCCACTTCTGGTACAGGGGCCAGGGATTTGGGTAAATAGTTGCACAAGCAATAGCCAGTCTTGACCAAATGTTTTAGCTAAATACAGTTGTAAATATTTTCAGTTGAGGCAGAGTGCACACAGAAAGTGCCTCTTGTAATTAATATATGAAAAGTGGTGAATGCTGGATTGGAGGGAATAGAGACTGCAAATAATCATTACATTATGCTTTTTTTGTTGTCTGAATGTTTTGAAGCCACAGTGTCTATTAATTCCACTCCAGAATTACATTCCAAAGTGTGTAAAGGGCACACAAACTGGTTTTTTTAGGATAGTCCTAGGTGTATTGCTTTAACAAGTTTCAGGTTAAAAAACAAACCCAAAACACTAACACTTTTTACACTTTGGGTACTAAAACAGTAAAATTGATAGCCTGTTCTTATCACTATCTTTACTGCAGAGCTAACACAAATGAGAAATTACATTTTGCTCTAGCTTCAACATCACCAGCATCTAGCCAAATTTGCCCAGTGAGGTATATATACACAGCTTCACTGAAGACAGCAAAATTCTGTAATTGTGAGTGCTTCAGGAATTTCTCCACTGGAATGTGTCCGGAAAGCATCAGCTCAGGAAAAGACAAAGTCTCCTCTCCAGTCTGTGGACAGGTAAACTGAATAGCTGGAGCTGGAGTTTAGGGCTGCCGTTACCTTGAATGAATTCTTGACTGTGCAGCTTGTGGTTCATTTCAAGTCTGTTGGAACTGTAGGTTGAAGAATTCCAGTTTTGGATCCCTTGCATCTTTTCCAGGGTAATGCACTATGGCAGAGCAGCCCTGGAATAGCTGTTAGCACTGCTGCCATCTAAAATGAGTATCTCACACCAGGTTTAGCCCTCAAGTCATGAAAGCCTCTGCTATCGTTGGACTTGTCTTGGAATAAAGCCACACCTGAAAGTGTTGGAGCAGTGTGTTTATGGCTTGTATTATTCAGGAGCATCGTATCTCATGGGAAAAAAAGTTTTGGTGCCATTTGTTTTCCAAAGCCTGTCAAGGGAACATTTTCATTCTGCTAAATGGCTTCAGCAAGAAAATTCTCATAACTTGCAGAGGAGACATCTGCATGTGTGTTCTACAAGTAGTGTGCTTCTATCCAGGAGTGCTTTTCAGTTCAGGAAAGGGACTCTTACAGTATTTACTTCATTCAGTGGTTCTGAAATTTTTCCTCCAATTTTGGGATTTTGGCTTGTGTGGGGAAGGAGACTAAAGATGGTGGAAGGACCCATTAATCTGGAAGGCTTTGTGTAGTTCAGGAAATTCAAGCAATCCTTGGAGAGAATCACTTTAAAGGGCAGAAATTAATGTGGGAAAAGGATAAGAAAATGGCTTTTTTATCTGGTGGACTAACCTATTTGAAAGGCAGACCTTGAAACAGATAAGCTGTTAACAATGTCATTGCCCCCAGCCCTGCACCAGTTACAGCATTTTTGTTTTCATCAGTGTATTTGCCACAGTGCAAGGCTTTTGCAAAAAACCAAGGACTCATCTGCCGTGAACAAGGGGGCAATACTGCCTGGTACCAGCATTTTTGGCTTATTGATATATTGATTTTCTCACCAGCTCTTAATACAATACAGAACAATTAGTCAAATGTCTCTGGAGGTTCTACCATGCTGAGGCTTGTTTTGTTATGAAAACCAAACCCATTTGAACTTCCATTGCGTTCTAGATACATCCCCTTCAGGACCATGGGCTTGGAGCATTCCAGAACATACCTACACAAGTTTATGGTTATCCTCCAGCTGTCATCAGGTGACTACAGCATTCCAGAAAACACATGCATTTGTAGAATTGGGCCTTTATGTACAATTAACAAAACACCTAATTTTGCAGAACTGTTATTTTAGTGTTCTCCTAATATTGTGAGGTGTGCTTACCCACATGATGCAGTGGTTACCTAGATAGATTCCAGTTCACCAAAGCCTAGACCTAAGTCCTATAAATGAAATGCTGGATCTGGGTGGGAAAGGCCAGTCTCCAGCAGTTCTGTGTAACAAGCTGCCCGACCTAGAAAAACATGCTACCGTTAGACACCGCACAGTGATTCTATTTTTTTCTGAACCCCATGGGTCACAAGCTTTTATTTGGTTTCTGAAATGTTTTGAGAGCTGTAGTAACTGCTTCTGAGAAGCTTCCAAACAGGGCTGAGAACATCATGTGAGACTGAATGCAGGGAAGCTTTTGTGGATGCTCATTCTCATTTTCCAAAGGTTTTTATCAAGAATTTCAGACTTAAAGCACTAAGCAAGGCGCAGTGGTTTTCTGTGCTAGTAGACATGTAATTCTCCTTTAGATTTCATTTTATGCTGTTTCTTCATTCTGAATCATTTGTCTTATCACTTTATTGGGCTGAGAAAAGTGGGTTATGTAATTAACTTAGTGTGAGGCTTTTCTTGCTCTGCTACACAGGAGTAACTGCAAGAATGGGGTGGAAATTTTCTCTTTATTTTCTTATAATATCTGGCCAGACATTAGCAGGTGAATAGTGAATATTACCTACTGTTCACTTAAAAAAGATGTAACAGTTTTACAGAGTCAGGCACCCATTTAGTTGCAAGAATTGGACACCTGTATAATAAAATGTTGAAGAAATACCATTAGGTTACTGAAGTTCTGCGTTTGGATTCTGAAGAATCATTTTTAGTATTTTTTGTGCTGAAAGCTGATTTTTGTTGAGAATATTTTTGTGATTATCTCACTACCAGAAAGGGATCAAACACCCGCCTTTGTCTGAAACTGAAATTACCATAATTTTTAATGATGTGTATAGTAAAATAAATAATGAAAAAGGAAATCCCTGTTCCTGGTTTTAGTGATCTAAAGAGTGACTTGTAAGATCAACCTATTTTAAAGTGTTGCTTACCTAAGAAGAGGAAATACCTGCATGTTCTCTGTATGTGGTTTGGATGAAGAGGTTACTATAGTTAAATCTCTGTACAGAAATCCTATGCAGAAGCTGTAATTGGGAAAATTCTCCAAGGCAATTTTTGATGGAGCAATGTCTCTGTTTTTCTGAGAGGTTCATTAGATTCTACGCACTTGTCAAACAGCCTTAATTCAGGTAGCTCTGTAAAGGCTGCCTGCCTGTGAAGAGGGAAATGCAACTATCCTGTCTTCATCCCAGAACAGAGGATTGGAGAAATGTTTATACTTTCCCAGATTTATTCCTCTGCATAAAGAGAAGAAAAAAACCCCAGAACTTTTCGTATAGCAAAAAGTACTTTGGAAAAACCAGTGGACTCAGCTCTTCAAATTTTGAACAGGCAGATGCTTTTCCAAAGATGTTCCCATGCCCTTCTTCTTAACCTTGCAGCAGAGATCACCAAAACCACCAGCTTTGCTCAATGCTTTCCAAGCACAACTGACTCCTATGTGAACCCTGAAAATGGATTTTAAGTGAAGTAATAAAACATCAGTTTGACATGCCTCAGTTTGGGAACCAGTGGTCAAGCCAAAATTCATGCTTCTAGATATGACAGATTTCTCTCCTTGCCTCCCACTGCTTGTCCCTGTACAACTCAAAATTACCCCAGAAGTATCTTGGTTTTTCTCACATAGCTCAAGGATTGCATTATTGATGGGAAATATGTTTGGTGGTTTTTTATGTGGGATATGCAGGGTGCTTTTATATGGGTATCCTGCCTGCTGCTACTTTGGTGAACAAAAAGGAATTTTCCAACCATGGCTTACCTCTAGTTTTTCTAAGTGTCACTGCCTGTTATGATAAGGCTGTTGTTAATTATACATTGAGTTGTTAATGCACAGGTGAATGTGCCTGTGACTGCAGTGAGCTCTGTACAGTGGATTTCAGAACCCCTGGAACACATTTAAGCACATATGTGTCAGCATCTTAAAAGATTCCTTTTAGGTAGCAACTCATTTAACCTTATGGGAGGTACTTCCTGGGTGGTAATGCAATAAACTTGATAAAAAATTACCCGCCCCCAATCTACTGCACAAGAAATTAAAATGGGTGATGGAAGGAAGAGAGAGCAGGGGTCGATATTTATTTTATCACCTGGATATTTTCCATGGCTGGCCAGGAAAGAAGGGATGTCCCAAGAGTGTTCAACTCTGAGTGATAAGGGAGTTGAGAGCAACAGACTGCTAGATAAAACCAGACAGAGAAAAAAAGGAGATGGGGAAATGAATTGGCTTTGTCAGGGTGGGAGCCTGCAATGGTACTAAGAGTAAATGAGCCTCTGCTAGAGAGGGATGAAGCTAAGGGAGGGTGATGGTTCTGCAGAGGGCCCCATGGTGCCTACAGGCAGTGATGCAGTTCATTGGGCTACACCCGCAGCAGGGGTTCTTTCCGACCATAAAAAAAAAGCAATGGAAGAAGTGAGGGGTACTGAAAATGCAGAGGGAAGAAGAAAGAGAATGCTCTGGGTTCAGAGTCATGCCCCATCTCTCCAGGACTCCATCTGCCCTTGTATTGGTGTGCTTGGTTTTTTGTAAACTTGGCGGCAGCTGTGGAATCAGCAGCAGGACAGGCTCCAAGGGAGTGGTGCCTCAGTCGCTTTGGTAGAAGATTTGGTGGACCCCAAGTGTTAGCAAGAGGGAAGAAGCAGGTCTTGTGGAAGACCTAAGAAACTTTGTGTGTGTTTTGGCCTCAGGACATATTGTGTACAGGGATATTCCATCAGCACTAAGTAGCTCACATAACTTTGCTCATGGATGCTATTCAGAAAGAGCTGTGTGCATTCTTGCTCAGCGAGGCTTGAAAGGGCAGTGGGTTTTGTCTGCATGTGTTGGACAGGAGAGGGTTCTGCAAAGGCAAAGACTGCCTTTGACAGCAATGGATATGGATTGTTTTCTTTCCAGATAATTAACTGTTGGTGTCACGAGTTGTACTGCTGATGTGAGACTTCACTGACTGTTTTACCAGCTAAGATGAAAATTCACAGGGCTTTCTGTGTTCCTTAATTGCACTGATGTGGCCCTGCCAATCGAGATTACATGAGCTGATCTCCTAAACCCTAGGTAGCAGTCATTGCTCTGGGTACACTGCTTTGGCTGCCAGTTGCAAAGTGCCATGGTTGTTACTGAGAACTGTTTCTAGGAGGTTTGAGCAGTTCTCATGGTAGAGACTTCCATAGTTCCCAGCAGTAGGGCAACGTTATTTTGTGTGTGTGGATAATAGTGATAGACTCCTCTGAACTCCCTCACAGACTCACTCTAATTGCACAATTAAGGATCCACATTTTAATTTACTCTCTTCCTCCTACAAAGGTGTAGGATGTTCTCTTCTGTGTCCATCCATGTCTATAATAGAGGTTCTGTGTGAGAAGAGGTCAGGCTCCCCACTGTAAACTGTCATGCTGGAAGATGTTAACAAGAAGTTTCCATGTGGTCAAAAGACTGTTCCGAGAGGGTGACAGCCCATATTTCCACAGGGATGACAAGGATTCATGATGCTGGTCAGGGAAGCTGTTGACCACCCTTACAAAGGTTCAAGCTTTTATTTTCCAGCTTCCCACACCCTCAGGGGGTGGGAATAATATTGCCAGGACTTTCTTGGCAGAGAAAAAAGAGCAGCTAGTGCTCATCCCATAAAAGCTGGGATTTCTAAAACACGGAGAGATGATCAGCTTTTCATTGTAAAATAACCATTAAACCACTCTTTGTTTGACAAAGAAAGTACCAGCCTAAAACAGAAAAAGTAAAAGTAGTTAGTGTGTAAATGAGCAGTACAAAACTCAGGAGATGGATATCGTTACCTTACTAAGTTTAGTCTGATGGCTGTTTGTCTACACTCCTCTTCAAAAATCGACAGTGATGGAAACTCCCTGGTTCTTCATGGCAATCTGCTCTAGGACTTCCCTGTTTTACTGCTCGAAAGCTTGCCTGAAAGCTAAATCTTCCTTGGTTCATTGAACACCAGCTGCAAGAAACTCCAGTGTGTTTGATTACCAGAGCTTTCACCATCGTCTTCATGTCAGAGTTTGATGCAGCCTTTTTGGCTTCTGTGAAGGTTTGAAGAGGATTTTAAATACTAAATGAGAAGCAGGGGCAACAGTCAGAAGCAGTTTGCAGTAGACTGCATTGCTGCTGAGGAGATGCCTGAATCATGTTGTGCCCTTTTATGCTGAGTTATCATTCATTGCTGTAGGCTGGAAGAGAAGGGACAAATTTATGGATGGCAAACGATTATCTGTCTGAGGGAAGGGAGGGCTTGCAGCCCATGCTGTATTGGGAAATGCTGCTTGAAGATCCTGCTGTGGGAGCTTGGAAGTACACAGTTGAAGGAGCATTTTTGGCACAGGGAGATTGTGGTATGCACGTTCATCCCAAGAACCTCACACTGAGCTTGTACCCTTGTCAGCTCTCCTCTGCTCACCAGGATGGCATCTGTACCCTCTCTGCCTAATGCTACATCTGCCGTGCATCATGAGCACAGGAGAGCAAACTGTAAATATTGCTCCAGCCTCAGACTCACACCTTGTCAGACCAGAGGCTGTGCTAGGCAGTGTTGCACTGCACAGGAAGCACCTGGCTGGCCTTTGTGAGATTCATCTTAGGACAATTCAGCACCCGGTGAGGTGGCCGGGCCTCGGCCATCTGCCCCTTCCCTGTCCCTATGCAAACAGCAGAGTTATTGTGCCTGTGTGAACTGGCTCCATCACAAGCCAGCAGCCCTAAAAGTATAATGCAAATTGTGCTACCCCATGCTCTGCTGTTAGACGTGTCCAAGATATTTACAGGCTCAGACAGCCACGATCCACTAGATCAGATACCAAGGTGTAGATTTTGATGCGACTGAGCATCTTGCATGTGATACATGTGCTTGATTTCCCAGGCCTTGCTGTATATGGATCATCCCAAACCCCAAGTTTCCAGTAAAACAGCCCAGCTGCCCCTGAAAACTACTGTGAAAAGCAGGTAAGAGGGATAAATGCACAACTCGACGTTTAGTCCCAGCTTTCTTAATGTCTCCCATTCTTTAGTTTGGAGTGATTATTTTTCCCATCGCTGTCCACCCGTGGTCTAACAACTCCACTCACGCACGGGTTTTAAGGCTGCGATGTGAAACGCCGTTTCTCCCAGCGGCGGATCAGGTAATTCTCCTTGGCCGCCCCTGAAGTCCCGGCTGAGGGAAAACAATACTGATAACAGCAGTAGTAACTAACGGCAATATGAGCGATTCCTACCGTTTCTACGTGTCTCGCTCCCGGGGCCGGGGCTGTCGCTGCCGAGCGCGGCGGCGGCGGCGCCCCGGCTCTGCCCGGCGGGGCGGGGCGGGGCGGGGCGGGGCCGAGGCGCGGGCGCGGCCGTGATTGGCTGGCGGCGCCCTGAGTGGCAGCGGCGGCTCCCCCCGCGGCCCCGGGCCGCCGCCGCCGCGCAGTGCCCGCACCCGGGGCAGCCGCGCCGCCCGCTCCGCCCGCTCCGCCCGCGCCGCCGCCATGGGCCGCGGGGCCGCCCCGCTCCGCCGCCTGCTGCTCTCCCTGCTCCTGCTGCCGCCCGCGGGCGCGCCCGCAGCCGCCTTGCCGCTGGGGGAACTGGAGACGGCGGAGGAGCTGATGGAGTACCGCGACCCTTGCAAAGCCGGTAGGGAAGCGGGCTGGCTGCAACTCCGGGAGAAGTTTGGAAGCGCGGCGGCTGCGGACAGGTGTCCGTGCGAAGCGCTCCTCGGTGCCCCGGGTCCGCCCGGCCGAGCCGTGCCCAGGCTCACCTGGCGGCGGCGGGAGCCCCCCGCCCGGCCGGGAGCCGCCTCGGCATCCCGCTGCCTTCCCAGAGCCGGCGGCACCCGGCGAGCCCCCGGGAGGGTTCGGGCTGTAGCCCGGGCGGGAGCTGTGCCCGGCGCTGCTTCTGTGAATCGCCCCGCACTCCCGCGCCGCTCCCGCACCTGTCCCGCTCCCTCCCGCGCCAGCGTTCCCCCTGCAAAGCCAGGGCAGTGCCCGGCCGCGCTTTGCCTTTTGGGGCTGGGGCTTCTCCCCCTCGCTCTCAAGCGTTTTGGCTTTTTCTGTGCATTTTGGCAGCTTTTTGGCAGCTTGTCCCGAGCCGTGTCCGGCCCGGAGTTGCGGTGCGTGCCGCACAGCGGCGGCGCTCCCCGGGGAGCGGGGAACCGGCGGGACCCGCCTGGCACACGGCCCGGCCTCCCGGGGCATCCAGGTACCCCGTGGCTGCCTCTGCGCCAGTTACCGCATCCTCTCCGGGAAGCCGCCCGCTGCTCCCTCCATCCCTTTCTCGGAGTTTTTTGTTCCCGTGTCAGACTGCACTCTGCCGGTTCTGAGCTCGTTGCTTTTTATGTGTTTGAGTTCTGAAAGAGCTGCTGTCATCGCTAATGTTGAATTCCCTTAATTTAAAGACAGTATGGACTCGGATTTTTTCTTTGGAAAACTAGGAGGTACTCTTGATGTGAGTGTAACTCGTTTTGGTTCCAGCTGTTGGAGAATGTTGTACTCTTGTGAATTGCTTCTCTGCTGAGAAGTTGGCAATTGATGCCTTGTTAGTCGTGTTGCATTTACAGATAACTTTGTGTGAAGTCCTGTTTTCTGAATACTGTAGGAGTCGAAAAAAGAAAGGAGTTTCTTTGTTGTGTGATGTTCTTGGTCTCTTGAGTTGGGGCTTTGCCCCCTGAATATGCTCCTAGCTGTTCCTCAGTGTTCCTTGGTGATAGCTTCTCTTGTTATCAGCTCTCTCCTGCCTGCTTTTGTGGTACTTGCAGCCGTATCTGCTCACATAGATGAGCTCTGTCAATGTAATGTCTTTCAGAGCTTCTCTGCCTGGTACAGCAAGTTTAGCTGGCCTTGTATGTGGTCTGAGTGTGGTGGATTTCCTTCCAAAATTCACCTCAGTCCTCTCTAGAGAGTGCTTTTTGCACAAAACATTCCCTTGATCAGCAAGTTGTCTGTCATTTGATATATGGTTTGGTGTGTGGGGAGGTTAATTCTTTTTAATTAATACGGGATCCAGCCCAAACATGCTTTACTGTATTTGTGTCTGCTTCTAAATGGTAATGAATTGATTCCTCTTTCCAGTGAAACTAATTGTTAGTGACACAGCTATGGTTTAGACTTGGAGAGCTACAGGTACAGTGCTTTGGCCTTCCCATCTGAAAATGTTTTATCCTTGCTTTCTCCTCAAAATCATACCCTCATCTCTACTGCCTCATTTGTCCTTTTGACTGCTGGGTGCTGCTGTCAGAGCAAGTACGTGGAGGATGAGGAATGCTCCTTTAAAGACCACACAGAGAACGTTTACTTAATTTGACTTCTCTGCTTCTAACATGGAACCTGTGGCAGGAAATGGGAAAAAATTATTTTCCCAGCCTGCTATTTGCCTGCCTTCACTGCAGGACCTTTTAGTTTTTTCTCCTGCAGTCCCCTCATTTCCCTTTCACTTCTGCACACACATAGAAAAGACCCTGGACTGGCAAGGACAGCCTGCCTTCATTTACATCAGCACCTCCTCTTGTGGTGGGCAGAAAAACTTTGTGTGTATTATTCCTGTTAATTCAATTCAGGCAGGATCAATCACAGAAATTATATTTATTTTCTGACTTCTCAGTGTTTTCCTTTTATACTTTAGCAGTGTCTTCTTTCCAATAGAAAGGGAGGCGTGAACAAGACCTGTGTAGGTCACACAGGTGGTTCATTTTCCTCCCAGGAGCAGGCTGGTGTTACTGGCAGTGCTGGCACACAGCTGTCTGTGGTGGGGGCTGCCAGGCAGCCCAGCCCAGCACTGCTCGGGCTTCTTGAGGCTCCAGTACTGCAGTTTGAGTCTCCCTTTCTCACCCAGTCTGTGCACGTGGAGGACAGTACAGTGCCTTCTGCTTTGCTGCAGCCTTCTGCCCTGGGGAGCAGGGGTGAGCACCATTACTGGCTTTCTCAAGTTCCAATCTTGTTTTCTGTAGAAGAGACTCTGTTTCTTTCAGTGTGTCCTGACTGGCTGTATTTCCAGGCTCTCTGATCCAACTTCTCTTTATGTGGCTGTGTCCACCTAAAGTGCAGAGCACTTAGGGAGCAGGACACTCCTTACATGCCATGTACCTCTCTCAGTGCACTGAATAGTTCAAATTTTTAAAGGTAGCCCCAAGACAAACCAGGCTTGTACCCCATGGACCTCTGTTAGACCCTGCCTTGCATTTGCAGCCTTATTCCTCTTCCTGTCCTAGACCATCAGCTCCTAGTGGAGCTAGGCAGGTGTTCTCTGCTGCAAACACCTTCTCAAAGGGTTAGCTGAGCTAAGATTAATAAGTGATCTATTTCTATTAGTGAAACAAGGTGCAGACCCCGTTAACAGGGCTGTCTCTCCAGGAGGGCCTGTCTGGGCTGTTGTCTAATGCCTGTATAGGAAGTCTGTCGCACTCTGATCTGATGAACTATAGCAGTGACAAGTCTTCTTAACTTCCTTAGGCCTGAGTTCCTCCACTCGTGGGACAGTGTTGGGATCTGTCAAGAAGCATGACTGGAGAGGGCAATGACTGCAGACCTGCTGTGAAATGCTCAGGTGTCTGGTATGTTTTGCAAGGGGAGGCAGGTGGTTTGTGGAAACAGAGCTGGCACTGTGAGACTTGTGGTGATGCTCCCATTGCTGCTGTAGGCACAAGCTCCCTTGCACAGTCGTGACTGCAGAATGTATGGAAGCTCTTAGCCCATTGTGAAGACAAGCTGCTGCTCCTCTTACACAATTTCCAAAACTGTTCAAACTACAGTGCTTTACTTATTTCTATTATCTAGTTTTAATTTTTTCTAATTTCCTGTGGGCTAATGGCTGTTGCCCAGCAGCTGTGATGGATTTAAATCTGGCAGGTTATGACATGAAAGCTTGGCAGCTCCTCACCCCTGCAGCCCTTGCCCTGAGGTTGAGTGCAGATTGTCGATGGTTGTTCTGCTAGACTGGGAGTGGAAAGCCTGGCACATGCTCCTCTCTGTTGCATTAGTGGAGGATGTAATAATTTCCTGCAGCAAGGCAGGAGGGACAGCACAGGGCAGTAACCTCCTAAAGCACTGCAACCACTGAGCTGCTGGTACCAGCACATGCCCTGTTACCAGGGCTCAGCTGATGGGCCATAACTCCATTGCTGCTCAAGCTCTTAACTCCACTCATCCAGGATTTTCTTTTCCTAATGTGGCTGCTTTCCTGCCTTTTTGTAAGGCAGAAAGAAACAGGGAGATTCCTGAATGGCTGATCAAGGGGCAGCTGAGGCAGGGCTGCACTGTCAGGTTGAGTTACCAGGGAAGGTAGCAGTGCTGGCTCTTTGGAGCAGATTTTGCTGAGTGTTGTAGCAGGTCACTGGAGCTTTTCAAAGGGATCAGTACAAAGGTTCCTGCCCAGATTTGCTCTGTAGTAGATGGAAAAATGTCATAAACCTGACATGTGCTTTGGATGAATCTGTTCAGAGGCTCCAGCTAAGGACACCCAGGCCAGTGTGCAGGTCTGAGGGAGGCTGTGTGGCAGGCAGGCAGCAGGAGGAGCTACGGATGCCTTCAAAACAAAACAAGCATGTCCTTCTGAGACTCCTCAGACAAATTGGAACCAAAGGAATTAAACAGACTGTAATTTGTTCTGGTAGTTATTTAGGTGCAGGTTTGTACAAACTTTAACTTGAGGTGAAGAGCAGAATCTCTGAGGTTCAAAGTGACCTCTGGGGATAATATCATCCAACTTATGTCAGCAAGGGGAGGTGCAAATAGGAGGGGGAGAGCTGGGCACTGAATAACTTGTCCTCTGGATGAGTACAGGCTTGATGATCCCTTCCTTCCAGCCCAAATGTGCCATGAAGCTCTTCTCCAGGTGAGGACAAAAAGCTGCAGTTTGGTCTCACCATCCTGACTCCTTGGTATTTTGGCTCCTATTGTGGTACTTCCTGCCTTTTGTGAGCTGGAGGTGCAGTGCAATAGCTCATCTTCCAGGGAAGGGTCCCTTGAGGGTGTTCTGGGTTGGAGTCCTGTTTCTCTCTGCTTTAGGCAGTTCATGCTGGTGTGACATGTCCTGACTGCAGGCTGGCCATGTCCAGACACGGGCCAACCTTCATGTCCTGACTGCCAGGCCAAATGCAGTGTTTCTCTGTGCAGGTGTTTGTATTAGGAGGCTGGCAGAGCTGCCTGCCCAGCCGTGTGCTCCTGAGGCACAGGACAAAGGGGACTTGGGCTCCTGCTGCCTCCGTGTGTCTCAAGAGTCCTTCAGGAGGGTTTGTGTTGCTGAGGAGAGCCAGACCAAGGAGGAGTTGCCTGTAGGTACAAATGAGCCTGGCAGTCAAGCTCAGCTTCTTTCCATGGGACTTTGATCCTGCTGTGGCTTTTGCTCTGGGCCATTGCTTGCAGTGCTCTGAGTGGGGAGGCTGCAGGACAGTGCAGGGCTCTGGCAGAGAGATAGCCCCTAGAAAGTGATTAGTCCCCATGGATTTTGTGGAGTTCTCAGGATATGAGCTCAAAAGGGGAAGAACTGAGGCAAGAGATGTGAAGGGGCATCAACTGAGCAGCAATCCCGTATCTCTTTATTCTTTATTCTTTATTCTTTATTCTTTATTCTTTATTCTTTATTCTTTATTCTTTATTCTTTATTCTTTATTCTTTATTCTTTATTCTTTATTCTTTATTTTTTTTTTTGTTATTAGAGAAGTAGTTTGGCAATGATAGCTCATCTTTTCCTGCAAGCCACCGCTCCTTGAAGTGTGGATGCTGCTTGTCCATCACAGGATACTGTGCATTGTGGTTCCTCCTCCACGTGCTGATTTGATCCACCAACTTCTAAATACCCCATGCATTTAGAATTCTCACACTGAGTGCTGTCCTGGGAGCTGTAAATTGTGCTTCATTGTTGTTCTATTCCTCACAGCTCTTCCTCTGTATAGGCACAGTGACTTTTGTTCTAGGGACAGCACATTTCATTCAGGCTGTGGCGCAAACATCTGAAGTCAGGTGCAGACATTCCTGTGGGCAGCTAAGGGATTTGCTATTAGGAACTGAAAGCCTCGAGGGGGTAATCAAATGAGAAAGGGGAGAGAGTATCTGTGAAATCTGGGTCATTTGAATGTTGCCTGGGGTTTGAGTGGGATGCAGATGCTGTTTCCCCTGTTGGAAGCATGGATCCATCATGTTAGCAGGGCAACTAGAAAGCTCTTTGCAGGCTGTGCTATGGATGCAGCCCGCTCACTTCTTGACAAGGGCTTTCCTGCAATCTTGCAAGTGGTCCTGTTTAGTTTGGCAATGGTGGGAGCACTGGCAGAGTGTGTGCCAACCTGCCCTTCGCTTGGGAATCACAGAATCCTGTGAAGAAACCTCATTTGCATCTTACAAATTCTCCATACAGCTTTGAAGCCTCTGGGCTTGTATGGAAAGTGGCAGTGCAGCTGTGGTGAAGGTATCAGCCCTCTGGTGTGGGGTCTGAGTTGTAGAAGAGAGTGGGAGCCATAGGCTGACCCGGGGCAGTCCCTGTGGTGGTGGCAGTGCTGGGAGCTGAGTCCTGGTCTCCTGACGTTAGAAGGTAATGGCCTTCCAGGAAAGGCCAAAGAAAGCTTCCTTTCTTTGCCACCAGTGCTAATAGGGATGCTTTGGGAGAAGAGTCTGGGACATGACCTAGTCTGTGGATTCCTCAATGCTGTGTTGATGGAAACTTTTATTGAGGAAGGAGAGAGCTTTAACTGGTAAGCATTCCCCTTGCACTTTTTCCCTGGTACATTGCAGGAAGGGTTAAACACTCAAGGAGGAAATTGACTCTTTTTGGGTGGTCTGGGAAAGAATGAGAGACCAGACTGTTCAGTCTTTAATTTACCTGCTTTGGGGTGGGGACAGCAGTTACAGAACGGAAAACAGGTGGGTGAATACTGCTGGAGTCATTCTTCAGTGATGCAGCTGTTTGCCATTGGGGAGGCATTTTGCACTGAGGTAGAGCTGCAACAGGAGCTTCCTCTTCAAAGGGAAGGTTTGAGGTGACTTTTATTATAATCCTAGCTGAGCACAAGCTAATGGCTCTGGCTTAAAGAAATAATAACCACCAACCCTTTTATTGCACCCCAGGTTCCTGAGTAGGGAAGTCAATGGCCTGGGGAATTGGAGAGTGAAACCTTACTATCACTGTGACTTGAGATCTGGGTCTGAAGTCCTTCTGGTGTTTACCTGTCTTCTTGGGATCTGACTAAATCCTGCTTGATCTTTGACACTTCTCGTGGTGTGTTGGATCTGCTTGGCCTGTAGGACTTGTAACCCTCTGTGCTATACCTACACCTTGGGATTTAGCAATGGACAGGACAGAAGATGGGCACATTTTGGACAGAGGACTTTTTTTTTCCCCTGCTTAAAAAAGCCTGGTAGGGTGGGGAAGAGGGGGTTGCAGTTGTCATGGATACTTCTCCAGAGCTTTTATTGAACTTTGTAGGGTGGGTGCAGTTCACAGGTGTCTGCCCTTGACCATAGCCTGCACAGGTGGGATCAAGGAATGCTGCTTGTTCTTCAGCTGTTCTGTAGCATAAGATTAGTAAGTCACAGAGTCCCAGACAAAGGCATTTAGAAGCTGTGCTGTAAGTCTTCCAGGATTTAAAAGTCCACAAAGCTGAGGATTTTGGTCAGAGGCACTTTCCATTTGGGTAATTACATTATACCTTTGCAGTTGTGCTTGGAGATTTTATTCTCTTCCTGCTCTAACCTATGTAGTGTGCCTGCCCTTGCTGGTGGTTAACACAAGAAGTTGCTGCATTTTCTGGTAACCCACCTCTTTCTTGCTGCTAAAACTGTGCCTGTGGGTGTCTCCCAGGTGAGTGGCCTCTGGCCCAGTCTGGGAAGAGCTGTGTGGCTGTAGATGCCCACTGCAACGTGCTTAGGCTCACACAGTAGTCCTTGGGGAAGTGACAGTGCCATGTGCCTGATACATTCTAGCCTGCTTCCCCTGATACTTTAATTTCCTTCTTTTTTCCCATGGCCTTTTCTGCAGAGACTTTTGTGCTCTCTGCCTCCTTCCCTTTGTGTTTCCTAGATTCATTTCAGGTGTTCCCCCATCTCCCTTTTGCTGAAG
Source organism: Monarcha castaneiventris obscurior (assembly GCA_026261815.1). Taxonomy (NCBI): domain Eukaryota; kingdom Metazoa; phylum Chordata; class Aves; order Passeriformes; family Monarchidae; genus Monarcha; species Monarcha castaneiventris. Next base: position 19,839,399 of record JAMPIT010000886.1, read on the forward strand.
CCCTCTCCAAACCCTGCCTGGAGAATTGCTCAGATCCTTCTCTGTTTCCTGCCTCAGGTGTCCTGCAATGCCTTCTCCCCCAGGCTGTGGGGTACCACATCTCCTCTCCCATCCTGGCTGTAACTCCCAGAGGTCAGTAGGTTCTTCTGTCCCTGCTCACCCGGGAGCAGCCCTGTTGTGAATCCACCTGCTGTGCTGCACTTGATCAGGCAGATGTGTGCCACAGGCTGTTTGCTGGGATAAGTGTGCTGCTCTGCCCAGCTTCCCTTCCCTTCGAGAAATAGGAGGGGACTGTAGGGCTGCCTTCTGGGACTCAGTGCAGAGCTGTCTGTGCTGAGGCGGTGAAGATGGGACTGGGGGGACCCTGACCTGACAGGGCAGTCTGTTTGCTGGTTTGGAGATGGGCAGGCTTGGCAGAAAGGAGGCAACACTGACACTGAATGACTCTGTTGTCCTGGATCACAAGTATTGCAGGTATTAAGCTGCAACAAAACCACTTTCAACTAGTGCTGAAATGTGATTTCAGTACTCAGAAGAGATAGATGACTAAGCAGAAACTGGCTGTTGTTTTGATTCAGCTACTAGGTCTTCTGGGTTTGTTTGGTTTTTGGGGTTTTTTTTATCCTTTGTTGCAGCTGGGCTTCCAGAAATGCTGATCTCCAAGCATACTTTGATGTTCAGACCCATTCCAGCACTTCCTGAACAGGAAGGTTCCCTGTCAATAGAAACTTCTTAAATGTGCGAGGAAGCCCTTGATTAAAGAACTCTCAATGACTGATTGCTCCTTCTTGGCCAGTTTGTGTCAGCCCAGCCTGCAATGGAGAGAAATCTGTAATTGCATGTTGAGAAGGAAGCCCACAGGAAATCCCAGCAACTGGTAAATCCTGGTTTCTCAAGCCTCTGGTTTGAGTGCTACAAATTGCTGGAGACCCACAGCTGCTGCTGGTCCATGAATCAGCTCAACTTTAGACCCGGATGGAAATTCACATCCTTTCATTTTGTGTTCATGTAAATGTACTCAAGGAAAAAGCATCTGTTTAATTTCTCCACCCACAAACCCCAATGCTGTTCACAGAGCAAACCATACCACAGTGTTATGAGAGAGAAGTTTAAGCCTGCTGAGTGCTTTATCTCTTCCTGTTGAGAGCTGCTGCTGAAGTACAATTGGGTCCCTCAGCCTCCTTATTAGAAGAGGCTGACTGATACAGTACTGGGTGCTGAGAATTACCTTTCTCCACTTTCCATGTCATAGTGGGTGTTGCCAGTCTCACGTTCCCCATCAGTGTGACTGAACTTAGCACTGTCTGCAAGCAGCACTGCCTAATCAGAAGCTCAGAACTGTGGCAAAATTGTCTGGTTTGTTTGGCATTTTGCATGCTGGGTTTCAGGTGGGACCTGCTGGGGGCTGTTCATTTCAAAGAGCAGACTTTGAAAGAGACGGATGTAATTACAAACTGTGCCCTTCTTCCCACTAGCAATGGCTGTACCTGACAGAAGGGCTTGTCCCAGCTCCAGGAACAGACATCTGCTGTGGAGGACTGTCCACACTGCTGTGTGTGTTGGCAGGATGTGTGTGATGAAGGTATTGGTTCAGTAAGGCATTGGTTTTGCTTTGAAATTCCTCAGATATAAAAATCCTCAAACTCACTAGACTTGCAAAGTTAAAACTCACAGAAATGCCAGAGTTAGGTCTGCTTTGAAGCTTGTGGTGTAGTTTCTTGGGCATGAAGGCAGATGATGTGACATGGAACTCTGACTTGAACAGCTATCCTCTGCAATGAATCTAACCTGAGACCGGATCAAATACGAGTAACAAAGGGCATTTCTGGCTGCATTATCCATCTCTCTGTTGCAGAAATTGGGTAGTGGGCAATATACAAGGCAGCTGCCACAGGAGAAGCTTGCACAGCTGCATGGCAAAGGTGTTTGAGCTGAACTGGATTCAAGAGGGCCCAGAATGAGAAACATCCATTGGTAAATGATTCTTGCAGGCAGTGGACGAACCCAGTATAGTGACCTACAAGTTCAGTGGCCTTAGGAAAAGGATGGAACTCTTGCACCTGCATCTCCCTCACTGAGTACCTTGGACCTAAGTAGATCTGTTCCTTGGGTCACTTATTGTCAGTAGCTCAAACTGGATGTGGGCAGGGTAGTGATAAAGCAGCAAGGGTCTGTGCCTCATTTGTGGGGTCTGCCAGCAGGGCTCCAAAATACCTCTGGCTTCGGATGTGTTTGATACTCCAGAGGTCTAGTTCAGCCTCCTGTGATCACCAGATCTTGTACCCTGCCATTGCCCACATGCTTCTTTGTTGTTTTGTTTGCCTGTGCCTTTCCAACAAATGTAAGGAACAGAACTTTATATGAATGTGAGTTTTGAGAAGTTTTGGCCACTGGGCCAAGAGCTGCCTATGTTATTTGCACAGTCTGATTTCTGGTGTAGTCTGTTTTCCATGCTTCTGTTGCAGTTACATCAGAGACTCATAGACCATTTTTTTTTTTTTGACCATGCTGGTACTGCTGACCCAAGCAGGCAGAGATGCTCTGGCTCTTGAGGCTGACCCTTTGAGGGGGCAGGGTGGCCTGTCAGGCTGGTTTTGCCCTGGAAGAGGAGCCTGCTTTTTGCTGTGCTGTTGATGTTGGAAGAGTGTTTTGCTCAGTGAGGCTCTGAGCTGCAGCTGAACCAAGCTGCTGATGTGTTGTGCAGTTGACCGCTGCCTGGATTTAATCTCTAACCTTTGATTGTTCTTGAAAGCATGTTCTAGGGATTTCATTCCCACCCACACTGCTCCTGTGACCCCTTCCATTTCCTGGGTGTCTAAGTACAGAACAGAAAAGATTCATTAACCTGGTAAGTAACCTCTTTTTATGAGGGAAGTGATTTTCCGTCATGCTCTGTTAGATCCTATTGATTTCTGTTTTTCCCCTTGTTGGCCTCTTTTGCCATATATTCTCCTCTTTGTCATGCTTCAGTAGGAAGGTGATACGTGATATGCTGGTTTGGGTTTTTTTGGCTGTTTCCTGGGCAAAGAGCTGGGATCTCCTAAGGCCATCGCTCAAGTGCCCACGTCTCTGCCTTTTCTTGGAAAGCTTTGTTGTCAAGGCAAACTGCTGGTTGGTAATAGGATGTTGACATGAGGAGTAAAACCTCCTGGCTGCCCTCTTTTGTTTTGGTGTTGAAAAGAGCATCTTTTGCTCTCTTTGCCCATTGTACAATCCCTCATCTCCTGGCAGAGGTGTGATGCATTTGCCATGGGGTTTGCAAGCATGCGTGAAATGGGGAGACCCTCAAACCATCACGTGTGCCTGCTCTTTCTGTCCTCCTGGGCTGTGGCAGTGGCTGGATCCCCGTGCTCTTGTGATGAAATGGAAGGAGCTGCCAGGTTTCAGCTTGTCCCAGAGGCTTGTTGTTAACAGAGGTAGATTGTGGCAAGTGTGGGGGGAAGAGGCATCTCCTTGGATCTGAGTGGGAGGGCATGGGGGTGTCCCCTGTTTCAGAAGGAATAGGACATTCAGTGCAAAATTCCACACAGGGAATGGGGAAATTGTTTGCTTCCCAGCCAGTTCCCCTCCTGCTGTGCACATTTGTGTATTTCTCCCTCTGGACAGCCATCTCTGTGCTATTGCAAAGATAAAATATTACAAATATTACAACACTAAATACATGCACTCTCAGCAAAATACCTCGGTTTTGAGAAAGCTGTTGTTGTTTTCTGATGTACTTGATTTTTAGACAGAGCCTTTCTGTGATTCAAGGCAGATATTTTAGTAGTTGGAGAAAATTTGCTTTCCAAAAGTACACTTTCATCTTTTGTGTTAATTTTTCAACTTCCATGGTTCTTGCTAAATTACTCTTCTTTATGTATAAATGTTCTGTGCTAGTCCTTGCTAGCATCAAAGGCTTAAAATCTAAGGGAGCATTGTTGTTTCTCTTAGAGTTTTGTGTTGTTACAGGAAGGTGTCTTCTTAAGCTGTGGTTGGTCTTTGCACTGCCTGTCCTAGTGCTGATCACAATGATCAGCTTTGCCCAAGCAGAGGAACAGAGCTCTCTGTGGCAAGGGTTGTCATCTAGATTGTCCTAAAGAAAGGTATGTGAAGAATAAGATCCGATTTATTTACTAATCTTAGGCTGTGCTTTCCCTAAAACAGGCAATTTAACCCCGAGGGGTCAGTGAGGGGATATGAATTCAGTTTGCAGACCAAGCAGACTGATCCGTAGTGGTGCAGAGTGGAGAGCTGTGCTCCCAGCTCTCAACAAAACAGGGCCTGACTCTTGGTGCCAGGCTGTTGGAAGCCTTGCTTTCATGGTTCACTACATTATGTGGGGAAAGAGGAAGTTTTTGTAGGGAAAGGGGGTGGATACTTTGGTGAGTTGAGTACACTAGAAATCTGCTGAAGACCTTACTGGATCACAGTCTTTGCTTTTAGTTGTAAGCATTTGTGAGGAAAAAACACAACAAACTAAAATGTCTTAAAATGCCTTTGATCGAGCATTTGAAGTTGTTTGCCTCTTACTGCTTTCAAGGCTTTGAACTTTGAGTCTGTGGTGGGTTTTTTTTTTTTTGGTTTTTTTAAAGTTTCTACATGTCCTTCATTAACCCCAAAGACTCCTAGCATACCTTGAAAGGGGCACTGTATTCTGTACATGTCAATGCAGGTTGGAGTAGAGAGTTTGGAAGGTCTCATAGCAAAGTGAAGGCTGGTAATGCTGCTGTCAGCAGAGAGTGGCACCATCAAAGGAACTACTGGATGTGGGCCTGGCTAGGGAGGCTTGGGACTCTTTAAAACACACTTTGGGATGGTGTTTTCTGTCTGGTGAGTGCAGGACTGGAGCTTGATGACCTCTTCCTGCAGGGCTGTTTTCAGAATGCAGAAGTGTCCTTTCAGCTGATGTGAAAGCTCGAAGGAATTTGTTCAGGGATGTGCAGGTCCTTCCTGTGCGAGGAGGGGACCTCTCCTCTGCTCTGCGGTGCTGCCGTGTGATGCCAGCAGCTTCCTCAAGGGCTGGTCTGAGGATGCCATTGTCTTCTGAGGAGGGAAACTCTGGAATGAGCCGTGTCCTGAATGGACTGGAAGTGAGGGATGGGGTTGTGCCTCTTCTCTCCTCCTTTTGCTGCTGTGGAGGCAGAGGGGGTGATGGATACACCAGAAGTTCTGTGCATCCTGGGGCTCTTGTTACTCATTGTCAAAAACTGCAGCAAACTCTGTTACGTTGTCACAAGCCAAAGTCCTGGCCTTGTCTCCATCCCCCTGCCTTGCCCTGAATTTTGCTAACATGCATGAATACAGAGTCCTGAAATTCAGGTTCATGGTTCCAAAGTTCATGGTCTTGAGAATAAACAAAAAACTATTGTGGTGGCTGAGAGCTGCATACCCCATTAACCCAGAATCATGAATATTTATCGTGCTGGATTACAAAAGAACATAGAGACTATATTGTATTTCCTATAACTTTATTTCCATGGCATCTTTTCTTGGTGGGTCACTTTAATGTAAGCTTTGCTTATTTAGTTGCACACTTTAAGCCGATTAACTTTTTACTAATAAAATGTGTGTTGCCTCCCTTTGTCCCAGCTACCGTTTGTTTGTACCTACACTCCTGTGACAAAGAGTCCCAGAGAACTGCTTTAAGCTCTGGATAAATCCCACTGCTGGAGGCTTTGGCCCAGCTGAATGTGTCTGAGCTGATTTCAGCCTTGCATTTTCCCTTTTCCTCTCTTGCTGCCTGAAAGTTGGACCCTCAAAGCAAGGATCCTTGAGCACCTTTCCACTCTTGAAACCATCTGTGGTGCTTTGGGGCTAGCGGAAATTATTCAGCCTGTTATTGCCCCCTGAGCTGGGCTAGAATAAAACTGTAAGCGTTGGGAGTTGGGGTTTTCTAACCATGTAGACTGGTCTGTGGCTCTGCATCTTCAGTAGTTTCCCAGCTGGTAACCACATTATTCTTTCCTGCTTACAGAATTTGCCCTGTCATTCAATGTCCAACATACTGCATGTTTTACTGTGACTTGTCTCTATGAGAAGGATCATCCCAGAGAGATGATAACATCCTGCCATTTTGTTAAAGACCCTCTATAAAAACTGTGCTTTTTCACCAAAGGCAATTCAGGCGAGAATTTTAAAGTTAGTTGGGAGCCAAAAGGCATGGATAAGCACTTGGAAAATACTTTCTAAAGGACTTTTCTAAATCTGTTCTTTTATATTTGGAGCTGTGCTAAAGCTAAAATGATCCCTTAGAAATGTACTGTTAATACTTAAGAATGACTGATCTGCCTCAAAACCAACTTAGTAACCTGTTTTCATTAGGGCAGCAGTAAGTGCCAAAGGAGATGTGGAAAAGCAGGGTAAAACAGAGTGGTACATCCAGAAAGTCTCCCTGACTGCAGTAGACTCCACGAGCCCCTGTCCAGAGATGGCTCATTGTCTTTAACGGTATTGGATAGCTTTGTCTTCCATCTGCTTTCTTTTTGAACCTGTGTAAGCTTTTAGCATCCATAGCCTGCTGGAACAAGGAGTGCCAGACCTTAACTGCAGCACCCCTGTGCTCTTCTCTTACTCACCTGTGAGTCAGAGCATCTGGTGTCTCAGAGGTTTAGTTAGTGTTGCCTACCTGTTTCCATTCTTGCTTCCTTTTACACCAAAGCTTCCCACGTGTTGGCTCTTGTCTCGGGGAGATTCAGAGGAATTCAGCTATTTTTAATAGTAGAAAATGCTCATCCTTTAAAGAAAAAGCCTTTCTTTAAGAACTCTGAGATCATGATGGCTGTGGAAAAGGAGGGGAAACATTGAGGGCAGTAGCAGGCAGCCATGCTCCACACCCTGTGGAAACTGCTTAGTGCTTCTCTGCAGCAGATCATGTGAGCTTGTAACTGGCTTTCAGCTGGTTTGGGATTCTGCTTAGGAGCTAGGGGTAACTCAGGAAGAGCAGTTTTAAAGAGCAATGGATGGGGCACTTCTTAGCTTGTGAAAGTTCTCACCCTGCCCTCATTCTGCTGGCACCTGTAAAGCATGAAGTGGCAGTGCAAGTCCTTTGGGTAGCTTGTACTCAGTATTCCCTGCTGATGGCAGAAGCAAGTGTATTTAGTGTAGTGCATTGGTTTCCCTCTTCAGGGGAGTAGTTTGGGCTTTATTTATTGTTTCAGATTTGTGAAGTTCCTTGGGTTTTCTTCCCCAAACTTTCCCAATGGCTGCTTGTCCTCTATATAGGACTATAGTGGAGCAGATGACATTTCACATGAGTCATGATAGATTTTCAGCCTCAGGTGTGTGGGTGTACAAGGGTGTATTAGGAACAAGCCCAGAGAAATACACTGATGTGTTCCTCCTCTCCCTTGCTCTCTGACCCTTTGTGCCACACTTGTAACCTTTCCTGTGCAGTCAGACCTGGTGAGGAAACAAAGCCAGGCTTAGCATGTGAAGCCATCACCAGCCATGGAAATAATGGTTCCCCATCCAGTGGTGCCCAGTTCCTGTGTGACAGTTTTGCTGAGTCCTGCAGTAGGGACACCTTTGGTGCTAAAGAACACTGTGAGCTGTATTTATGCTGAGGAATATGGTATGTTGGAAACTGAATTATGTTTTCTGAGCTACCTTAAATATTATTTTTCTCAGCATCCTCAGATTGCTAGACCCTGTAGTATCCCTTTTTACCAGTGGATTTGCCTGCTTTCAGCTCTTTGGTGTCTGATGGCGATGGAGCTCTGTCCTCTCTTGCACCTAGATATGTGAAGAGTGGATAAAGGTTTGCTCCCCACTGTGCTGCAGGTCTGTGCAAAATCAGGAGGGGAATCAGAAGAGCATAGCTTGAAATCCTCCGTGTTTGGCCATAGTGCTTTATGGTGGTTTTTAATCTTGTGCAAGGTGTGTACCATGCAGAGGAACACTGGCATTTGGTGGGTGTTGATGTGGCTGCAGAAGGATGACTGACAGGAGGGGGAGCAGATCTGCTGCTGCTGGGTTGTTACAATAGCTGGGAATGTTTTTTGATGGGGGCAGCCATTCTGGAAAGTGCCTGCATTTTGCTTTCCACTGATCCAGAGCTGGCTCTGAGAGGGTGAGCCAGAGGCAAATCTCCCTCCTCATCCTTTGTGCTAATGGTGGGAGGGAAAGGGCTTTGCTCCCTCAGGCTCTCCTGCTGAGCTAATCCCCTGTCCATGGGACCTTCTGGAGGAGCAGGAGGGACTGAAAACCAGCAGCCACTGGAGCAAACACCTGAGCACCACCTCTTTCTAACCCAGGACAAGTTTCATGCAGTAAACAAGCCACTTTCTATTTTGGTGTCTTCCTTTTTTTTCTCCAGCAGAGCTGGTGACCCTGCCTGCTGCTGATGCTCAGGGTTGCTTGTGATAAGGCCTGGCTTAAAGCTGTGGGAAAGGAACTAGATTCTGTTTTGCTGTTCTATGGGTTGGAGTTTTCCCTGACTAGTCTGCCTGTGGCTGGGAAGTGTTTTTAGAGCCTGAGCCAAAAAAGGGCTTCGTTGTCTCAGAGCAAGCATAACACAGAGACTGTACTGGCACTGCTAAACCCTGGCAGCTGCCTCAGAGCAGCTCTGGTCCCTCTTGCCTTTGCTCCCTGCTTTTGTCAAACTGCAATGTCCCGCTTCAAAGACAGGCACACTCCTGACACAAGACTTTGCACTCCAGAGGGCACAAACAGTTTGTCAGGGGAAGAACTTGTCTGTGTAATGATATTTTATTAAAGCTGAGAGATGTCAAAATTGAAGTTTGCTTTTATAGCTTCAACACTACCCTGCTTACGTGTTGTGATAATCACTAATTAAGTGATTGCATGACGCTGCTTCAGGAATAGATCCAGTGGTGGGGCAGAGGGGACTAATTTGGACAGAGATCCTTTCTCTTCTCTTGCAGAGCCAGGGAGGTAGATGCAGAGCAAGGATGAAAAAAGATCCTTGCTAGCTTTGTGCTTTACTGGGTGTTTGGCATAGGAGCATATGGATCACTTGCGGAAGTGCCAAGTACTTGCTGTCACCAAGTGGGGAGCAGAGCTTTGACACAGACTAGGCTAATGCACAGCGTGCAGCTGAGGTGTTTCAGAGGGGGATGGCCAGCAGAAACGCTTATGATTTATATTTATATAGTTTAATATTTATAATGTAATCTTACAAATGTTTGTGAAGGCCTGGGATGAGTATCTCTGATGGATCATTTGTATTCAGGACAAAGCTGGAAAGGGAGGGATGGGCATGCTGAGGTAGAAGTCCACCCACTGCCTAAGGGTCCAACAACTGCTCTCTGACCCAGCCATGTCCACTGATGCTGCAGTCATGGCTACTTTATTCTGATTTAAAGCTGGGCTGCTGCTGAGGAAGATGGTCTTTCCTCTCATCCTCCTTCTCCCAGTATCAGTGAACTGTGGGAACTGAGCACAAAGAGGGACTGATCTGGTTTTTACTCAGAACCAAGTGGTTTTTTACTTTCCAGTCTTCTGAATGCTTGTGGTAGCAAAGGAAAGGCCCCAGGAACTAGTGATTGGAAAGGAAGAAGGGAAGTAAAGAGATAAACCCAGCTGCCTCTATGTGTAAATGAACAATTCTGCAAGCTGCATGCCATGTACAGTTGATGGTATTTCTGTTGTGCATGTGCTTGTCTCGTCCTGCTTGCTTCTCTGGACAGTCATGGCTCTAGCTAACCTTCCCTGAGAGACCTTCCAGGTTCCATGAAGCTGTATGAGATTTCATGTATTGGCAATCAGATGTGACTGGAAAGCCCTAAGGGTGAGTTAGCAGTTAATGGAGGTGTGGGAGGTAGACAGTATTTGCAAATGCATGAAGCGTAAGCCTTGTTGAATGTCATCTTCTGCTGGATGCCTGAGAGAGCAGAGCTCAGACTGATGTCTCTGGCCTTCCCTGGGAGGTAAAGGACTGATGACACCTCCTTCAAATTGCTGAATACTCTATTTTTATGCTGGCTCTTCACATCTGCTGTGGTGTGATACAGTGCTAAATGCCGTGAAGGGCCTTTAAATGGCAAGCAGCTTCCACCCGAGATCCTCCTGATTCCAGAGCCTTGATTCTGGTCTGGACCTGCACTCTACTAGCAATTATATTTGGTATGAATTCCACCATCTTGCCTTTGGAGATGGCAGTGTGTTGATTTTAATTCTATTCCCAGTCTCCAGTATACTGATTTCTGTTCATGAGAAGACTTGAGTGTTCTGCAGTGATAACCCCAAAAGCAAGAACGACTGTGATGGAGAGCCTGGATATGTTCCTAGCATTTTCTGACGCCAGTCTTCCATTACTGTAGCCTCACATGTGCTCCAGGCTTCCTGCAGAGTTTAGGGCATGAAATAACTCCTGTAATTTGGGCCCATGGGAAGAGGCTGAACTGGAGAGGACCTTGCACTAATGGTGGAGGAAGCAGAGGTGGCTGCTGTTAGTATGCTGAATTGCACAGCATTTTCATTCATTCCAGCTGTGTAATGGGATTACACGAGGAGTGGCTTCTGCCTGCAGACATTTAGTGCCTATGGAAATCTGCAGCTGTCTGAGTCGGTTATGTGCAAATCCCACGTCTCCCCTTTATGCATAGGAATTTCTGAATGATGGAAACCATGTGAATCAATTGCATGAGTAATTTTTCATGTGCTTCACCCAATATCAGATTTGAGGGATATTTTCTGTTAACTGTGTCTGTGATCCCCTACAACTTCCCCAAAGAGGGAGGAGATGCTGCAAGGTGGCCACTAGATGTAGGAGTAGGATAGCTTTGGTGAGAGTGGATCCCCTTACCTTGGGCAGTGGGAGAGAGCCCCCTGTGCAAGGCAGTGTGGAGCTGGATGCTCTCATATTCCACTTGGTCCGACTGCCCTTTCTGCCTGGTGAAGTGGCAAGGAGTAGACACCCTCCATCCTCAAGAAAGGGAGGGAAACTCCAGCACCTTGAAGCTGGCCAGCTGTGGATGGTCTGTCGAATAGTGGAGCACTGAGGTGGAGATCTGGGACATCCAGCTCTATCCTGGGTTCTGTGACCATAAAATAATCACTTCTTCAGGACAGGCTGAGAAATATATCTTTGAATGGTTCTTGGAGGCACCTGTTTGGTGCCTCCTCCAGCAAGCTCTGTCTGAAGAGACGATGTGGATTTTACTGTGCAAGGCCAGTTCCAGTAGGCACAGGCTCTGCACTGCACTTCCCTGGGGTGCAAGTACAACCTGCCATTGTTGACAAGGAAAATAGTGGCATCTATGTACTTTCCCCTTTGAATTTTTAAATCCTTCTAATAGCCTCCCCTCCATTTCCAAATAGAGATGTTTATTGTATACTTCCCTGACTGGTTCTACCTCTTGGAGAGCAGTAACCCTGAGTGAAGGCCTTACTGACAGTCCTCCCATCTACACATCTAGAGACCATTAGTTTGGATGTGGTCTAGCTGTAATAATGGCAAGTGACCTCTTGGCAGGCTGGAATAGAGAAGAAAGCCACTGTGCATACATTAGAAGTGAAATGTTAGCTTCTAGTGTCACAGCAAAATGTGGAAACATGAAATTATAGCTTATATGGAGCCACGGAGCTTCATTTATGCTTTGAGCAACTCCAGCAGTTACAGCCTGGTGCCCAAGGGAAGTGTCTGGATAAGGACTGAGCAAAAAGCACGGCTGTCCTATGAGTAAGTAACTTTTTCTGGAGCAAGGAGCAGGAGGTGGTTACACTGATAGAGGGCGACAAAGCACTGGAACAGGTTGCCCAGAGAGGTGGCAGATGCCCCATCCTTGAAAGCACTCAAGGTCAGGTTGGATGGGGCTCTGAGCAACCAGATCTAGTTGAAAGTGTCCCTGTTCATTGCAGGTGGTTAGAACTAGACCTTTAAAGGTTCTTTGCAACCCAAACCCTTCTATGAGTCTATGACTTCCAGGTGTTGGGGTGTTCATCACAGGTCTTCTCCAAAGCCTGTCCACTGTGATCTGTAAAGTTCATTGCTACAGTGGCATGATCCCAGGAGGAGGCAGTGTTTGGACTGTCAGCAACATCTGACTGCAGAAGGGGCTGGGGAAGCCCAGGCAGACCTGGGAACAAAGGAGCTGTTGCTCCAAGATGAAACTTTTCCCTGTGGAAGCCAGACAATCTTCCCATTTATTTGCAAGTGGCATTTGGTCACAGCTCTTTGGCAACATATGGAAAGTGTTTAAATTAGCTGTATGAGCCATGCGTGAAACAGATGCATGTTCTTGAGCAGGCTTTTATCGTTGATGTTTGAGCGAGCGAAGGGTGCAGCTGGCTTGCTTGGGAAGTGAGAACATGTCCTCACCCAGATGTATAGTGCTCGAAGTGAAACAGAACTAGCATGTTAAAGAATGTATCAATAAAGACCAACTTCTCATGGGCACCTACTGCATAAATAACCTGAATGGAGGTAATGATACTTAACCTTTCACTGCTTTCTTGGCTGCTTACTGCTGGTGCAGGATCAGTTGTGTCAAAAGAAGACAAGGTGCATGATGTCCTTGCTGGAGTCTTTTGCTTGTGTGCTGGTCTATCAACAACCTAGTTTAAAACTCCGAGGTCTGATCAGAGCACAATTCTACACCTTTCTGAGCAATCTTAGTAAACAGAGCGTAATGAGAGCTTGTTGAAGAAAACAGAAAACTGTGGCCACTCTGACTTTTGGGTGTTGTAGCGGGTTGAATTTGGCTCCCCGTACGGGCCACCAATTCGTGCAGCAGTTTAAGGGTTAACTATGGGCATTAGCCCTCCCCGATGTCCTTGCAGCGAGATAAGCTAGTAGGAGGCAAAGCAAAGCAGGCACACAACTTGAAAGGAAAGGAAAAAAAAAAGTTTAATCAACACCCAGATGGTCAAGAACAGGACAAACTTGCAGAGCTTACCCCCCCGTTTTTCCCTTCCCCAAAATCAGGATCACAGTCCTAGGAAAGGGGGAAACAGGGGTCTCCCCTTTCTTACGTGGGTTTCCAAACTGCCACTTTTCGCAGATTTGCTTACAATTAAACATTCTCTGCTACAGTGTAACACATCTCTTTTCATGAGCCCTCACAGCCCTTGTGACTGCTAATACAACAGGCTTTTACATGGGTTTTTAAGGATGAAACATTTTCCCTTTCGGCTTGAACGTAAGGGTTTCCTCTGCCACCAGGTCTTGAAAGCCTTCCCCTGCTTTCATATATATCCTGGCATTCGGCACTCTTCCCCCTCTTTACAAGCCATTTGATGAAAATGCCCATTCCCCCCATTTAACATGAACCGAAGAGACGTAACAGTTTGTAATATTAATAGTTCATCCCACAGTAAGGCAGGGAAATGTTTAAGCTTCCCGCGCGAGTCACACACCCACAGCGCTGCCGCAGCAGCTTCGTCTCACGTGACTCCGCCTTTTCCTTCTCCCTGGCTCTGAAGCCGCCATGTCCAGGGTGTTTCCCTGCCTCTTTTGCCGCGCTGCACCGTGTGAAGAGAGGGAGGTCCTTTCCTGTTCGCCGCGAAGTTTACTGGCTGTTCGAAGACTCCATCTCGGACGACCTCGGCCCTTGGAGCCAGCAGCCACCCCACAGCTCAGGAGAACAGCTCCCCTCTTATAAATCTAAGTCCATGCTGCAGCACAAGAATCCCCAGGGGGCAGAAGGCAGGAGCCCTGTCCCCAGCCGCGCAGGCCGGGGGAAGGGGGGGCCACCCCTCCGTCTCTGCCGTCCCCGCACCGAGCCGGAACGGAAGGCCGGGGCCCCCCGAACTTTGCCCCCCTCCTCACCGGGAGGAGGAGGGGAGGAGGCAGGGGGCAGGGGCGCCCCATCCCCGGGCCCACAGGCTCCAGGAACGGGGCCCACCCCTCTCCATTTCACTCCCGACCCATGCACCCACCTGGGCCCGGAAAACTGCCGCTCCTCCCAACTCCCGCCCTCCGTGGGGCTTAAATATATAAAATTTCGAAAAGCGCATTGGCTTAGAGGGCTGTCTGTCAATTTTGACTAACCCACGACAGGTGTGAATCTTGAGAGCAATTTTGTATGGGGAGAAATTGCACCCAAAACTGATGCTTCTGTAACTGGAGCTACGACAGCCCCTGAAGTCTGAAGCCTTGTGGAGCTCTGTACCCTGGGAGGACTGTGTTGCTGCACAGTCCTAGATGCTCACTGTGGTGTGCATGGCTGTGGCAATAAAAATTCCCTTGAATATTGAGAGCTTTGACTTTATGTATGCCAACTGTGATGGGATAGACCAAGGTGGGAGTCACTGAGAAATCAGTGATTGTTGCTGTAGATGCTTGGATGACTGAGTTTAGCTGATGTGGAACAGTAACACCGAAATTCAAGAACAGAGCATTTATGGCAGTGGTACTCAGGAAAGGGTGAGGAAGCAATGAACATTTTGGGACATCAGAAAGAACCATCTGAAGGAAAGTGATGGCAGGATGCAGACCTCTCCTGTGAGGGCAGCACTGTGATTTTGTGTGCTGCACAGGGATGTCTGCACAGTGCAGTATTTATAGAGGGGCGTGCTGCTGCCAGATTTGTAGCACTTGCCATTGCAAAGCAGACTGGAAGAGTTCCTGCTGGAGCAGGCTGGCTCTGTCCTCTGCTGTGTCTACAGGTGCAAATCCAAAGAGGTATTTGAACAGGCTGCTGGGGAGCCTTATGAGCCACAGAAGGGGACACAAGAGATCCTATTTACTCCATATTTATGATGAGGCAGTCACCAGGTTTTTTCAGGTTTTTTGTAGGAGTTTAAAACAGACAGGGAGAGACCAGAGGGACATGTGGTATTTTAGGGGTTCTAGAACCAAGTGTGTCTCTGAGCTAAGAGTCCTTTCATCAGCCTGTGCTGTGGGCTGTGTTGTGCTGAGCTACCAGCACAGTACCCATCTGGGGCACCACTGTATCCTGTGGGATTGTCCCCTTCTGGGGAAGCCACCACTTTGAATTACATGATGCTGGAGAGCTGGTTTCAGTGACCAAGGTGAATTACTTGGTAAATGCCTGTTTCTGGGAAAGTTGGTGGTACAGGGAGTTTCCCTGAGACACATAGTGTGGTGTGAGTGCCCTTTCTGAGGCACTGGTGGGCTGAGCCCTTCCCTAGGCTTGTGCACACCAGCAGCCACCTGATGAGCATGAACAGCCCTTGTGTGGAGGGGTTCCCCTGGCTGTAGCACCAAAGGCTTCAAATGTAAAACCAATGCCTTTTCAAAATGAACAGGTGAACCAAACAGCTGCTTGTGATGACAGATACTGATCCTTTGACTGATGGATGAACCTGGGTGGAACATCTCTTGTGATGTGTTTTGACCTCTCATTTGTTTTTATTCATTTGCTTCTTTGGACTGTTTTTGCTAGTGGTGAGACTCACCTGGAAGCATCCTTGTCCCAGGTGTTACTCTAGCAATGTTTTGTATATTACAGGGGGTGGAGCACTTTGTTTTGCAAGGTTATTTTTAACCCCTAAATATTTGTGGTGAGGCCAGTCCAGGATGGTGACTTGATGGTGACTGGACAGCAAGGATGGGCTGTGTTCCCTGCCAGGGTGAGTGATTTCCATTCCTCCTGCTCAGGGTGCCACTGTAATTTTTCATTTCTCTCTCCAGGGAGTATATGTAAAGTTTGATTTTTACAGAGAAGAGTGAAGAAAGGAGATCAAGTCTGCTGGTCTCTTTTTGTTTTGTGGTTGGTTGTTGGTTTGAGGATTTTTTATTTGTTTTTTTGGAGGGGAAATAAACATTTTATTTTGCCCTTTATTAACACAACATAAGTGCTATGTTTGAGAATTCATCACAGCTCAGCATGTGCCCAGGACAGTGCTGACGCCAGCTTGGGACAGTTCTCTCCAAAACTGGAATTACCTAGTGCTTTGCTTTGTTAAGCTCACCTGTTTCCTCTGCTATCACCTCTTGCTTTTCATTGACGCTGTGACTTTGCAGCTTGTGAGGGCCCCAGTCCTGTGGATTGCTGAACCCTTCATTGCCTGGAATGAGCTGTGGTCCTTGCTGGTTTGCAGAGCAGAAATGTGGCATTCGCCTGGCTCCTGAGATCTCATGCAAGGAAGACTTTTTTTGTCTTTCCTGCTGGGACACCTGTGCCTGGCTTAAGGCACGAACTCCGCTGTAATCTGGGGTGCCTTTGGTTACATCTCATGCCCCCCTCCATGCCATCAGTGCCGCAGCCACTCTGGCTTCTAATCTCATTCTGATCTCTTCATTGTGGTGTTTTTGGCAACCCAAATTCCCCACCCAGGCCTGAGAATTTAACATCAGCACATTTGCATGACTGATCGTATTTGTCTCGCTTCTGTGACGACATTGTTTCTATGGAAAATTAATGGATTCTCACGTTGTATTTTTAATGGCTGAAACCACCTCCCTGCTCACCCTCCCATCCCTGAGCTTTCAGAGGGAAAGTCTGTAAACAGCTCAAATTAGCTATCCTCCATAAATAGCTCCCATTTCTTTCCTGCCTGCTGTCCGTTTCTTTTTTCTCTTCCAGCAGTGCTGCAACACTCCTCTCCTGGTGTTGGTGGATAAAGAACAATGAGTAAAATGAGCCTATGTTTGCTTTCCTTGTCTGGCCCTTGAATAGATGTGATCTATCATGAACTGCCTCCTTTCATCCAGGACCATGTGGTTTTAGATTGTCAGCCTGCCTTAAAGTTTGCTCCAAGCAGGCCTGCTTTGCTACCTTCCATTTTTGGGGATGCAGCTCAGTTCATGGCTCCACTTCTGTTCGTTTTTGCCATGAACCAATTTCTTCTGTGAGTGGGCAGGTGGCAGTGAATTTTCTGCCTGTTTGGGGTCACCCATTCCCCTGTTGCAGTGCTTGGGGTGAGAACAGTGAGGTTTTGACACCTGTGTGTGTCTGGCCACCTGAAGGAAGAACATCCCTCCCCAAATGATGCAGTTTGAAATGAAATGTCTTCAGTGGGGGGACAGTGCTTAGCCACTGAACCATTCCAAATGAAATTAGAAGATTTTTAGTCCTAAATTTTCTTCTGTCATCTCTAAGGTTATGTTTCTCATCTTAATTTTGAGGAATAAATCCAGGGCAAGTCCCATGGTACGGGAATTATCTGAGGAGAAGGTCTGACCTGGATGTCTCCTCCCAGAAGACTGGAACTGGTGCCCATAAGGCTCAGAAAGTCTTGTGGGACAGCTGCTGAGGAACATGCAATATTTTAGGTCAAGGTCTCCTAACTCATGGTACCAAAACCAGTAGTGATGAACAAGAACCTGAATTCCTGAGACAGAAACTGCTGACAGCCAGTCTCTGTGCCTGTCCTTGAGGTGATGCTGGGGTAAGAAGGTGATCCCTAACCACTCTCAGCCCTAAATGGTTCACTGGTGACACTCAGGGCCTGGGGTCCCTGCAAGTCAAAGGAGAAAGTCCTGTGAAAAGAGCTTGTTCCACTGCTGCACAGCTGGGCTGCCCTTGGTTTTCCTAGCACTGGGGTGTGCTTGCTGCTAAAGACCCTGTTCTCAGCCCCACAAGCCCAAGGTGGGGTGCTGTCTCTTGCTGAGAGTAGGGCAAGTTATTAGGGACCTCAGCTGAGCTTTTGTTCCTGCCTTCTGGTTTTAGGTCCAGATAGCTGCAGTGCCAAACCAGCCTGGTACCTCAGCTAGGAGGCCGTGTGTGCCAGCAGGATAGGCTTTCCTTGAGTGCTTTGGTAGCTGAGATGCACTGCCACAAATGGCAGGCAGGAAACTACAGGGACCTGATCTGTTAGTTACTTAGGACAATAACAATTGTCAGGTTTTAGGCAAAAATGATGAAGGTATGCTTTGGATTTTTGTGGTGTGGGGAGAAAAGGAGGCAAGAGAGAATCTTCTCTGTGCTGGCAGAGGCTGGGCCGAAGCAATGGACTGTGCAAAGTGTTACTTTTCTGGATGCAATTGTTGCTTGGGGCTTTGGATTATATTAGCATGGAAAAAATGCCTCCAAGGGAAGAGGCACAAATCACAGCTTGACCAATAGGGAGGGAAAGAGGACTATAAAACAGAAAATCAATTTAATACTCAGTGGGTGTTTGCAGCGTGCTCACCCTTCCTTCAAATTGCCAAAGGAAAGATTAATTAAAGTTATATTGAGCAGCAAAAATGATGAAGGGGGTGAGATGGGGCTTGTGTAGTTCAGCTTTCTCCATAATTAATTGACAAAAGCATCCTTGGATTTCATTACCCAGAACTTTGCCATCTCCTGCTCTTAAAGGGCAGCTGAAGCAATGCGGGATTTCCAAGACAGCATTGCTGCCTTGCAGGTTGAGCTGACAAGGGTCGCTTTATAGGCACTTGGGGAAAGGGCTTCCTCTGTCAAACAATGCCACTGTGCTATTTACAGGTCTTATCATTTAGGATCAGGCCACAAAATCCTTTTGTGTGGTTATGGCTTCGTTTCCTGGTTCCCACTCCTAGTAAGGTTGAGAGCTGTATGCACTGTGGGGTGCAGGCGTTGGCAGGGACAGAGATAGCTGGTCCTTGGGGCTCTTGTCTCTGTCTGCTGCCTTCATTCAACCAGAATAACTTTAGAGCAGGGTGTGACAAAAGCTGTTGGAGAATCATGGCTCATTGAGGAATGCACAGAATCCAGGAAGGATACCTGTGTCCCTCAGGCAGCAGAAGGGGGCCAGAGTTGCCTGGGCAGGACAGCCAAATGAGTTGCTGAGCTTGGTTTCACTTGCAAGGGAGAGAAGTCTCCAACTGAATTTACCTGCTTTTGGGGTGGCTTTAAGGATGTTTGCCTGTCTGTGTTGGGGAGTAGAGATCAAACTACATATGTTTGTGAGTCCCTGATAGCTTCTCCCTGAAGTCTGTTTCCTGCCTACACAAAAAATGTGGCCAAGAGGCACTCTGCAGACTGTCCACAGCTTCCAAGGAGAAAAATCCAGAGATGCACAGCCAGATCCCTACCTCACATCAGCATTGCTATGGAACTTGCATCATCACCTAGAGCAGAAAACAGAGTGTTATGAAGCTCCCACAGCTTAATTTACTTCCTATGGAAACAGGAGGGGTTAAGCCAGTTGCTTGGGTTTTGCATCCCACGTTACAGGGGAGCAGCTTCCTTTAGGCTCTGAGGTGCTGGGCAGCAGACATCCATCTCCCGGCAGCGCTCTCCTAGGAAGGTGCAGCTGTTTAACCATTTCAGGGCCCATAGAGGGAGCTGCTTTGCTGCTTGTGGCATGGATTTCCAGCTGCCTGTGGCATGGATTTCCAGCTGCCTGGCATGGCTTCCCAGCTCTGTGTGTTCACATATGCCCTCCTGCACTGCTCTTTTTAGCGGGAATGCGTTCATAGATTATTGGATTGGCATGACTACCATGTTGAAGTGGAAAAGACGAAGACCTTGAGTGAGGAAGTAACCAGCAGCAGGAGAGTTGTAAATTTTAAAATGAAAATACTTTTTTCCTAACCTGATTCTGGCCAGCTCTATTGCTCGGTTCCTGGTTAAAATAACATAGTGCTCAGTCCAGGGACAGCAAAGCTGGGCATTGTGTAGGCTCATGTGCATGTTTGCAGTTTTGAACAAACTCAAGCCCAAAGTATTTCTTTGTTCCTGCATTGTCACCTTCCAGGATAGGAAACCCATTGAATATGAATCAGGACTTCTGGCCTAATTGGGTCTCCTGCAGATCACTTCCCAAGAGACAGTGCTTTGGGAGCACTACACTTGATAATTTAGGCAGTTCAGGTTTCTGCAGAAGTCTGAATAAGGATTTGGACTCTGATTCCCAGGAGATTTTGATGTTTTTGAAGTATTTGTTGCCTTTTAGAAGCAGACCATGTTCATAGACATTCCTATACAAACTGAGAGCAATTTCTGAAACAAAATGTGCTTCCTGGACAGGGGAACTTCCCACTGAAGATAGAATCCTCAGTTCCCTATTGGAAACCCCACTGATGCCAGACACCAGCTCTGATTCCAAACACCCTTGCTGAGTGGGGCCGGTTACCACCAGAGCCTCCATGGCAGCTTATTCCCAAAGCTGGCCAGTGGGAAACTTCTGATCATTCCTACTGATCTGGATGTAAACTTAATGGCTGAGTGTGGCAGTTTTGATGCTTTTCATTTACTTGTTGCTTGTTTCCCGTCTTCCTTTGTCTTTGCTCACAATCTGGCCCTATTTCCAAGTTGTTGGTCTGGGATTTTTTTCTTTCTCTTCTTTCAGTGGTTTCTGCCTTACTTTGAGGCTTCGCTCTTCCCTCTGACACAGTTGTTACTTTGCCCTGAGGAATGTATTGAGTTTTTTCTCTAAGGTGTATAAATCTTAGCATATTTCAGAATATTGTTCTGCTGGTTCCTGTGCCAGCAGGAGGTTCAGCAACAGGCCTGCCTTTCTGCGAGGAAAGAAATACGGAGGTGCTGGGAACATGCTTTGATCTGTTGATTTATTTTCTTATTGTTAGACTGCAAAGTGTTAGCCCTAATGAGACCGTGGCCAGCCCTGAAAATTAAATCTCCCAGCACTCAGACCTGTCAGGTGGGGAAGCATTCAGCACATGCTCAAAAATAACTTGGTGTGTTTTTGCCAGTGCATGAGGAGTCGTACTGCTGTTTGCCAGGAGGTGGGATGTGTTTCTGTGTCCACGTATGCCCAGCACCCCTTGCCAGGTGCTCCTGTTGCTCAGGTGGGAGGTACATGGTTTTTCTCTTGTACTATTTGGGTATGGTACACTCAACTCCAGATCAAAAGGAACTAACTGGTGCCCTAGGACCTTTCCATAATGTAGGTGATGGAGAGCAGAGATGTGGGTGGGGGTAGAGACTGTGCCTTGGAAATGCACAGTGTGATTGATCTCATGGGTGGGTTCAGAGCATCCTACATTTGCACTGAGGCACAAACAGAGGCTGTGGCTCATCACTTGGGTGACACAGCTGAGTCTGTGTCAGGCAGGCTGTATCAGTTGCCTGCCTATGGTGCTCACGGAATTGGAGATGTCAAGGTTCATTGTGCAACACTTCTTCCTTGTATGTTTTGTACTGGCACAAGTCATGAGGCACCTCTGCTTGGGAACCCAGCTCTTATCTACACACAGGGGTTGTAAACAATAGTGAAAACTGAGTTGTGAGTATTGATGAAACAAATCTGAGGCACCTACTTGGGTTCACATTGCTCTTTGTTTAACCTGCCCATTGCTGTATTGCCCTGTGGGACGCCTGCTCAGAAAGAGCAGCAAAACTGTGTTAGAGCTCTGCTAGAAGGACTGAAATAAAATCTGTCAGTGTGAGCTGTGCCAGCTAGCTGTGAATTCAGACAAGACCCTGGAGCTGGTGGCATACACAGCTTAGTGTGACCCCATAGAAAGATTGGCCCCTTTGACTCAAATTGGAAGACACAGTCCTCAATTTAGGTTCAGATCCTGTTCAGCACTTAAAACCTGCCATTTCTTAATAAAAGCTTCAGATGATGAGTCTATGTTTGAGGTGGAGTGGGATGGAGGGAGCTTTCCCTTGGAGGCAGGCAGGGTATACGTGTTTCCAAAGTCTCTCTGTCAGTCTCTGTCGCAGCTGGTTCTGATCGGTGCTAGAGGGAGAATTGCAGTGGTCTTCCATAGCATGCAGAGGGTGACTGCTTTGCTGATCCCTGTCATCAGGATAAACCTATGGCCTACACTGGTGCTGGAATAGGGGCTTCCTGGCAAGAGTCTGTGGCAGGCAAATGAATGAAAGGTTTGCTCCAGTGTGGTGGCTGAAGTTCAGTTCAAACGCAGACACTGGGTGATGTTTCTCAAGTATGGAGTTATATTCTTCTGCCGGCTCAAGTGGCTCATGTTCTTGCAGAAGCTTGGAGCCGACTGTGGTGAGGGTGAAGGATACCCATCCCCAGGAATTTGTCTTGAAGTCTTAGGGATCAGCCTGGTTTTAACGAGTTGCAACAGTACATTTCGATTTGAGATGTACATTCAGGAACAGTATTATTTAGTTTTCTGTCTGAATACCATAAGCTTCTTTTGGGGATTTATTCTTTTCCTTACTTCTCTTTGAAGGAGAGAAAAAAACCCAGAAAGTACAAGATTTTTCTTAAAAAGCCTGGATGACACACACTTTTCATGGAAAATGTAATTTTTGAACAGTTGTGAACACTTCTGAATTGAGTTTTCATGAGAGATAGCAAAATTATTTTTCTCCCCTGAAATAGGATTGTGCTACTCAGAACCAGGAAAAGGAGAAAATGGAAGTGGGGAATAGGAAAAGGACAGCCTTAGGGGGGAAAAAGCAGGTTGGAGGTAATTCTTAGGGAAGAGCGGTGAAGTTTTTAGAAAGAAGACACTTTGTGCTGTCACATTGCTGGGGACTCCCCAAAATATTACTGTGGAAAATGAGGACTGTGAGGACGCTGTGATGGCTTTGGGCCCTGGTTGTGGGGGAAGCACCTGGAAAAACTGTTGAGCCTGTCCTCTGCCCAGAAGGAGGTGTTTTCCTTCCCAGTGCCACCTGCCACACTTTCCTGGTGTCATGGCACCTCTGTGCTCAGCACACAGTTCAGACATCAGCATGTGGACTGTTTTCCTGTGGGAGAAATGTGCTGAAAGCGCAGACAGCTTGCCAGGCTGCTTTTTTCTTTTTGGTGCTGAATTTGTTTGTTAAACACAGTCATCCTTCCCCTTTGCCCAGCAGACAAATGCTGTCTGGTTGCATGTGCTGGGGGGTGGTGAGGTTCAGCATTCAGGTGGTTGGTGCAGGTTACCAGTCCAGCAGAGAAGCAAAATCTCTCATATTGGCTCCATCAAGCTCAATAAGAGCTGCTCTGTTCTTACTATCCAGAGCGATTAATGCATTTTCTCAAAGAAAAGCTGGCATGCTGTTGCACTGTGTGTTAAGACTTTGCACCTGGGTGTACACTACAGAGCTCTGCCAAGAGAAACTCTGGTTTCCAAGCTTGTTAGCCTGCTGTTTGGAGATTTAAATTTTTTGTTTGTTTCTTTCTTTTTCTTTTTTTTTTTGGAAATCCTCCCACATTAAATTAAAAAGGAGAACTTTAGTAAAAGAAATCAGAAGGGATGATTTGAGATGCTTCATTTGCCAGCAGTCTCTGAACTTGTGACCCTTTAAAATAAAGTACTTGGGCTTTCCTGTGGGACGGCTCCCTCTGGGTGGAGGGAGGCTTTCAGGCTTGCATGTCTTTAGCAAGGGGCCTTTGACAGCACAGGAGAAGTTGCAGTGCAGCATTCTCAGCCGGGACTTCCAGCAAGGAAAATTGTTCAGCTGGTTGGGGACCGTGATAAATCACGGTTCCCCTGGAGCACGCTGGGACTGCAGAGAGCTGGAAATAAATGCTAGGAAAATTCTGCTTTTGTAGTGGGCTATCTTTCAGGATGATGTATGGCTTTGTAACAGAAAGAGATCCTTTTGCTGGAGCTGGGAGAAAACTGCTGCCTTCCATTGGGAAGGAAAACGTAACAATTCTGTTGGTGTAAATCCACACTGCAGGCTTGCCCTAAAAGCTGTGTTTTCACATGGGCTACCTTAGCCTGAGAACAGACTGTGTGGTACTAATGGAAAAGAGCCACTGAGAGCCCACGGTGGTGGCAATTAGTTGGGACAGTAGGTTTGACAGGAGGGTAGGGAATAGTGGTGGTAGATGGCCGGTATAGTAATGACTTACCAAGCTTGCATCTCTGCCTCTTGACTGCCACGTTGTTCTGGGCAAGTAATTTCTGTGGATGGGTAAAATGTCATCTCCTCAAACTGCAGCCACTGTCACTGCTTTCTTCCTCTTCCTCTTTCATCCCAATCAGTTTGGGATGTTTGGCTGTACTGGTAGACTTGTTACCTGGTAGGGATCTGCCAGTGTTTTTGGGTTCTTCTCTGTTCTGAGTGGCAACTTAGATTGCCCAGAAGTTGGGGAGAGCTCTCTTCAGCTGTATCATTAATTAATTTGCTCTATTTTTTCTTATTTTTTATCAGCCTATATAGGCTTCTTGTATGAGTTTTAAGAGCTCTGTTTGTAATCTGTTATCTCTGAAAGATCTGCTAGGCTTGGTCAACTGCCTCATTGCCTGTGTTTATTTTGTTCAAATTCTCAAAATGGTTACTATACACTGTGCAGCATCAAGTCGGCCAGGATACTCCAGGGATATAATTTTTTCCACTCAAATAATTTCTAGTCTGTTTCTCTGAGCTGTGAATATCAAGTGATCAGTTTGTTTACCTTATTTTGCTGACTTCTGACTGAAATTCAAAGATTTCTACAAAATTTAAAACTCTGCAAACTTAAATCTAGGGAACTGATCCACACGGGGACACATAACTGGTGCTTCTCTAGCAAACTGGAAATGGTAGGCTGGCTCTCAGGCTGGATTGAGACCAATGCAGTGTGTCTGGATGTGTGAGGTCCTGAAGCCTGCAGCCTTTAGATATGCACTGCTGAGCTCGAGTGCTTCACTGCTGTGCTCTGCTCTTACACACATTGTTAGGCTGGGGATGGTGCAGGTGCAACATCTCAGTAAGGATATGAGCTGTGACTTACCTAGCTCCTTCACAGGAAATAGGACAATGCTGGTGGTTGCCTCTTGTAGGCTTTAATGTTCACCTGGTTGAGAGTCACACCTGTAAGAATGAGTGGCACAAGGAATCCCAGATAATCATCTCATTTTGGTGGATCTATGCTGTGACTTAATGTAAGTGCTGTCACTTGGCCTCCATTGATGTCCACTGTTTGTACTTTTAGAGCTGTGGCAGCCTTTGACCTTTTTCTGGTCCATGAAATCATTGCCTTTTAGATGTGATACAAGCCAGATGGGAACTGTACTTTTCTTCCAAAACAAAAACTAAACTAATTGCACTTTGTTTCTCTCCAGCTGCCTTTTGGGGAGATATCGCTTTAGATGAAGATGATCTGAAGTTGTTTCAAATAGACAGAACTATTGACTTAACAAAGCACTCAGATGGCAACGCAAGACACACTTCAGGTAAGGGCAGCCCCGGGGTGGTGGTGCCTTCTTTTACCTGGTTTTGTCCTTAGGGAAGGAGCATTTCCATTTCACTCGTGATGCTGTTCCCACAGCGAGGGCAGTGCATGCAGAGCTCAGTTATGGCACTGAGGGTGGGACCCAGCTCTGAACTTTGTTAAATAAAAAACAAGTCACAATTTGATGTAGCCAAATCCTATCTTGTCTGAGGGAGATTTTCAGATTTACAGCACTGGTCTCTTTCTATGAGGAAATACCTTTTTGCCAATTTGGAAGGAAATGTGTTTGAGTTTGGGCCACTCAGTCTGGCAGGAGTTCTTGCTCTTAATTGTGCTCCTTTTTCTTTCACTGTATGATCTTAATGGAATAACACATTTTTTTCAGCTGTCTACATAGTAAAACCCACTGTGGTCTTGAATATAGTCTGCCCTAGAGGTGATACTATAACTGAAATAGGTTAACAATTGTGTTGATTTTCTGTCAAGTGTGTGCTCATTTTGTCCCCCTATGCAACTCTAATGTATGCTAAGTCTCATGCCAGACTAAAGGTGTTTCTTGACTCAGGAGCTCTGACTGCACTCCAGCTCTAACAGTCCCTGAAACACTCTGCAGCTGGTTCAGAGGGCTCCCCACGGTGTTTTTCCCTCTACTTCACTCTATGCTGCAAGAGAGAAATTGCTGAAGTATGAGCTCTGAGAGATACCAGAGGGACTGGAGACAGAGTAGGTCAGAACAAACTTCTTCAGTTTTTCTTTGCTGCTCTGCCTCTAGTTTAGCAAGTAGGGTGAGAGGTTGGGTAGAGGCAAAAATCACTGAAATTGTATATTCACCTGACCCCTATGCAATTCAGCTCACATATAATTTGAAAGCATTGGTGGCTGGTTCTCTTTCCTTGTAACTGCCTAACTTTGACTTCAGAGCATCTAAGCACCCTGTAGGTCTGGTTCTGGAGATGAGTGGTCCAGTTTCCTATTGGGATGAGTGTGAAAGATGGCACATCCAACACAGGCTTATTTAATTGTCAATGTAACTGAAATTCTGGATAGAGAAGGGCTGTCCAGTTCTTCAGATTATGGGTAGCTCCCTGGAAATGCCATTGTCCTGCATTGCCGTGTCACTTAGCCCTTTCATGTCATGTTTTTGGCTGTCACATATTCTTATGTGATAGATTAGGAGCAGAAGATATATCAGAAAATGAAGACTAAGTGGGATGGGCAGTATTAATCTCTTGCACATTCCTTTGTCAGTTCCTGAAGTTAGATGAGGACACTACTGGGAAAGCAAAGTCAGATGATTGAATGTATCGGTTTTTCCTCTGGTAACTTTTTTAGTTGTCATGTCTAGCACATTTCTTTCACTTGGCACTGGTGCCAGACCCGTGCCATCTGGAAAATGAACTGGATTTTATAACTCACATCTGTATCATGTAATGCAGGCACTGGTCTCTTACAGCCATGGCTCACGTGGTGTGGTTGGACCAGTCTCTTCCTCACACTTTTTACTGGTGCATCATACAACGCTTTGCCTTAGGTGAGCGGAGACGTCACCTCACTCACTCGCCCTTGTCCTCATCTCTGGCAGGTTTCATTTGTACCCCTGGGAGTGCAGCTGACAAATGGGCAGCCCCCGTGACTGTGGTGCTTCCTGCAGAGCACACACCGAGGGATCTCTATGGTCACCTGCCCTGTGAGGGGCTCTCTGCAGGGGCAGGAAGGGTTGATTCTTCTCTTGTGGGGCTTGCTTGACACTCATGTCAATTGTAAAAGGGTGGTCTACTTCAGCATGGTGGGGATTGGGCTCCATTCTTCCCTGGGAGAAAATCCTACTCCCTGCTTTATTTCCAGTGGGAAGAATGCAACCTCTGTACAGAAACAGCCTAAGACCTTTTTTGAATGGAACCCCTTGAATTATAACATTTCAGAGTTTCCTAAAGCTGTTAATCGGATTAGTTGTATAGTGGAGGAAGTACTTAATACGTATATACAGACACACAGGCTCTTCGTATCTGGGAGCTGCAGTTCTGAACATGTTATTAGGCCAGGCATTCTTCTTGCCTGGTGTTGTTCCCTTATTCCCAGAAGATGCTGCTCAGCTGGGAGGAGAAGTGAAAACTGTGCCATTTGACACTGCTGGGCTGTTTATAGGTATACACCCTAATAGCTTGTGTGAAGGCTCTGAAGGAAGAACGAGGTTCCCATGTACTTAGGAGTGATGGGACACATGGTCCTCTGGATCCAACGACATTGTACTGCTTTAAGGAAAGCTTTGCCTTGGCTGGTAAGCACAGACACTGTCAGATGTTTCAAGTTTTCCCCTTCTTCACCCTCTTCCAATCATTGTCTAGAAAATAGTTAGGTACTTCTCTGGGTCCTTGAGAGAGAGGGGCAGGGAATCTGAGAATTGTTTGGATTCTGCCACAGATCTCTATTCTGAGCTTAATTTCACAGCATGAGTGTGCTCCAGGCTTGTTTTCTCCATTAATTTCCTGCTTGCAGAAATGCCATGGTCATTTTTCAGAACCTGAAAATTTATGATCCTGCTTGAGTGGGATGCCTTGAAGTTCAGTGTTTCCAAGCACTTTCTCAGCAAATACTGGAGTTAGTGTTTTATTCTTAGTATCTGAAAGCAATGGACCAAATAGCATTGTCTCCTTGGTGAAGTCACAGAGCAGGGTCATGTTTCCTTCCCTCTGAGGAATGCTGGCTCAGAGCTCTCTGGCAATCCCCTCAAAACCTGCTCATGTGGATTTTAGGGGTGGCTGTCTCCTTGGTACCTTACTTTTGTGCTCCAGCAATGATGTTCCTCTTGGCTTTGTCTGGATGTCTCTGTCCAGTATACCCAGATTCTTTTGTGTGAGTGGTCACATTGGGAATTGACATTACACAGGGAATTGCATCACTTGTGTTAAGTACTTAAAGCCTTCTGGAGCGCAGCATAAACCTGATAGTCCTTATCCATGAGAGCAGCTTCATCTGCTCCAAAGGAGCTTCCTTCCTAAAAATTTATCAGGAAGAGTACAGGTGAAGCATCTGAATACTGCAGTAGGTTTTGCAATAGCATCTTGTGTGCAAACATCCTTCTCTGGTGCATTTATGCAAGTGGAGTTTTCTTCAGGCCCTGTTGAGGGAAAGGCAGGTGTGGTGGTGATCTATGACTACGTGAAGCCCATTTAATGCAAGCAGTTATTAGATGTCTGCATGTTGATCTGTGTTGATGTGGTTAAAGCTCTGAGCTGTGTGAGTTAGTAGAGGGGATTTGCATGCAGTGCAGACTAACTGAGTGAATGCCAGGAGGTGTGCTCTTCTAAGAGGGCTCAGAGCTACCAACTAGTTAATTTCTTGTCAAGACTCTTTCATGATTTCCCTGAAGGTTTTTTCCAAAGTGCTGTCCTCCAACTCAGTTTTAGATTGTGATCGTTGCATGGCTTCTGGGCTCCTTTCCACAGCTCTCTCAACCTCAGCTCTGTTTTACCTGAAATGTAGTTTTACTCTCATCAGTGATCTGGGAAAAGAGCAGTTTAAAGTTGAACATTTGAGCTTTTTTTTGAGTTGAGGTAAGGTTTTCCTAATTTTCTTAACCAGGATTTTTTTTTTCCCTCATTGGCTGTTCTCCTTTGAACCTAAGTCCTAAACTCAGAGACTTGCTTGTGATCTTTTAGTTTGTTGCTTTGCAGACCAAACTGTCCTCCACATCACCTGCTCATCCTGCTATCACCATCTGTAGCACCATATAAAATCTGCCAAACAAGGAATTTCTCCTCTTCCTTAAAAATATTTTGCAGCTAGAAGAAGGGACAAACAATGAGGCATATTGTTAAAATGAAGGTTTTAGCTGCCTCTCTGCTTCTGTGGGATCAAGTTTAGATGTTACATTTACTATGAAAATCAGGTGTTCTCATGCAGTGCTGTTGAAATGGATACCCCTAGGATTTGGACCTGTAGAGAGACAATAATGGTTCAAAACATAATGAAATGAATCCGGTACCTGGAGATCTGCCAATGAGTGCTATCTCAGCAAGCCCATGCATCACCAACTGCTAATCACTTTGATGAAAGATTTTTCAAAAAGCTTGCAGTTTGGAAGCTTCTCATAGATTTTTTTTTTTTTTAAAGCCTAGTGAAAATATTTGCTTTTACAATATAATTTTAGAATTTAGAAGAAATTTGAAAGATTTGAGGATTCATCTGCTGCAATGGGAAAAAAAGAGATCCACAGGCAGGCTGGGAAATAGCACAGTGTTACCTGTCTTCTGGACCTAAATGAGTCCACTGGTGCGAGGTGGTTATCTGATGAAGCACTAGCCACAGAGGAAGAAGACCTTATTTCTTGGCATGCCTCTTAGAGGTATGCGCCTGTTTAATACTATCTGGCTTAATTTAAGTTTTTATGGGCATTTTGGGATTATGAGGACTTTTCTGATACATTACCTCTCTCCCTGACTTTTGTATCATAGAGAGAGTTTCTGGTCCTGAAAAGCGCCTCTGTGAGTAAGAAGGGCAAGTTTGTCTCTTCAGGGTTTGGCAGCAGCAGATCAGAAGCCAAGGGAGTCTGGCTGCCCTCACTGATGCCTTGCTGTGCTGGGCTTGCTGCTAAGAAGCTGACTCCATATCCCACTGTCGCCAAGAATGCTTTTCAAGAACAGTCAAAACAAGTTCTCTTTACCTCTCATCCTGAGAGGTTTTTGGGCTCATGTCTTGAAGGCCTTGATGAGTCTTTCACACTGCCACAAATGACTGGCAGAAGAGATTCACAGAGCACCTTTTCTAGCTAGAGTAATGCTTCAGATAACAGCGCAGCTGGGAGAGGGATGTAGTTGAACCCAGGCTTTCTACTGAATCAGGGGAGACAGAGGCTGCTCTGAGTGACTGGAGGCTCTGACAGCAAATCCATGCAAGTAATTCTCTGACAAATGAGGCAGACAGGAGTTCTGCATTAAGTCTTGTCTTAATCAGAGCAAGGAGCTGGTTTGTTGGCAACAGCTCTGCTGTTCTTGAGTGTGCTATGAAAATACAGGCAGATACTCTGCTGCTTCATTACATCTGCACAAGGGCCCATCTGCAACAGGATGCTTTGCTTTTTCTTGTTTCAAGATGCTCATGGTCACTGTCTCTGGTTGCATTCTTGAGGAAAGGCATTGATTCTCTTGTAAGCTGGGTTTACTTGCTGGACAGGTCGCTGGAGTGCAGCTCTCCTGCTAAGAGTTGTGCTGCTTAGCTTCAGGGTGGAGAGCAAGACTTCTCCAGTGGAATACTTCAGGTACTAGTGGCAGTCACGAGCAGAGTTTCTGCTGTTTCACTTTGTGAGAGGTTTCTCAGTGTAGGGGCTGTGGCCAGTAGAAGTGCTGCACATTACATCTGAGTCCTCTTGGATGCTATTCATGTGTTTCTAGTGAAATTTAACTTAGTGCAAAATATACTTCTAGAAGACTACAAAATCCAGGGATTTAAACCGTGACTAACTGAGATTCCAGGGAAGATCTGATTTATGGATTTGAAAGCAAGACTGTTAAATTCAGCTGGCTTAACACATGCTTGCCAAACTCAGCTGGTTTTCCCCTTGTAACTCATATTTGGTTCTCTACTGTGCTGTCATTTGGTTCAGGGTAGAAGGAGTGGACTTCAGTATTTCTGGATTTCACAGAACCACAGAGTCATAGAATTTAGGGCTGCTTGGAGCCCAGCCTTTAACTCGTTTAGGCTTAGAGCAAGTCTATGGGTTGTGCTAACTTAACCTGAGCCGTATTGCAATGCAAGTAACTGTGTACGTGCTGTAACATAACCCACATCTGTGAACTCTCTGCAGGGGTCTGCTCTTTCCCTAAGAAATCTTTAGTGAAGGTTGCTTCCTCCTCTGTGAGTAGAGGAGCATCTTTGTTCCAGCAGACCTGTCTGAGGGCTCTGTCCAGCTGTCTGCATACCTCCTTTCAGTTTTCCACAACACGTGACATGCACTCTGGGGATGTCTCTTTGCAACCCAGGCACATTCTTAACAGGAAGAGGAGCCTCCAGAGTGGAAAGGTAGGTGCCTAGAGCCTGGCCTGATGCTGAGGTTTGGTTAGCTGTGCCAAATGATTTTCCTGTGACTAGCCCAAATGTTTACCTATGTGAGTCGATTCAGTCAGAGGTTTTATCAGAGCAGACAACCATGAAATGAATTTCCCACAGTTCTGTAGTTTGCTAAGGCAAGGCAGGAGCTCCCCTTTGAAAGAACTGAGTAAGTACTCTAGGGCTGAGAGTGCTCTGTTCTTACTGCTTTTCTGAGTTACCCCCTGTCCCAAATCTACATTTCTGTGCAATAAGCCAGTGATCTTCTCTTTGCAGAAAAGCAGATACTGTGCTTTTCTCTTCCACCCAGAGTCTTACCATCCTATTGCAGCTTTCTCAGACTTGCCAGATTTTCTCCATCTTAGCATAAAGATAACTGTCTAGAAATCCCATGCCTTTAGCTGATGAACCTTGTAATTCCCCTTGTAGTTAAGACTCTTCCACTAGAAAATGCTAATCTTTAGGTTTGATATTTTCACACCAATACTTTTCTTTATGGATTTCTGAGTGCCAGATTGAAGTCTTTTCTGTAAATTATTGAAAGGGATTTTTCTCATCTTAAGGATGCACTTCTTCTAGTCACAGTCACTAGAATCTGCCAGTCTGGTGCTTGATGGTAGGAGAGGAGAGAAGGTGGTCAACATGCCAAAGCAGGGAACGTGTATATGTGCAAAGAGGACAGATCTCCCTTGTCAGGTTGGAGAGGAAGCCCTGCATAAGGGCAGCACAGCTGTCAGGAGGAGGGAAGTCAGATTGTTGGCCACGTCTGCCTTTTCTCAGGGGCTGTCCAGTGCCTTCCCGTGCAGTCAGTTGCTGCTTGTGATCTGCCTGAGTAGCAACAAGGGGTGCTACAGTCTTTACTCCACCTGTGACACCAACAGGTGTGCTAGCTCTGGTTTTCTTTCACTTAGGGTCTTTCCAGTATGGCACGTTGCTTTGAAACTAGTTGGGACTGGTGGGCTTGCAGTGTTCCTTTACACACTTGGCTGTGGTGTTCCAGACTTGTGACAAGCAGAGAAATGAAATCTGTCTCCTTTTTCCCCTTTGCTTGTGATAAAGGTCCTGCAGGGCAGGGCAAAGAGAGTCCCAAGCAATAGGTGCTGAGTACACCTGAATGGGCAGAGCACAACCTGAATGACACAACCCTGTTACTTGCTCCACATTTCCTGTGGATTAAGATGTTCGTTTTCCTCTTGTCTCGGTTCCCAGTGGCAGCTGGTCACATGCACCACAAAGTTTGTTTTGTAAATGCACTGTTCCCTGAAATCAAGTTTTCTGGATGGTGGCCTTCCACCTGTCAAAATAAGTGGTTTCATTTCTGCTGTGCAGTCAATATTCAGCCTTACATAGGTTTTTTTTTTTTTTTTTTGTGGTTTTATGAGCTCTGCAATATTGCTCAAATTAATCCATCCAAGCAATAAAGCTTTCTCCATTGTAACAAAAATCCCCAGCTATTTCACTTACTTATTCTTAGTGGAAACTTCAGTTGTGCTTATCTTGTGAGTCACAATTCATATGCTTCTTTCAGAAATCATCCAGGAAGGCAAGCAACTCTTATCAAATGCTGCAGTTCAGAAATTAAGTAGCATGGATTTTGTTAATGACCAATTATCATTATTTAAGCACCCAAAAACATCTGCAGAACCTATCTGTTGATGCCATGGTTGAAGCTGCTTCCAACAGCTTGTTTCTGTAGTTTCTTCCTCTTTAGCTTGGTGCCACTGTCAGCTTCAAGCATAGCTGCAGCTTTGGGCATAGGTGCTGCAGTGCTGCTGCACCGATGATGCCGAATCCCTGCTCCTCCCTGCTTAACTTTGCCGGGTTTGGGCTCCCAGCCCCACTACTTTCCCCATCCTCAAAGGTCTCTTGGACACATCTCAAGCACCTGGAAGTTGGTGCTGGATGGCACTATTAACCCTTTCAGGAGCTGGGGGAATCACCATGTAGGAGCATTTATAACATCTGATTTCTGTTTGCAACTGTCGTGCTCTTGATCGCTCTTAATTAAATTTTTTTTTGCTCTCGTCTACAGCTGGTGTATCACACTTGGAGGCTGTTCCTTTTACTGGTGCCAGAAGAGTCTGAATGGTCTTTTGTGTTTAAGTGGAGGTTGTTAAATAGCTTTATATTAATTAACTGTGATGGAGGGAACACATGGGCAAATGTACTTGAGGAGATCAGTTTATCCATATGGAAATTACATTGAAAGCTAAATCCATTACCCTTATTGTAAAATTCGACAGTGCTTAGCCAATAACTGTGGAATTGGCTAAATCATGCATTTGTGCTTCAGAGCTGGGCAAATGCCTAATTTCCTTGAATATTTGCTCAAATGAAAAATTGTATTTGCCTCAACTTCATAAGCTGCCTTGTAATTTCTGAGAGTGTTTTAGGCAAACGAGTTTGGAGGCAGAAATGATCAGTGAAAGAGGAGGGTCTAATAAGCTCTGAGAGCAGTCATTGCAGGATGGTCACTCTGAAAGACTGGCTGGGATGCCTTGACCCTCAGGCTCTCTGCTTTTAAGCAGGGATGTTGCTGTGCCCACAAAATAAAAGTAGCTTACACTGGTCAGAAAAATGTCTGGAAGGTCCAAGGAACAATCAGTTGCCAAAATTACCTGATGGACAATAACAAACAACAACTAAATTAGAAGTTGTAAACTGCTCGTGGTTGATTCTGAACAGAAAGGGGTTACATTTGTGGAATAAATGTGCTCACTTTGAGCTGCTTGTTCAGGCCTAATTTGGAGACAAGACTGATGCTTGTAGCTGCAGTGGACAAAACCCCTTTGCTGCGGCTCCCCTTTTCAAATGGTGAGGACAAAGTATTTATTCAGCTGTCAAGTGGGGAAAGAAAGCAAATTAGTTTTAGGCTGGAACACTGGACTGTGTTTGCTGTTGTAGTTCTGAGGCCAGATGGTGACTTGGACAGCCCTGGGGAATGGGTAACAAGTTTCTCCAGGGCAAAGATCAGAAGCAAAAGGAAATATTCAGATTATCTTGCAGTTCCACTTCCTAGAGAGGAAAAGGGAGTGTGAGATGCATCAGGCTGTGTTAGGGAGGGGATTAGCCACTCCTTTTCTTCTGTTGTTGCTGTTGCTGAATCCTGGAGTCAGTTTGTGGCAGAGCAGGTTTGAGACCTGACTCCCCCTGCAAACTGCAGCTGTCCCTGGGAAGGACAGGGCAGCTCTGGGGTAGCTTGCTCCAGTGAGGAAAGTGCCTCTGCCCTTACTCCTCAGCTCCCCCACGGCTCTTTTAATGACAGCAAAATGATTTGGGCATATGTTTCTCCATGGAGTCAGGGAAGACCTTGGGGAAGGAGATGGTCTAAGGTTACCTAACAATGGCTGTATTTGGCTTGTGCTCCCAAAGCGTTTTAAGTCCCACTTGTCCTGCCTCAGTGCTGGCTCCTGCCTCAGTTTCCCTAGTTTGGCAGTTTGTTCTGGGTGCTCTTTAAATGAGCTGAGGTGGAGCTGGTAGGTAACCAGGCAGATGAGGTATCTCAGCTATATCTACTTAGGCTGCTCAGCTGCCTGTTAAGCATGGTTCAGGCTCCCGGGGCATAAGAAGGCACCAAAAACTCTCCAAGAAGCTCCACGACTGTGAGTGTCTGAATATCTGGGCAGAAAGTGAACTGGAAGAAAGGTCTCTCTACTGGCACAAAACACTCTCCACGGAAGGAGTTTTAATTGCATTCAAACACAATTTAGCTTCCAGTGTAAGTGTTTTAATTTTGAGGTAATTTTTATGCAGTATAAACAAAGTAGGGGGAAAACAAGAGGATTAGGAAGGCTAAATGGGAGGAGCAGCCTGGCCAGGCTGCTGAGGGCCCCGGGCTCTGCCTGGAAGGCACAGCTGGAGCAGGGCAGGGAGCTGCTGCAGGGAATAGTGCATGGCTCTGTCTGGAGTGGTCAGGGGTGCACTGAGGCTGAAGAAATTAGATTCTGCAGGTCAGAAGGAAAGGGATGTCAGCCGGGGGGGCCATGAGGTTGGTACTGCCTACTAGGACAGCAGTGCATGAACCCAAGCCAGCTCTTACAGTTTCCTTATTGCCTGCAAGTTAATTCGTTTCTCTTTCCTTCCAAAAGAGAGACAGGGAGGGAAGGTGATTATTGTGAATTGAGAGGAATGTAGTAGTGAGGCAGACACCTGTTAGGAAGAGATC
Organism: Monarcha castaneiventris obscurior; assembly: GCA_026261815.1. NCBI lineage: Eukaryota > Metazoa > Chordata > Aves > Passeriformes > Monarchidae > Monarcha > Monarcha castaneiventris. The sequence continues at coordinate 19,874,458 of JAMPIT010000886.1, forward strand.
TTGATCCATCAGATTGACAAGAAATCAAGTGCAAGGGGATGGGGATAGTTGGTACTGTGATTACTCAGTTGATATACTGGGAGGGTAGAGGTTTTACACCATATGTGGGGACCTGGTTAAACAGAGATGTGCACATGTACTCACTTTAGCTTTTCATTTTCACTTGCCTCAATAAAAGCACTGTACTTGCAGAGCTCTTTCTCACTGCAAGAAATCAGTGAGATGACACAGGTTGTAGGTTATGTTTTTCTTTCTCTTCTCTCTCATTTATCTGTCTTTTTACCCTAGGGAACAGAAGTGATTGTTACAGCCCACAGGAAAAGACCCCTTTCAGTCTTCTCGGTTCTTACTTGTATCCAGAGAATGTTGCTCCCCTTAAGCATTAACTCTCAGTTGAAAGGTTGGTGGAGAGGCTGGTTCAGATTGTCCCCTTTCTTGCAATGCCTTATTTAAAAACAAGATGCATCACAGTATAAAGTGATGCTGCTGCTTCCAGAAGAATGGGGAAGGGAAAATACAGGGTGTTTGGGAATGGTGCTGCCTGCTGTACCACTCCTAATACAGCTGCCCAGCAGAAGGTCTTGGTCCATTAAGTGCTTTGCAGCTCATGTCTGTGGCAGCCCTGGGTTTGCTTAGCTGTATTCACCTTCCTCCTCTCATGAACTTCCCTGTGAGGCCAGTGTCCTCCTTGCCTGCACAAGCATTCACAGCTGATGTGGAGATGACACATCTGCCTGTCAAGCCTCTGGACCTTGGGACTCTCCTGAGTTATTGCAGCTAGTCAGCTTACTTTGAATATGAAAAACAGATTCCTGCAGGGAATTTGGGATTCAGAATTCTTCCTTTCTTTAATTTATTTTTCTTTAAGTAAATTGAGGGAACTTCAGCTATTCTACTGACAGGAAATGCTGAAGGATATATCTCAAATCATTTGCTCAGATCTCCAGGGTACGGGGGTTTGTGAAAGGTTTTTGCAATAGACTCTCTACCAGCTCTGGGAAACATCTGTTCTGCATTCTGAATGCATTTTCCCAGCAGAAACTGTTTTAATTAAATCATCACTTTTTTCTGTGCTTAGAAAACTCAGTGCAGTAAAGTTTTTCCTATGCTAAACAGTCCTTGACCATTGGTTAATGAAGTTAAAAATGTGCATGTAACATAGTTTGACTTATCCTGTTTTTCCAGGAGCTTCTCTGATGGTCGTAATATGACAGAACTCCCCAGAACTGAAACTCTCAACAGTGACTAGTGTTTAATATTAACTGCACTATTTGGTTTTGTTGGTGCTTCATTGCAGTCTCAGTTTGAAATCCAGTCTCTAAGCCATGGCATGTGACTAGCCCATATATTGAGTGAGACTGTGAAAGCAGGGTGTTCTAAGGCATGGGTAGGGGAGGTGAAATTGTTAGTAATTTTTCAAAAGTGGGGGTTTTTATCACTGTGTTGTGACCCAGCTCTGAAATAGCCTTTTCTCTACTGTAAGATATATTAGAAAAGTCTTGCTGTGGTTTGATTCACCTGAGAGCAAGTAATTATGTGCACAGCCAAATTATTCTCAGTTAAACCAAAAAAATGGAAAATCTGTCAGAGTCCTCAGTGCTCACTGTGGACTCCTTTGTCCTCAGCAGAGGTGATGAGCATATGGGAGGTAGCTACCTTCAAAGTTCAGCTGTGGAACCCTTTCCCTATGTGGACAGCAACCAGGAAAGGGAAAGGAAAACTCCGTGAACATGAAGAAATTCTTCATTGGTCTGGAGAGGAAAAATTATCCTGGCTTGGACCTGTTCTGAAAGTGGTTTTGATTTTAATGAGAACTTTTACAGTTTGGGAAAAAGGGAGGTGTTGCAAGCTTCTTCCCGTCCAATTTCCCGTGTAAGAATATTCTGTGTTCTCAGACTGCAATTTTTCAGTCAACTACAATTCCTATTGTCACTAGTTGGGTTTTAGACTACCATTATAGATAGGCATCATTTGAAAATGAAGCTTGACTCAGGATAGACTGATGTTTCTCCTTTGCTTTCAGTTGGGTACCTCATCTTGCCTCAGAGTAGTGTTTTCAGATGAAAGCTCAAAGATGGATGGTGCTAAAATGTTTTCGAAGTCAGCTGCCTGTCAAGCAGCTCTGAGGTCTTAAACAGACCCAGTAGGAGGGTGGTAGGTATTTCTGGGCCAACTACATGCACTCTGATTCACCAGCAGGCTGCTTCACTGCTTTGCTTGGCTTTCCTCTTCATTTTTTCAGACAAGAACCCCTTCATGATCTATAAACAAGTGGAAGAAGCACAGAAGCTTTAGTTAGCAAGAGATCTGGTTGTCCCCTCTTTGGTGATTCAGACTACTTGGGCTTAAACAAGAAAAACAAACCAGAACATGCACAACAATAAATACCTTCAATCGTAACTTGCAGCTTGTAGAAGACACATTTTCAGGTGTGATATATTACTACTTCTGCAAGTCCCACCCTCTCTTAAGGGTAAGGGTACTGAGTGGAGTCTGCTTCCTGCTCTTCCTTCAGGGTGCACATTTTTTGCCTGTGCTAGTGGTGTAAGGGAGCTACAAGCAGTATGGTTTTGATGGCTTCATGCACGCTCTCTCTCTTAGTATCTTGTCCTTTATTTTGGTTTCAGCTGAATGACTGGGACTTCATTGAACGAAATTGGATTTTCAGTTTCCTCTCCTGGGGAGAGTGAGAGGAACTGCTTTCTTCCCAACAATGCCCTAGCCTGCTGCTTTCTGCTTCGCTGGACCCTTACTTACCACCTCAGGCTGCTTCTAGCTCCTGAAAACAATTTAGACACCTGTTCTTCACCCATGGTTGCAGACATGGTGGATTTATCTCAGATTTGTGGTGCTTTCAAACTACTGGACATTTCCTTCAGTCAGCCAAGATCCCTTGGCAGTGCTGTTCTGTGAAAAACAGAAAAACAAGGTGTTGTACAAGTACACCGTAGGTAAAAGACAAAATATTCCCCAGCCTGGGTAGAGAATCTCTTTTGTGTCTCTGCCAGGTCATGCACAGAAATTAAGTTGCCTAGTTAGGGAGTCCAGCAGTGTTCTGGTGGGGTTGCAGCTGTTTAGCAGTTAAGTAGGACAAATTATTAGGGAGAATTGAATTACAAAAATGTGGAGTTTTAGAGGGTTTAGGAGACCTAGTACAGCTTTCTGTATGGAGACATGACCTAACTAATTCTGTATCATCAACTGGTTGTGGGAGAAGCAGACAAAACTCAAACAGGCTGAAGAAAGGTGAGTGCTGGTTTAGCACAGCAGCAGGTGGGAAGTACTGAGGGTGAAAGTGATCTTGGGGGGCTTGTTAACTGCTGGATGTCCATTAAAGTCAATGTCATGCCTTTGTGGGGTACCAAGCCTGCTTTTATTGGCTTTCCACAGAGCACGATGTCAAACTGAAAATCTCCCTTCTCCTCTTCAGTGTTTCCAATGATAATGGGCTTCAGTACATGCAGGGGCATTTTGTGCTCTGGAGCAGTAACACTGGAATATGTTCTGCTTTTGGATGTGACAGAGTAGTCCAACAGAGAGGTACAGCTTCAGGAGTGTGTTGGGGGGACAACATGACCTACACTGCAACCTATGTGCAGCTGCTTCCAGATACAAGGTGCATTTCTTGGCTTCCTTATTTATTGGTAATGGCATATCAGTTCTTCTGGGATCCTACATTAGCCCTCTCTTGAAAAGAATCAGAAGACGACTAAATGTCTGTCAAGTCACTTTAATTTTTGGGATATCTTTAGGCATCATGATGATAGGAAATGTCTAAAATGAAGTGAATCAGAACCTTCTAAAAGTCTCATGTTTGATTCCAAAACGCCCTTGTGGAACACAAGGCTGTGGGTGCTCCCTGTCTGTATGAGATTAGAGTTTGAAAATATCCGGTGTATCTGCACCCCCATATCTGGCCTTTGTATAGCTCTCTCCCTTTTCATCGGCTACAATAAGACAAAATATGCAAAGATGTTGTAGATTTCATTAGTCACACTTGTTTATTCAAACCTCTTCTTTGCATAAGAAACCAAGGCCTGCACTGATCTCTGGGAAAGAATGTGCTCACAGCTTGGAAAAGCCGTGTGCTGGAATGGCACCGCGGCACAGCAGAGGTCAGCAGCTCGGGCACAGGAGAGGGGCCCGGCTCTAGGGTTTGGTGCCATCATTTGCAATTCAATCTCATGCAGCTCCCCCTTAGGAGAACAATTCACTAAATACAGAGTTGTTCTTTTTCCCTAATTCACCATATAATTCACCTCCCAAGTTCAATTAAGAAGCAATCTGTTTGTGACTGGAAGCAAGCTGCATTTATTTAGAAATACAAAATTATCCTTTGCCTCAGCAAAGACCACATGCCTTAATAATTCTGGTGATGAATGGCTAGTTGGGGTTTCCTTTAAAGGGAATGAGATATTGTGTGAAGAATAGCATACTTTGCAGGGGTGGGGGTGTGAGAAGTCCTGGGGATGTAAAACTAAGAAGAGGAACTTTTGTTGAGCTTGGGCTTAAGGAAGTGACGAGGACTGGGCATGAAAGAAAACAAAGGGAAATCTTAAGGATGGGACATTGAAGCTGGAAAAGAGTGATAGAGTTCAGAGCAATCCATCTTGTTGAATCAGGCTTGTTCCTGTTCACACATCTAGTGGCTTTTGTCCAGCCAAGCTCTGTTAAACTATGGCACTTCCTTTGGGAGACAAACCCCTGATTTACTGTGTCTCTTGGACCAGGAAGCTCTAACCTATAGCCAGCTGAGAGTCTGGGTATTTTATTTTCTTCTGAATTGTTTTGTAACTATCTTTCATCATAATTTTCCTGATATTCTTATCAGTTACTGTAGTATAATGTTGGAGATTTGTTATCATCCTTTCAGTCCTTCTCCAAGGCATCAGGGATGTACCTTTTCCCCTGGCCTTGCTGCATTGGACAGGCTGGAGAAGGATTTGCTAGTAGCCAGCTACAGAGCAAAGGAGAGTTTTCCATCTGGCAAAGCAAGACTGCTTCAGTGACTGGAAGATGTCCAGCTGTCTTGAAAGTGAGACATTGCTCTTGGAAGTGTCCACACTGCATCCAGCAGTGCCGTATGACCAGCAGCGTGTTCCTTTCTGCATGTGGTGGTTTGCCATGCTCTTCATTCTTTACCTTGCCACCAAGACTGCAGAAACTTGCTCTTGCAATACCTCTACAGAGACCAGCTCATTCAGCTCCTGCTCTCAGTAAATCTCCATTAAATTAGCCTTCCCTAGAAGAGACTTTCTGCCTATTCAGCATATGGAGAAACTAAGGCATGGCATGGTAATGAGTAGCAGGGTGTCACTGTAGGCTAGGAACAAATCCAGGAAAAGTGCCTAGCTTTATCAGGCATTTTGTCCCTGCTCCCTGCAAAGGGAAGCAGACAGTTTCTGTGGCCAGTGGACCCCCAGCTGACGTTACTGGTAGCTGCTGTCCTTTCCACATCAGAGCTCTGCCAGCCATCTCACCAGAGATGAGTCTCTGCTCTTTTTTCCTTTGCAGGAGGCCTGGGAGAAGAGGTGTCCAGTGAGAATGCCACTTCAACTGACCACAGTGACAAAGCAGTTAAAAAGGGTAATGTGGTACCCCACCCAGACCTTTGGGTATCTTTTATTTACTTTTTTTACACTCTGTAATAACATATTTTTGTTGTGTACATGTGTGTGCTTCTCTGCCTGGGACATCAGCCCTGCCCAGGCATTTTTTGCTGTTGGTGAACTCTCTGAGAGGGTGGGTTTGCCGTGTATAATGTGGTGGGTTGACCCCAGCTAGAAGCCAAGCATCCAGTCATTATTCCCCTCCTCCAGTAGGAGAGGGGAGAAAGCAGGAAAAGCAAGAGTGAGAAAACCCATTGGTTGAGATAAAGACGGTTTAATAAGTGAATGAAAGAGGGAAAAATAACCAAAGTGATATAAAGGCAACTGCTCACCTCCACCCACAAGCAGGCCCTGATAGAAGGATGTGTCAGGCCTCTCCAGGGAGGAGAATTTAACAAACTTCGGTTGTTAAAGGCAGAAAGCTATAGCAGGAGTTAGAGGCAATCAAGAGCTGTTGCAGGACTGGTGAGGAGAATTTGCCCAAGAGGGTGTGTTGCTGGCAAGGAATGGGAGCCTTGGTGGCATATAAGTGTGGAGCCAGAGTCCCCTGTGCAGAGCTGCTGCTGCACCAGGCACAGGAGAGCGCAGGGCAGACAACTCCTCACTTGGGTTTGCTGTCAGGAGCTGTCCATGTGCAAATCCACTGAGATGTTGGGCAGCCCCTGGAGCAGTTTGTGAATAGAAGACAAGACTACTTCTGTCTTGAGACCCTCTCTCTTCTTTTAGCTGTGACCCTTGTAATGCCACTGCCTGTGCTCCTACCTGGTACCAGCAGTACCAGGTGTATGCAAAGAGCAAGAGCGTGGTTCTTCCTCTGTTGAGAGAGCCCCCAACCTCAGAGCATCAGCCTTCCAGGATCCAGCAGCTGGCTTGGGGATGGAGCAGCTTCTGAAATGCCAGGGAGGTGCTCAGGAGTAAGAGGAACAAAAGGCAAATTCCCGTCTTTGTCCTGTAGCTCAGAGCAAGGTATTCAGCAGGAAGGGCTTGACCTGGTGAAGCAGGAGGGAGGGTTTAAAGTTCATTCTTTTCATTCCCCTACACTGCCTGAATTTCCTTCCCATTGTATTGATCCCCTCAGCCTTGACAGTAGTGGTTTGCTCACTGATGCTTCAGCTGGAGGGATGAATAGGGAATAGGGAAAGAGGCTCTCAGCAGCCCCCCACGTCACTTGAGGAAGGTCTTAGCAGGACCTGTGCTTTTTAATAACCCGGCAGCCCATGTCCCTGACTTGGAAAGCAAAGCTGTGGCTGCTCTTGCTGATTTACATTCAAATTGCCATATTCTTGGGCTTCACAGTGGTCCCCTGGGGAGCCACCATCAGCAGTGCTGCTCCTCAAGGTGACAAGGATGTTCACCTTGGTGTGACCCTTTAGGCCAGCAATCCCTGAAGGCTTGGCAACCGCTGTGCTCTGTTACTCCTTTGCCCTAGTCCAGCTGATGCATTGGCTGTGCAATACAGGGAGCTTATGTAACAAGTGGTGTGTCTACACAGTCCTTACACAGGCTTGTAAAGCCCAGCTGGACTGTGGCTGCTCTGAGGTTTGAGTTGCCCATGGCACATCAGTTAGGGGGTGAACAACTGGGAAGCTTTGAGTAAAGGATATTTTCTCTGGGTCAGACTAACACCACATTAAAAGCTCAACTCGTGTAGGTATAACCAGTGTCTGAGCAGAGCTGCAGCAGCACAGATGTAGGGCAAGGTGCAGGGTCTACCTAGAAGCCTGTATGAATCCTCTGGCAGATTTTAAGGCCAGCACCGAACACCACATGACCAGGGCTCCTCTACCCTTTGTAACAAGAAATGAGATGTGTTCTGCTTTCCCTTTTGTATTTTTGCTCCTTTTCATTAAAATGAAGAGATTCAGCATGGATGGAGATTTGCACTTCTGTTTTTCCATCCTGAGCATCCCTCCTCCAGCAGAGACTGTCTGATTTATAGATTTTCAAACCACCCAAGACCTGGTATGTGAAACCAAATACTTTTCAGCCTTGAATACAGATTTCAGAGTTAGGAGTCTGTCACCTTCTTCCAAGGCCAACTCGAATGAGTAGTTGTTGCTGTGAAGTTATCCCTGATAGAACAAACCAATCTCTGTAGATGAGTGGATGGGTAGGGCAAGTTGAGAATATACAGTAATGTCTAGGCTTGTTTGATTCCCACTTCCTGTTCCCCTTGTTTAAGTACCATGTCCCCATCCGTGAAGTTGCTGTTGCAGAGGTTGAGTGGCTAGAGACAGGGAAGGATGTCCTTTTATATCCTAATGGGAGAACAGGTTTGGCATAGAGCATATGGAGGCTCCAAAACAAGAAGGGTCAGTTTTCTGTAGATTAGCAGTCTCAAAGTCCCAAAAAAATCACTGGCAAATCTGGCTATGACTTGTGGTGTGGTTTAACACCTTGCTTTTTCTTTTTATCTTTTTCTGAAGCTCCAGGGTATTACCTGAGGGCTGCACGTGGAACTAAAGAGGATTAAACAGTGTTGCCACTCTGTCTTGCAGACGGCAGGCAGAACACAACGCTTGCAAGGAGCCCGAAGAGGAGGGAATATAAAGATGAGTCTGGGATGGATACACACTCCTCTCCCAGAGTGCGCAGGGCAACCACATCCAGGGCTGAGAGGATCTGGCCAGGGGGGGTCATTCCCTACGTGATCGGAGGAAATTTCACTGGTCAGTAGTGAAAACACTGTTTTCTGTTAGCTATGGGGTTTGTGTCTCAAACTGTGTGGGAGACCTCTGGAGCAGAGTTCCCCCACAAATGACTCAGGTCCTTGGAAATCTGTCTCCTGAGGTAGGGAGGGCATGTTGTTGCACAAGGAATTGTGCACTGTGGAAGCCTGAAGCTGAGGTGTGCAGTGAGATGGTTCTTCTCTTGGAGTCCAAGAAATAATCGAGTGACTGAGTCATGTTTCTTTAGGGGCCAGCCCTTGTGAGCTGTGCTCATCCCCTGTGTTTCCTGAAGAGAATCCTCTCTGCTGTTGGAAGAGCAGGAGCAGAAGTACTTTAGGTTTCTGACAATAGCTTTGCCTTAGTTTTGAGGAGCATCTGTAGCACTCATGAGATTCCTGGGTGTCTTGGGGTGACAGAGCAAATTTGGCACATCACTTAGTAGCTGGTGTTCAGATCAGAACACCTGGCAGCTCTGCCAGAATGGCCTGTACCTAGAGAGGTGACGTGTTATATGCACAAGTATTGATGTACTTAATCTGTAAAGTTTGCTACCTTTTAATTAGAGTTGTTAATTCATCAAGCACAAGGAGAGAAAAGATGGAAACTAATGCTATAGTTGGAAGTGGGCCCCAGAGTCCTAGAGGTGTCTATAGGCATAAGATTGGCTGTTTGAAAGGTTAACTGTTCCCATATCCAGATGAAGTCCCTTAGAGATTTTGCTGAAAGCCAAGCCTTCATTGGTTGCTCATCTTGATTTCTTTTCCAGGAACCCAAAGAGCTATCTTTAAGCAAGCAATGAGGCACTGGGAGAAGCACACTTGTGTGACCTTTGTGGAGAGAACTGATGAAGAGAGCTTCATTGTGTTCACATACAGAACATGTGGGTAAGTGATGCACACGTTCCCTGCAGCTCTATTGCAAACAGCCCTTTCAGTGACACATGGCTCTGTAAGTCTAGCCCAGAACAGACCAATGGCTACATTGGAGAATCTGTCACAGAGATGCAGCTGGTCACTTTCAGCGAGGGTTGCTAGGACAGTTTAGTATTTGCTCAGAAGGTGTTAAGCCTTTCTGGATTCTTTTTTCCTGGGATAACACTTAAGTGTACATGTGCATGTTTATAGATACGCACTTTTTTCTTTGTGTTTTCTGTATACATACATGTAAGTTCATATAGTGTATGCAACTGCTGGCCTGTCCTGATCCCTGCCAGATGCCATCCTCTGTTGCTATGTTTCAGTTTCTCAAGTCACTGAACTGCTGCATGGGCTTGTGGGTTTTCTTTTCCAGGTGTTGCTCCTACGTGGGTCGCCGAGGAGGAGGCCCTCAGGCTATATCCATTGGAAAGAACTGTGACAAGTTTGGTATTGTGGCTCATGAGCTGGGTCATGTGGTGGGTTTCTGGCATGAGCACACACGGCCTGACAGGGACCAGCATGTCACTATCATCAGAGAGAACATACAGCAAGGTAAAATCACACTTCAGGTTATTCCTGGTTTTTGGCTGGGTAGAAACCTTTCTTGTCACACTTGTGGAAAATGCTGGTGGTCTGTCAGTTGAGATGGAGAAGAAGAAATACTGCTACTCCTTGTCTAGAATAAGGGTCGAAATAGCTGTATGAATAGACATTTTGGATGTCCAGTTGGAATTGTTGGAACACAGGAACATATCCATTTCATTCTAGGCTCCCAGAGGTAGAAGGCTTCTTTTTTTTTTTTCTTTCTCTAAAAGTGATTTGTTTCTTTTCCTTTTTGTTTGTCATCACAGGTCAGGAGTACAACTTTTTAAAGATGGAAGCTGGGGAAGTGAATTCACTTGGAGAGACCTATGACTTTGACAGCATAATGCACTACGCTAGGAACACATTCTCCAGGTGATAATTCCAGGTTATATGTCCTTAGGACTATTTTTGGTAATTGTGGTTGACTCTGTGGGATATGTAGAAGGAGACCTCTGATCTATCGCTGCATTGCAAGGCTTGAAAAATATTTGAAAAAGCAAGGTGGGTGTAGTATGGTGGGCTCCTGTTTTCCCCTTTCCACTCTATTTACTCAGTAATAATCCTGATAATCTCAGAGAGTTTCCAAAGCCTTGTTAGCATTCTTTGCAGCCTTTCCAGGCAGCACATGTGTATCTGTGTGCATCTGTGCCCACATGCAAGGTGGGTAATACTAAATCAAACTTTGAATCACTTGGTTGTCCAGCTTATGCTTTGGAGTCACAATACTGCCTTCAGAGTCTCTAGTGGCTGTGCCAAGGAAGAGCTTAACTCTAGATCGTGATCTTTAATTACTTGGGTATTTTTTTTAACCATTTATGCATGAGCTTTCGATCATGGCCTCTGCAGCTATGTGGTTCTGTGTGACTGGGTTTTTTCATGGAGGAGTTATCAGTCCTGCCACAACTAATTGCCAGTTTCTGCATAGGCTGTTTGTCCTTGGCTCCCATCTCATCCCTCCAGATGGAGCCCATATTCTGACCAGACTGCTCTACTGGATAGAGAGGTGATATAAACATAGTTATGTCCTGGATTTGGAATGAGAGTAACTGGATGACCAGCTTCATTTTTCTGCATTATTAGAAGTTTTCTTCCATAAATTCTACTATTGCTCTTTCCCAAGAGCTTTCTGTCACTACATACTATGAGTAAAGGGGTTGGAAGGTACAGTGGAAGTATTCACACTCTTGGCAAATTTTTGTTGCAAAAATTAAAGGAGTCTTTGGGACTTTGTTAATTTTCGTACCCCCAGTTGTATTGAAGGGCCAAGCCTGTTGTTTTGTGCTTTTGTTTTGACAACTTCACATCAACCAGTGGAAAATTATCAAACATGCTGAAATGCTGCTTGTTGTGGCAGGAGGAGATGGTGTCTGGGCAAGGGTGTTACGCAGCCTTCGGAGATTTCTTTGCATCACATATCCAAAGCAAACAAATTTTCTTCCCTTGAGGCATCTGCTGGACCCTTCCAGCATTTGCTAAACTCTAAATGGTTAGAATTGTCTTGCACAAAAGCAGGATTAAGTTATTACTGCCATTTATATTGTGGATGCCTTTGAGTCTGTGTCTCTTGAAAACCAGGGTCCTTCAGAGCACTGCTGGGCCAAAATGGGATAAAAATGGCAAGTGTCCTTCTAAATTTAAATTGGTGCTCGATAGGATTTTTAAGTCTGTTTCCTTTAAGCCCTTTGTCTCTGTGACCCACCCTTACCCCAGTTGCAGTCTTTGTGCAGTAATTGAACTGAGCACTAAGTGCCTCTGTGGGCTGATTGTGCTCTCACCACAAATAATCAGTGCTGGGAATAGGCTTTTACTTTGCCAAGACCTGTCTTGACATCTGCTCCCCTGAGGAAGCACTGTATTGACCAGCCACAAAGACTGGTGGGTGTATGCACGTATCCTTCCCACCTCACTGAGGCTGATGAGTGCTGCCCAATTGCAACCCAAACTGACAAAAGCACAGAGTCCATGAAGATATTAAGTTCCAGCAAGTTTCATTAAGATCAGTGGCTAGGAAAGGGGGAGAGTCCTGCATGGCCCTGCAAGGGAAGGGCTGCACTGGGTGTGTTAATACATTAGCAGACACCAGAAAGCCAACATAAGATGGTGTGAGCACCTGAGCAGTGGAGATGGGATGTGTGAGTGAGCAGGGGAAGGACACAGAGTCACGTCTTACCTGGCACTTAGCACAGCCTTGTTTTTAACTTCTGTCAATATTGACAATAGGAAATCATATGGTGCTTGCCATGGTCAAATGCTGCTGTAAACCCTGGGCCCTTTTTATTCTAAACTTTTACCTAGGATGGAAAGGTACAGCTTTTCTGAGACTGGATGAGTCCTAGCAGTGTTGCTAGTCATACTTTTGAGAATTAGTGGAGTCACTCCTCCTTTCCATTTCATAGCAAAATATGTCTCTCATGTGTGTCTGTGGCTAATAGAAATAGGAGTACGGCACAAGAGACTGTAATGACAGCAGGAACAAGATTTTACCATTGGAATTTCTGTTCTCATCTGTGTCAGAAATTTGCCTGTTTTGCAGAGTGTGGCTGCAGATTTTTATTTCCTGGTGCATTCCTTACAGACATGGCAGCAGTCTAAACTGGATGTGGCCATATCATGAAACAATTTCTTTTACAGTGGTCAAGACCATAAATGGCAACTTAGCAAGAAGAAAGTCTAAACCTCCACAAAGTCCTAAGCAAGTAGCTGGTTACCTTAATTCACTAAGTAGCTTGCTAGTAGACATGGCAGCCAGTCTGGAGTTACAAAACATGACCTCTGCAAAGCTTGTGTTCAAATCAGGATGTTGGTAGCACTGCCTCCATGTCCAGGGACATCTTGTGTTTGCAATGCACTGTCCTAATCCTGCACAAGACATACAGATATCCTCCACAGGTTTAACTGAGTGAAGAACAGTCATGTAATCTCTCTTCTGCACATGGAGATAAAAATACAGAACTGGGACCAAAGGTAGCTGCCTGCAGCTCAGTTCTTAAACTGCCTTGATTATCTGCTTCCTTGAGTGTTGTTTAAGCATCTGTATTTTTTACCGTATCTATTGGGACATGAATGTTTAGCATTTGCTAAATCAGTTGATCATAGCATTGGCATGGCAGTTGGTACACTCAGGGTACTGTGTGGATGCTAATGACTCTTGTGAGTCTCTTCTCAAACTCTGTTCTTCACTGGTAGGAATGGTGGGGTGCTGTGCTTGACTTACCACTGCACTGGGCAGCTAATGCGTGTTCTGCCCATGCCTGGACTGCAAGAGAATGTGGCATCCAGGATCCATGGGTTCTTTTCCTACCTCTGGGAGGAGAGTTTAGATATGTTGCTCAAAAATTGTTCCAGTGTTAGATTTCCTGAGCTGCTCTGTTTAACGATGCCTATTTGGTGTTTATTAAAATAGTTGCACTTTTAGAGACACTCACCAAGTGTTTTTAAGCAGATGGTGTTTGGGTGGACAGCATGGGACTTCTGGCACTTGTGTGGTTTGGGCCAGGCAGACTCCTGTCCTTGGTTTCTTTGATGGCAAAATGAAAAAAACTACTTACTGCTTTGTAGCTGGGAGTTGTGAAAGAACAAAATTCAGTTGAAGGAAAAAGCAAAACCAAAAATCTGCCTTGAGTACAGCCTTCTGGAAGAAAATGTGTTTGGCAGGTAACAAGCGTAGTTTGAAGTTATGGATTGTTTGTGTTGTGTGAGCAGTGCCTGAGGTATACACTATGTGCAGAAAGCTGAGGGCTGTGAGTGCACAGTTGTAAGGGCTGGAATGGGAAAAATCAAAGGTTTGCATGTGCAAATGGTGGTTTTTCTATTAAATTCTGTAATTCTTCCCTGGTTGAGCCTTGGAGATCTGCAGAAAGCATTTCAGAGTATGTCCCTGCCAAATGCTGAGTTCTTCTATGAACTCCTGAGGAGACTTGAAAATTTTGAGCAAACTGACCTGTTTCTACATTTGTGGTGTTTCTGGAATTGGAGGATTTGTTTTCAATACATAAACTTAAAGAAATTCAGCCCAAGGCATGCAGCTGGCACGTAGAATGACAAACTGAATTTATAAATCAGTATTTGATGGACTCACCTCAGATCTTATAAGTACTGATTTTGGTGCTGATCAGGAATTTTTCTACTGCTGAAAAAACCCCAACATCTCCCATGAAACAGCTGACTCCAGTTTTCAAAACAGATTAAATTCCTTTCCTTCTATTTCTTTCTTCAGTTTGAATATTTACAAAACAATTTCCCCCTTTCCCTTCTCACCTCTGGACTAGGCAGCACTAAAATTATTGCTTCTGCCCTGATTTCCCATTGGGATCTCTGGACAGTTACATCCTGTCTTTCAGAAAGAGCAGTCTGCCTCACTGAGCTGATGCTGAAGGTTAAGCTCGGTGTTGGCCTTGGCATCCCCAAGCCTGTTTGGCATTCAGGGGTGCAGTGAAAGGTTCCTGTGGACTGGACAGCCTGGCTGCAAGAGCTTGGATTTTGCCAACCTGGAGTTGAGGTTTCGGATTCCCTCCCTCCCTGCAGTCCTAATGCTCCCTTGGGGTCTCTCTTGCGTGCAAGCTCTTGCTTGGCTGCATGGACTGCATTTGATAGAAGTGAGGCCTGAGCTTAAATCCTTCGCTGGACTGAGATCAGAAGTGCAGTAAAGAGCTCCTGAGTGTGAAGCACATGGAAGAAATAGTAGCAAGTAAAAAGAGGCAGAGACAAGTAGAGTTATTAGCTTGGAAACTCATACAGAACAAAGAGTAGAGCACATGATCTTTTCCTCTTGTCTGTGACAGCCCCAGTCACTGCCAGCCCACCCCCATCTGCTACTGAGAAAACTCCCCTTCCCTCTGCTCCTTTGGCTTAAATGCCAGGTCTGTGCTCCTGCTGAGCCAGATGTGCCATGAGCCTTTTGCAAGAATATTTCATTGCTTTTTCTGATTTATGGCAAGGAATGTGCTACCTCAAACAGAGGCAGCAGCAGTTTTGAGGTATCCAAGAGGAATTTTCTGGCTTGGCAGACTTGCCTGTACATTTGGAAGCTGTCTGCTATAGTGGGAAGGCTGTCCTGAGATAGTTAGCAGTTATTAGAAGCTGCACCACTCTTGCTTGTTAGCATGGGATGTATGGTCAGGGGGATGGGTGTGGGAGGCCTGCCAGCACTACTTTCTGTTCACTGCATCACTTTCCCTACTTCACTGCTCTGTGTCTCTCTGCTCTTCCCCTTAGAGGAGTTTTCCTCGACACCATCCTTCCCCGTCGTGATGATAACGGGGTCCGGCCAACTATTGGTCAGCGTGTTCGCCTGAGCCAGGGGGACATCGCTCAGGCAAGGAAGCTGTACAAATGCCCAGGTAAATATGGCTTGGGGAGATGGATCCTGCTTTATCATAGACACATGGGTTATGTGGAAGGCATTGGAGTTCAAGAGAACCTAAACGATGCCTTTGAGGAAAGAGACTTGGGAAACACAGACTCTCAAATGCTTCAGGCTGGAGCTCTGGGGGAGAAGTGAATTTGCCTAAAATGTGTCTACTGTTAGTACTTTGCCAACACTGTTGTTGGGTTTAGGGCTTCAGTTTGGTCCAATGTAGGCTCTATTCGTAGAAAATTAAACCAATGTACAAGACCACAGACAGAGTGGGGACTAGGAGTTGGCACAATGCTGGGAAGATGTCTTGTAGTCTGAGGCCCTGGAAAGTGGTGGATAGCTGCTGTGCAAATCCACTGTTTTTCTGTATCCAGCAGAAAAGGTCAGAAAGTATGAATCTATAAGGGTCTAAAATGAATTCTGAGAGCTTCAGGGTCTGTATGTTTGAGGATTATTGCTTTTAGCTTATAAGGGGTGGTATAACTTTTAGGTCTGTTAGTTCTAATTAACCTTTTTTTTTTTCTTTTTACTTCATCATTACATTTTTCTTTTTACACTCATCATTATCTCCAAATTGATTTTGGTTGAACAAAATGTTGTTCTTGCAAAATTATGTCATGGATTAGTTTAGGGGTTAATTTATTTTGCACTATGTTATTTGATTGAATCAGACTTAATCCAACCAGGCTTTTCATTCCCATAGCTGGAAGAATCAATTACAGAGTTAGATTTCTCAAGGCAAGCTGAAAAGCCACTTTGGCTTGAGGTACTAACTAAAAGCTACAAAGCCACTTTCTTTAAAATGAGGACTCTTCTGTGAATCTCAAGTTTTCCATTTGCAAAGTAGAACTTTTCCTACTTTTATTTTCCCCACAAAGCTTTAGCAGAGGTTATTGCAGTTCAGAACATATTTGGCAGCAAAATAATTAGATATTTAAGCCTACTAAACTTTTTTTTTTTCAAATACCTGTTGTTCTGCTTTGGTTTTCTTTTTTTCTTTGCATCAAAATATATACACAGGTTGCATCTGAGGAGAAGAGGTGCAGTTTATTTAATGACACTAACATCTTCATCTGCCATTTGAATCTGTAGCTTGAAAAGTTTTCTTCCTCTGCGAAATACAAAGCAAAGGAGTTCAAAACCAAAGGACTTCAACTGTGTGTTCAGCAGGGTCTGAACGAGACTTTAGGATGAAGACACTTGTTCAGTAGTCAAGCTAAGGATTTTAGGGTAAAGTGCAGCAACATAATTCAGAAGTTGAATGGCAGATGGCTTCCCTGTTAGAAAGAGAGTCTCCATCTGAGAATACCTAATAATATATCCCAAAAATAAGAGCTAGTATGGTGGAGGATGAGTTACAAGTATGCACTGGAATCAGCCAGAGCAACTGCTGTGTCTGTTGTAAGAAACAGGACTCTCCAGCTCATTAGACTGGAGCTCATGTGGCTGCTACGGTTAGGGCTTGCTTAGCTTGTCCATTCTAAAACCCTGCTGTTTTTAAATTCCTCTTAATTCCCCAAAGCTTATACCTGCTGGGTTAAAGTTAGTGCCAGGCCAGGTGAAACCAAATGAAATTTGCTGAAGGAGTTTCTGGAGGGCAAGATGCAGTCTGCTACATAGTAGTTAATGCTAAATTTGCTGCACAGTTGAGGATTTGATGACTACAGTCACTACAAAAGCTTTAAAACAGCTTATCCTGCTGTCTTGTGCTGTGCTAAAGGAAGAAGGCTTGTGTAGCTGTGCTAATTGTGCAGGAATGCTTAAACTGTAAATTGAGAATGGTCCTGCATCATATCACCTCCTGCAGTTCTCTGGGCATTTTCAAAAAGATGCAGTGTACCAGTAACCAACTGATGAGCTGCAAGTGCCCATCACTCAACGGCTTCATTTACAAACGAGTTCTGAAGCATTCACCTTTCTACTTTGCTTTTCACCTCTGTTCCTTTTTATCGGTTCAGTTTCTTGGATCCCAGAAGTACCAAATTTCCTTATTGGACCTGTTGGCTTCTTTGCTACTAAGTGCAGTACAGTCATATTGCTTTTTAGAGTGCTCTGCAAGAGGTTGTGCTCTACCCACAAAGATGCATTGCTCACTGTCGTGCTTCCCCCTGCACTGCAAGCAGTTGCTTTCCTCCATGCTGGAAGGGCAGCCTGTCACAGGGTCTGGGGAGTTTCCTCTGCAAGGGTCAGAGAGTTAGATAGGTCTCCTTGCATATTTCAGCAAAGTAGTCTTTGCACGTAGATACAATAGTGATGCCTTGAAGTGGCTACCTGAAAACAGAGGCTAGACAAGATTAAGGGAATAAAAGTAGATGTTTATTTGAAGGCATCATTCTTACCTGTTCCATAATTACAGAGTCTTGCCAGTAGCTGTGTAATTGCACTCTGGGAGAATTAAGTCTGGGCTGTTGGCAACCTTCAGTGTGGTTCAGCCAAGGACAATAATCTCACATCAATATGGTCATGTTGTGCATGTTTCCCATGATTTAGAGCTCCCTTTATCATTTGATGTTTGTTTGAATAGATCTTTGAGCAGAGAAAAAGAACATGTATTTATCCTGGTGAGTTATGGATTGGAATTCCCTCCTTATTAAAAAAAGTTACTTAAAATCCCCTTTCTGTGTCCTCACATTTGTTCATCTAGTCTGATCTGTCAAGTTGTGGATCAGACTTCTTTAGGGAAATTAAAAAATTCTGGTCTAGGTGACTCCTTCTCCCCTGCTTGAACATATTAAACTTTTTCAATGGAATCGGTCTCTTTTCATCTCCAACTGCCAACCCGCCCATCTAAATGTAATCATGGCTGCAAAATTAGTGTGTGATAGCACCAAGCAGAGGAACAACCTCTGGCATTTCCATGAGAAAGGGAAGGCCTTGTCAGATCTTTCAAAGCGCTGCTGCTTAATCAGGGATTTTTGGGGGCTGCCTTACTGTCTCTGAGGAAACAGAGTTGCAGATCCAGGGCAGCTTTATAATATCAGTTGGTTATGAAATTGGAAAAACAACTGGGAAGCAGGCAAGCCAAGGTCCCTGCTCCTTGCAATTGGCATTTGCATGCGTCTAGTGGGCACTCTCAAGGAAATGGGAGCTTTGATATTTGTGGTCCTCCCACCCAGCCAGTCAGCTGCTCTGCAGATGTGGATGGTCACTCCTTGTTCCAGCTCAGTCATCCTGGCTCAGAGAGCAGAATTACAGTAGTCACAGCTTTTCCAGATGTTGGAAGCTGCAGTTCCCTGAAGGAGCATATGCATGTGCATATTCCTTGCTTCCCAAAAGTCGCTCTGGGTTCTACATTTCATCAACTGCAGCAGGCTGCAAAACAGGAAGTTGGAGACCAATGGGCTGCTGTGCTCATATTTAGTCCTGTGCAGCATAGTGGCCAGGAAGGTGCTGGGCAGCCAAAGCATGAGGGCAGTGGGGCCTGCCCTGCTTTTGTTAGGGTGTTTTAAGCCAAAAAAAGACAATTTACAATGGTAACTAAGGAGAACTTCATTGAGCAGCTTGTAATGAAGGGAAAACAGTTTTGCTGGCAGCAGTGTGGGGTCGTGAGGTGGGGTGGGGTTAATTCTTTGCATTTGATTAGTGAATGCGATATTCCTCAACTGAAACTTGAAAGTGCTGGCATGTGGAAAGAAGATGAAGGAAGAAGGGTTCTTCTTTGGAAGCTGTTTCCTCTGTGTCCTTGCACTGATCATCTTCTATCCCAGAAATTCTGACAAATTTCACATCACCCCTTTGGCAAGGTCTCAGGTGGTCAATGACCTTTGGCCAGTACTGTGAATGAGCACTGTTGGAGTACCAGCCACCAAGCTGCACACAGCAGCCATGAGCAGACAGTTTGGTAGACCCTGATGTCTCTCAGAGTCACTCCTTTTTGATAGGTTTTTTTCCCCTCTCCTGCAGCTTGTGGAGAGACCTTGCAAGACTCAACAGGTAATTTCTCAGCCCCTGGCTTTCCAAATGGCTACCCCTCCTATTCCCACTGTGTCTGGAGGATCTCGGTGACCCCAGGGGAGAAGGTAGGTGCCACAGTAGCGCAAGGTGTACTCTGCACTTCCCTCATGTGAGGTTTTGCCTGTGATGACAGTGTTAGTTCCTGCCAGAAGATCTCTGTGTGCCTGGCGTGTGGAGCCAGGAAAGGCTCCTGAACACCTCTCAGGAGAGAGATGGAGTCAAGAATACATGATCTTGAGGAGAGAAGTGGTGATGCTGGAGCAGAGCCCCTCACGTATCTGGGCCATATGTTGACCTCTGATCCTGCTCTCAGTTTGAGACTAAACCCTGCCTGGACATTTCCTACCACCTGTTAGCTTTGGCAAGCACACACTCCAAAGCCAGTCAGACGAGTTAGATAAAATGTGCTGCAGTCTGGGGTCCTGAAGGGAGCTGAGGAGCCATGAGTGACATCTGTGGCCTGCCCCTGTCATAGAGGCATAATGTCCCTGTCAGGGAACTCCCACTTCCCGCCCTGAAACGCCAAGCCCTGCTGCGCATCAATCACCCACCCTGTCCTCTTTCCTCCCAGGTCCTTTTGTTTTATTGATCTTCCTGTAGAAATGCAATCTTTCCTTAATCCAGTAACAGCAGCCCCTCAGGCCTTTCACGCCACACCAGGCTGCAAGAATGAGCAGCCCAGCTTGGGAGCTCCTTGGCAGAGTGACTTTGCTGAGGATCACCCTCAAGACATGCTTAAGACTCAGACTCGGACAAAGAAGTGTGGAGCTCGTTTGTTTTGCTACAGCTGCCTGGCTCCAGGACCTGGTTGTGTCACCTGCAAGCCCAGTCCCATGCCATGCTGAGCTGCTGCCATCAGCTGCAGGGAGAGCATCGCTGGGGCAAGAGGGCCAAGAGCCATCCAGGTTTGAAACAGTGGCACTGAGAGTTTTGTGGTGTCCATCTTACTATAAACTCTCCCTTTGCTTCTCTGCCTCCTCAGAGTTGTATCGGGAAGGACTCAGCATCTAAATGCTGAACCACTAATGTTAAAAAAGGAAATAAAGACCTGATTTCAGATTAAATGCTTCAATTTACGTGTTTAATCCAATGCAGTGTTTGGTGAAAATTGTTGCACTGAGGTATTAGGTGAGAACAGATACTGGGCTTATAGCATTCATCTGCATAGAAACAGATTAATCTGCTTTTGCTCTCCAAAGTCAGAATACTGCAAAAATGTGAAAAAAGGGCTTTGAGAGAGAACATCCATTTTAATGTAAAGACATTTCTGTGACTATGTGCAGATTATGGGTGTAAATGAATATATGGGTCAAATCTTGCAAGGAAAAAATACAAGTACACCCCAATGGTGACCTCCCAGACCAAGGCCCGTGATCCATCTTACAGAGGAAGGAGACCAAAATAATAGCATTTTTATGGCAAGCTCTGTTTGGTAAAGCCACTGAATGCACTTGCATCACGATGATGGTGTGAGTCTGATGGTCAGAATGTGGAACCTAATTAGCAAAATCAGATATTTCTTGCAAGTATCATTTATATGCAGGTATAGACCCCAAACAAATGGTTTGTGACAATGTCTTTCTCTATGATGTTCACATTACTCCAAACCAAAGATTTGGGTTTTAATTTTAAAAATCCTAACTGGGCTTTTGTTTAAGTAACGTTTTAGTAACTGAGGGGTATTGACTTTGAATTACAGAGTTGATAGTAAAAGGCTGTCTGCTGTCATGTACTGTCATGGTTTCATTAAAAGACTTTGAGAAGCCTTTCTTTTTTGAGAAAAGGTGGTGTACAAATCCCACACATGTCCCGACTGTCTGTGCCTGCATTTTCACTTAGGCAGCACTGTAGCAAAAATGAAACAATCTGTAGGGTCTTCTCTTTACAGTAACTCCCTCCCCAAAGAGAAATGTGCAATCTCTCCTTTCAGATTATGTTAAATTTCACGTCGATGGACCTATTTAAAAGTCGCCTTTGCTGGTACGATTATGTGGAGGTGCGTGATGGCTACTGGAGGAAGGCTCCGTTATTGGGTGAGTAGCTATTTCATTTAAATTGCATTTTGTGTATTCTTCTTGATGCTTTGGAGAGGGGCTGGGGAAAACAAACAGAAACAAACTTTCCTTTACTTGGAAGGAGCCTAGGTCCAGCCAGTGCACTGGCCATCCCTTAGTGTCTCCATCCAGAGATGTCGGTGTGCTGTATTCACTCCAAATGATCCATGCTCCAAGCCTTTTGGTTGCAAAGGCTTTATTCCTTCCTTTTCCAGCTTGAGAAATGAGGCAGGGAGAAAAGTGAGCCAGGGCCCTGGCTGGGACTAAAAATGTCGTTTCTGGAGTTTTATTATTGCTCTTTCCTAAGTCCAGGGAAGAGCTGTCAGGCCGTCAGAATGAAGCAGCTGCACAGCTCCTGCCCCAAGCTCCAGCCATTATTTCTCATGTATTTGTGTTTACAAATACACAGTACTCTGTGCTTTGAGCCTCTGTACTCCTAGCAGGGAAATTGCTAGACCATGCCTATAGTGTCAGATTGTGCAAGGACTCCACTCTGCTCCTGTTCCCAGAGATCTCTAGGAAGTGCAGCTCCTCTGTATCCTCCTTGTTTCTCTGCCTCCTGATCTCATCTGTAAGCCTTCTGTCACCCTGAGTGGTTTAGGAGTCCCACCTACTCTGCCACTGCCTCTGATCCTGACCTCATCCCCTAAGCTGAGTGTCCCAAACACGTAAAATGCGGCACTGCAAACAGCGCCTTCTGCCTAAAAGGAAAGAAGCAGTTGGGTTGGGCAGCATCCCCAGCTGTGTTAGAGGGGCTGCACCCCATGCTGCAGAACAGAACTGGGCTAGTCAGGATTGGGTCAGAGGGTTTAGAGAGTTTGGGTGCTTTCCTTGGCCCCACTGGACATCCTAGCCCTGGTACCAGGTGAGGTGCTGAGGCTGAAGCCATGCTGCTTCCCAGGTTTCACTGAGCCTACCTTTCAGTGCAGTTGGCAGCTGGTTTTACTGTTTACTGCTTATTTTGGGGTTGGCAGCATTTATTGCTGTTCTCTGCTGCATATGCTTCAGGTGACATTGCTCCAGCAGCTGCAACTTAGCTCCTCGTTTGTTTTTTTTCTGCTGAGTAATTTAAAGGTACTTCAGAAGCCAAGCACCTCCCCGTCCCCCTAGTGCAGGTGGACTTGGGAGCATTTCCATCTGGAAGGAGACGCTGCATGAGTGGCCATGGCTCCCGCATGGGGCTGAGCCCATGAAATTAGGTCGGAAGAGGCAGACAGACGGCAATTCAGCAGGGGGTGGGGAGGGGGATTAGTGTGAATTGTGAAAGCATGGGCTTCTTGTGGAGAGAAAAAATACATGTGTGCTGCATATTTTCCCAGGGAAGTGTGTGAAAACCCAGCCTTTAAATGGTGTATAACTTTTTATGAATGGGCCCTTTATCACACTCTGAGGAGCTTGCTCATTCTTGTTCCTCATCTGCGTTTCCTCTTCTTGACACCCTTGTTAAACTCCAAGTCTAAATCCAGGAGGAAGTTGCTCAGTGACCCTAGAGGAAGGAGCTTTGCAGTGCTGATGCTGTTTTTAGCATCCCCTTCGGGAGTGGAGGTGGGAGATGCTATTGCTATGCTGCAGGGCTGTCACACTGCCCCAACAGCACTGGGCAGGTTGGGGGCACAATAGAAGCTGAGTAAAGCTGGGTCCAAGATAATATTTGGATGAGTGATTCTGCAAGAAAAAAAGCTGGCAGTGAAACTGCCATTCCCAGCCAGTTAATGGGAAATAAGATCCTGTCTTGAAGGTAAGGCATTAACCAGGTTTTTACCCAGCGGAAATTGTTCAGAGGTGCCTTTGCCTGGCATTGGAAGGCCAGGATCCCTATCACCACTGTTCTGACTGAATTCAACCTGAAGAACTACTCTCTGCCTCTGTCAAATTCCGACTGGGATTCAGTCAGACAGGGTGCCAAGACCATGTTGAATTCAGTGTATAGTCCTGCTGGTGTCAGCTGAAGTGAAAAACCGTGTTTGCTCTGTGCAAGCTCCTGACTCAAGTGCAGGTCCCTGACTATCAGTGTGTACTTGGGGCTCTCTCTGTTTCTGTTAGGAGCTTCTGGCTTCAATAGAAAGAGGAGCACCAAACTGGGGTTGCTGAGGTTGTCTGGGCTGCAGATGCCATGTGCAGTTTTTCTGTTTCAGGATTCATGCTTACTGGCAAAATTCGAGAGTTTACCGGTGCTGGTACATGCCAAAGAGCTCAAAGCTGGGGGAATCATGGAGCAAGATGGCTCCTGGTCTCTTTCTCTTGAAAGAAATTAAATTACTGGAGAAGCTTAACTGGGATTTGTTGGGTAGAAAATGAGATAAGGGTTTTTTTCTCATCAGCATGGCCACGTCCTGCCCTTGGTTTGACTTGGACTATTTGCTCCTGGGTGCAAAGTGCTGAAGGGGTTTTCAAGGCTTAGCAGGTGGAAAGGACATTTTCTAATGCCACATCTCTAGAAGGAAAGGGAGATGCTTCCCCACCATGGCAGCTTAATTGCTGAATTACGTGACCAAGACAAGAGCCCTTTTGAATTTACCAGGGCAATAGAGGCTTCATCTGTAACTGCTGGATTCTGCTCCCAGCTGAGAGAGCTTTAATTCACTTAATAATTGAAAATAATATTAATTAATGGAGGGGGAACAGAGAAACTTATTCAAAAGCACAAGTTATGGGAGTGAAAGGATGTTTTACACAAGCATACTCCTTTAACCCAAGACTCTTTGCTTCCCAGAGTCACAGGTGCTTGTTATGCTGTGCTGTCCCTCAGGAGATCATAAACGTCTTCATTGTCTCTTTCCTGCCTTCTAGGTAGATTTTGTGGTGACAAGATTCCTGAACCAGTAATCTCCACGGACAGCAGGCTGTGGATCGAGTTCCGGAGCAGCAGTAACATCCTGGGCAAAGGCTTCTTTGTGGTCTATGAAGGTACAGCCCTTAGCTGCAAGTCTGTCACATTGTATGGAGCACACAGAACAGGGTGCAGGGGTTTTATGGGATCAGCAGGAGCTCTGCTGCACTGTGTGGTTAGATACAGCCATGCTCTTGTTTTTATGGGAATTGGCAGATTTTGTGGCTTGTTTCAATAGATGAGACATGGATTTTCCAACTAGGTCATCACATTTTGGGGGGCACAAGAAGATAGCAACACAAAGCAATAGCTTCCATACTTAGGCCAGGTTCTGTTTGCTCTAACCTGCCCCTGTAAGCAGCATTGTGCAGAGCAAGAGTTTCTTTCAGTATTTTAACAGGCAAAGTTCTGTTTGGGATCATACATTTTATATCACTTAATACAGATTGTCTTGGGGTGTTTTTGTTTGTTTGTTTGATTGATTGTTTTCTCAGATGCAAAGATTATTCTTTTGTTTCTTGCTTGTATGTTTTACTCACAGAAGGTTGGAAATTATCATGTCAGATCTTCCATAGGTCAGGTATTTTAGAAATTTGCATGGCACTGAGATGATGAAACCACTTTGGAGGAGGAGCAGTAGTACCACAGTCATTACAAATCAGTAACTTCTGTTTTCCATATATGCTTATTTTTTTGCAACAATGATTCTAAGATGTGTTAAAAGCCTTCATTGTTTTCTGGGCAGCAGGCACTTTTCTTAGAAATACCAGTGTTGTCAACAGTATTGAGGTTGACTATATTGGTACCAACATTGCATCATCTTCTTTCTTCAGCCACAGGAACAAGCATAATGATGGAAGGCCAGTGCCCAAGTGTGCTATAAACCCATGAATAATGATACTAACAGAGGGGACTGTTGGGGAAGTGCAAATAAAGCATATGAGGATTTCACAACAGTTTGGGACTAACAAATCTGTTTCACAGGAGAAATATCTGGTTTCTGTAGGAATTGTTGCCCCAGAGACAGAGGTTTCTTGCCTGATGTTGTTTTTTTTTTTTTTTTTAACATCTCTCCTGAAAAGCAGCTGTTGCCTGGACCAGGTGGTTTGTAACACCCACTTTATGGTAGTTTGTTGGAATTAGAAGTGATCAAATTGGTGTGTATGGCATCATCCTTCATATTGCTAAATGGTATTGGAAGAAAAAAATTTTACACTGGCTGCATTCCAAAGTCACTTTGCAAAGTGACTTTGTTTTCCCTTGACAATTTCCCATATTTCCTGTTGATTAATAAATGATCCCTGAAGATTCAGTAAATACAAGCTTGCTTCACTTGACTTTTGAATAGAGCAACTGAAGGCAGAATATGCATCTGCTGCTCAATCTCCAAGTTCATATCTTCCTGCCTCTTCAAGAGTGACTTTTTATATAACCCTTTCCTGCAAGAAATTTCCATTGGAAGGCTATGAAATCCATGGCTATGCCTGACAGTAAGCACAGAGTATGACTGGTGTAAACCAGCTTGTAGTACAGACACAGTGATGGCTCATTGCACCAGTTCCTCTCTTATCTCAGCCTCCTCTTGTCAGAACAGCAGGTAGTGAGATTATCTACATCTCTCTCCATAATTTATTTGCTGAAATAGGAGATTTTTCCAAAAATCTTCTTTAATCCCTTTTTCTCTCTTAAGCAAGCTCTGACAATGGCTTGTTTCTTTTGCCCTTCGCCAAGTGTCTTGCTCAGCTGTTACGTGACTTCTGTGCTTAGGCAATAAAGATAGTTTTTATTTTCAGGAGGGACTGCCTATAAGTCTTTAATTTTCTATAAATTTTTGTCCGAAATCATTCTCTGTTGCTGTTAGTTCCTCTTTTTCTTTTGAACTCCTCCCTCACATTTAGCACTGCTTCTCTGTCTTCTGCTTTAGGGACAGTGCACATGAATGCTCATACATCTGAACTTTTCTGGAAACTGTGGGTGAGGACTGATTTTTGGATTTGGATTCCTCCAAGTGTTGGCCCTGAAGTTTTCAGAAGATGGGAGGAAAGAGGAGGAATCATGTAGCCACATGATGGTAGAATTCCTTGACACTAAATGACAGCTTATGTAGTAAGAGTGTCCTCCTAATTCAGTCGTTCTGTTCCCTTTCGTTCATGAGATTTAAGAAGGGAAGATGTTGGTGGTTTTGCCCTACAGCACTGCTGACAGCCCTGAATTTGCCATCACTATTGTCTTCTCAGGCTCTACCAGCAGATGCTCTTTCCATTTTGCAGTAAGGCTCTTCCGAGTATAGTTGACACCCAACTGTATCAGTGTGAACTTCTGCAGTGGATAGAGAAAGTATTATTTGTTAGCTGTCAGTTTCATGGCTCTTAGACAAAAGTCCTCTGCTCTTGTAGTCCTCTTTCTGTTAGGTGAGGGAGACAGTTCTTAAAGGGTCCTTCAGAGGTTTTCTCAAGCACCACTTGTAGCTGAGTATATGAACTCAAATTGCAACCTAAACCGTGCTCTGCAGCTGAATTTTTGGGTGCAGCTTTTTGGTGGTGCTGTAGCACTGATTCTGTAAGAAAGAGGTTACTTCTGGGCTAATGAAGCAGTGCTTTTAACTTGGTTACATTAGCAGGTTATAATGCAAGACCAAGACAGTGTTACCCAATGCAAGCAATTTGCAGGACACTGCAGGGAGACCCATATCTGAATTGCTAATGCAATGCCTTGTGGGGAGAAGCCAGGGGTGAGGATGGTTGATATCTGACAGGCGTCATTGCAGTACCATCTCTCTTCTGCTTTTTGCTGGTGCTTTTTGTTTCCTTGACTTTAGGCACAGCCAAAACATTCATGTATTTTGTAGACGTGTGTTGTGCATCATGGGGTAACACAGCTTTTAGCCTGTGATCTTACTTTCATTTCTTACATAGTCTTGCAGACAATTTTGCTGAACTGCTGTTGTCTTCAAGGTCTTTACTAGTTTTGTGTTAAACTAGATTTTCATTAAATTTTCTATTTTAGTATTTAAACTTATTCTTACATTTGGTGCTAAAACTTAATTTTTCATGCACAGCAGTCAGCCTGATGGTCTGGTGGTGAACAGCTCAAGTCGTGCTGGTTAATATTGCCATCGTGTGGCTGGATTTGATTTGCAACTCCCCCCCCCCCCCCAACCTTTTCTTGGTTCTTACTGCTGGTAGCAAGCAGACATGAAGGTGAGCAGGAGTATGAATAACACAAATTTATAAAAATTCTGTGGCCCACTGAGCTCACCTTCTGAGGACATGAGCACAGCAAGATAGGAGACACTGTCATTAAGACAAAGTGTTAGATTTGTAAAAACTTTCATGACTTGTGTGTTGCTTTTGTATAGGAAGTGATATTGATATAGATTTGATGAGAAAGGTGTGTATGGAGCAGGCTTTACCTATAGAGAAACTTGCAATCTCTGGGTTTGCTGTTTCTTTTTTATGAAGCTATTTGCGGTGGAGAAATACACAAAGATGCTGGTCAGATCCAATCTCCCAATTACCCAGACGACTACAGACCTTCCAAAGAGTGTATCTGGAAGATCACAGTTTCTGAGGGTTTTCACATAGGAATCACATTCCAAGCCTTTGAGGTGAGAAATGTCATTGTGTATATTACAGATATTATTTTGCCTCTATAGACCCTTTAAAATGAAGAAGAAAATCATAATAATAGTAATAATAATAATAATTAAAAAATCTTTTGGCTACTTCAGAGTATCATTTACCTTACCAGACATTTGCTCAGAGATTTTGAAGCCAAGTTTAGAATATGCTGAGTTTTCAAAAACTGTTACTCTAGACAGAAAGAATTAGAAAGGACTCAAAAGTGTTGATGATGTTAAATAGGGACTCATGAGTCCTTAAATTTTCACTCTGATCAAATGGAGGTAAATGGTCACAATCCAGGCAAAAAACACTTGTTGGTGTCACTGGGACTTGTCAAATTGCAGGATGTGACTCCCCAAAGAAACATTGTGCTCCCAGATGTCAGATAGGCTTTGAAGAGCTCACAAAAAGTTTTCCTCTACTGATTATGGGATGTCTTACACTCTTAGCTACATGCCAGTGATCAACCTGTGTTAAGTGAAGATGTTAAGTTGCAGACAGGAGTGGGCAGCACCTTGGTTGGTGCATAAATCCCATCTATCCCACAGGCTCCTGTGGCTTGTACACGCTTACCATGCTTGTCCTGGGAAGGGCTGACACCACTACCTCCCCACAGCTATTCCTTGAATCTTTTGGTTTGTAGCTGTTCTGCTCTGTTTCTTACAGCTTCTCATGCAAAAGCAGTTTGTAGATAATCAGGGACTGGGTTTCACTGCAGGATAGCCATAAAGTAGCAGCAGAACTGAGATGTGCCTAGGCTTGAATGCAGTTTGAACTGCAGAAGAGCTCAGTGGCAGCCACAGCAAGTACTCTGTTGTAGCCAGTTGTTTGGGGAGCTGATCTGTGGCCAAAGCCTAACTGTGTCGCCAGCCTGGCTGGAAGAACTCTTCTGAAGGAGGTACAGGCAGCCCCTTTTTCCATTGCAGATTGAATGGCACGATGCGTGCTCTTACGACTACCTGGAGATCCGAGATGGCCTCACTGAGCAGAGCCCACTGATCGGCCACTTCTGTGGCTATGAGAAGCCAGAAGACATCAAATCCAGTTCAAACAAAGTATGGATGAAGTTTGCATCCGATGCAACCATCAATAAAGCAGGCTTTGCAGCAAATTTCTTTAAAGGTATGTGATCTAGTCCCTCTCACAGTCAAAGCTGGGGACGATTCATCCCTTAAGCCATCCACAAATGACCAGTTATCATTCTGTCTACTTGTACTTAAGATTTGTTTGTACGACTGCCAGTATCAAGTTTATATACAAATGGCTTTGATAGTGTAGAGGGGGTTGATGCTGAGGCAGGAACACCTCCTCCTTGATTAGGACAGAAAGCAGCTCTGGACTGGTGTCAGCATAGATGTTGCACAGCTGGACAGAATGTCACCTCCCTTTAGCCATGCCAGAGGACACTGACATTTCCAAAGAAGTACTAATACTGCACAAGGAGTCTTAAAGACAGCTCTCTGCTAAGTTCTATTCCAAAAGAAACCTCTGGAGTGAGGGTAAATCTGAATGCAAGTAGAGTCCCAGAAAAAGAATACTGAGACCTTTAGGAAACAAATGTGTTCCTAAACTGAGATTCTCTTCAGGAAGATGTAAGACTAAGATTTTTAAATTTTTTCTCTTTTTTAAGAGCTGGACCTTAGACATTGTCCTTTACCAGCATCCTGGTGACTTGATAGAAGCAAGAACCAAATACCTAACTGCTTGGGAAAATGCCTGTGGAACTGCTGGGGGGCAGACAGTCATGTTTGTCTTAGGTTCAGTGACAGTTGTACAGAAATAGTAGTTGCAATGCTAATATTTGGATTGCATAAGTCCTTTATTTATTTCTACCTTAACTTTTGTCTTGTGTTAAGGGTGTCATGGTCCGTTTAGGTTTCTCAAATTTTCAGGAGAATGTACTCTGTGAATTAAACTTTATTTCATGAACTTTAAGACTTAAAATAAATAAATGTGTCAGGGCTCAATCCCCTTTGCTCAGACTAGTCTATCCCATGAGTTCACTTACTCACCATTCAAGTCATATTATGTCATAATTTATAGCTCATAGTTCTTAAACCATGCACTTATGTGCAAAAAAAAAGAAGTTAAATAAAGCTTAATTCACAGATTATATTGGGCTGTAAATTTGAGAGGTCTTAACGGACTGTGACAAAGGGTGATTGCAAGATCAATGGCAAATACTTACTGTGGCATTTAATCTCAGTCCCTGGACAACTCTCACAGTACCTAGACTTCCTTGTTTAAATTTCTCAGGTTCCATAAAGGCACAAGAATACTTCTTCCTAAAGACGTTTTGGCTCCTTTCCGGAGCGAACAGTGCAGGCTGACGGTGGCAGAGATGTCTTTCAGAGACTAGCACTACATGGAGGCACAGCAAATCATTCTCTAAAATCTGAGGTTCACCTACAAGTTTGTAGGGGAAGAAACTTATACACCTGAACCTGAGGTGCTTTTTTTGTGATACAGATAGTCAGAAATAAATTTGTTTCTTTTTTTTTTGATGTAAAAATGTGTAAACTTGTACGCTAGTACAATTGGAGACACAGGTATTTTCTGTGGAGTTTTTACTGGCAGACTACATCTTCCAGTGTCTGCTCGGATTGCTCATGTTTGAACCAGAAACCATGTAGCTTGTGGATGGTTAGAATGTTTTTAAGTCCATGCTAGTAAATTCAGCTGAGGAGTAAAGTGTTTTTGCTTGGACCAAACATCACAGTAGTCATAGCTGCACAATTTCTAGCCAGCTTGCATTGTGGGCAGAGCTGGTGTCTGTGTGCAACAGCTGGGCAGACACACCTGCAGGCTACATGTGGAGTTTCAAGCTGGAATCTGAAGTCTGCAGTCTCTACCTCCATATCCAGCAGGCTTGTGACTACCAGACACTCCATGAGCAAAGGGAACAAAGTAAATGGGTCTGCAGGCACTCTTCAGACTGCTTCTCATAGCTGATTGAGCTATGGGTAAGCTTTGCCTTAATTAATTGTGAAAGGAATAGGGCTTCAATTAAAGGTCTTACAACATTAAAAGAAAATAACTTAGCCTAAAAAAATTAAGAGTTAAGGATGGAATTGAATGCTGTGCTTTGTGAGAACATGCAGTGGTAATGTCTAACTTTTCAGAGAAAATAAACCTGCAGTCAGCTTAGAGAGGGTAAGCCATTGGTCACATCCAAGATGCAATGCCAGGAAGGTATGGAGAGCAATTACCTCATCTCCGCCCAGTCAGGTATATCTCCTGGGATATCTCCAGGATTATTCTTGTTAGTCATCTTCATTTTGGCACCAAATTGTTTGTGTCACTGAAGCCTATTTTGTATATGGTTGAAATGTTAGTTCATCTACCTGGAGCAGGGGAGAAGAATGAGAAGTAGCAGCAGGATCATGTACTGCCTGTGGCTCCCCATCCCCTCCTGCCTTTGCACACCCCCTGCTTTGCTGAAGGGGCTGAGTGTAACTTGTAGGGGTACAAGGTGGGGGGAGAGGAGCCTGGAGTGAAGCTGAGCCAGGAAAGGGAAGCAGAAAGGTGTTTTCTGTAAGTGTTTTAACATATTTGTTTTCAGTTTTTGTTTACCAGTACCTAAACTAGCACTCAAATATTTATATTAATCTGCAGTAAATTAAGTCAAATTCCCCAAAATTGAGTCTGTTTCAACAGAACAGTAATTGGTGGATAATTTGTCTGTCTCAACCCAGAACTTTATTGCTCTTATTCTTCTTGCTTTCTTCCTCATTCCATGGGAGTGGTGGGCCAGGGAGTGGACCAACAGCTAGGTGGGAGTTTGGCTGCTAGCTGAGGCCAACTCACCACAGCCATGTTAATAAAACCATCTGTTAAGGGATGCATGTGGAATCAGGGGTCAGGGTGAGAAGCCAGTGGCTATCTTTGTATTAAAATGTCAGTTCAGGCTGTTGAGATGTGATTGAGGAACGTGACTTCAGAGTCTAGGGTAGCAAGGCTTCATGTGCCTGTGAAAAGGCAGAATTGCTTGTGTGTCCTCCCAGTTCCTTTGCTGCCCCCTTTCCATGGGGTGTGACCTCCCTCAGCTCCATTACTGTGTGTGACAGAATGGGTTGGTTCGTGGTAGCTCGAGTTACCCAAGACCATGAGGAATTTTAAAACAAATGAAACAAAGCACAAAAAAATGGCATATGAGAATAAAAGGCAGTGAAGTCTTTACAGGAGACTGTGTTTTCCTGCTGGTGTCTAGAAAAAGCACTGGTGGCAAGTAGCAGTAATGGTTCTGGTGCTAGGAGTGTTTCAGCACTTGTGAGCTTCACTGCAGTGCCTGCTCCACAGGCTTGGCTCGGCAGTCAGGGCTCTGTTCCTTTTGTCCAGAAGGGTTGCATGAGGAATATCAGGGTGTTTGGGTGCTCAGGAAAGTATGACTTGCTCTGGCTTTCTCCTGACAGAGATGGATGAATGTTCTCTGCCGGACAATGGCGGGTGTGAGCAGCACTGTGAGAACACATTGGGCAGTTACAAATGCACCTGTGAGCCTGGATATGAGTTGACAGCTGATAAAAAGAGCTGTGAAGGTAAGTAACGTACAGATTGAGTCATCTGACTGTAGGATAGGTACTACAGCTAATAATGGAATTGATTAGTCTTGGCAATTATTTTCCTTGCCCCTGCATCCTCTTTATTTTGCTTTATTTTCCCCCAGCTGATTTTTTTTTTGTTAACATCTTCCATTGAAAAACAAGTTTTGGTTAAAAACCATGAAAATTCTCTGATTCTATACTGATAAATATCCCTAAAACCAGTTGTCCTTCATGACCAGAGATTGCTGTTCAGACCGGATCTCCCACAGTGCAGCATAAGGGAAGTAAGCATTACAACCTAACCATTGAGTGGCCCAAAAGTATTTAAATCTAAAACTGAATTTATTTGTTTTTCAAAAAGGAATTTACTTCATATAATAAAATATCAGTGTTTTGTCTGCATGTGAAACAGACTTTCTCCATACTGAAGAGAATTTTCCTCCCTTCCTCTGTTATGGAGGAAAAAACTGCATGTCTATAACAGAAGCTGCTTGTGACAGCTTTCCAGAGAGTTAATCTCATGCAACAAGTGTTGCTTCTGCCAACAATACAGCTGTTGGTGTGCTGAGAATCCATCCATTGTTCTTGCCTCAAAACTCTGTCTGTAGGGACATGTAGGGAGCTCCACATGCTGTCAGTGGTGCTCTCAACATCACCTGGTTTGCCCTGACTTCTGCTTTTGTCAAGCTTTTTGGGTAAGAGTGCTATCAACTTGGTGAGGGCAGAGTCAGGCGTGTGCAAAAGGCTTTTGAAAGCTTTTATTTTTTTAAAGTAATTTCTTGCATTTTTGAGCAAGCCAGTTGCTATAACTTGGGAGGTTTTTTTTGAACTTCACTTTTAACCTCCTATTTTAGACTTCATTAGTGGGCAGAGCAGAAAGGATAGTCTTTGAAAATGTAGCAATATACATCAGAGTAAATAGCTTTTTTTTCTCCCAAACCACTTGCTTGCTACTCTATTTATATTGAAGCTGCTCCCTTGGGATAGTCCTCTTAATGCAAAATTATGCTGGGAACATGACACAGAAAGCTTTTATCCCTGTGGGTTTTGAAGATGTAGCCATATCTCTTTACTCTCAAGAAACAGCAAGAAAAAAATTGCTTTGTTGCAAATAGAATTTGCAGCAAATTGAGGTTTACTCCTTTGAGGTAACAGTCCTGCCCTCCCACAAGAGGATGAAGCTGAGATGTTCTACATTTTTAAAGGAAATGGGATAATAAAGCTAAATCTTGGCTTTGTCTTCGACTTTCCCTAGAGAAGATGCAGTCTGTATATAATAAACCCCTGATGAGTTGACAGCAGTGTCTTCCCTAGGATTCCATTATCTTATAATTATTCCATTACTGATAAACTTGCAGTAGTAAGGTTTGTAGCACTTAGTGAAGGTGAATTTACCAAACTGGCCTTTACAACTGTGTTGTGCATGTCAAGTCAACTCATTCACAGTAAGCCCAAGGATAGAGATTAAAAGGAAATTAGTCTTACATGGTGGCTCTCAGGGCCATAGCCTCTCTGGGTGATTTTGACTGGTGATTTACAGCAGATGAAGCTTCTGTCTTCCTCACACTTCCCAGCATTTTAAGCCTGTTCTGGAGGCTGGGATTTGAAATGTGCCACCAACCAGGATCTGGTTCATTTGCTAGTTAACACTGTGGCCCAATCTGTGTGTCTGAACAGAACCAAGTAAAACTTGTGTTCATTTATTGCCTCTCCAGCTGCCTGTGGGGGCTTCATCACCAAGCTCAATGGGACCATTACTAGCCCTGGATGGCCCAAGGAATATCCTACTAACAAAAACTGCGTCTGGCAGGTGGTAGCTCCAGCCCAGTACCGGATCTCTCTGCAGTTCGAAGTGTTTGAGCTGGAAGGCAATGATGTACGTAACCAGTCCCTGCATCTCAGAGGTGGGACTATTGGCTAAATCAGAACTGGATAAATCCTTGGGGTACAAGGAAGAGGAGGCTCCGTCTTACTGGTGGAGCTTTTGGTTGTTTTCCCACCCTCGTTATGGTTACACCAATAACAGTGACTGTTCTCCTTGAAGTCTGGATTTGCTTTCTCTCTAGAGTGGAAGGATTAAAGCTGTTCTATTATAAGTGGGTGCAATGGTTTACCCCAATCTGGCAACCAAGCACCAAACCACTGTTCACTCACTTTCCCCCAGTGAGGGATTCCCCCAGGGAGAGAACCAGAAAGGTAAAAATGAGAGAAACTCATGGGTTGAGATAAAGTTTAATAGACAAAGCAAAAGCCATGCATGCAGACAAAGAAAAATGAGGAATTAGTTCACTACTTTCCATGAGTAGGCAGGTATTCGGCCATCCCCAGGAGAGCAGGGCTCCATCACGTGTAATGGTTACTTGGGAAGACAAACAGTGTGACTCCAAATGTCTCCCCTTCCTCCTTCTTCCCTCTACTTGCCCCCACTTTATATACTGATGTCCTGTGGTATGGAATTTGCTCAGTGAGGATCAGCTGTCCTGGCCGTGTCCCCTCCCAGCTCCCTGAGCACCCCCAGCCTCCTCACTGGTGGAGCAGTAAAAGAAGCAAAAAAAGTCTTGACTCCTTGCAACTCCTGCTCAGCAGTAACAAAACATCTTGGTATTATCAACCCTTTTTTCAGCACAAATCCAAAACACAGCCCAGTACCAGTCACTGTGAAGAAAATTAAATCTACCCCAGCCAAAACCACCACAATGGGCTTCTTTTCTCTACTAGTTTTGCATAATAGTAGGTATTTTCCATCCCTAATAAGTGTCCCATCTCTCACCTCCCCAGTGCTGTCTTTGCAGGGAAATAGTTGTAAATGAACAATGAAGTAGAGTTCTTCAAGGATAAATGAAACAACAGTAAAAGAGTGTTCTCTGCCATGCAGGGTGGAGTTTGAACAAAGCACTCAGGTCTGAGTTTCCCTACTGTAAATGGGAGCAGTGGCACTTCCTTATTTCAGAAGGCTGCTAAAGTTCATTCAACACTGTCAGGTTCTTGGACAGGGTGGAAATAATTACTTTCGGTAAATTCAGTGGAACCTTTGCTATTCTGAAAAACACACCCATACTTCAACATCAGGGCAGCAAGCGAAGGGGTAAGAAAACTGACAGAGGAGATTTTGGGCAAGTTAGGAGTGTATTTGAGTACAAGGCTATTTCTGTTCCTTCTCAGTGAAGTCTTTGTCCCTTTCCTCTGAAATGCTCTGTTCCAAGGCCACAGAGCTGAGAAATCTCTTCCTCTCTTTGCAGGTTTGTAAATATGACTATGTTGAGGTTCGCAGTGAGCTGGCTTCTGAATCCAAGCTACATGGCAAATTCTGCGGCTCAGAGAAGCCCGAAGTAATCACATCATATGGCAACAACATGAGACTGGAGTTCAAATCAGACAACACGGTCTCCAAGAAAGGCTTTAAAGTTCACTACTTCTCTGGTATGTGGCTGTATTCTTTTACTTGCTTGGCTGCCTCCTCTGACTGAACCTCTTGGTTTTGGTGAACTTTCTTCAACACCGTGTGAGAGCCTGGAATGGTTCATTACATGTAAAAGCATGGTTGTCTGTGCTGTGTCACCTTCTTCTTGGGTTCTCAGTGCGTGGTCCAGTTTCATAGTGTGGTGTCAGCAAGATGCATGGATTATATCAATGCCTCCAGCCCTTCCACAGCAGGAAGCAGTGTGGAACCTAATCCTAGAAGTTATTTCTGCTCCTAGAGTACTAAAGGAAAGCTTTTTCCTCTGAAACTAGATGATTTAGAAAATTTCCAGTAGTGTTCGATATAACAATCATTCCCATCAAAGCAGGGTGTGGAAGTTTCTCATCGTCTGTTCTCAATCCTTTATGTTGGTGATGTACCTTGTTGGCAGGCAGTTCTGGAGGTTAACTGTATGTCATTTGGAAGTAGAAATTCAATTTCATTCTGTCTTTTCAGCAGAGTCCTAGGAGTATTAATGCTTTTGAGGAGAATGATTAGGCAAAATGGCCTTGAATTAGGACAGGTGCAGAGTAGAATCAGGGCTAAGGGTTTGACTTATTGAATCTAACAGGAGGAAGGATGAGGTGGGTATGATTCGTCTAGAAATACGTTTGGGAGTGAGGAGACAGATAAAGTTAATGAGATCTAGGGGAGGGCATTGTCCCAAGAAAAATTGGAGATAAACTTCTTATAAATTAAATTGGACTGGAAACCATGAGCAGATCCTATGCTCAGAAAGTGAGATTGAGGAATGCATAGTCCTGAACACACAGGACTGAAGATCCACTGGGACATATTTCAGCTTCAGGGAGCAGCTCATACCTTAGATCTTCTTCACCACCTGGCTATTTGTGCTCAGACAGAGCTATTTAGAAATGGAGGCTCATTGGAGCACATAAGAACTTTAAAATATAAAGTAGATTTTTACCTAGGCGAGTGAATTTGTGTGATGCTTTTCCTGGACTCTATTTTTAAAGAATGAGATGCTGCTCTAGGCTTCTTTTAGACAGGAGTCTTTAACCAATAAGCTTACATTATAAAATAGAACACATTTGTGATTTTATGGAATGTAAGGCAGTTGAAGAGAATAGTATCTGGGCTAAAAAGCTGACTGGACTAATCCAGCAGTAGAGTTGGAGATCTGCACTGCTATCTGCCAGCCTGGGTATGGGGCTCTCAGCTGGTGACTGTGGTAACCTGTGTCCCTGTCAACTCAGTGTTTGTTGGTTTGATCCTGCCCAGACAAGGACGAATGCTCCAAAGACAATGGTGGTTGCCAGCACGAATGTATCAACACCTTTGGGAGCTATGTGTGCCAGTGCAGAAATGGCTTCATGCTGCATGAAAACGGCCATGACTGTAAAGAAGGTAAAGTCCCCACTCCTGCCCTCAGGAAAGCCAAGGTTCTTCAAACATGGTTTGGTTCAGGGCACTTCCTGCCCTGTGCTGCAAGAAGTTTGTACAGCATACCAGGCAAGGGCACTGAGAAAGCCCCAGCTAGCTGAAAAACTGCCTGGAAACAGGACCATTCCCTGGTCTTGCTGTCTATATGCCCACAGGGGATGGACAGGGTGGGGATGAGAAGTTGGACTTGAAAAAGGAGCAGTTGTGGGGCATCATCATTAGACTGGTCACTGCTGCTTCATTTAATTGTTGTGTTTGAGTCAGAAGAGAAAGGATGGGCTGATCTAACCACTTGCTGGTGCCAAAACTACCTTTCTTCCTGCATCCCTATCCCTGTTGTGTGCTCCCATGGCCTTCCTGGATATGGTCTCTGGTCCTTGTCTGATCTCTCCATGAGCTGATTCGGCTTTCCAGATTGGCAAAACAATGCAAGGCTGAGATAGCACCAAAGTCAACACTGTGGAGGGGCTGACATCATGGCCCTAGGAACAGGGCAGATGAGGTGAAGCAGCAGAATAGGTTAGGGTGTGAGGACATAGATTAGGTTAATGAGGCCCAGGGGAGTGAGATGGTCCATTTCACCATCTGCTGGATTAGCTCAAAAAAACCATAGACAAACCCACCAGAATTATAGAGTAATACTATAAGGCCATTTTAGTGACTGAAGCCTTCCCTGTCTCTGCCCTGTAGAGGGTCTCAGTGGGGAGAGAGGACCATGTAGGACACTACAGGGTTGCCATGTGAGACTTGCCCCAATGCAATTTCTCTCTCCCAAGCTGGTTGCGAGCACAAGCTGAGTGGTGCAGAGGGAATGATGAGCAGTCCCAACTGGCCTGACAAGTATCCCAGCCGGAAAGAGTGCACCTGGGACATCTCTGCAACACCTGGCCACAGAGTGAAAGTAGTGAGTAACCAGAGAGTGGGAGTGTGAGGCAAGAAGCAGGCTGGGCTGTGAGGAGCTGAAGTGATTTCTCACCACCATGTGAGCGGGAAGCTGATGCCCTCAGGTCCGGTTTGGGGCTCTTAGAGGAAAGTTTCTTGGGAGGCTGCTCTGGCTTGCAAAAGGGCAGAAGGTCTCAGAGGGACACAAGGCAGAGGAGAGGCAGCTTGGAGGAGACTCCGGCTGATGACAGCTGTGGAGTATTGCCCTCTGTAAACAGATGGCATAAATGCCCTCCCACCCCTATCCCTCCTTGTGAGCCACTCTGTTGGGGCCATATCCACATAAGGTGGTGGCTGAGCCAGCCCCCAGCCCCTCTGAGGGAGAGGTGCCAGGCCCACTTTAATATATGGCCTGATGCAAATGGCAGGACATGCCCAAAGCTGTGCAGATGGTCCATGTACTGGGGGAAACAATCCCTGTGCTCAGTGGAAGTAATATTGCAGAACAGCCCATCTGGTGTGCTGGGCAGAATTTCCAGCCAGAAAAATTAGTTTTATAAGGCTTGCAGTTGATAACTGTTGTCATGCACCCATGTGAGGCAGAAAGGCTGAGGCAACACAGCACATTGATAACAGAATTCTGATCACTGCCACCCTGAGATCACTCTGGTCTGAAAGCACATTATGCTGTTTTAGTTTGTGGGGAGAGCGGGAATGTACCATTTGATCTGTTTCTCACTTGACATTTCACCTTATGCTAAATCACATACTCAGATTTACAGCTGTCTTAATTCTCCGTATTCTTGCTCTAGACCTTCAATGAGTTTGAGATTGAGCAGCACCAAGAATGTGCCTATGACCACTTAGAAATGTATGATGGGCCCAACAGCAAGTCACCTATCCTTGGCCGCTTTTGTGGCAGCAAGAAACCCGACCCTGTAGTGGCTTCTACCAACAAGATGTTCCTCAGGTTTTACTCTGATGCTTCTGTGCAAAGGAGAGGTTTCCAGGCAAAGCACAGCACAGGTAAGCTGGTTGCCTGCTGATACTGCAGTGCCAAAGGATGTCATCAAGTCTCATTATATTTTGTACTATGTAAAAACAGACACACCTTTCTCCCAAATCAGCTTAACCTAAATTTTAAGCAGCGTACATTCAGTTTCTGGACCGTTGCCAGCACCATACCATAAACACCAGCTTCCGTAACAGCTCAGAAGTCTCTTGGTGTTGGGCACTCCTGCTCAGGCACTTTTGTTTAAATTGGAGGTGTTTGGTTGAGCAAGAATCCCTTCTGTTCCGCATCAACTGTTGGTAAAGGACATTATGGAATTTAAGTCATGTATTGGCCCTCTCAGAACAGGCCCAGGCCAGACTGATGATGGTAGAAGCAGAGCTGTGCTGTGGATAGGCACAGCTTTTGATCCTCCTATCTGTGGCAGCACAGGGGTGGGCGTGTTGTAGCAACATTAATTTCTTTTAAATCTCTGCCACTGTAAACAGATGAAACACGCTTGCACTGGCCATGCATGTGACACTGGTGAAGAGACATCTTCCTCATTGGCTGCAGGACAGCTCTGCTAAAGCACACGTGTTCTGCACAAACACAGGGCTACTTTTGTGCATTGTGTGGGCAGAAAAGGATTGTTTTGGTCCCCAGTTTTTTGATGTGTTTCCGCTTCCTGCTGACAAAATACTTGGGGCTAGAATTTAATCTACAGGACAAAGCAATTGCTTTCTAGAACAATACATTTTCTGAGAGTGTGTATCAAGAACCCTATCCTGCCAGTTTAAACTGGTCACCTCTTTCCATGTGCATTCTGTAGCAAAAGAGCCAAGCTCCTCGAAGCTATGTGGGTCTTTGGATTCATGGGTGACTATAGAATTCACTGGTTTACTGTACTTTGGTGCAGTGTTTAATTACCTTCCCTATTGCACTTCAAGCTGGAGGTCTTCTCTGCTCATGACTGACCCAAAAGTGGGATGAGTCTTTGTTGTGAGTACGGACTTTGAGAGACTGTTTTCTGTCCTTTCCTCCCTTCAGAGTGTGGTGGGCTCTTAAAGGCTGAAGTACAAGCTAAGGACCTATATTCCCATGCTCAGTTTGGGGACAACAACTACCCAGGTCAAGCCAACTGCGAATGGGTGATTACAGCTGAAGATGGTTATGGGGTGGAGCTAACATTCCAGATATTTGAGATAGAGGAGGAGGCTGACTGTGGGTACGACTACATGGAGATTTACGATGGTTACGACAGCACTGCACCCCGTCTGGGACGCTTCTGTGGCTCAGGGGTAAGCCCTGATGGTGGTGATTTCAGAGAGATCGCTGATGGTGGCAAGGAAATATCCTCATACCATTTTTGGGGAGGGGCAGCTGTCACAAACTGATACTGAGAATGCTTTGTGGGTAGGTTTTGCTTCTTCCCCTTCCGCAGATCACAGCCATTTTATCTGATGCACAGAGTTGGCTGGAAAATTCTTGCTTACTGACCATCCATTTTTAGCCCAGGGCCATGTACAGCAGCATGAGACTGCCACACTGCTGTGGCCCAGGCCTGCCATGAAAGTGTTGTGTAAATGTGGGAAGTGGCTCCCAAAGGCCAGTTTCATCCTCAGTTGCTTCCGGCTGAAGCTAAGTTATGTTATGGCCATGCTGTGGCAGGGGTGAATGGTGGAGGGACTTAGAGT
This sequence comes from Monarcha castaneiventris obscurior, assembly GCA_026261815.1. NCBI lineage: Eukaryota > Metazoa > Chordata > Aves > Passeriformes > Monarchidae > Monarcha > Monarcha castaneiventris. The sequence continues at coordinate 19,915,033 of JAMPIT010000886.1, forward strand.
TGCCTGCTGCCTCCAGGATGGCATGCTGTCACCTAAACTGTCACCTGCATTCCAATTACCAGGAGTGACTTTAGCATGCGTGTGTGGTTTTGAAATCAGAGGGTCTGTGTTTGATTTCTCTAGCACTTAAGCAGTGGAATGGAGGAGTTTCTTATTGAATTGAAAGAGACACAATCAGGGAGCAGGTGTATGGAAGTTCTCACAAACTGGGGAAATGGTCTGGAAAATAAACAAATGCATAGCAGCTTGGTGTGAAGAAATTCACGGCAGCTGGGTAATAATCTACCTACCTGCATGCTGACAAATGAAGAATGGCTGGGAAAGGGAAGCACAAGGAGATTGTAGCAGGTCACAACAGTGTGGGACATAACCAGAAGTGTCATGTAAGATAAGTACCTGAGTTATTTGAATGCTGGGAGAGCCTCAGCTGCCAGATTCCAGTTTGAATTTTATCATTTCCTGAAAAGACAATGACAAATTAGAGTAAACCTGAAGACTGGGAAAAGAATATCCAGGGAGTCCTGTGAAAAAAGTAACTGGAAGAACTGGGATTGTAGAGTGGACTGGCATCAGTCTTCAAACATAAAGAGCAAAGGAATATGCTTAGGAAGGCACATCAGGACAGGAGGTACTGAGCACTCAAGTCTTCATGTTTACTGGCCACTCTGTCTTCACTGTGGGCTTAAACTCTAGTATCATAGTGCAGACAGTTATTTAGTCTGCATACTTGACCACTGTGTACTGTCTTCTTTCCTTTTCTGCAGCCTCTGGAAGAAATCTACTCTGCAGGGGATTCCATCATGATTCGATTCCATACAGACGACACCATCAACAAGAAAGGATTTCATGCCCGATACATAAGTACCAAATTTCAGGATGCATTGCACATGAGAAAATAGTTTGACTGCTCCTCACAGACATTCCCCATCTGAAGATCAAGACATTTAACTGTGATCTTTGTCTTTTTTCTTTTTTAAAGCTTCTGTGCACTTGGCCAAAAGCAGTGCACAGTATTTTCTGTAACTAAAACTAAATTCAGTCTCAAAGGTTTGCTTCTTCAATTATTAGCATGAACCTTTCTTCTTAACATACCCAGGACCAAAAAAATGTCTTTTAATCATACCTGCCAGGGCATAAACGTATTTTGCACAACTTGCCATGGGGCTGAATGAAGACTGAACTTGAACTGAGAATAGCCTTCATCTCTTGCATATCTTGTTTCTAGGTGACATTTCCCAAGCACCCACATGAGCTGTCTGAACATATTTTCTGGAGCAGGTGATTTGGACAGACAACCAGTAGGATTTTTTCAAAGGACTTTGTGAGCCACCTGCTCTCCCCTACCTGCCCCAAATATTCTGTGCAATAAGAGAACAACCAGATGGCTGTGCCTGCATCACTCTTTCTGTCCTGACTATTTATTGTCTTGCTTATTGTTGAGTGCAGAGCAAGGCCAGGGATAGGGACAGTCTCTTTAGGGCTGCTAGCTACTTGGATTCCAGGGAATGAGAAGGACCCAGTGTTTTGTTTGCAGTAATTGTCATGGTATATGTTGAATGGAAGTACTTCAATGAAGTGTCCCAGGGGAGGGTGGTGGGTGACACAGAAGTGCTGTGGTGGGATGCAAGGCATGACTGTGTGATGGTGGCAAAGCTTCATAACAGGAGTGCTGAGAGCATGCTCCAGTTACACCACCACCCACGGCAACTCAGGGGGCTGTGGCAGCAGCCCAGGCCTTATCTTAAATAAGGAGTCTCTCTTCCTCACTCCACCCATGCCTGCTTTCTCAGCCTTCTTTATGCTGCTTCGTTTCCTTACTACGGCTTCCTTATGAGCCCTTCCTTTTCACAGCTGAGCTGCTCTCCCCAGGGCTCCCCACCACAACCTAGGAGTGCTCTGCAACTTCAGCTGGCCAGAACATCTCACTGAAGGACACGCTGGGGCAGGGAGAGTCAGGGTGTCCCTGAGGCACAGGGACACAGGCCGTGCTACAGGTCAGCTTTGGTGATCTCTGGGAACCCATCAAATGTGTGCAAGCTGCAGGCATGGGACTAGGAATGGAAGAGCTCTTCTGGTTTCTGCTTGCTCCCTGTTTGTCACTGGTGCGTGGCCCAGTCTCTTAACTTCATGGCAAGGATGCAAGTGAGATGGTGACTTTAACTTAGAGCACTTAGAGCTATAAGGCTCAGACATGTTCTTGTTTGCTAGTGAAAGCTACCCAGCCACATGCTCAAAGAATTAACAGGTAGCTTGGTGCTTCTTTCAGAAAAAAATAAGGAAAAATGTGGTTTTGGGCGAATCACTGTAATTCAGCAGTTGATCTGGGAGGAAAAACAGTACTTTATTCTGAACGTTTCATTAAGGCACTCATGGACAATTATGAGCTAAAAGCTGAGGTGTGTTAGCTTTAATAAAGTATTTATAATCCAAGGATTACTATGTTTACATAACCATTGTGCTGTCAGGCTTCGGGGTGGCACCTCCTCTCTGGTGTACAACTGTGGAGAAGTGTGGGGCCAGTGCCACTGTCAGGCACAAACGACATTCCTGGAGATAAGGGCATTTTCAGATGTGTAATAAACAGACCCTGCCCTCTCCAGAAGTCCTTAAATAGAATATGGTCCAAGTATTGTGAATACTAGGAGAAGCAAATGCATGAAAATACTTTCTTGCTTAGAACAAGAAAAGTAAAGTAATTTATATACACACACAGAGGATTATATGTATATAGAATGTGCATGTAGAAGACCGGTAGTCAAAGCCTTAATAAGTGTAATGTGAACAATACCATTGACTATAGCTTTATTGCAGGCTGTATGAAATCATGTTACCTCTGTTTTGGTTTATTGGTTTGTTTTATTTCAGCTCTGCTTTGTTTCTTTTTTTAAATTTTGTGGCCTTTTTACAGGCAAGACCTCTGATCTCAAGCTGTTTGACCATGCAGGTCTGGGGAAGTAAGCTCTGCTAGATGGGGTGTGTGTTTGTCCTTCTCTTCCTTGCTCCAGTTCAAGCAAAATTACAGTGAATCAGGTCTGGAAATAAAAGCGTGGCATCAATCCCTGTGAAACAGAAGCAAAGTTTCAGATGACAAGCAGCAGTTCAAGTTTCCTGACCTTTTAGTGGCAGCAATGGCTCTAGGGAAAAGTGACTGTAGCAGGTTCCCATGTACTTTAACATCTTTGTTCCACGTTCTGGGAATTTCCCATCTACCCCAGACTGGTTTGTTGCAGATGCTTGCAATGTGGTTTGACAGATCTACTACACTTGTTAGTGTTCATCCAGGTGTCTTTTGTGACAGTGTGTTCACAAATGTTGTACTGTGCATTCCAATCAGTGATCTATGTAGAATATTTCTGCTGTACTGACTGAACTTAACAGTCAGTAATTCTAAATGTGTGAAATTTTCTTAAGGAAAAAAATGTCAAACCCTCTGATGTGTGAATATGTATTCTGGTCTTTGTGTGGTTTTACGTTTCACTAACTAAAATAATTTTTAGAGGGGGAGAAGAAGAGGGTGTGGGGACAATCACAGATGTACCTGTGCCCAGAGCAAATCTCTGCATTCATTAAAGACTGTGGATTCAGTTGCACATTCTGTTGTATACATGCATTTTCCTCTTCTGCAAGGGGAGGAAATTTCTTATTACGTTCCTTGTTCTGCCAACTGTTGTTTGTGTCTACTGCTAATACCAGGAAGGAACTTTCCTGTGGGCCTTTAGGTTTGTCTTGGCTTTTGCAATCAAGGGAGCATTTAGAAAGTCGGGCAGAGAAACAATTTGGCAAGCCAGAGGGCTACATTGTTCCATGTGTTGCTCACACTTTTGTGGGCTGAGGTGAAGGTCTGCAGTGATAAATATCAGAGATGTGGAAATTAGTCAGTAAGTATTTTTCAAAGGACTAGCTAATTTGCTACACTACAGGCTATAGCCTTCAGCAGCAGGTCCCAAGACCCAGAGACATGAAACTCCTGTGCAAAGGACAGCAGGATGAGGCAGATGTTCCTTACTGCAAAGTTGTGATCCACATTCCATGGCAGCAAAATGCTGCTAAGGCAGCACCTAAAATGCTTTTCTTCCTCTTTCTGTCTGCTGCTTGATGCCTACCCTGCTTGCTAAGGACCATGTCTTTGTTCTTTCCCCAACACACACATAGTTCATTTATGTCCCACCACCCAGAACATTTCCTGTGGTGTGTATCACAGCTACCCAAACCTTCATGGTGTCTGAATTTCCTCCCAGCTGTTCCCAAAGGCAAAGCAGCAATGGAGATGACATAAGGAATAAGCATCCCTGTGTAGCCTCCTGCACCAGAGTACCATGGCACAATATGACCCAGTGGCACAGCTTACTTCAGACAAAGAATGGTGCTGTAGACCAGACAGGCTCATTGGTCTTGGCATCAAGCCAGCAGAAATCTTCCACTTTGTCCTGGCATTTCCAGCAAATGCTGTGGCAGACGAGGTGCTAGCCTTAGAAAGCAAAAGCAGGATTCCCCTCTGTGCCTCAGGTTAAGTGCACTCTTAGAGCCAGAAGCTGCCTTATTTGCTGTGCAGCTGGTGGAGAGATGGAGGCTCCAGCGCCCTGAAGCTCAGCTTCCCAGGTGCATGCCAGAGCTTGGGTGTGCTGGGACCCAGTCAGTTTGTGAGGCAGCCCGAGAAATGCCATCATCTCTTCTTCTTTACAGGTTCTGCATGTATTAGCAGGAAGAGTTAGCTTATCCTAAAAGGAGCACTAACCCTGACATTGGGCAGTCTGCTGTTACTGCATGCAGGGATTTTTCATGGAGAAGCATGAAATGGTGGGTGGGAGTTGGTTGGGTCTTTGGATGGGAGTAGTGGGGGGAGGTCAGAAAGCAGGAGAGGTGGGGCCACTGGACCACCTATCTAAAAGCTCCCTGGGAGTGTTTAACCCTCCTGTTCTCTGCACCAACCTGATCAATCAAACTCACTGCTTCATTAGCGCTGCCTTTCCTTATGGTGCAAGAGAGTTTCAGACACCTGCTTGGATTTTAGCATCTGCCCCCAGCCTTTCTGTCCTGGAGGTATGGCCTGGTCTTAGGGCAGTTGGAGCAAAGAGGAGGCTGGTGCCCTGGATTATGAAGAAGACCTCTGAAAGGTTGTTCTCATGGGCAGGTGTCAAGTGGAACCTGTTGTTGTTCCAAATGAAAGAGCATTTTTGCATCCAGCTTAGGATATGTTGGATATTTTCCCAAATATTATCCCCCATGTGGTTATTTATCCCTTGAGCATGTCCTGTATTCTGGAGCTGTTTAGTAACAGAACATTTTCTCACTGCCCTGTGCTTCTCATGCAGTTGTTTGTGAATTGTTGATAGGTGTTGTTTGTCACTGTTTTGTTCATTGCCTCAGATGAATCAGCATCCCCGTGGGCAGGAATATGAATCATCCCCTCTGAGACTTCCAGATGTAAGCCATTTTTAACTTCTCAACAAGCATACATGCTGCTGAGTTCCTGATTGCAGGACTGACTCTCAGGGCAGCCTTAGACTAATGGAAAGCTCAAGGTAATCTCCTCCCCATTGTTCCTGGGTCTCATGCATGAGTGCTGTTTCTGCTTGCATGTCTATGCATTTGATGCAATCCCAGATGAGCAGTCAGCAATGGTTTGCTATTGTTTTAGCGTACACAAGCATTAGAGCTGCAGCCTTCATGGGAAAAAATGGAGGGACAACGAGGCATGGACTTGAGCTGTGGGCAAATATATTTCCTTCAAAATAATGCTAAACATTTCCAAAGGGAGGTGGGAATTCTTGCACACAGTTTTCTCTGCAGTGCTCACATGGTCTCTGAGTGCCTTGTGACAATCAATCACAGAAATTGTATTTTGCTGCCAGGACTTTTATATGACCATGATGCAAGGGACAACAACTATCTATGTAAATGAAGATCAAGACAAACACAACAAACTGAACATCCAAACACAACCACAGCCCACAGGGACAAAGAAGCCCAGAAGAAAGTAATCTGTAGTGAAATATTTTTATGAAAACCATCCAGCCTCTTACTGAAAAAAAGGCACCAAACTGTAGCTGTGGCCAGAAAAAAGAGACACTACTCTTTTCCTAAATTAATTCATTTTAATAAAGAACATCTAAATCCCTTCAGTGATACCAATGGTAGAAAAGAGCAGCCAGAGAGTTGGTTGCAGTCGCCAATGCTCAGGTAAGTGATCTCCTTGCAACATCCTGCAAAAAGCATGAATGCATTCTTTTCATATGGCAGAAAGCCCCCAGGTTGTAGGACACCCTTCCCCTCCAGCACCTCGAGCCTTCCCAGCTGGAGGTGTGCTGTGACTGCTCTGGAGCTCCTTGCAGGCAGCAGCAGTGAGCACAGTGGATGACAAAGACAGGATCCTTGCCCAGGAGGGAAAGCCTTTCCCACAGGCTCTGCAGACCTACTCTGCAGTGCAGCAGCAGATGTGGGCACTGCCCCAACCCAAATCAAATAACAGCTCAAATCTTCATAAATAGATTTTCATTTATTGGATCATTAATGTACACACATGCAGCACTATCCATCTGCAAAGCATGGTCTAGGTGGGACGTGCTATGGGAGCTGTGTTGGTGCTGTTTGATGCAGCCACTGCACTCAGTGATCCTGTGACAGAGCACCAGTGCAAGAGGCTGCAATGTCACCCAGGGCCTCCTATGGTGTGGTGAACTTCCAGAAGGCTTCAGAAGTCTCTGCTTTGTGCATGGACCTGTGTTTGGACTGCCTTCTTCAAGGCCTGGGAAAGGTGGACCAATATTCCTGCTGTTGATTTTAGTAAAGGAGATGTAAAGAAACAGCCAGTTTCAGGACACTGGGGAGAATGGTTCAGTGCTTTTCAGCGGGGGACAGCACAGAGCTGGTAGGCAGGAGGTACATTGCCTGTCCCACTCAGAGTCGGGGTTATGTTCAGCTCCTGGGGGTTGACAACAGACTTCAAGGTAAAGTTCTGCAAGATGGTGGCTATGAGTAAGAATATCTCCATTCGTGCCAGGCCTTCTCCAGGGCATATTCGTTTTCCTGAAAGTGAAAACAGCAAATAGTACTCAACGGGTGTTTCTGAGTAGACCAGAGCTTGTATTAAGCAGCTGTGTTGCACAACTTTGTTTATTACACACAACCATAGCAGTGAGATGACTGTCAGGGTTACTGAGGATATTTTCAAGAGAAGAATTTGTTGGCAAAAGACCCTTGACAGTTTGGATGGGTGTGTGAAGGAAGAACAGGAGCAGGAGAAGACTTAAGCACAGAGGAAACATCACAAGAGTCAAGATGAGAGAGCAGGGTGACATAAAGCACAGGTGAGAAAGTGGAAGATTTGGTCTATTAGTAGGTGAACGGTTGCGCATAGCCTAAGAGGTACTTCAAATTTTCTGGGGAAAAATTAGGCTGCCACAAAAAGATTCATTCAGGATGACTTGGGTGGTTGTGTAGGAAGGTGACAGGTATTTTAAACAGTGTCAGTGGATCCCATTCATGTCATTACATTGACAGCTCCTAGTAGGAGATTTGAGAAGTCATGAGGCCTGAAGAAGATGGGACATGCCACTGGAGATGCAAGGAGCAGGGAGGAGTTATCCAGAGAGCAGTGAGCCCCAAGGAAGCACCAGTGGGACTGTGTTGGGAAGAGGCAGTGTGTGTTGCAGGGAAAGGCAGGGTGGTCACCAGAGGAGGAGGCTGACGGAGAGAGGAAAAACGCAAAACTGTGCTTTACCTGCTGAGAAGGGCATGAAGAAGTCGCTCTTCCTAAAGGTGCCGTTCTTGTTCAAGAAATGTTCAGGGTTGAACTCATGTGGGTTTGGAAACTCTTTACTGTCATGGAGGACAGAACTGAGGATGGGGAAAATCGTGGTGCCCTGAAGCAACACAAGAAGAGCAGAACGTGAAAGGCAGGCAAATTCAATCTCTCAATCTGACTGCCTGCCAAGTTGAGATTGTGCTTCCCTGTATAACCCTACCAGTGTCTTTGGCTTCCCTTTGGGGACTCTTTAGAGGAGGCAGCTTTAGGGAGACCATACTGAATGTTAGTTTTTGGCTGCTCTTCCTGAATGCTCCCTCTTGCCTCCAGAACATTTATCCTCACTTTGCTCTGGTCATCAGGGGACACCCCACCTAATTCTTCTCTTGGTGTTCCATAACAATGACCTTGTAGATGCACCATGTCCCTTCTTTACCGTGAGCCCGAAAAATCAAAAGCATGCAAGGTTGTGGAAAAGAAGCTGAATTCCCCTCTCCTGACAAATTTCTCCTGCTACAATCCTCTACCTTTCCACTTCCTGACCAGCCATTAACAGGGGCTGGAGTAATCAGCAGTGATGACACAAGAGCTCTCTGCTGGAATTTGAGCAGTTCTCTGGGTCCTGCCTTATGATTTTACACAGGCAGCTGGAAATCACACCACCAACCACCCATGTAGTGCTGTTTCCCAGCTGCCCACACTCACCCAGAACAGCAACAAGCACTGCTGCTGTGGGCCGGGCCAAGCCATGGGCTGCTCTAGCCCACCAGCCTGCCTCTGGCAGTGGCCAGAGGTCTCAGGAAGTGTGCTAGAACAGAGCAAACAGGTTTGGCTTGTTCTGTTGAATGCAGACATACCCTATAGCATTTTGTGGCTCAGGGTCTTTCTTTGCTCAATAACCAGCAACTGACTTTGCTCCCAAGCATGAGCACAGGCTGCCCTGGATGGTGGTAAACAGCTCCTCAACTTTGCTGCCTTTTGTGTGAAGAGTCACTGCCCTGGGTTTTTGTGAACCCACAGTGTTTCTGCAGATAGGTAGAGCTGCAGAGCAAGGGAACAAAGGTGTTGGTCAGAGCTCCTGTTCTAGTCTTGGAGACTAGAACATCATGGAGCATCAACAAGGGAGTGTGAGTGAGCTGCACCTGCCTGAGAATAAAACCCTCACAAAGGGCTGGGTGAAAACAAGTTCAGGTCACAACAGTTCTAACTCCTGGCTTGTAACTGACAGCTTAAGAACTGCTGAACTTGAGGGAGCTAACCTTAGGAATGATGTAGTCTCTGAAGCTGGTGTCTTTGGTCACAGTGTGAGGGAGAGCCAGGGGGATAAGAGAGATGAAGCGCTGGATTTCATGGACCACCGCATCTGTGTAGGGCATCTGGGTCCGGTCAGCCACACAAGGTTTTCTTGATCGTCCTACTACCTGGTCAATCTCTTCTTGAATTTTCTCTGTCATGAGAAGCACAAACCATCAAATGGGTAGATAAAACCAAACCTATCTAAACAGGTTGCCCTAAACTGTTCACAAATCGTAGATGGCAGGAGCATTATGTTGTTTTGGTGCTGTCTAGAACACAGCTCCACTGCTGCCCATGCAAAGAAAGTTCTCCTGTTGATTTGGCTAAATAAAGATGTGGATGCAGTCAGGTCCCACAGAGAGAGAGAGGGAGATAAGGGGGAAATTTGGGAGAATAATGTGGTGTTAGTCATGTGCCCAGCCCAGGGGAATAGCTAGAGAGGAAGAGTTCACAAACTGGTACCTTGTATCTTTGGGTATTTGAGAAGAAGCAGAAGCCCATATCGTACAGTGGTGCTCGTTGTCTCAGTTCCAGCAATGAACAAGTCGAAGGCGCTCGTTATCAGGTTCTTCATGTGGAAACTGGAATTGGGATTATCTTTCTCCTAAGAAAAAGGCTTTGTTGTTTCTCTGGCTGAGCTGAGAGAAGTGGCCCTTTCTCATGTCATCCCAGGCCTCCCTTTTCTCCTAGAGCTGTTGCATTTCTCTGCTAAGGTGCAGCAGCCGTCTGGGGCATTGCAGTGCTACCTTGAGCAGTTAGCTCAATCCCAGAGCAACCTTCTTTTGAGCTGTGCACTGAATGGTACTCCACTGCTTGTTTGCTGTGCCAACTGCTTTCCAGTGAAAGAACTGCAGGACCAGACTGAAAAAGTCTCTGTGTTTTGGTGAGAGCAGAGCAAGCTCTCCCTCTCCAAGCAGCTGTAGGTAGTGGTGGCAGCTGAGCACTCAGACCCAGAGCTATAAGCTCTAATACAGGCAATATCTGGGGCATTGTTGCTGTTTTCCCATTGCAAAGCTGACTGGGAAGGGGTTGTCCCAATGCCTGTGTTACTTGTGAGAGGGAAGGACTCAGCATAGGTGTGTTTGGGGATGAGCTGGGGCCATCTGTCTCCTTACCTCCTGCATTTTGCTGAGGAAACAGTCAATGAAATCCTGAGGGGAGTTGGGATCTAGGGAGGCTTCGTGCAATTTCACTTCCTCTGCTACAAAGGCTTTTAGAGCATCAAATTCTGCAAATATATTGTTGTGTGGGCCAGGCAAGTAATCCAGGATATTTGAGAACATCTGGTACAGCTGGAAAGAAAGAAACAGGAAGGTGCCCAGTATGACATTTGCCCCATCCTTTGATGTTAGCAAAAAGCCAAGAAAAGCCGCAACCCTGTCAAATGAGGCAAGCAGAAGAACTATGAGGCTGGGCAGTCTGACAGGGCTTGGTTAGTAGTAGTGGAAAGCTTACAAGTGGGGAAGAAGGGTATCCAGGACTGCTGAGAAGCTGCACTTAGCTGCCAAAGCCAATTCCATTGGTGAGGGAGTTTCTTGCTCTTGAATGATATCCCTTCTGTGCAGCAGAGCATTGATGGGGTCCTAAATAGAAGACTAAAATGGGACTTCATTGGGAGGGAGGCCTCCTTCTCCCCTGGGAAGATGTTACCTCTGTGAAATGCCTACTGAATGTACCTGTCCCCAGCGGGAGTTCATCATCTCAAAGATGTTGTTCATGTTGTTCATCAGGGCCAGGAACTTCTTGTCTTTATAATCATATCGTTTCCCAAAGACAATGGAGCATATGACATTGGAGACAGAACAGCTCAGCATGAATGTTGGGTCAAAAGGCGTTCCTGTGATTTCAAAAAAGTTACAGACTATTAAAAAAGGCACAAAATGTTGTATGTCTACTGATTCCTACTGTGGGTAATCTGAGCTCTGGTTGTTATTGAAAATATCAGATCACAGACTCTGAGTGACACAGAAGAGTCCTCCAAACAGAACAGAACATGATTACAGTTTTGTTATGAGGGGTAGCTGGTGCATGGACCAAATACACAGAAACTTCATTCCTCAGTAAGGATGTGAGCTTCCTTTAATACAGCCTATTTTTTTCAAACATAAAATGTATTAAAAATGGACTGCACCCTTTGTTTTGTTGATCTCTTCCAGCAAATAGTCAGATTCCTCCTGTATCCTCTCTTCAATGCTCCTCTTTCCCATTCCAAAGTTCCGCAGAGTGGTGAGAGAAAACCGCCGGACTTGTAACCATGGCTCATTGTTGCTAAAAACAATCCCTGCAGAGGAAGAAGGAGAGGGAAGACCTGGCTTGTGCATGCTGGGTGTGAGATGAACAGTGGCTCACGGTGACAGTGAGCCCTGTCCCTGGAGAGCGCTGACATTGTAGTGTCACAGCATACTGTGGTTTGGAGGTTCTGTGACCAGCTCCGTGCTTTTGGCCTTCTCCGCTACATACCCAACATCCTTGTGAATAATACATCACTCACCCATGCACAATTTCCCTTGCTGCAGCTGGTAGCTGCTGCCTGTTGCCATTTCCCTTTGAGAACAATCTGGCTCCCCTTCTGTGCTACCTCACCCCTTTTAGTGGTGGAAGTCAGCAATTACAGCCCTCTCTGGCTTGCACCCACCCCTTGCATTTTTCCCTCATGCAAGGTACACTCCAGCTCTAATCTACTGAACGCATCCTCAGAAGGAGCCCTAACCCTAACCTTTCCCTTCTCCTCAGGAGCTCAGTCAGCAAACATACCTAATCCATTGTTAGCCCTGTCTCCTATTGGCATGTGTCCTCTGGTAGCAAACTCGTCCGCACGATCAACCAAGGCTTCTTTCACCACATCATGTCCGTGCAGCACCACCACTGGGTCCGAGCCCAAGTGCACTGTGAACACTGGTCCATACTCTTTACTGAGCTGTAAAAATGCAGGAGAGAATATGGCCATGGAGCAAATAGTGAGGAAGAGTGGGAAAGTCTCCTTGCTGCTGCCTCCCACTGCAGACAGCCTCACACACTGATTACATCAAGATTCGGTTCTCTCATGGTAAATGTAGGTGTGGAGATAGGTCCCAGTTATCAGGCCCTGAACAACATGGCAACAGCAATGAGGGGGCACAGCTGCAATCCCCATGACTTTTCTGCTCCTCCAGAATTGCAAGTCATCAACCTATAGCCACGGGTTGACCCCATGCACAGGTCCCACACATCTCTCACCCACAGAAGAAAGAGAGAAGTAGCCTTACCTTCTCAAGGGTTTTGGCCAAGTTATTTGGTTTCACCTGAAGCAGGTTACCTAGAATGGGAAGGGGAGCTGGTCCTGGAGGCATCTTTCCTTTTCCAGACCTTCCTTTCCATGCTGCAAAGGAGAGCAGGCAAGCAATGCAAACCAGGAGGACAACAGTGGCTCCTCCCAGGAGCTCCATTTGCTTCTGTGGCTCAGGAGGGAGTGACTCTGGCTGCCAGAATCTGAGTTTATATACCAAAGGTCTGTGTTAGCTCAAGAGCAGGTTTTGGGTCACGTGGCTGAGCCAGTCAATGTTACTAGTCAATCATTTGTTAGATTGCCCTGTGTTATGAAACTAAGTCTTTTATTGGTATTAATTACTCATTGAAGACACACCTTATCTCAAACAACTGCAGACACCAACAGAGATTAAGAAATCTGTAATGTGCTCATAAAATTTGTTTTGTTTCACCTAGAGTTAATTGTTAAAGAGGTCTACTGAGGCGCTCACAGAAATTCACTGTCACGAGCAACTTCCAAGTACTTCAGTGCCATTTGGGTTTTCTGTTCTTCAGTACTGATTGTGCAAGCCCTCAGTGGTGTGAGCCATCCTTCATTGTTCCTGAAATCTTCCTGACATTATTAGTAGTGTTCACACTGTATGTGATTTGCCAAAGGACATGCAACTGTGTTTTCCTCAGTGCACAGCAATAGCCTTAGTCTCTCTCCCTAGGGGTATCTGGCTTCACGAGAGAGGAAAGTTAAAACTATCCATCTAGCAAGGGCAGAAAGGTCTCCAGACATGACAATAGATAAGAAAGGACTTGCTGGGTAAGATTAAATGAAGACGTAAGAAAAGGTGATGAGACCTTGAGACTCTGACCTCTTCAAGGTCTCATAGAGGAGAAAAAGAGGCAGAGAAGAGAGAAATACAGAACTTGTGAGAGTTTCTGAGGAATGGCTTCCCAAGCTGGGACAGAGATGCACTTGTCCTGGGCTGGGTATAGGTTATTGCAACCTGGCAACTAGTCCTTGCACTTGCAATTACCAAAGAAGCTCATCCAGCCTACTGCTGGAAGCTGGCATGCACGTTCTTGTTTTGTTGATGTCTGACTCCACTATGAGGAGCTAGTGCCCTGGAAGTTCCCTAGGTGCTTTGGGAGACAGCAGAGCATGTCTGGTGTGTTGCGAGGGCTTAAAAAAGAGCTGGAGGCTTCCTGCCCAAGACTATTCCAGGGCATGCAGAGTCCCAGCAGTGGTGATGGCTGTTAGAAACAACCCTCAGGGCTGTGCTCAGCTTGTTCAGTCTGGCCTTATCCCTCTATCTCTCCTGAATTGTGACACATTTGCAGGCAAAACTGATAAGAAGGTGTTGCAAGGATAGGGGATGTGGGTCTTGGTGGGAATTAGCAAGAGGCCTGGGTGAACAGTGCTTGGTTGGGCTGTGCTGTGTTTGCTGTACAGCAGCGTGTTAATGTGAGTTTCCCTTTCACTCAGAGGAGCTAGTGAAGGTCTCCATCCCTTGCAAAAGTTTTTGTACCTTCCCTACAGAAGGGAGTTCTAAGTCATCCTTGTTCTCTTGCATAGGTGCAATAATTTGCTAGTTGTTCTTTCCAAATCTCCTTTTACTTCTTAGAGAGCCATACTCAATACTTTGCTGAAAAACTAAATTGCCAACAACTTTTGGCTAGTTGCTGATCTGCTGGCCAAATTCCTGCACAGCTCATATGCTGTCAGGGCAGTTCATGGAAGTTCATGTAGGTTTATGGACTTTCACCTGATGAAAGTAAAGTTCATGAGAATTTGCACTGCCACATGAGGTAGCTGCCAGCTACCAGTGTTCATGACCTTGCCACCTTGTCTACAAAGTTCCCTTGTTCCCGTGATACTCATTGGTCAGACTAGTGGCCCAAGGAGACATTTTCTTCACCTACCTTCATCTGCTCTGCATGTCCTTCCTGTCTGCGGTGGTCTTGGGTGCTATCTAAGCTGGTGCTTACAGCTGGGTCACTGTAATGCATGAGAACTATCAAATGGGCAAGGAAAAGATTTCCGAGGAAGAGAGAGCCTGTTTCATCTCAGCTAGGCTGCTTTCCACTTTCCATAACAACTTCTTTCAAACAGAGTGTTTCATTTCCACGGATTCCAGGCTCATTTGAAGTGCCTCCCAACCCTACATGATCAAACATAGCTGTTTGGTGTCTGTGTAGGAATTAGGAAAGGGCAGTTCATAACTTCTCAGTGGATCTACAGCACTTCCGGAGTTGTTCCAGGCAGAATTATTCTTTGAGTCCACGTAGACATTTTTGCTGTCAGCATAAATAAAGTATTGATGGGTTAAAGTGTAATAAAAGTACTTCCCTATAGCTCCAAAGTACTTCACTGATTTTTACCCAATTATCGGCTGGTAATGCAGTCAAAGGAAGCATTCAGCAGTCATGCAGTGATGATATGATTTGGGCATGCATAATGCTCAACTTCTAAAGAGATGAAGCCTCCCTCCCTGCCAACGTCCAAATGTTTTCCCCGGGTACCTCTCCACTGTTGCTGCCCCGGCAGGCACTGTGGGGAGCACAGCTGGTTCATGAGGGCTGCTCAAGCCTCAGCCACACAAGCTGCCTGTCAAGATCCATTGCCTTCATCTCCTGTTGTGCAGAGCTGCTGACAAGGTCTTACACTTTTTGGAACAGCCATCCTGGTTGGTGGATGAAATTAGCAGAGGTAGGCACTGTGCTGTTCTTCACCAGCTGACCAGCTGGGATCATGGCATCCTGTACAGCTGTGCAGCAAAGATGGGCTGTGGGCTGAGGTGGAAGAGCAAAGGAAATGCCTTGCTCAGACTCAGATGCTGCCCACCATGCCTGTGGTGAGGGCTGGCTGGGGCCAGTGTACTGATGGCTGCACAGTGCTGTGCAGACATCCAGGAGCTGAGGGTCTGCTGACGGCAGAAATGTAAAGACATTCACACTTCCATTGCATGAATGCAGAAACATGCATGGAAAGACAGACAATGAGGCATTCACTTAGTGTGGCTGCCTGATGTGTGGCTGAGGAAAAGGCTGTCCATGAGACCTTGCAGTTACGGGCAGGCTAATGGCTGCTGGTAGGCAGAGTTTTCTTTGGGATCACAGAGACTCCCTTTCCCTGTGTTTCAAGCCTGTCTTAGGGGCCCACCTGCCAGTTTTTGGGGTAGGGGTCCTAGAGAGCACACCATCCTGCCACTTAGCAGCCAGGCTTGAACCAGTCCTGCAACTATCCCTACACAACCACACTGCAAACAGGGCTGTAAGTCCACAGCCAAGAGTGTTTATGGGGAATTACCACTGTTCAGGTGTACAAAGCCTTCTGAGCTCCACGATTTCCCACAGACTTTATGTGGAGGGCTATTTCTGTGCTTTTGTGGCAGCACCCTGTGTCTGGCATTTGAACCAGTATAATTTTTAAAAGAGTAAAAGAGCATTGTCACTAAATGTCTTGCACTCATGCCATGTAATGAACAATTAAAGCAGCAATAAGGTGCATGGGGAGAAGCAGACAGATCTCCTGCATGTTCCAGCTATGGGAAGAACTCAGGATAAGAGAAGAGGTTTGAAGACCCTCCTGGGGCTCTACAGTATGGATAGAGACCCATCTCTTGACACAAGCTCAAATCTCGCCCTTTGGTTTTCTTCAAAGAGTGCAAGCAGACTCTGCTGAGCTCAGGTGAGAGCAATGGAAGGTGTTAAACTTCTGGGCTGGGTCCACCTGGACACTTCAGGGATTTCTGGTCCCAGCTGGCTCCACAATTTAAAAGGGCCAGGCTAAGAACAGCTGCTTTATGGGCTTTAACAAGAGAGCAGGATGGATGTTGCAGGGCAGTCTAGGGCTGCATCAGGAGCTATGCTCTTCTGGGTGTTTCTTGGTCCCCTGGCTTTGGTTATGGGTGCTCGTGTCAATGTTTTTTCTGATCCTACCCTGCTGATTTGTGGCCAAGAAAGCTTACAGCTCACCTTACCTCCAGGCTGGGAAGGGAATGCTTCATTTGTGCTGACTACTTGGGGTAAGTGAGGCAAGGTCAAGTGGCACTTTTTAGCCATATCTCTGCCCAAATGCAGAGGTGAATGGAATGAGAAGAAAGAAACAGGTTTTGATATGAAATGTTGCTGAACAGCTTTTGTGCATTGTGTAATCAGGGGGCGGTTTATGTGACACAGCAGTCAAGGATTTGGCAAAGTGCTATGCCTGGATCTAGATGGGCTTGGCTGCTGGATCCTCTCACTGCTGATCCAGACCCTAATGCTGTCTTGGTCCCTGTTTCCTACCAAAATGTAGGGTTGTAGTGGGTCCCATCTGTAATGTGGGATGCTGAAGCCTGTGCTGCTGTGTCTTCTTTCCCTAGATACTGAAGGGAAGGCACATACTCTCCAGAATGACTCTGACTGTGGGCTCTTGGTATCTGGGACTCCAGATGGCTCCAGGAAAGTACTGGTCTCTTATGCTGGCTGTTATGTCTTCGAGTGGGTGAGTGACCTTAGGCATTCTGCTGGGACTGTAACTACTGCTGCTCTGGCTGTCCTGACTCGTGTGGTTTTCCCCTAGGATGGCAATTACCTTATACTGGTTGGGCTTGAAGGAACAGATGCTGCTGGGCAAAAGGTTCTCCATGAAGAGACACTACTCAGGTGCCCTGTGGACCTTCCTGGTAAGTTACAAGCAGCTCTCAGAATCCTGTGGTGATGAGTACCATTCCTTTCAGATGGCTGTTCCTAGTCAGTCTTGGGGCTAGGAAAGGGGACTTACTGCTGTGCAGAAAACTCCATGGAAGAGGGTTTGGACATGGGAGCCACCAACTTGCTGGGGACTTGTGTCTCTCTGCAGGGTCAGTAGGTGAATACATTCATTGTGTCTCCCAGCCATACTCTGGCTACGAGTGCCTGCAAGTTCAGGGATTGAACTGGAGACTAGGTACAATGATTTTTCTTAACTACCAAGAGTTAATCTAGAACACTTTGTGTTGACAGATCCAATGTAAGTCCAGTTTCCTGTACATGGCTTCAGGGGGAGTCTCTTCCATGGAGAGGCAGGTCCCTCCTGAGCAGGCTTCCATGACAGATCCAGGCCATATGTTTGACCCTCACCTGACTCTAACTTCCCTTGGTTCATATGCAGAGTCACCAGGACACCTTCCACCATTGTCCTTCATGTCTTTATCCCCCTGCTCTTGTGCTTCAGCTGCAAAGTCCTTCTGTTTTTTCCAGCCCTGGATGCTCCAAGTAGTACTGTCTGTTCAGCTGTTCCCACCCAGGACCGGCTGCTCTGTGCCTCCCTGCCCATCAGCCAGGGAGACTGTGAAGCACAAGGCTGCTGCTATGACCCCAGAGACAGGGTGAAGCCTTGCTACTTTGGTAATACAGGTAAGCGTGAGCAGCTGTCCTCCCTTCCTCCTGAGCTGCTGCAAAACAGGATTCGTCCCTCTGCTGGCAGGGCAGGGTTGGTGTGTACCGCTCCTGCAGGTGGCTCAGGGCTATGTTTTTGGCTGTCAAGAATATAATGTCCCAGTGATGTGTCCAGCATTTTCCAGTGTATTGCAACAGACCTGGTTTTATGGCCAGAATTGCTGTTGTTGGAGCTGGTTATGCTTGACTTGCCATGCTTAGCACTTGTTTTGTGGGTTAAAGGCAGGACAGCTTGCAGGACTTGCTGGCCTTGTCTTGGTTGTGATGTTAGACCCTCCTTTCCACCCCTCTTCTCTCAGAGCTCAAGACTGATTATAGCTTTTCCTCCAGTGACAGCTCATTGCACACCAGATGGCCAGTTTTCCATTGCTGTTTCTCGGGATGTGACCCTGCCACCCGTTGCCCTGGACTCAGTGCAACTGGCCAGTGGACACAGTACTGGCTGTGTCCCTGTCCTGAAAAACAACGCCTTTGTTGTGTACCAGTTTCCACTCTCTGCCTGTGGCACAACTTTTCAGGTAAGAGCTGCAGCTGTCGCTAGGCTGGAAGAGATGGAACAACCTGACATGGCTTTGGCTGCTTAGTGGACATCCTACAGACTGCCAGAGGCCAAATGCTGTTCTCCAGCCTGACTTTACCACAGTGATGGTGCCTATCTGTCATTCCAGGTGATTGGAGACCAGGCCATATACGAGAATGAGTTGGTGGCAAGCAGGGATGTGAAGACTGGGAGCCTTGGCTCTGTCACTAGGGATAGCATTTTCAGGTATTACCCTGGGGCTGATGTTGCTGGGTGCCACTGTGTTCAATGCCACTAGAGAAATTCTTGCTTGTCACAAGCTCTGAATTCACACGAGGGCACTGGAGTAGGTTAGTATGTCTCTAATTAGTAGGAAGAAAGCTGGTGTTGACCAGTGACACTCTGCAGATTCTCAAATTTAAACACTAAAGAGAATTTCAAGTATTTGTTAAAAGGAAGCATTCAAGAAAGGGGATATAACTAATTGAAGCAGATGGTACGTTGCCATATGGGAGAAAGGAGGTATCAGAGTGACTTTTCTTCTTTGCCTGACTTGGAGCTTTCCTTTTCTTTCCCACTAGGTTACATGTCCGATGTAGTTATTCCAGCAGTGGGAGCTCCATTCCCTTGAGCGTTCAGGTCTTCACATTGCCACCACTCCCTGCTGTGCCCCAGCCAGGTCCTCTGTCTTTGGAGCTGCGTGTTGCCTCAGGTAGGAGAGGTTTGCAGGACCTACTCAAGCCTCTCGGTGCAGGGCTATGGTCTCTGATGAGTAATAGTGGAGTATTGATGGGTTAACCCAGCACTGCTTCCCTGCCATGGTGCGAACTTACTGCTATGGCTATCAAGGATGCCTCTTCCTGTTTCTTCCTGCTCTTAAATGGCTCTCGGGTTGCTTCTGTCCCAGATGGAAGCTATACTTCCTACTATACTGACAGTGACTATCCTGTTGTGAAGACTCTGAGAGACCCTCTTTATGCAGAAGTCAAGCTCGTTCAGAGAACAGACCCAGACCTGATTTTAGTTCTGCACCACTGCTGGGCCACACCAAGCTCCAATCCCCAGCAACAGCTGCAGTGGCCAATTTTGGTGGATGGGTAAGTGACTTGTAAACAACTTTGGGTCAGGGGAATAACTTGCTCTTTTTTTACTGCTTACCTTTCCTCCTCAGGTGCCCTTACACAGGGGACAACTATCAGACACAGCTGATACCTCAGAGTTTCGCCTCAGGACTACTGTTCCCCTCTCATTACCAGCGTTTCATCCTCTACACATTCACCTTTGTGGACTCCACTTCCCAAGAGAAACTCTCTGGACTGGTAAGATCATGTCCTGGCTGCCTAGCTTCATATTTAAGACAAGTAAAATGTGTGAGCAGTAAGAACCACTTCATAACTATAAGACTCTTGGGGGAGTGGGGCAAACTAAGAAAATCCCCTCCTGAAACAGAAGGGGAGAGGTTCATGCCAGAAACCCTATTCTCTGACGTGAATGTGGTAGAGATAACATACATCACTGTATGTATGACAGAAAATGTGACTACTAGAAGGGTAGTAGTTTACTCAAGCAAATGCTAGCTTGTCTGCTGAATTAGCTTAGGGTGTGTGCTCTAGTTATGCTGATCAATATTCTCTAAAATACGTTTCTTGGCCAAAATCACTTGGAAATAACTCTGAGTACCTTTTGAAGCATCTTGTGCTCTGAATCTCATTGAGCTGCTCCAGTTAAGTCACATGAAATTCACCCTGCTTTGTACTGTTTGCTCAGCCCTCCTAGGATCAATTAATACTCAAAATTGGTCTCAGCTGTACATAACAAGGTTCACAGTGTAGTGGTGCTCGGACAGCCAGTATTCCAGGTGTCAGGGAGAAGTGCTGAAATGCCGGATTTGACAGAGTTTGAAAGCCTATGGCCTAAAGGTTTAGAAGCTGCCTTGCAGCGGACAGCAGAGGGCTCCAAGGCTACAGCCTGGATGTGAAACAAGCCGAACAGACCTTCCTGCCTTTCCCCTTCTGTGACCCGGTGCACTGGTATGGAGTTAACTCTCCTCATAGCAGCCCAGATGGTCCTGTGGCTTTGGGTTTGTCGCTAAAACTGTGTTGGAAACAAACGTTCTTGCTGCTTCCTGAATAGCACTTGCAAAACACCAAGACTTTCTCCTCATTCTGCTGTCTCTCAACCCCATGTGAGTAGGCATGGAGTAGGCTAGAAGCTGCGAGGCAGCAGAGCTGACTCCAATTGGCCAAATAAATATTCCATGCTGCACGATTTTATGCTCAGCAGTAAACACTGGGGGATTTCATCTTCCAACGTAGCTGGTGCTCCAACTGCCTGGGCACTTCTCTGCCTGTAGGAGCTGGGTAGGTGACTTGCCTTTACACCTTTACACTTGTGCTGTAGGTTTTTTCTTCCCTCTTCTCTCCTTCACTTACTAAAATTGTCATTATCTCTCCAGCTACTCGTTTTCTTGCTTTTGCTCTTCCTATTCTTTCTCTGCCCTGCTGGGGCAGAATAGGGGGAGTGAGGAAGTGGCCGTGTGGGTGCTTAGCTGTTGGCTGGGACCAGTGCACCGCACCAGGGTATCACCAGTCTCCAGACACTGCCTGAGGGGTTTCTGTTCCATTTTCCTCTAGGTGTACCTGCACTGCAGTGCTTCAGTGTGCCACCGGTCTGTACAAGAGTCCTGCACCACCACTTGTCCTGCCAGAGCCAGTAAGTGTCCTGGTCTCCTGCTTCCCTGTCCAAAGAGGCAGCAAAGGCCTAATCTCCAGGCTGGGGAGTAGGTGACATGTAGCCTATGGACTAATTCCCTTGAGCCATGGATAGCTTGGCAAGGCATTTCCTACTCCTTTCCACTCTCTCTTACGCCAAACAGGCAGAGGCCATCATAGGCTCTTAGCTCTGTGTGGACTCACATGGAAACTCTGGCCTTCGTAGCTTCTCATGTGTTGAGAAGCTGACCTGGACAAAGTTTGCTTACCTTCAGGGCTATAGGTCTTCTTACCTACAACCTTCCCATTGCTCTGTAGGGGGTAAAAGGAGTGCTGAGCATCCTTTTCAGGAAGGTACTTCCCATGTCTCCAGCAAAGGCCCTGTGATTTTCCTCCAGGATGAGCTAAGACAGGATACAGCCAAGGATGGCCTTGGTAAGTGTTGCAGCAGAGCAGGAGAAGCCTTTCTACAGAAAGGCTGAGCCCTTAACACATCCCTGTGCCTCACTGGGAGCATTAATTGGGGTGTCTCTCCCCACAGGAGCAGCTGTGCATGCTGCAGCCCCCTGGGCTCTGGGATTTGCTGCTGTGGCAACTGGGACAACTCTGTGTGTGGTGCTTGTGGTTTCTGTGCTGTGGCAAAGGAAGGTGTCAGCAACACATGAACTCAATGGATTGCAATAAAGTGGCTGTCAAACCCATTTGGTTGGTGATATCCCTTCCCCTGGAGACCCTAGGTATAAGATTTTATTTGCA
Organism: Monarcha castaneiventris obscurior; assembly: GCA_026261815.1. Lineage (NCBI taxonomy): Eukaryota > Metazoa > Chordata > Aves > Passeriformes > Monarchidae > Monarcha > Monarcha castaneiventris. Next base: position 19,936,721 of record JAMPIT010000886.1, read on the forward strand.
AGGGAAAAGTTATCCCAATGGCTGTGAAAGCAAAGCTTTCCAAATGCTCCAAATTCATCTCACTCTGGAATTCTTCTGCTCTAGGTTTGGTGTTAACTGTCTGCCTTGGACAAACTGGAGACCTTGTCAAGGCCTGGGGTGCAGACTGAGGCAGGATTGATGCTGGGTGGTGTTGGCATTTCTGTTAATGGATATAGTGGCTTTCAAAACTAGTGGCCTTGGCTCCATTCAAACACTGAGCAGAAGTGCAGCAAATCTCACCAAAAGGAGATCCTGCAGCTACTTCTCTGGGGGTGCAGAGCAGGTATTTTGACTGTGCTGAGGAGCTGGGAATTGCCCACTAGTCCCTAAGGCACTAGGTAAGTTAGGACTGTGCTCCTGTGGCAGGACTGGAAAGCAAGGATGCCAAAGCACTACACAAATAGGCCTTCCTAATGGTGCTGTGTATGAACTTGCCTTTCTTGTCCTAGAAACAGAAAAGGGTAGGTGGCATTTTTCTGGTGAATGAGAATATGGAAACTTCATTCCAACTGGAAAAAGTCAAAAGGGCATAGGTGGTTTGAACTCCAGGGGAAAAAATCAAACTTAGAGATTAATCTTAAGCCTTCATGTGACAGCAGGCAGTTAGGAGTCTTCAAAGGTCTTGGATTAAAGCTAATTTGACAGCGCTGTTGGCATAACTGTGCTTTTCTTAATTTTTTTACTTATTTCTTTTAGATGAGATATAAAACTTGCCATTTTGAGTATCAGGAGCAGTTCAGTGTGGTGTTGCCAGTCCTAGCAGCTGGGCAGCATCCCTCTTAGGTTTCTGAGATCCTGGGTGAAAAAAGTACAGCGAAACTCTCCAGGCAGTAGAGAGGAAATTGGGCTCCACCCCCTCCTTCCTGCCCAGGCTGGGGGAGCTCTTGTGCTTGAACTCACACTGAGATCTGCTTACAGCTGATGGGGTAGTCCTTGAGGGGAAAGAAAAATGTTTTCCCTTTTTTCCTCTAAGGCTTGGTTAGAAATCCTCCCTGTTAAGGGCAGGAGAGGAGTCTTAATTGTGCTGCTTTGGGGCCTTTAAAAAGGAAGAGTAGCACTTATACATGGAAGCATGTATACTGATGCACTGATCAGTAGCTTGCTTGAGGTACCAGATATTGTTCTTTTTAATTAGTTTCTGCTGATTCTGTGTGATTGGAGGGTGTTAACAAGCAGTGGGATCTGTGTTTTAATTCCTTTCCTATTCCAAGAAACTTCAGGAGTCATCTTATATTCTTATTTTTCTAGTAGAACTGCTTTTCCCTGCTACTGTCAGGATAACCAGTGATCTTTGTCTTGCATGCTTTCAAAATCTAACCAGAAGAAAAACTGCTCCAAGTTGTATGGTGGGAGGGAGAAGGAGATCACAGGCCAGAAAAAAATTATCATCTGAAGATAGGTCAAACAGCCTCCTCCTTTGGGGTGGGCCTCTGGCAACTAAATAACCTTTGTACGGGTGGAGCTCTGTCTGGGAAAGCAGAGCATAAACTCATAGTGTGCCTCATGACATGTCTTTAGCAGCTGTCTGTAATGGTAATTAACTGGGCAATTGGAGGAGTAATATAAACCACACCTTGTCAGTGCACCAGGCAGGATGTTCTGGCACTGGTCTTTATTCTATGTGTGTGTGTAAGACAAGACCTAAAGACCTCCTGACTGCTACTTCCTATGCCTCAGTAAGGGAGACAGAAATATTTGCTTAGAGAGCTTAGGTGCCTGTGTGGATGCTGAAGGGGCTGTGAGAGTCAAGTCCCTACTGCCCTTTGTCAGGTCACTGAACCATCCCAAAGTGTCAGGGAGCTTTGGGTGCATAGCCTGTGGGAATTGTGTAGATTCCCCTGCAGGGACTGTCCCTTTTTTTGCAGAGCTGGGTGTAGGAGGCTGGTATGATGCTAGTGTAGGGTACATGCAGTGCTAAGTGGAGGTGGATGAGCAAAGAAACAAACTTAATTCCCTTATCCGCTTTGGGGAGTCTTCTATGTTTAAGGCTTGCTGCTTGGTCCTCAGCCAGCAGGAAGGGTATGAGCAGCTGTGGGATGAGATTTGTTCTTGTGAAGCACTGGCACAGGGTGAAAGGCAGCCTGGAGGTTTCATCCTCTCGTACATTGGCCCTGTGTTCACTGCCTGTTCTCCAACACCACTGGGGTGTTAGCGGCTCTCATGGCTACTATTATGCAGTATTTGCTTCTGCAAAAACTGTATTCTTTTCTTTCTACCTTCATAGGTGCACTTCTGGCTTACTTTTTTTTTGGGCCTCTACTTTCTTTAGTTGGGTCTCTCTGACTTCTCACCATTACTTTCTTTTGAATACCTGTATGTGACTTCTTGTGTCTGCACCCTCTTTATCTTCCCACCATACCACCTGGTAAGACACCTGCAGGTGAAGGGAAGCTGCTCTGGCCAGGAGGGTGCTGCTGGCTAGGAATGAAGGAGCTGAGGAAATGCAGCCCTGAGGCCAGCCAAGATCTGTCATTTGCGGCTGTTGTGTAGTGCTGCTACTGAATCCAGATTTTTCAGAAAGAAACCCCAGTGCTGAGCATCAGCACACTTTGTCCCTGTGCCTTCATTGATTCTTCTTGGAAGTGCTGTGTGTGCTGCCTGTCTGTGGAAGCAAAGCCTAGCAACAGCACCCAATATAGGGCCACTCAAAATCAACACGTTTTGTCATAGCTGAACTTTCAAAAGACTCTCCTCACTCTCTAGATCTCTGAGAACAGCACCTGCTTCCAAAGAGCAAACTTGCTTCTTTGCCATAGCTAAAGAAGTTCTTTAAAACCTTGGAGGTTAACAATTCCTTTTGACTAGCTATGTTCACCTGACACCCTAAAGGTATGGCAGTTGCTATAATACAAGCCAGGTGTTCATTAATAAAATATCTGAAAACAATTATCATAATAGTACTTTTATTAAATTTCTTATGCTTGTATTACAATGGATCCTGGAGTGGAGAACTATACAGTATGTTACACATTATAAATACATTTATTTCTGAAAATACATGAACATATTTAATATAAGGCTGTAATACAGAAGAGTGCTAGTTCATCTTAGTAAAAAAAAGCAAACACAAAACACCCAACAAACTTATAACAGCAATAGAGAGGGTTGTAGAAAATACCAGTTCATTATGCTATGTCTTAAAACACTTTAATTCAGTTTGCACTGATTCACATTCTGTACAGTCTCTGTAAAAAAGCTGGAGGGATAATGGAGGGATGTAAGTTAATGCAGGATTTTTGTCCCCTGTATTTATGGAGATATACAGACTATTCACAGAATAATCAAGTCATGAATCTTTCTAGCTTTGGATGAAGCTAGCAAGATATACAGTGAATAACCAAGTCCTGCAGCAGCAGCTACAACTGAAACATTGAACACAGCACCTACTTTAGGGTGCTAACCTTGAGTTAGCACAGCCTTTTCTTTTTAATGGGGATTTGGGTTTGGCTTGTGGGGGTTGGTCATTGTGTTTATGGGGTTTTTTTGAGATGCTAAGTAACAACAGTAGCAACCCTTCTGAGTACTTTGAGAACCTGGCCTGGGCTACTGCCCTCACTCATCCCTGCAAACTATACTGGCCCTGGAATGGCATGGCTGAGATGCTCCAACTCCCACAAAAGATCCTGCTCTGGTTTGGAGGACTCCAGGTGATGTGGGTGAACAAGGGAGAAGCATCTGTTACTGAAACACTAAGCCTGCTAAAGTTGATCATTCCTGTCAGCTTGTCAAATCTTGGTTCTCAGGCACGTTGGGGTTGGGGAGAGATTTTTAAACAGCAATTACTTGACTTGTAATTATATTGTAATTTACGGGACAGGATAGTCCTTTATCAAGTGGCACTGTTAGTTTACCTAAATCATTACTTCATCTGTATTAATTATCTTGCTAGTACCAATAAGAGCTGGTGTGCAGAGACCTTGGCAACCGTGGGATGTTCAGAAGCACGCATTGCCTGTTCCTGGAGTCAGGAAGCAGTGGACATGTGGCAATAAGGCAGCCACCACGCACAGTCATAATGTTACACAGTTGTTAGTGTATCCCAAAAAGCACCAGTTTATAAAGGATGTATTTGAATGACTTTCCCTTGCAGCCTTGCTCTCCTTGTCACCTTTCCGCAGTAGAGAGAGTGCAGGCGGAGCTAAACAGCAGCGTGACTGCCCTACCTACAGCCTCAGGCCCCCACCTGCACAGACAGAGCACTTAAATGGAGCTTAAAAGTAGGAATTCAAGCGTGGTGTCCTGTCCCCCCTCAAAAAAAAAAAAAAAAAAAGAAGAAGATTGATTACACAATGGCTGGGCTGCCCTGTGGGGCAGAGGCTTCCCTGGATGCCTCCTCCAGTCTCTCAAAAGTCTTGATTCCTGCAGTGCTGCTTGCTCTGCTCTCTACAATGAGTGTGTACAATGCCAGCTTCTGTGCAGGGTAGCACCGGAGTCCAGGGGCCTCTGCAGAAGGAGCAGGCCCACAGGACAGGGGGCCTCTGCAGAAGGAGCAGGCCCACAGGACAGGAAGCTAATGATGGATTCAGGAATGACCTTAGCTTTACATACTTTGTTTTCCTGTTGGATTCCAGTGAACTGGCACTGCTGGCCACAGGCTGCTCTGAAGGGAGGAGCTGTGCTGGGGACAAAGAAAGACTGCAACTTAGGTCCCCCAGATGGAGGAGGCTGTCCTTTCAACAGCCATCTCTGTCCTGGGCAAGGAGTCCCTGGCACTCCTCTAGATGATGCTGTGTCACATAAAGCTAATGTTTAGTTCAGCTGAAGAAGTCCCCAAAAAGTAATGATAGTTTAAAAGCTTCAGTGTTTCAGGTAATTCTGTTCCTAACCCAGAGAGGAGGAAGAATTTCCAAATCTTAAAAGTCTCTGTTGGTTGTGTTGCCAAGATGCTAACAGCAATTTTCATCTGTGGCTTGACTTTTTAAAGTACACTTCAGATTCAGGAGTGAAGCCATACATAGCTGAGCATGTTTCTGCCCACAGACCTTTCTCAACATTCCCCTTCCTTCTTTCCTTTCCAACGCTCAATTCGGAGTTGCTCTGTTGACAATTGTAGGATGTAGATTGCACAGAGTAACCCTGGGATTCTTGATTTTGTATCCTTTGGTTTTCTCGCCTTGACTTTCTGAAACAGAAACATGCAGTGAATGTGAGATTAGAGAGAGTTTCTCTGCATTTAGCCTGTGGCCTGAGTTGGGAAGGTGGAAGACAGAGCTGAGGCTGGTTTTCTTTTAGTCTTTATTATGGACAGATTGTTTATTTTCCAAGACATCTCACTGGCTTATTATTTCAACTAACTGCAGATAAATGAATTTACTGCCTTTTATGTTTTGTAAAAAGGCTGTGTGATGTAGCCTGTATGACTACAGTTGCCTTTAAATTGTGGGTTAAAGTTAAAAAAAAACCCAACAAATCAAAAGCTGGGCAACTATTAAAATGAAGTTATATGGGCCGGTCCTCAGCAGGCATCAATCCACATCATTTGAACTTCAAAAAATTGGACCTGTTGCTGTCTTTGCATGCTGGAGTGTGTCTGGATGAAGGAACAGGATTGCCTCATTTTCATGCCAAGAAGAGGTGAAAAACCCCAAGCCAACCCACAAAGCAACACGTGCTACTTTACTTACTTTACCTTGCTCCATTTGACTCAGGTTATCAGAAAGGCCACACGTTTTCATTCTTCGTATTTTGCCCCAGAACAATCATGGAGTTCCTCTCAGTTTTCCTCAGCTCTGAAGACATAATATCTGGCCTTAACAAATGGAAAAATACATCTGAAGTTGACAGTGGCCAGAATGCATGGCTGTGCTTTTAACATTAATATGCTGTGCATATGTATCTATACCCAATGCAGCTTCCCCCTCTCCAGTCTGAGCTCCCAGAACAGATGCTATCCAAATATTTGTGGCAGCATCCAAAAAGAGAGAGCCACAAGATGCAACACTTGGCATGGAGCCACACTGTAATGGATGGACACAAACATCATTTTGTTCAGAGCAACCAGTATTTTCTGCCTAGATGGAAGCTGGGGGATGGACTCGTGGTTGAATGTCACAGGGAGCTTAAAATTTGTGGCCTAAAATAGTAAGTAGGAAATGAAGTGTTTTGAGGAGGAATACTAAGCTAGCTGCTGTAGACTGTCTCCAGCTTAAGTTTTTGTTTGTTATTTATTACATATGATTGAAATGAGTATAATACATCCTGTTTGGTTGAAATTACTTAGCTCAGGCCTCCAGGACTTATGAGAGACATAACAAACCTTTTGAAACACTTTCTAAACGCATCTTTGAAATAGGTTCTGTTTAGGAAAGAAAAGTTGTAGTTTGTTTTTGGGGTTTTTTTAACAATATTTGAAAGATATTTACAGAAAATAAATAGCTAATAGCTATTACTTCAAATCTTTGATTTGAAAAATTTCAACTCAAAATCCTGACTAATGTGGTGCAGACTTTATTTTGCAAACTACTGTTTTCAGGTTTTTTTCTAAATGTTGTACATTTTTATGTTTTGTTCTGCTCTTAGTTCTTTTACAATGGATTTGTCAAACTTCTGCCTTGATGTTCTTTAATTCTTTGGTGGTTTCTCAACCCTGAGCACAGTGTTGAGAATACCGTAGTATTAATTTTCCATGTGAAGAGCAGCATTCAACCTGGGTCTGAGGTTCTCAGGCTTTTTCCAGTCTTTACTATACAATATTGAAGATGGGGTTTTGTAATGTTAGAACTGCACTTTCCTTCCTAGCTTACTTCACCCTAACCACAAAGTAGGCGTTATACAGCAGCAAGCTTTTGGTGACTTCAAACTGAAACTACCATCTTTATAATGAAAAATACTGTGTTTGAGGTTAGTTCATGCCTGTGCATCTGCATTAAAGCTGCAGCTCCCATAGATACCCAGGTGGGTACCTATGCACAGGAATGTCAGGAGGGGATTGCCCAAAGCTTCCTACATTAGATCCTGCCCTGGAAAGTAGAGGACCATGTGCTGCCTAAGCTCATAACACCTTAATGAAGTCAGTCATCAGTCTGTTCTGGTCCTTTGCACAGAATAGATGTTGCTTTGCAGGAGCAAATGTATTAGCAGGAAAAAGAAATGAAAACCTGAGCCTGTTTAGAACAATATATGACAAACCACCGAGTCTTGTGCCAGTCTGTTTATCTTGGCAGGCCTCCCCTCTCTCCTGGTAGAAGAACCAAGTTCTCTCTGCTTTGAGAATTCTTTTGTGGATGTTAAAAAAAAAAAAAGTCAGAAAAGAAAAACAAAACAACCACCCTGGAGCAGATCATTCATCATACACAGAGTGGGGGCATGAAAGGGGATTTGCTTTGACCTAGTTACAAAAACAAAAACAAAGAGACTTTCTCTAATTGCCCAAATGACTCAAGTGAGACTGGGTGTCAAAAGCAACAAATCTCTGCTTCCTTCAGAGCTATATGTTAATACAGGGCACCAGGCTCCAGCCTGTTCCAGTGCAAGACCTGGAGCCCAAGAAAGCCTGGGTAAGCAAAAGCCAGCCAACTCCATATGTCTGCATGTACAAACAGGACCAGGAGCCAGGACAAACATGTTTCATAAATTATAACAAAGACAGTGGCTTTAAATGCTGAGAGTAGCAGGGCTTCAAGATTTGCTTTGCCAAGAGCTGCAGATGAGTGAGACTTCATTGCTTTACCATTCTGGTACTGCTGCAGGAAGGGTCTGTGTTACTGTCCAGCAGCATTTGCTGGTCTGTCATTGATCCACTAAGCCTAACTTTTTACTTCATAGGAGCCTGAGGGCTCCTATGATAACTGCATATCCAAACTGCCATATGAACAAGGTGCCCAAGTTTTCCAGGCACCAGCAAAAAGAACAGGGCTGGTACACTGCTATTGCTGGATTTGAGGTAAAAAGAGCAAGATCAAATACATGTAGGGCTGGGGAATGAGAGCTAGATGCAGGAGAAAAGGAAATTGAGGGAGATAAGGTGCATGAGTAGGGGCAAGGGTTTTATGCAGATGTACAGGAGAAGAAAGTTAGTAGAAGAAAAGGCCATTCATGAGCTACAGAAAGCAGCACACAAAAATCAATGTACAAGAGCTGAGAAGATGCCTGGATACAGTCAGGTAAAAAATTGTTCAGCATTTCCATGACAGTTGTCCATTCTAGGTGACTGATTTTTAGGGAGCTAGAATTTCTGCAAGGAGTTATTGGGCTAATGCTTCATTGGAAACACATTAATTTGAGCAGCTGAGGTCCTAGCCTTCAATTATCATGCAGGGAGTGCTGGTGTTGTCCTCTGTGCTGCAGAGATGGGGCAAGCAGAGGGTTACAGAGACAGAACTTCTCTGAAACCTAACTAAAAGTGCTGGTTCTATTCAGGTTTAGCGGGAAGGTTCACAGGAGTTTGTATTTTTTCCCCAGCTGGTTCACCATCTATTTTAGATGGAACTGTTTGATCTCTCTCTGCTTTGTGTTTCTTTCAGTTTCCCAAACAATAGGAGGAAGCTCTCCTGTTACGTGTGCTTGGGCCCCAACCAAACTTTTCCCAGCTGGAAAAATCACTCCATGTATTACAGACAGGTTTTTTTCCAGCTGTAATTACAAGATTCCCAGTTCCCTTATGCATTTTGTAAGGTAGGTACAGGCTGTCTTAAGGGGAACAATAGGACATTCCTGAGTGCTTAAACAACTGTTGTTTCCCCACCATCACCCCCTCTAAAACCGGAGGAGGGCTTAAGCACATTTGAGCTGTTCCGCTCAAGGTTACTGAGACCTCAGCTGAAAAAACATCCAGGGAGGTGCACAGCTCCATCTAATGCTCCAGCTTTGGTGACTAAGATACCCAGGCTCTTCCTGTTACCTGATTATATACACAAACACTCCAAATTCACCAGATTAGCTGGGAGGATTTGGCAAGTGCACAGGGAATATCTGTGCAAGGGGTAGCTGGCAGCACTGTCAGATAGATGTGCACAACACAGTTTAGCTCACAGGCAAGGCTATAACCAGCCTGGTAGACAGACTTGCCCAAGGGAGCAGCATGAATCACTTAATAGAAATAAGACTTCATGTTTGACCCAAATATTCATCTACAGCAACAAACAGGTCCCATCCTTGAGCACACATTCAGCAAACTTCATTTCCTCCTCTAACAAAAACTGTCCAGCTGATCCTGACTGTCCCATCCCAACACACATCAGGTACAATATGGTTACTGTCCCACTAGATGAAAGGTGGGAAAGTGGACAAAGGAGAGCATTAATCCTGACTGCAGTGCTTAGGAGGGAGCAGAAAGACAAATAATTAGGCTATAGAACGGCTCTGGCTAATTGTCATCATCCCATTGCCCTGCTAGGGAGAAGTGCCTTATTCTAGGGACCCTAATGTTTCCATGATTCTCACACGCTAACATCCAGTTGGGATCCTAGAGCACCTGGGTACTAAGGAAGCAAATGCTACTGCTAGCCAGGACCAGCATATGCAATGGAAATAGGGTAAGGAGTAGTCTTCTCCAGGCAGCAACAACCAGAGGTAAACCTTCTACCACCTCCTCTCAACACGATGTGTAAATCTCCCACAGCATTGTCTCACCTATACAGCTGTGGGCAGGACCTCTTCAGAGCAGCAGAGGACAGCCCCAACTTGTTCTGGTTTGTCAACCGTGTCTTCCTCATAAGATCTCTCATTCTCCTCCAAGCGTGGCTCTCACTCTAGGGAGCAAAAGGAAATCACAGCTTAAAGGACCAGAGGCAAGCTGCTGGCAGACTTCATCTGGCCAACATATGATACTTAGGGATATTCCATGGTGGTGGGAAGAGGGAAGTTTCTTTATTTCAGACAGATAGGTGTCAGGGCCCACAAAAGAATTTTTAACACTGTGCAATGATGCCCAGTGGCCAGCCTGTACCTGTATAGGACACAAGGAGACAGGACTGATGAACTGTAACTTAATACTATTTTTTTTTTTTATTTTGTTTGGTAACATTTCTCTGCCTAGGACTGCTGTTCTTTCTGACTTAGGATTTCAGAGAGTGAGGGCACCTCACTGGTGAATGCTGAGTAGCTGCCTAAGGGCACGTTTTACCCTATTGTTATGCTGTACTAAAGGAGAAAATCGGTTTGGTTTCCTACCTACTCACATGCACGCGGGGGGCCTTTACAACAAAGCCCAAAAAAGCACTTTGACTCTCTTATCCTTTCTATTAGGCCAGGTGCATTGGTATCAGCCTTTTTTAAGGTGGTAACTTTTGTGGACCATGAATTAGAAGAGATCAAGCCTTTGTTTCCCTGTCACGTCCGCAAGCCACAGCTATTGGGCCCTTACATTTGAAATGCTAATAGAGATTATCAGGAGGTCAGGGAGTCTCAGGAGGCCATCTCTAATGTTTGTTCTCTCCAGGACAGGCTATCTGGACCCATGAACTAAATGAAGCTGTGAATCAAAAAATTTAATGGGGTTTTTGCCTATATTGTTTTAAATTTCCTAAAATGATGACTGGAAAACCTGGGGAACAGGTTATCAGGGGAACAAAAATTATCATGTCCCAGAACTAGCATAATGGAGAGAAATTACTCCCATTTCAGTGAAGTTCTCAAACCATTGTCACGTTCCTGACATTGTTCTGCCCTGTCCCGAGGTTCCTTCTCACTGTGTGCTGGTGCTGGTGTGCCACCAGCAGAGCCATTACTACAGGAGTTGTGGCCACCTTGAGAGCACAAGCTGGCAGCTGCCCAGCCACACTTAGCAGCCCCAGCAATGCCTATTGCAATGGTTCTTGGGGATATCTGCAAAGTTTTCAGTTCAAAACGTCAGTTGAGGTCATGGCTCAGCTGAGAACTGCAACACCTGATTCAGTGCTATTCAGTTAATTGCCTGTGAGCGAGACTGTTAACTCATGGAAATAGCAAACCTCTGTGTTTACAGCTAGGATTAATGTGTGCTGTGGAAGGGTTTTGAGGCCTCAGCAGTTAGTCCCTCGTTGTGCTGGTGTTGTCTCAGACAAGCAAGCACTGCTGATACCGCAGACATCCTGAGCAGCTGGTGCTCCTGTCCTCTCTGAGAGTAAACTTCGGGGGTGAGCAAACCTCTTTTGTTCATACAATGCTGTGCACTATGGGCTTACTCTGTGATAATGTAGACACAAGTTAAATATATTCTGCAAAGGCAGTACATACCGAGATGTTCTTGCTGACGTCCAGAGCCTAAAACCAAAAGACAATTACATTGATAAATAACAAGACAGCGAGACCATCTCCCAGAGCTTGCAACAGACTAGGCTTTGTTCACAGCTCTGCCCTGGAATGTACCCATAGCCTTGGTCGAGTCCTTTATCTCTTTAGACTCAGTCCCTCACACGTGATAATCCCTTCTTTCTCCTTCCACCTCTCGCCTCTCTTTTGTATTTAAACTGCCAGTCCGTGTGTATAGTACCTAGTAGCCTGGGGATGAGTGTAATAGACAGAATTCCCACACAGTACCTGCACTGTAGGAATAAATGGAGTATTTCATGTTCAGGTTACAAAATCCAATACTAACTGACAATACTAAGGTGTGATGTAACAAGAGAGGATGAGGATTCAGTTTAAAGAGCATGGATCTTGGTTCTATGGTCCTGTGAAATCATCAGAACTTCCCATGTGCTTAAAATACTGGCTGGACACAAGGCAGAGCATGGAGCACCTTTCAGGGCTCAGCCTTAATTTGGGTTCTGAAGTTCATTGAAGTGTTTCTGACCTATTTGCAAATTTGGGGTGGAAATTTCATGAGAAGTGAAATTCTTTCAGAATTTCAAAGAGAAGTGAGTCTTTCCCATGAGAGACCTACTCCTTCCTCTTTCCTGTTGGGCTGGGAATACTCTGATTAGAGTCTCTGCTCTGGCATTTCAGCACTTCTGATCCCCACCGGAACATGAAAGTGCTGAGGCAGACACAAACAATAGGAAAGAAAAGGAGAGGAAAGCATTCATCCTTGCTCCCTTGGACTTCAGTGAGACAGATTTGCTGAAACACATTCCCTGGAACATGCTTTGAGGACTGGAGCTAATTACATTGATATGCTGCCAGTCTGGTAATTAAGTGTGGCCAGTTAAGGATTGATCCATTAAAATTTTTGTGAGTGGGAATGAATGCTTGGTTTAATCTCACTAGCATCAGTAGTGGAGATACTTATGACAGAGTCCCCACAATGAGTTATTTGGAGTTGGTGAGGACTCAACCCTATGCTGCTGCCTGCAGTGCTCCTCTCCCCTGCACCAGTGATCCATTTGTGCCTTTCTTGGCATAAAGACGTAGCCCTTCTTCATTTAAGGTTGGGAGCAGAGAGCCACAGACCCCCCTGACCCTTGCTGGCCCAGCTCTGCTCAGCAGCAGACAGGGTTGGCTTGCTCTCCTGGCACCTCACTCAGATCTGCCTGAGCAGAACCTCGCTCTGCTTCTCCCACGGGTCCCAGAGTCTGGCTCCAAGCTTATCACTCACCTTTTTTACTGCAGGGTCCTTTGACAGAAAAGCCTGTCCTTCAGCCATACTCCCAACTTCTCTGAACTCATTCTCCTTGTTGTTCCTATTGTTTGATGACTTCCTGAGCCCTGCTGTTGGCTGGCTCTTTCCTGATTCCGGGTATCTCTCACTTCCTGCAATGAAATGCAAGTACTTATTTCTTAGCAGTGTCCTGCTAGAATGGCCTCTGGGCAGTGCTGACAGCAAGTTATGACTTCAAATGGGATGAGAACCCTAAGGACTTAAAGGTGGGTTAACACCCCATGTGGTCCCAAAGGCTCTGACTCAGTCCTGCTAGAAAGTTGTTCTGTGTTTCACCAGGTATTAGAAACAGGCTAAAGTCCAAGGTTTGAAATAAACTAATCAGTTTCATTTAGTGAGCCAGTTCACATCTAACATTGGATCCAGACTTGTCATCTGGCTTTATCATCACTAGGCTGAGCCCAGTGTTTCTCAGCCTTCTGGAAAAGTTGGTCTCTGGATCCAAGCTTTGCAGCTGGGGCTTATTTTCCCTTGGTCTATAGAATAAGTCATCCTCTAGGAATGTGTTCTGTGCCTACTTGAGAAGGGTAGAAGACTAACAACAGGCATAAGGTTTTCCATCTTAGATTGAATCCTACCTTGCCTGGGGGAGGGGGCTCCACTAATGGTCCCATTCAGGCATGCTAATTTTCCAAAAGACCTATTATATAATGCATTTATCCTAATCTTTACAGATGCAGCTGCAAAGCAAAAACCCCAACTCACACACATGAAGCAGCCAATGCTAAAATCCTAGGTAGAGACAGAGCATTTTAAATTGCTTCTCTTGGATTTCAGCTAGGGTTTAGTTCTACTAAACCCTTGCTCTTTTCCCAACTGTCTTTCCTGGGGAACAAAAGTGGCTGGTCAGCTTGTTTGACCAAGTGGTGGCAAACGGGAGGGAAGGTTAGAGGTATTTGAACTCACCATTGCAGCTGCTCAGCTTCTCAGTGTTTGCTCCTATTTCTGGGATAATGGAAAGATCAGAAGAGTTTCCAGTCTGAACCAAGAGGCTGTGAGGTCTGCTCCTCCCAGAAAAACTTGTTTTCATGTCTTGATATGGGTTAAGGAAGATGCTGGCAGCTCCACAGGAGCAATGTTGCAGAAGGTACTCCTACACCAGACAAAAAGAAAGTATGCAGGCTCTCAGGCTGCAAGGTAATGGGTGGTGCGACGGTACAGAGAAATTGTAAACATTCCAGCCCAGGGATGTCCATCCTTGTCCTGGGGCCCAGCAGAACTCTGACAAATTATTTAATTCTCTAAAAGGCTGAAAAGCCTGTAGTTATTAATACAGAGCTTTCATGGCTTCATTAGCATTTAACTTACATCGCCCGATACTCAGCATCTTTTCAGTTTGTTTCCCAGAAGGAATTGAGTACAAATTTCTAAACAGAGAGCTGCTCAGCTAAGGCATCAGTGTAAATAAACAGATCAGCTATAACGATGACTCATATTTTAAGATGTTATTTGTTTTGGAGCATGCAGAGACAACAATATCTTGTATTTTTATTGATTGGATGTCATGTTTTCTTGTGTGTTACCAGCCAGATTGACTGTATGTGGTACATCAGCCAATGTACTTCTGCTGTTGCTGATGGGGTGAGGAAGGGGAGATTTTCTACCTTGCACAACCATGGTGCAGATGAGTTTAGTAGGGCAGGAAGGAAGGAGAGCGTTATCCAGCTGAAGCAGAAAGGGAACCAAACTGTTTATTGGTATTTGAACCAGGACAGGCCAACACCAGTTTAGCACACCTGGAGACCCCCAAGCTATTGAGAGTCACTTCTCATCTGGATATGTTGTCACAGCAGTGTGGCACTTTGCATTACCTATATGTTTGGGAGATGCTTAACAGATGTGATGAAAGATGCTGGTTTTGGCTCATGGTATTATAGATTTCCCTGTAAAGCAAAGGATGTGGAGCAGCAGTGTTCCCTTTGTGTCACAGGATCAAAGCCATCATTTCAGTGGTGATGTCTGTGCACCTCTCAAGAACAGCATCAGGAGCATTGGTTATCTACAACCCTCATGACCAGCTCTTAATACCATGCTAAGCCATCTCTGTTTTAGGGGTTGTGTCTTCCCTAGCCATGTCTGGGACATGGAAACCTTCCCATGCTCATAGTCTATGGTGGTAGTTTGTAAAGGAGCCTTTGGACACCCTCCAAATTGTGGATGGCAATCTTCACATTTCATGACAAATGGGGTAGCAGCTTTGCTCTTCTGTTCAGAGGGGCTGTGACTGAAAGAAAAATGATGATGATGAGCCATCTCTTATATGGCTCACATATAGGAGATGCAGGCACTACAGGATACCTGAGAGCACCCAGTTTTGTAGACTACTCTGCAAGTGCTGAATATTACATCTGAGGATCCAATTCCCCACTGAACAGTATGAGACAAATGCATCTGAGAAGACACTGCTGAGAGATCTTCAGAAGTACCAAAAAGATCAAAGTTTCAAATATTTAAATGAAAGCACAGTGCCTTTCATTTCAGTGGGAGATGGGGAGGGGGCATGTACACCAGATGAGTTTGCAGCTTGGAAGAGTTACTTCAAGCAATGACTCACAGTTGTAAAGCTTCAGGAAATGTGTTAACAATTCCCAGGCTCTATGTAGGAGGCTGCATTCCTCTGAGTGTGAGAGATGGGTACATGGAAATGACAAGCTGCTCTGCTCTGCAACCTGACTCAGAACTTGGCTTTGGCTCTAAGGAGGAGTCAGTCACCTACTGCAGATCCAGCCCCAGCAGGTGGGAGAGCAGCACCAGGGGAACAATGACGCTATCGGGAGAATAAAAGAGTCGCCACAGCACGTCTGGGAAGAAATAGCTGAGTGTGACAAACCCTTTCTGTTCCTTTGGGGAGTGATAAAATAAACAAAAAGCAGGAGAGGAAAAAAGATGGAAATCTGGTGTGATTACTGAAGAAGAGGTGGGGTAGAGCTTAACAAAATATGCAGGGGCTAAAAAATGCTGACAGAAATGCTAGGAAGACCCTGAAATTATTTGCAAATTTCAGTCAAATTTTCCAGCTAGCTCTGGCTGATGAAAATGACAAATGGGAACACTGAAATGTTTCATGTCAGAGATTCTTCATCTGGCAGCTCAGGAGCACAGGAAGGGGAAAAAAAGCATGGAGCTGGATAATCGTATAACTGCTTCTCTTTCCCCTTGTGTCTGTTTTGTGAGCAATTCTGGGATTTTGACAGTTTGAAAACAGAAGGAAATTAAAGATCTTATAATTCAAAATACAATTGCTAAGGAGCTCTGTGGATTTTGACAGCATTGAGGAGAGATGTGTTCTTGGGAAGTTTACAGCTGTAGAGAAGTAAAAGTTACTGACTTAGAGCAGGCCATTACATGAGATCAGAGGGGTGCTTTTTAACTCAACAGAAGCAAGCACATCTGGGAAACAAAATGGAATAAGAACAGCAACTCAAGCCCAGCCTCAGGAAACTAAGCCCACTGTGGTGGGTGAGGCCTCCCTGAAGACCAGAGTACCCATACCAGGTGGGTGTTGGATGTGGTAAATGGGCATCTTCCCTCACACAGAACTTTGTTTGGGCCTTGAGTTTATTACTCAAGATACATTACTCTATTACTCAATGGAAGATACTATGGTATCTGCTTACCTCTTTTATCTGACTCATCTTCTGCTCTTTCTGCAAGCTGCACACTTGTTTTTGGAGACGCAGGTTGTGCTCCTGAAGCTGCCCAATCTTCTCAATCAGTTGGCAGATATGTTCCAGGTATCCCAGACCAGATCCCAGGGCTTTGCTGTTACCTTGGTTCACCTGCAATGACAATGCACCTTGGACCATGGAGTAACAACAGAGCAAATCTTACTAGGAGCTGAGAGCCCTGCACGCTCCTTACAGTCATGTGCTGTGATAAAGTCAGGCTTCCTCTCGCAAGAAGCTTTGGTCTTACCACAGATTTCAGCTACAGCATTACTTGCTGAAGCTCTTTTCTCAATTACTCAGCAATTTTCACTGTCACAGGGATTCTTCTGACTGATCACAGGTTGATGCAGAGGAAAACCTCATGACAGCCTGTTTTCTAGTTCTACCTCCCAGGCTAATTTTTGGCTTTCACTGGCCACAGAAACTTTACAAACAAATATGGTTGTACTGTATGCTATAGATGGCTGGGGTTATTAGGGCTCACTTAGCCCATAGTCCTTAGTGCAGAGTACACTTCTGTGTACGAAGCTGAGCTTGGCTCCTACACAAAGGCACATATCTGCAGGTAGCATTAATGTGCTGAGTTGTGACCAGCTTGGGGGTACACTTTGTCTGCTGTACTCAGACCCTCATCACTGGTGCATCTGTGAGAGAAAACGTACTTGAATCAGGCTGCCAAAGTGAAAGAACATCTTTCCACTAGTCTTTAGCAGATTCCAGCTTACATCCCTGCTGCTACTTTCTCAGTCTTGAAGAGATGCCTGAAAAAATTCTGCAGGATCAACTTTGCTGTCTGGCTGTGGAAGGATAATCTCTACCACCAATTTCTCTTCACCCAGGACATGCCAGAGTGTCACTGCTGCTCAGCCAAGGGCAGTGCTGGAGACAGAGAGTAATCCTATGGCAGAAGAAAAGCTACGATCCCAGCCTCCTGCTCTGCAGCTCACCGTCTCTGGTGCCAGGACTTCCCCATGCACAGCGAGTGTCCTCCCCTGTGCCGTGATCAGACTGTGTCGAACGTGCTGCTAACAAACACACGCAGGGGCTCACTTCCACCTTGGCGCTGCCTGCTGATGTGCGTGTGATATCAGTGAGTAAAATAAGCCTCGATCTTTACAAAAGCAGTGCACTAAGTTTATCTTACTTCAAAAAATAAGTTGCCTCTACAAAAGCAGGAAGCTTACTCTGTCTCCTTTCCCACAACAATCTACATTTTTGGGGAAATGCCAGCCCTGGGACTCTTCCTGTCTTTTCATTATGTCAGAAAGCTCATGGTGTGTTCAAAAATAATCAACAGTAGGATTTACTTCTTTTTAAACAAATGATGATACAACGTTATTTATAAACAGGTATTATTAAATCCAGATGCTTTTGTGTCTGAAGTTGGGACAGAGGCCGTTGACTCCAAGTCAACCAGTCATTCATTTCATGACTTTTATTTTCCTCTCAAGGAGAGCCTGCAAGAAATGGTGGCAAGACAAAAGCTGCCCAGCCATAAAACTGAGTACTTACTGGGGCTGTGCAGTGGGAAGGGGCACAGCCCCAGGACCCAAAGGGAGAACAAAACCTATGTGGTATCTGGTGGGAAAAGCTTGAATCAAAAGCACTATAACCAACATATCTGAAAGCAGCCAGGGATTTGGGAGTGCCCAGCTTCAGAAGCACAATTTTCAGAAAGTACGCGGGTATCACCTTCTGAAAATTTGGCCATTTTGAGCTGTCCCAAAATGAACAGTCATTTTGTGTACACTGTTCCAATGGATAGTCAGAAGTTTCTTATTATCCCTGCCACATTATTTCTGCCACACTGTACCCTCTTTTTGCACATCTAGCAACTCCCCTTCCTGCCAGTATGCTACTGCATGACTGGTAGCATGTCTGTACTGCCCTAAGGAGATGCTGAGCCGAATCCAAGCCATTATAGCTGTGGAAACACAAGGGGAGGCTACAAGGGACAGAGGAGGTCTTGGAGAATAGGATGAAGTAAAACATTTGGGTCTAACTTAGACTGGAAAAAAACAACAAAGCATTTGATTGTGACCTCTTTCAGTTAGAGACCCTCTTTTTGCTCCATATTTGTCCTGTGCTTAATGTTGTACAGTCCTGCTTCATGTCCATGGCTGCTGGGTTTGTAGGGTAAAATGGGCAGGGGGAGGAGAAGATAAGGAGGGGCCTTGATTTTCTGTGCTCTGTGTCTAGGGCTGAAGGCACTGGAAAGCAAAGGTGTATTTGGGACAGGCATGGAGAAAATCTGTCTTTTAGCAAAAGTTAGAGAGAACCTCTAAGTCCTGAGAGTAAATACAGGTGCCCAGAAAATGAGAGGGAAAATGTGTAGAGCAGTTGCTCCAGGTCTTGGGGCAAGGTGGATCTACCCCTGTAGAGGACTTAAACCAGACTGAAGGTTAGACTCAATATGCTGAAGATCCTAGTTTCACAGCCAGCCTTCAGAGGCTGCTTAGGGCAGTTTGGGCTATTTAATAGCAAATTAATCTGCATTTTATTGAAGTGATCTCAGAAAGTACCAATCAGGCAAAGCCTCCAGTGCCCGCACATTCCTGCAGAGCCAGCCTCCTCTGTGGTCAGAGTGCAATGGTCAAAACTTCACCCTGCTCACCCTCCACAGGGCCTGTAAGCATCAGGATTGTGCAGAGATAGCAGGTGTTCTATACAGAACATTTGTGTAATTTAGCTGGTTGCCCCCAAAACAACTGCACAGAGAGGGTCACTCTAGGAACCCTTCAAGGACTTAATTTTTTTATAGACTGAAAATACCTGAAGAACCCTGGCTATCATTTGGTGTTGCCAGGTGCAGCATAGACCCTGGTCTGTCATGTTCTGGTCTAAATATTTTCCTCTCAGCACCTGTGAGACAGTTTTGTGCAAGTAGTGATGAGTGAGCAACCACAGGAAAACTGCAAACATTTTACATTTTCTTCCATTCTCTGTCCTCCCAGTTGAAGCTTCATGACTGAAATTTGTCCTATTCAGCACATGGGAATTGTCAAATAGTGTTGGAACAAAAGCTGTGTGCCCATTTTTGAGTTGATAAAGCCTATGAAGAAGGAAAAACATCTTGCCTTCTTTTCTGTAAGGTGAAGATGTGGAGGATCATACAGACAATTTATGAATCAAATGGTTAAAGCTTCTCTAGGAAAGTAAGAATGTAATATATAAATAGGTGCCAGATTTTGCTTTTAGGTACATGAGACTGAGCCAGACCCTCACCTGGAAAAAAACCAGAGTTAAAGGCTCCCAGTTTTGCCATGCTCAGTTACTCACATTACGTTTTTTGGCCCTGAGGAGTTAGGGCGCACTACATTGACTGTACATCTGTGTAACTAAAGAGGGATCTCTGCCCTTGTCAGTGCTCATCTGACTAAGTTTTGGGGACAGGTTTTCAGTATGTGTGTCTCTGACAATAAACCATGACAGTTATGCTGGCCCACAGATTTCTTAGAAAGCTTAAAAATACAGGATCAGCATCTGCACTGGGAACTTTGGCTTATCATGAGCTCTCTAGTCAATATTTTGATTGGTATAAATCACATCTTTTCCTCTGAGGCTACCCAGCTCACAGAGGTGGGAGCCTGTGCTCTTGTCTCTGGGGAACATTGTGCTCACTGCAGCATCTGAGCACTACAAAGATTTGAAGTTCAGTGGGAGCTGCAAGAATGAGAGTTGCTTTCAAGCCTCTTGTCCAACTGATGTATAATCAAAATCTGCATGTCTGATCATCTAGTCAGCACTTTGTCCTGCCTCATTTCAGCCATTATCTATTACTTGGATGCAAGTGATGTGCTTTTCTACGGCTGGGCTCAATGGAGAACTGTCCTGGACTAGACCTGGCAGCAGGAGCTGAAGATGACAGGCAGTTTGCAGGGGAAGCTTTTCTTTGTTCAGACAAATACTCAGTGATGTATCTTGCACTGCCTTAGGTTTCTGTGCTTCACACAATGCTCTTCGCTTTTCTTGTGGATCATTTTGGGTTATACAGTTTTGGGTTATACTGTGCTCCATCCTGCCATACATCCCTCACTGCGTGCTCTTGCCATGTGAGCATGGCCAGTACAGGCAGCACGGTCACTGTGCCACCGGACAGGGAACGTAATTACAAACCTCCCATCACAGGCTCAGAGCAACCAATTGGTGATGCCACAGGCTGAGCGGGAAGCATTTGTCACTGGCAGCTGACAGCACCAAAAGGCTTGTGAATAACAGGAAAGAGAGGGATCGTGCTGTGTATTTCTGAGGGCTCCACCCTGCTGTCCAGGAGGGGCTGTGCTTGCTGATAGCTTCTGGTTTCCTCTGAGCAGCACGCACAGGCTATGGGGCTGACCATCACAGGTAGCCCTATCCTTCCCCTGAACTGTACCACTCTGTAGAGAAACATTTTTACTGCTTTGGCCCAGGATAAATAGCACTTCATGAATAATGATTTCTTTTTTTCATTTAATGATGACAGTGTTCCCACCCTCTTTCTTCTTCTAGCTGTATGGGCTGGGCTGCCTTTAAATGTAAACTTTATGGAGTGTGAGGAAGTGTTTGTAAGGCAAAAGCATCAAAAGCTATGTCTCTTCAAACTTCAAGCTTAAAAGGAAATGCTTTTATTTAGGCTTCAAAGTTCTTTCTCTTGTTCTTTGACAGCTTCCATTTTCTTTCATCTTTCAAAATGTAGGCAAATTTCAAAATAACAACAGTTCAAAACAAAGGATCAGAAAGCTTTGTCTAAAAATGCCAGACTGAAATGATTTGATGTATATTTTCAGCCAAAGCCATTCACCAACTGAATCCAAATGGTCAAAACATTTGGTCATTTCCAGTCTCTCTTTTTCAGCATTTTCCTTCCTGTTCTCTTGGAAGTGGCCTCAGCAGCGAGGGATGGTCAGGATGGCATCAAGGGACAACTTCCTCCAGAGGCTGAATCCTTGTTTGACTGTGGTGAGCCAATAAGCACAGTTGGCATCGCCACAGCCAGCTGGGCTGGGGAAACTGAACTGCTCTTCTGTTACTTGAAAGTTCCCAAAACCATCAACAGAACTGAGGAAGAAGGTGTCACCTATAATTAAATAATGCTTTCACCTAGCATTAATTATAAGCCAGTGTAAGCACTCTTGCATTTCTATCAACATTAATTTAATGCATCAGGAATTGATTTGATGGAGCAATTTGGTTTGCCATGTTCTTGCCAAGCAGGGTGGGAATATGCTGTGCTGGCCTACTGTCTTTCAGACAACTGATTCACTTCCAGGGGTATCTGAGTCCTTCAGAAGACAACAGGCCATAGCAGAGATTGGTTTTTAAGTACCATGTTGTGTCTTGGACAGGTTACAGGCAAATGTGAAAACCACAGAGAAAGCCTGGAGCAGAGCCTCAGATGGGATGAACCAAGATGCATCTGTCAGCTGTATGATGACCAGATGATCATCTGTACATCACTTCTGAACAAGCCTCTGTTGTATGACACTGAGAACAGGTCAGCCTGGTGCAAATTTGGTGAGGGCAGAAGGCTCTACAACTACTAGAGGCTGTCCTGGTGCTCTAGGTACACAGAGCTCTCGGCACACAGTGCAGGGCTGTGCAGCAGCCCGTGAGCACTTCTTGTCCCAGTCATCTTTGGTGCTACCTGGCATCCCAGCAGTTTGAGGAGTGCTGCTCTTGAGATACAGCAGCCTGGAGGTGTGCTGTGAAGAGGGGCAAAATTCCCCAGCATCTAGGTCACAGCTGTATTTATACAGCTCAAAAAACAAAGACAGAAAAGTGCTCTAGGGCACAGAGCTTTAGCACTCAGCCAGTGAGGATATTAAAAAGGAGGGGAGATAAGCCACCAAGAGCTTCATTTCCTCTTCAGCTTCTTTCTAATTATTCTCTTGTTTATTTAAATGCTCTGCTTTGGGAAACTGAGGCTCCATTTCACCAGAGATTTAAAGGAATTTCATGGGCATACAGAGCTGTCAGACAAGACAAAATCTGGCTGCAAACTCTCCAGAGTGCAACAGAGAATTTAGGTAACTTTTTATGAAGTCTCCTTATGGACAGATTCTGCTGCCCTGATCCTTTCTTGAACTCTCTGCCACACGGCCAGGTCTGTTTGGGATCTGTGCAAAATAGACATATGTCTTCTGCCATGTGTGAGACTGCTCTGGGGAAGAAAACACTGCTCAGATGGATCATGTGTTGCTTGTACTGCCTTGATATGCAATGTTAACAGACATGGGACATCTCTGACCTTCCTCACTGCTCAAGAGGGTTTGGCATGCTGCAGAGGAAGTCCAGCACCCGATTGGTCAGGGCAGCGAGGTCATGGTTAAATTATATGCACAGCATATGTCACTTGTTACTTGCCCTCCTCCCACCCACCTCCAATTCCAATTCGTCACTATTACCACAATGAACACCCCAAAAAGAAATCCCCGCTAGGGACCATTTGATGCTTTTGTGTTTTTGTGTGACCCCCTTCACCTAGTCTGCCCTTCTTCTTTCCCTTTGCTTATGGGGCTCTTTGGTCTGTCTCTGTCAAGAATCAGCTCCCCAGTGAGATCTTTGCTGTGCTGGTTCCTGGAATCCACTGCAGTGTGCAGGCAAGGCAGTGATCTGTCTGCACTTCAGCAGCATGAGGCTTCAGGTAAAGAACTGGGGGAGTGCTTACCAGCACCTGCTATGGGAGAAGGTGCACAGAAGGGCTTTTTATTCTCTTGTCAGTGGCACAGGGTACCCAGCAAAGGGGAAGAGGGGGAGTATGGAGAGGGACCTCCTGCTGAAATTAGGTCTTTGCAGTTTGGTCCTTCACAGCTATGCTGGCAAGTTAAAATGGCAACTCCAACTCCAGCCCAACAAAAATCTGAATTTGTGAATTAGCTCCCTGCTCATGCATTATTTGAGACAGTTAACAGGACAGGACAGAAATGAATTATCCCTTAGACAAGTTCTATACAAATTTCAGTGCCCCAAAAGCAGGCCAGCTGTTCCCAGAGACAGGAAAAACCTGGTCTTGAAAATAAACCTATGTTCTGACCCCCACCCTGTGTATCAGAGGGTGATGACTAACTTCATAATCTTCATTTTGCATGAATCAAGTCTATGCTCCAATCTAGGGCTTTTTGGAACACCAGATCTCTGTAAATCCTTTGTTATGCTTACCCAGACCTGATATTTACAAATTACTTCAGAATTTTACTGGTATGAAAAGAAATCTTGAAAATCAATTACCATTTTTTACTGCTTACAACAGTTTCAGGGGAGATACTCTAAACTCACTCAGATGTGTTTAGTTTGTGACAAATAGGACTCGAACACTGACTGCGGTGTTTGGACAGGCCTAGATTTAAGATTCAGTTTAGGTGTTTCTCACCTCACTCAGTCTACAGCATTCATCCATGTATTCATCCAGACTGTCACTTGTGGGGTACTTCTTCAGCTGATGTTCATGGATCTGAAGGTCTTGCATGCTGCCAAAATTCTCCGGGAAGTTGTCAGCAATTGTCTTTGACTCTTCTATGGGACCTGGGGTGGAAAGAGTGCTTTCTCTGGACAAGTCCATCTCTGGGGTAGGTTCCTTTTCTGGAGACTCCTTGTCTCCCTGGTCAAAATGTTCATCAGGACTTTCTTCCTGAGGGACATTGAAGTCTTCAAGGGAAGCTGTAGGATCCTGCACAGCATCTGCCTCCTGACTGCAGTAATCGGCTTGCTTTTTGCTCTCTGGATCTTGGAGGCTGACTTTTCTGGCATGTTCTTTACATGTTCTCATTAACTGATGGTCAATTTCTGGAGAAGAAGAAGTGCTCAGCACACCTGAGTCACAAAATGAGTCTCTGCTGGGAAGCACAAAGCTCTTCTCCGAGCCCGTCGGTGTTGATGGAGAATTAGCACCGCTTGGCAACTCAACCCCCGAGTCCTCAGATTCAAATTTGGAGAATCTGTGAAGGCGGCACTTGGACTCGAAGGCGCTGAGGTCAGGCAGGGTGGCTACATAGTCAGTGCTTGCCAGGCCATCCGCATAGTCTGGATCTGCTGCTGCAGCTGCTGCCTCTGGACTTCCCAGGCAGTCTGGTGGGAGACCGGTACTGGGAACATGGGACTCTTCTGTGCAGGCTGTGTCAGCTGGAGCATCTGGGATTAACCCTGGGTTTTGAATTCCTTCATTGCTCAGTATCTTCATGTGTGTTAACACGACTTTGTCCTCAGCAGGTGGGCTCTTCTTACCTGCTTAAAAGAAAACAAGTAGAAGGTCACAGGAGGCTACAAAACTCAGTGTCTAATGCATCCCCTGAGGGATGTGGAATGTAAAACTGCCTGTACCAAGGTGGTAGAGGGGGACAGCCCTAATTTGTTTTCCTTGAGCTATATGAAGCTTTCTTGTCGGCTTTGCTGAAACAAAAGCCATGTGTTTCACGGCCTCAGAGTCCTTCAAGGGGGCTCATAAAAGCACAATTCTGATTTGGTAGATAGGTAGAAACAACAAATGTAGCCAGGTGACGTTTCAGTAATTACCTGCATATATGGAGGGATGTGCATGTTCTTTCAGCCCAATAGACATTAATTTAAAGCTCAAATATTTTCTCCAATTAAATTCTGAACCAGCAGAAAAAAGAGCAAAATGAAATCAGTCTTTCAACAGGCTTAAGTAAATTTTGGGTTGCAACAAGCAATTTGCAAACTCTTTGGTATTCTCTCTAGTATTCTCTGCTCACATACAAGTGACAAAAATCAAGTTCTGATAAGAAAAGCAAATAAAGCACTGTAGATCTTTTTCACTCCCTGTATGGTTTTAGCTAGGAAGTAATGTTTTTAAGTGAACTCCTACCTTATTCATAAAGACAAAAGAGATGGGGGCAGTCTTGTTCAAGAGCTTTTTGCACCTGGACAAAGAAGACTTGTTTCAAATCACAATTATTTTACACAGTAATGTGATAGAACAGTCTCTGGATGAAAGGCTGATCTTCAGGAGTCAAAGATCTGCCCCCAGGTTTTTCTTACGGTTTTTCTGACTATAATATTTCATAGTGCAGACTTCTGGATCACGATGGTATGAGAGCCAGTATGAAAGCTCTGCATCTACCCATTAGCAAACTACAAATCTCAGCTCCAAATGTGTATGTGGATTTGGAGCACGGAATTGATGCAGAACAAAACTTCAGTTTCTCTGGTATCTTTTCCCTTATTAGTGCCTGACCCAGAGCACCTCAGAGGGCTACAATGCATGGCACTTTTCTGGATGTCTTACTTCCTACTTAATTCCCCTCTTCTATTTCTTTTTGCCTGAATCAAACCAGCAGCACCTTCACAAACTCACTCCCAGTGATGTAACTGTCCCTAGGTAGGCAGGAAAGCCTGGGATGCACCCCACCAGCAGTGAATCACGGAGAGCCCTGCTGTGCAGCTCTCCTTCACAGTAGCTCAGGAAGCTCCCTGTTTCAGAAATAATCCATTTTCCAGCTTTACCTCCTCCAGCTTGCTTTCTGCAATGTACTCAGACAAGGGAGACTTTTACTCATTAAGGCCAAACTAACTCTTACATGGATCATTTTCTACTTTATTTGAATTCCCTTCATTTGATCTTGAGAATTTCCTGGGATACCACTGAAACATACCCTTTGCTGTTCATAGACACCCACTGATTTAATATTTTATGCTGGATTTTCATAAAGGGCAGTGAATGATAAATAATCTGATGGGCTTTTTGTGGCACATAGTGCTAATACCCCTTATATAAGATTTTTTTATCATATACAGAATTGCAGTGCCTCCCTTAGCAGGATTCACAGGCATCTTCCCAGTGCAAAGAGCCATGTTTGGGACAGTCAGTGCCAGACCTCAGCAATACAACACCAGGATGTTGCTGTGGTGGGGGGCAAGAAAAAGACATTGCCCCCAAAATCTCTTCAGGAGCTGCCTGTGCTGGGCTGTGTTGTTATTCTTCCACTTTGGGGATAAGCATGAGGGACCCTGAACTGAGGACAGGGAACAGGGTGACTGCTTTGCAGCTTCACACTCAGCAAAACACCAGCTGTAAGAGGCAGCTGGGTGCCAGGTCTTGGAAGGAGCAGGTGGAACTGAGTCACTTTGATTTAGACTCAAGAGGATCTACCTGCTCAGCTGCAAACACCTCTTGGCAGCGAGAGACAAAACGTTGCATCTGCATGAAAAATACAAGGCTTACAGGCTCTTCTGATGGCATCACTACCCCAGCTGGCCAACAAAACCACTGAGAGTCAGGAGGAGAGCAGTTGCATTCCTGCAATTATTTTTAAGAACAAACCATACAGCTGTCACTCTTACCAGGAGTTACTATATGCAATGGTAGTTCCTTCCCACAGACTGATTGCTTTCACTTATTAATCATGCCATACTTTCCTTTGACTGGAGATTCTCTCACTTCTTTCGATCTGCCCCTTTTTTTCTTGCTTAACTGGTTTCACCCTGGCCTACACAAATATTTCTTTGTCTAAAATCGGGAAGCAGCATATTAAAATGAGGTCTTGCTACTTACAGAAGGAGATGTAAGATGCTTTAATGTGTATCTTTTATGACTACAAAAGCTGCAATGTGAACAAGAAGGTTTGGCTGGAGCAGAAAAAATAGGAAATAAGATGAAATCTCTGACCCTCTGTGGGATGGCCGCCTTGATGCCAACAACAGTTCTCTGCTCTCCCCTTACTGTGATCACTAGCAACATGTTTCACAAAAATTGTTTATCTGTTCTAGGCTGCAAACCATTGCTGTCAGCACTGTCAGGTCCTGCTAACCACGGTGTTTGAGCATTTCTGATTTATTCTTCCAACACCCCGTGATGTTATCATCCCCCTACCACAAGATCAGAATAGTGGCAAAGGACAACAGGATTTTGCAACACATTTAGGTACCTCATCCTCATTCATTCAATAATACTTTCCCGTGGTCAGTGAGGTCATCTGTGCTACAGCAGAAAGATCTCCAATGATTAAAGCAGCGACCTGAAACTCAAGTTATTCTTGCTGCACCTCACTGACAGAACAGTCTCTCTTCTTCCTCTCTGTTAACTGGATTATAGAATCTAAACCGTGGGGCTTCCAACAAGCAGATTGTTCCTGCTACAGATCTCAAAAGAGGCATACAAAAACACCCAGCTCTTTCAAGCATATTGCTAACAAACATCAGGATGGTGCAATTAAAGCTCATCTGCTCAATTACAAAAAAAAAAAAAAGTGACCCAGACCCTCAGCTGCTATAAATTAACTTATTTCCAGGGCCCTTAACAGAACTGTGTCAGCTAATTTTGGTTGAGGGCTTGGCCTGTAAGTGCTTTGTTCAGCAATACCAGGGGCCCTGAGTAAAGCAAGGAGGGGAGATAACGCCTGCTTGGCACTGGAGGGAGTGTGCTGCAGGGGTATGGTTACAAACAATCCTGCACAGAGGCTTCTGAAAGGAGGTGTGAAGAACTTCAGAGACCTGAACGGTGGCATTAACAATGGTAAGATGTATTTACTTGTGCTGGAGGCCAGCCAGGTTTGACACGGCTGTTCCTGGGAATTCAGCCAAGATTTTTGTTGTTGTTTTTTTGTATCTTTTCTCCTGGACTGATTTTCCACACCCCTCCGGGGTGGGGGTAAGGTAGCAAATGCTGTAGCTTTTAGGAAGCTGGCTGGTACACTGGTATGGAGCCAGGGCAGGAGTGGAGTTTCGTGTGCGTGCTTCAGAATCAGTACAGGTTCCTGAAGCATCTTCAATATGTGTGCCCAGGTCAAACATTGTCTCAGGTTAGCTTGTGCTACTTGCCTAGTAGCTCTCTCAAAGAGTTATATGGCTCTGTAATAATCTCTCTAGAGATAAACAGGGTTCCCTGGATTGAAATCCATGCCTGTAACTGATGGTAAGTGATGATGTGTAGCCTTGGGAAGCTGGGTTTCCTGTGCCTGTAAAGCTGGAGAATCAGACTCCAGAATCCCAGCTCACATGGAGGTGGTGACAGTGAACCAGCTAATACCTGAAGGTAACTGGTAGGGAGTGAAAGGAATGTATGTGTCCCACCTAAGCCTCTAGAACTTTGCATCATTTCTGAATTGTTTTCTAGGATATTTCTATGCTGCAGTTGCATACCCTAATAGAGAAACTTAAATCTTTCAAAGATAAATACCCTCCCATCAGCTCCTGTCCCAAGGCTTCCCTTTCTTGGGACTTTTCAGTCCAACTGCATTTTTCCAGTTGCACAATAACTAGCAGCTGCCAGGACTCAGCCTGGTGTATTAGTACAGAGATCTCTGAACAGGAGAAGGAGAGCCTAGATACCTAAACATAAAATCACTTTCAAGCAATTTCTTTATCCCAGGTAAGCTGGATGCATGAGATGAACTCAAACAACTGTCCAGGCAAAACTCCTATGCATTTCCAGTCCTGCTCAAGCCAAATTCCAGCAAAAGCTCCCACCTTTCTAGTAAACCAAGCCAAAGTCTATATCCAAATCCCTGTGCTCCAAAGTACTGAAACCCATGTCTGATGTTTTTTTCTTTTCTGCATCTATGCCTGTGGCTCAAAGGTGTGTTTCACTGGCAATTCCTTCAGTGCAAGACCTGTTAAGTTCTGCTACATCCCTGAGAGGGTCCTTGGCCTCTGATAAACTGACTTTAAATATCCTAGTACATGGTCTTCTGATGTATGAGACTGATGGAAGCACTGGTGGACAGGAAGAGGCCAGGCTGGCAGTGGAATGAGTGCTGCTACTGGCAGTAGAGAGCCATGCCATACCAGCACTGCCCTTTCTTGTTCTTCTCCCTTCCAGTCCGCCCACCCGTCTCCTCAAAATGTTCATCCTGATTTGTAGGCTACATGACACTGGGAGAATCTCTGTTAAACGTGGCACAACTGGAGCCAAAGCTTTGCTTGTCTCCATCTGCCACTATCTTACAAAGGATAGGAGAGTTAGAGCCATGGCAGCCTTCTGCTTGTCCCCAGAACTGCTGCAAGGTCCATGTGCACAGCAAACCCATCCACAGTGGGTGGTGCTGGCAGGCTTGTGCAGGGTGAACAGCTCAGAGAATCTGTTCCTCTCCCTGCTGCTGTCTGCCACAAGACATGCAACATCCTGCATGCTGCAGTTCATAAGGCCAGAACTTTCCAAATTTACTGTGCCACCAAAAATAAAGGGCATCACTAATGACTTGGGTTGCTGGAGTAGCAGGGACTTCGCACAGCTGCCCTGCAAAGGAAGACCAAAGTCAAACCACGTTAACTCCTACCAATCTACTTAGCCCTGAGTGCAGGAGTGAGGTGCACATGCAAAGTGCCAGAAAAGGTTTTCCAGCATCCTGTAGAGGACACAGCCTGCCTAGTAACTCCCCTCTGGCTCCAGCTGCGCCAAGGATTAAACCCTGCCATGCAGCACTGATTCTGTGATGTGGCTGTGGCCTCCAAGTAACAGACTAAGAGATCATTGTTGCCTTTTGAAGAATTATTAGGTAGCAGTGAGTAGTACACTGGAGTCAAACTCATGACCTAGAAATGAAAGGCTGCCTCTTCCATTCAGTCCTTGCATTCCCTCATTTTCCTTCCTTCCCTTACAAAAAGACTCCCTTAGTTCTGTCACTGTGCCACATTCTCTAGCACTGCTGGCAGTACGGCTCAGGTGGTATTTCCCTTTCATTTCGAAGAGGTGGGGTTTTTTCTCACCAATGATGAGGTCTCAATTTCCCAGCATTTAAGAGAGAAGGGGTCACTTCCTTTCAGAAACAATAGGCATTTTTTGCTGATGACTTTTCCCCCACGCGTGCTGAGGGGTGGGGCTGGGCGCTGGGGCCGTGCTGGCACCTCCTCAGCAGCCCCCACGGAGAGCCTGCGGGAGCCGTGGGACCTCCCTGGCATGCAAAGGGCTGTCCCCTGCACAGCCCTGTGGGCTCCGGCAGGCGCTGCACGGACAGGACCGCAGTGCTCACAGCAATTGAATTACTCTTGCCCTTCAAAAAACCCAAACCGACCCAACAAACAGAAAAGGTCCCCACCCCAAAAAATGAGTAACCACTACCAACTGACCCTCTGCGAGAAAAATCTATCTCCACACAGCTTTGCTATGGATTTCCATGGGGTAGGGATCTCCCGACTACGTGGTGCTTTCCTGGACTGTTGATCCCAGTCCTGGCAATGGCAGAGGTGCAGCTTGTCACCAAAAGTCTGCAAACTATCTGCCTTCCCAATGCTTTTCAAGCAATGCAAGCTGAGTGTGCTGCTGGATGTTGGGCTGCCCAATCTGTGCAAGGCTTCTCCTAAATAATCAGGACAATCATGAGCTGAAAAATTTATATGGAAAGCTTATTGCAGGGTCTGGTATCTTCAATGCACCAGTTACAACTGTCTACAACAGCAGAAACTTGTGAAGGCTTGAAAATCACTATCACAGGAAAGGTGGGGGTTTTTGTTTTGTTTTGCTTGTTATTTTGTTGGTTTTTTTTTTTTTTTTTTTACTGGAGTTGTGACAGAAAAATTCACATTTGCAGAGAAACATGCTCCCATGTCGAAACAGTATTTGCTTGATAAGACCTGATTCTCAAGACTTCGATTTATCCAACTGGAGAAGTGAAAAATGCATGTGGATTTCATGAACATATACAATGTGTGTACATATACAATTTGATTTGCTCGAAATATTGAATGCAAAGGAATAGTTGTGACAAAGCTGAGATTTCAGATAGTCCTTGAACAAAAAGCACAAAGTACTTGGATCCTTTGGCTCCGAGGTCGTCTCTAGTCTCAATGTTAGTTTTGTGTGTGAAGTTCCTTAGGATCCTAGTTGCGTAATGTAATGTAACCAGAAATGTTACAGGTCCCACAGCTGCAGCTGGTAATGCTAAGTCCATATAAAGTAGATGCCGAGAGAAAGATAACAGGGTTCAAGGACTCTGGCTGAGGAGACATTAATTGCTTTAGTACTCACGTTTTAAACAAGAGGAGATAATTATAGCTCTTTTCAAGCATTGGAGGAGGAATGAGAGGGAGATTGATTGATTGTTTACTGATTGATATAGTTGGGTGAACTAAAGAGGAAATGGATTTCCAAGTAGAGAGGCCACTTGACGCTTTTACAGCTCGCTCCTATTCATTCCAAGTGACCTGTGAAGCTTTTGAAACCAAACGACAGGTCTGATAGATTAGTGACCTGTGGCAGAAAGTCCCGGGGCACAGCAGGTCCCCTCAGACCACCTGGTTTATCAGTTACTTGTGCAGGCTGCCAGTCACCAGTTTTTAGACCAACACCTGATCCTGTGCGTGGCACCAGCTAAAGCGCTGTTCCCACTCATTTCTGCATTTACTCTGCAACTTATTTCTTTGTATCTATGACCCAGTGGGAAAACCAGGCCAAGGATAATTTCGGTGAACAAGGATCAGTGCCCAACTCTGAAATGTAACCAGTCGTGGGGGCTGGGGGAGGGAAGAGGTTCAGCTCCTACAATCACCTATGGGGCTTATTTGTGAGATTTTTGTCAGGGAGATGACAGCTGACACTAAAGACCTGCAAATCCTTCTCCTTGGAAATTCCCATGTGTTCCTCCAGGACAAAGGTTCAAAACCTTAAATAAAGGCAACAGTGCTGTCATGAGCAGCTCTGTATAACAGCAAAAGATTATTTAGCACAGATCACTGATGTGTTTGAGCAGAAAATGAAAACAATAGGAACATATCTATCACACGTTGGCAAAAACTGTCTAATTTAGATCTTTTCCTTGTGCATCTGATCTGCAGGCTGCCTCATATCACAGAGGATTATTCAGCCAGAAATTAACTAGGAGACAGGAGGCCCTTTGCAAGGATGGAACGTGCCCACCAGGGATGGCAGGTATGTAGTAATTCAGGTTTTATTGCCTATAATAAGCTTGGATAAACAACTGTTCAATAGCCCCAAAGACCAAGGCCATTTGTACACCAGTGCTTCAACTGAAGCGAAAGGAACTCGAGAATCATGTTAGAAAGGTCAGTGTTAACCCATTCTTCATGAGCAGTCATTGCTGTCCCTTGGTAAAACCCTGGAGAGCTGCTTCTGCTCCAAGAAGGTAGCACTGGACAGGGGTAACCATATCCTTGTGTGTCTGAAATCTTTTACAGCTGCAGTGAGAGTGGTGATGGTTTTTGGGTTTGTTGCACTTGCTGGGGCCACACAGGGTCCTTGGTGAAACGATGAGGAGGCGGTGGTGATGCAGAGTGATTCTGTAACTGCAGTAAACTGAATTTGCAGGTACAGGAGGTCCTTGCCACCCTGATACTTCTGCTTTAACAGCCCCTTCAGGGAGGAGGGAGGCAACATCCAGCCTAAATCCCTGTTACTGAGCTGCCACTTGAACAAAACTCTTTTTTTCTGGTTTATATTCTCTATCTTAAGTTGCTGTTGGAGGTGCAACTTTTAAGTCCCTGCCACAAAGATTTCACGAAAGAGCCAAGAATGCTCTTTCTGAATAGAGATGGGGTCTGAATCAGGACACACATAATATTTGGTGCCTTTTTCTAGCTGAGGTGATTAGAGAGTGCTGTTTCTTATTCGGAGAAATTCTAGCTGAACATCTTTTTGATCTCTCGGTGCTCTGTACAAACATTCCCCCACCAAAGCTTTCACCTACCCCATTAGCAATACTGCTGTGTCTGGGTGGTGAGGGACACTTCCATGTGGAAGAGCAAGCTTCCTTTTGCTTCCTAACCCTGCCGTCAGGTTTGCACTATATGTCATGGAGGAAACAAGTTCATGGTCAAATTACATCCAGGGCAAAAAGGAGCGGTTTCCACCATACTGTAAAACACTCCTCAAACATCCTTCACATCTTATGGGGATGGTGGCATGTTCTTACAGCAGCATTGCTCTAGAGCTCTTTCCAGACTGAACCCAGGCAGAGAAACCTGCTTCAGCAGCCTTGCTGGCAGCACCCAGCAGTTACCTGCTAGGGCGCCTCAGAGAGACTCCAGCTCACACTGAGCTCTAAGCAGCTGCCCCAGACCAGGATAGCTGGGAAGCGCAATCCAAGCAGAGAGTACCTGAGTGGATGCTCGAGAATGTGGCAGCTCTGATGGGAACAATTGCTACAGCAATCCAAGGAGGCAGGAGTTTGGCATAGGGATGCAAAGTCAGGACCCCAGGAGGTATAATCACCCTAAACAGAGTGTTTTGCAACATTTTTACCGTCCTGCTGTTGCACTGCACACTACATTTACACTCTGACCAACCCTGTCTGTAGCCACCTCCATGCCAAGCAAACCAGCCCAGTGCAGTGATGCCAGTGAGACAGAACCTGCCGATCTCGTTTACAATTGCCACAAGCCAAGCTGAGCGGTAAACAGGGATGCTAAGAGAATTCTGCTGCATGGGGCTTGTGATCTCAAAGCCTGCAGCTCTGGCTAAGGAATAAAATATAGTGGCCCCATTACGCCTGAAAAAGGCATACTGAGACCACAAAATTTGTTTGCACAACAGGCTTAAAAAGTTACGGGTGATCAGCTGCAGGACCATAGCTGCCTTCCCTGCCAGAGTCACCTCATCTGCACAGGAGGGAGCAAGTAAAACACTTAGAACCCGCGACAATCCCTGCAGGATGGGGTGCGCTAGCCTAGGAAGCGAGGCGCTGTGCGCTGCCCGCGCCGTGACGGGCGGAGGGCAGCCCCGACCCGCCTCACGGCGCTGCCGGACCCGCGCGGTGCCGGGAGCAGCCGCTCCGGTGGTGCCGCTCCCTGGGCAGCGCGGACCGCTCGGAGCCGCGGCGCTCCCGACTCCCCTGCTCCTCTCTCCCAAGCTTTGCCACGCTTAGCAAGGCGAAATAAGCCCATTTTAAGAGGAAATCAAACCGGTTCCTAAAGCAGGATCTTTGTCCCCGGCGGCCCCGGGGCAGAGGCCGGCGGGCCGGAGGCTGAAGCGAGAGGGGCCGCGCTGACGGCAGCCTTACCTGCGAGGGGACAGAGGCAGCCGGAGAGCAGCGAGCGCAGCATGGGGCCGGGGCGGCAGCGGCGCGGTGCCCGTCCGGCGGGGCCCGGCAGCAGGGCGGGCCGGGATGGGCTTGTCCTAAGTATCGTCTGCGCGGCCGCTGAGGGGAAGGAAGGGGGTGGCGGGGGTGCGGGTTTGGGGAGGCGTTGGCAGCCGCCGGCTGGCCCCGGGGGGCGGCGGACTCACCTCTCTTCCAGGGCGCTCCCAGGGTGAAGCTCCGATGCCAGCCGAACATCCCGGCGGCAGCAGCCGCCCTCAGGGGCGGGCGGGGCACGGGGACGGGGGTGCCATCGCTGCCGACCCTCCCGAGCTGCTGCGCGTCCCCCGGCGAGCGGGCGAGCGGGCCCGGGCCCGGGCTAGGGCATGGCGGGGGCAGCGCGGAGCGGGCAGCGCTGCCGGCGCGGAGGCTGCGGAGCGGCGGGCGGGCGCCCGGCCAGCAGTGACTTACAAAGGGAGCAGCCCAGAGGAATGTATCTCCTGTGGCTGATAAGCCTAGATGACTGGAGGGGTTTGAACTACCTTTGCAACCCTCGGAGAAGAGAGGGGGAGAGAGGAAAAAAGGACAGGAGAGAAGAAAAATATTTCAGCACTTGCATAATATCAATAAACAACTCCCCTCTCTAGTGGCAGGGAAGGCTGGAATGTTTAGGGCGGGGAGGAGAGAGAGAGTAGGAGAGTAGAGTGGGTTTGTTGGTTGTTTTTTGTTTGGTTTTTTTTATTTTTCTTTTCAGGTTTTTTCTTGTTCTCTATTTAAATTGCATGTTATGTGTTCACAATGCAAAACTGCCTTGGTTGTCACTGGCACTGTAGACTATGGGTAAGAAGGGTGAGAAGGAAGTGTCAGGACTGTCCTGGGTGCAAGCTCCCATGGGCAGATTTGCAGTGTCGCCCATCTGGAGTGAACTCCCAATGTGCAAGCCAGGTATGAAGTGTTCTGGGATGCCCTGGGCACGGTTGAGCCCACTGGAGTGTTGTCCTGGGAAATGTGTGGGAAATTACTCCTAGGCTAGGTTTGAAGAGTACAAATTCCCTACAACAAGCAGCCCCATAATCTATACAGGGTCTCTGCTTGCTAACAGAGCACCAGTCCCTGCACTGCTCCCCCATCCAGACTTCTGCTGACATGAGCACTCTCAGGAGAAAATGTGCTGCTCCACCGGTTAAACCGGCCCAATTCTGTGGGCTTCAGCTGTCCATAGGATCAGTGGCCCCAAGGAGATCACAGAGCCAGTGGTGCTACAAATACAATGAGAAAGTGAGTGAGAGGGGAGCTGTCAGGGGAGATCAGCCCAGTTGCCCCATTGCTCTGCAGGTGCCAGCCCTCCTGTGCCTCTGCAACACACACTTCAGTCCAAGTATTAACTAAAGTGAATTCACTTTTTGGTATAGCGGTCACTGGAGTTTGCTGATTGGTGCCAGCCACAATTTAAAGATAGGGTGTCTAACTGGCCCCTTTTCCCACCATATTGCTCTTGTATTTAATTATCAGTTGCTCCAAAATTTGTGTCATCCAACAAAAGGCATCCTTTCTCTCCAGGCTGGGAGGATTTTACTTCTCCCTCCTTGCCTCCCACTGCAGTGAGATAGAGTTTTTGTGGGCTGCACTCACTGCACCCAGCACCTATTCCTGTTTTTCTGGGACACCGAAGAGTGTGGTTTGTTGTGTGGACAGAGCCAGGTTTTTCTTTGGGTTGGTGAGAAGGAAAGCTGTAGGTTCTCAAGGAGGTTCATGTTTCCTGCACTGAGACAGTGCTGTGGTTAGTGCTGTGTGCTTGGTGTGTGACAGGCTGCCGTGCTCTGCCCATCAACCAGCTCGGGCTCCCCTCTCAGCTCCCAGCTGCAGTGGGCAGACAAATTATTAGAGCAGTGCAAGAGTTGTTACAGATGCCTTAGCATGAATTCAATAGCACAGCCAAAGGAATTCTGGGGACAAAGTATTAGCTTCTCACCTCCAGCTCTGCTGCCCATACACACCATGGCACTCTCCTTTCTTTCTGCCATTAAGCTCCATTGTTTTGTACACTGCTGAGCACACTCCTAAACTACCTGGAGACTCTTTTTTTTAATAACTAGTTTGGAGAAGGAACAAAGCTACAATGCTGATGTTTGCAAATAGCTGCAACCCAAAGTGTTCTGAAAAGTATCTAATTTGTAGTAAGCAAAGTGTTCAATGCTGTCAGAAATCTAAGTTCCTAAGGAGTCTCAAGCTGGCTGTTTCTAAGCTTGGTTTACCCCCTTGTGTTCAACAAATGCTTGAGGCCAGCAGAAATGACTGTGTTACCAAATATAATAAATAAAACAACCCACTGACAGTAAGCTTTTGAACAAGAATAAAATATCCCCTGGAATGTGTACAAGACAAGTACTCTAGCCCTGGGCTAGGGCAAACATGGAATGAAAATGCCTGGCAATGAGCACAAGATTTTAATGCTCTAGGTACTCTCACAAGAGTGTGTGTATGAAACTGATAATTAAATTGGAAATGCCCTGTGTTGACACAATACATGACAATGTTCAGAGTCTAGAGGGCTCCAGATAGCTGTTGTTAATTGTTGTATGTGATTATTTTTGTCTACACTCGAAAAGTTTTAGTAGCACAACTGTGTTTTATGTATTTTTTCAGCTCAGGTTTATTTGCTATATTAGCATCAAGATGTTTTACACTTGAATAGCTTAGCACTGAATCAGGAAAAA
Source organism: Monarcha castaneiventris obscurior (assembly GCA_026261815.1). Taxonomy (NCBI): domain Eukaryota; kingdom Metazoa; phylum Chordata; class Aves; order Passeriformes; family Monarchidae; genus Monarcha; species Monarcha castaneiventris. Next base: position 19,973,541 of record JAMPIT010000886.1, read on the forward strand.
GTATTAGCATGCTTAGGACTTTTATGCCAGTGTAAATGCATCTACCTGACAGGAGATTATACCATTTTGTGCTTATATTATGAACAGCAGTGAAACCTTCCAAAGAGTGGACACCACCAATTCCAGCCCCCATCAAAAACAGCCCACAGGCAAGAAACAAAAGTGGTGCTTGGTTTCGGTGTCTGAGCTAGAAAAAACTGCAGAAAAGGGAAACTGATTATTAATGTGCTTTTGTCTAAACCTTGTGAACACCCTTGACATGGGAAAGGTCATATTCTCCGTGTATATTGAACCCAGTTGCTGCTGTAGTACAACAAGAAAGGAAAGATGCCTCTATCCTGCAGTTTCATCTCTTGTCTGGCAGTGAGAGTATTGACAGATCTCACCATTTAATTGGGAGTTTTGAGGAAGATCGACTCCTTTTCCTTAAAGTCCATCTTGTTAGTGAGGGGAGCGTGTGGCACTGGGGCTGAGCTGTACATTGCTATCCTGGGGCAGAGCACAAGGATGGGGAGGAACCAGCCAGGCAGGGAAATGGGATGGGGACTGGGGCCACATCACCAGGTGCCCTGTGGCTTTTGGCCCACACCACATCTGCCCTTTTCCTGCAGCTGCCAGTCCTTGTGCTGGGTATCCTTCCCATTCACCCATGTGCTGAGAGTGTGGTATTGGTTCTCCAAATCTTAACTGGGCAGGAAATTCCCTCTTGAGCTGCAGAGGATGTAACGGGAAGAGGAAAAACCTCTTAGTCAGCATCAGCTTCGTTTTTGATGGATGCATCAATTTCCTCAGTCATGAGAAAATTCTCCACCCAAAGAAGTCCACAAGTGTGGAAAGTTGTTGTGTCTCTGGGTCCCTTGGGCATACAGCTGCATCCTATGCTTCTTGTCATCTCTGTCAGCTTGGAGCTTATGGGAAGCATCTTCAGAGCAGAGGGTATTTCCCTACTGCAGAGAAGTCAGGCACAAGCTCACAGAGAGCTGCTTACACCAAGGTGGGTGGCTGAGGGGGTTGGGCAAGGTCTGTTTGTACTACAGTTCCTAAGTTAGGTGCCTGTAAAGCAAGAGAGATGTATTTAGCGGTGACTCCTAAAACTACTGCGTTCTTTGTGCCATTGTGTTGTTCCCTCATGCCCCAGTTACTACTGTGCAATCCCGGATCTTCCATAAAAATGACTGCTACAGTGTCCATTGACATGCTCTGCAGTTGCAAAGGAGGATGCCTGTCAAGTGTGAGCTTTGTTTCAAAAAACTCCCCAGGAGCCAAATTATGCAGTAGCAGGACAGATCCCTGAGCAGGTGCAGCTCTGCATGGGTGAGCTCTCCTGGCTGGGAGAGGTGTTCCTCTGCTGTTTGGCTTTAGGCATGCCCCACATGCAAATAACTTCATTTCCTTCTGCCACAGCTTGTCTGGGAGAGCAGGATTTTTGCAAGTAGTTTCAGGGCCCATCTTCTTTAAGTTGTGCAGCCCCCAAAGCACAGGATTTCTCATGCATGTAAAAAGTCTCTCCACCTGGTGTGAAGTATTTGTGGTGACGAAAAACACATTCCAGTATCATTGTCACTGTGGTTTTCACACTGAAGCACACAATGAAATAGCTGTCAACCTTTCATCATACATATATATTAGACCTTGTTTTCCATCCCATTCCTTGACCCCTTAGTTAAAGGCTGGATCTGGACAGATTGCTTGATTACCTCCTGGTTTGGTTTGTACACCTGCAGTGTGGCACAAAAGGACTCTGTGCAATGCAATCACCTTCTTGATTTAAATACGTTTTCTTTCACTCTGGTACAAGCAAGGTTTTGGGATGTAGCAGGCAGAGGGACACTGTGTGACAGTGTGGGAAAAGGGGTGTATTTAATGCTGTGTAAGGGAGCCGCTCCCCAGCAGCAGAGAAATGACAGGGAGGATATGTTCTGTGCAGCATCCATCAGGGTTGGCTTGGACCTGTCCCCAGTGGATGACTGTACAGGGTTTCTCTCTTTTTAAGGTTTTAGCTACCTTTTCCTGATCAGCCATTCCAGCAGTGCAGTATTAATGTCATTTAAGTGAGGACTTGCAGTACCTTCTGCATGAGGGTGTCAGTGTCAGCCTGGGGGTAGTGTGGGGCTGTTGCCTTGCAGAGCCTGGTGCCAGGCAGGGTGCCTGCGGCATGGCTCAGGGGAGCCCATGCTGCCTCAGCCCGCAGCCCCTCACTGGAGGAACGGGTCAAAGGAAAAAAAAAGAGGTGTGGTTTCCAAGAGGAATTGCATGATATTTGCATTCCTGTAAACGGAAGTTTCCAGAAGACTCCAGCTTCCTGTGAAATGGTTCTCTTGCTAACTTGGCAGTGGCCTGCATGTGTACAGCTTGTCCAGGTGAAGGTTTGGGGTCACATAAGAGGAAGTTGTTTCACTGCAGTGCACTTAGGGTGCAAAAAATAGCTTCTTGGGTAGTGAGCAGCTCTTGACTCTGTTAGAGGTAATGTGTTAACTCCTGCAAATCATGTGTCTTGCTCCAGACACTTGTCTTAAATACATTTCAGTTTTTGTTCTTCCTTCAGGGCATCTGATATACTCAATTAACACTTATTAACACTTAATACTCAAAATGAGCAAACCCTGTCTGTACAAGCAAAACCCCTTTGCATCTTCTCTGCCTCTCTTATGGACACTGCTGCCCCAGGCAATTCCCCAAACTGAGCAGGAGAAAAAGCTGCCGCCTAGCTCAGCACCAGTTCTGCTCGTTGGTGTGTCCACCAGCCTTTTCAGAGCAGAGAAGGCTCAAATGCCTGGTGTGTTTGGATCCTGGAGCAGGTATGTGGTCCCCACTCCACCCTGCTGTGAAAGGAGCCCTGGTGAACCACGTGGGAAGCAGCTGCCCAGAACACTGCCCTGGGAAGTCAGGGCCATGGCTTGCCAGGCACATTACTTCCTCTGGTACACAATGGAAGCACCGTTTTGCTCAATGAGTTGGGCTGAAGGGCTGACTTCAAAAGCTGTTAGAAGTGCTTAAACTCGGTCACTGCTCTCTGGGCCTCCAGAGCAAGGACAGTTCCCCTTTCTGCTTTCCTGCAGACTACCTGCCCTCAGGGTCCACACCTTTCTCAGCCAAGGGACAAGCTGGCATACCTCATCAACACCTTCCAAAGGTGGGCTGAGCTGCACTGTACTGTGCTGTGGTGGCTGCTTTCTGGGTTATGGCACAACCCAAACCCTCTGTTTTCCTTCTATAATGCTGCAGGCTGGATGGTGGCAATGCAGGCACACAGGGGGTCCCCATCAGCAGTTCCTCACCCCACAACACCCGCAGCCCTCTCCACTGGTGGTTTAGGTCAGGTGTCTGAGTCAGTATGCACCAGGTCTCACCCAAGAGAGGATGGTGCCTGGTTTGGGGTGGGATGGGCAGCAGAGCAGTGAGCACCTTGGGGCCACACACTGGTGAGGCAGTCAAGTGTGAGTAGAGGAGGAGAGGGGAGTGATGCTGGAGAATTGGTGAGAAGCACAAAAAGTAGTAGAGGCACTTGAGTAGCAGTGGCAACCCCCTAGGAAGGAAGGAAGCTGAGCTGGTTCTGAAGAGGAGGTGCCTTACTTTTCTGCTGGGACTTTGGTGTCCTGGGGGTGCCAGGGGGTTGCTTCTGTGGCCCTGACAAAGGACAAGTCATGATCAGGGTCACTCTGGAAGGGTGGAATATTTTCATGTTCTGCTTTGTCACTAGGAGACTTGTAAAACTAGACAGTAATCAAGGGGACCATGACAGAAAAGACAGAAGGTATGAGGGAAGGGTCGAGGAGTTTTCCACCATGAAATTGTATGAAAAGGTGATGAGGAGGAACTCAAAAGAGTGCTGTTGTTGACCTGGGCCTCCCTTTTCATGCTCTGAGGTGTTTGCAGCCCTACAAACCTCCAGCCAGGCCTGGGCTTGAACTGTTTTTCTATCCCCATCATGACTCTGCCCAGTGCAGAAAAATGGGTACCCTCCACCCTTGCTTGACTGCTGGGGAGCAGCCAGGCTGGGTAGGGTCTGCCAGGCAGGTGCCAATACTGTATCCTGGCCCAGAGAAAGGGAGAGAGAGTATCCAGGGCATCCCTCAGCCTCTGCATCTTTGCTTTTAATGCCTGGAGAATCCCAGTGGCAGTGAGAGCATTGCTTAAACCTTGCAATTAACAGGGCTGAGGGTTTGGCAATTGCTGCTTCATTTACCTTGTTGCAACTGCTGCAACATTGTAAATGCTGCAGTTGCTTTAGTTCAGAAATGCTCACTCTCATTGTAGGGCATTCCATTTCAGTGGAGTACAACAGAAGAGTTAGATGTGACTTGCTAAAACATCACCAGAGTTTAAAGAAGCACAAAAAGCACTTAATGAGATCCTGGACAATTTGCAATGCTTTTCCCCTGAATATATGTGCACTCATCAGTAGAACAAAATCTTTTTCCTGTATAACAATTTAATTAGAACTGATTAAAGTAAACATGTCCTGAATGTTTGAATATTATAGTAATACTGCATTATAAATGTCATTTTGATTAAATAATGGCTTCTTTGCTTGAACAGTATAACTAGCCACCCGAAACACAGAGGTGAAACTTTAGTTAATAATAAAACTCCCACCAACTTCAATAGAGCTATATTTCACCTTAATTGCACTTGTAATTGTGCTTTCACAGTTTGATTACAGAGTTTACTGTTTCCTGCTTGGGGGGGTATATATTGTTGTACACCTCCTAAAAAAGTATGGGAACAGAGGACTGTTGACACGCAATATGTGAGCCTGGATTTCCCCCATTTAGTGAAATGATGGAGCTCACTTCTCCCAGGATTCAACAGAAGCACTAAGAGTTGCCACATTGGTTCTCACTAAAAAAAGATACTGTAAGCTTGGCCTTGAGCAGTGATTGTCAGTTCCTGTGGATCTGGCTGCTCCAGTACTGGGGAGGAGTAACTGAGGAAAGCAGGCTGACTGTTAGCAGATTTAAATACATTGCATGAGACCTGACCTCCACTGGTAAAGTATACAGGGCCTTCCCAGGCTGAAAAATGTTGAAAACAACTGTCCTTGATGAGCAGATAGGTTCAGTAGTCAAGGACCTGTCTGGATGACCTCAGGATGTACTTTACAAATAGCATATGTTTCTGCAAACCTTTTATTTAAAAACTCTCTTGCTGAAGCCAAATCAATGCTCTTTCATTTGTGTACAACTCTGATATCCAGTTCTTGGGTGTGTATTTCCTCTGGACATCCCGGAGGATATCTGTGGCTCCACTGTTTGTGAACTGAGGTTGGTAACATGACTGTGGATCTTACAGCACAGTCTGTGCATGACTGTGTACAGCAGCAGGTGACTGCTGCTGTGTGTCCCCACATCCAGCACCTCTTCATGTGATAGAATGGGTACAGGAGCTCAGATATGGCACCAGCACTGAGGTGCTCTGCCTCCTCAGCACATAGGTTCAGTGCTCTCTGCTTTTCATCTCCCTACCTGAAAAAAAGGAAGTAAACTGTTTTCCTTTTGTAAAGCTTCTCGAACATTAAAGTTGCAAAACTGTATTAAATTGTTTCTATGAGCAGGAAGTCACCATGGCTGCCCAGAGTAACTAAAGCAAGTTCATCATGAAGAGACATTTCTTCCCCTCCAACCAGCTCCAAAGCAGGCCTCTTCTAGGTCCAGATGGAAAATGCCAGTGATATATTCATATTCCCTCTGTTCAGATCTGATCTAAGCCCACTGTAAAAAATTAAATACTACCGAGGACTTTCAGGGGTTGGGACCTTTGTGATTTTTATCTTAGCAGTGCTATTTTTGCCTTTATCTATAAAATTCTACTTCTGTTTGTATGCTTGTTTAGTGTGGGATGACTGGAGACAGTCTGCTGTTTTACTGCAGGCTTCCCTGCACTTACTAATTTAAGACTGCTGCTCAGACTGAAATTTCCAGGTTGGCTCATGATGAATCTGTAGTCTATATACAGCGGCTTGGGAGATATTTCCGTATCCTGAAATAACAGGAGGTTTGTGATAGATCATTTCATGACTTTGTGGTGCTCCACAACTCATGGATGGAGGACAGATGTCACCGAACTGTTGTACACCAGAACAGTCACTGCACAACTATTCTTTTTGAAAGCCAATACAATTGAACTGACACACAAGTTTCCATGCCAAGGAAAAAATAATGGGCATGTGTATTTTTTGTGGTTTTGTATAAAAATAGCTTTCTTCGGTACCTTCCACAGAGTTCTTGGTAGTGCTCTTAAAAAAAAAAAAAAACTGACCTCCAGATGACCCAGCTTCGAAACTTGGTGAATTAAAGTCTGGTAGCACAATTTGCTTGCTCCCAACATAGTTTCAATGTAAAGGAACAGGCAAAGACACAACAAAGTATTGTCCCAAGTTTGTAAACTGAATCAATCGAGTTCCAGTCCGTCAAAATCAGCAGGGGCCAGCCCTAGCCTTGCCCTGATAACCCAAACCGTGCAGGCTGAGGAGGCAGCAGGAAAACAGCACAGGGCTCGGTAGAGCTGCAAAGGGCTGCAGAGCAGATTTTAGGTGAGCTTGGCTGCCAGGGAGGCACCAAGCTAGAGTCTGACTTTTCAGCAAAGGCTACACATCTGTTTCAGGGATATTTAAAGTAATATTTTCAAAGCACGCCATTACAAAGAGCCCTCTTGGAAGAGCTGGCTTCTCTGTTAGTGCCTAAAAATGCAGGCTAAGCTGTTCTATAGACCTAGCTCTGTTTGTGGCTGCTGAACTGTTTTAAAAGCCAAACCCTTTTTTCATATAAACACCAAACTGCCTGATGTCAAGTCAGGTTTGCAAGATAAGATAAGAGTGCTTCAGTGAGCAATAAGTGGAGGAGATTTTATGGAAACTGAGTTATTGTAAATAGATAGCATCAAGAAGAAGGGGGTTTGTGTGGTGCTGCACAGAGCAGAGGTGGATAGGGAGTGAATGCATATTTTTCAGACCTGTGGCAGAAGACAATGAGTGGGAGGTGAGGGTTCCCCCACCCCTCTCACTGCAGTGGCCAGGAACCCCATGGCACAGGTCTGAGAGAGGGGATCTGGAAGCTGGTGCACTGCAGCAGCACAGGCTCAGAGTTTCAGAGGCAAGCTCAGAGGGCGATGAGAGGAATGGAGGGAATGTGATAAGGCTGGGGGAGGATTCGGTAAGGGAATGAGCAGGGAAAAGGAGGGGGTGTGGGGAAGCCAGGAGTGCCCCTTCCCACTGCCTCCCTGTTTCCCCATGCTGAAGGCAGGTTTGGGACCTGCAGCTGAAATAACAGGGAGCTGCTGCACTGAGGAATGTTCCTGTTACTCTTATGGATGAAGCAGATACCCTGAGTAGTGCCCTTTCAGCTATCCCTGATGGCAGGAACAGGGGACAGTGTACTGCCAGCAGTCACTCATCCTGGCCACCAGGAACCTCAGAAATAGCAAGCCTTTGTCATTGTCCTTGTATTTGTAGGTGACTTGGCCCAAGAAAAGATGAAAGTCAGTGGAAATCCCTAAGCTGCTGTGGATATTCCTGTGAAGACAGAACAGATCTACAGGACCATACCATAGAGGGTTTTTTTTAATGGAGAACTCTTGCTTTTTGAAAAGATGGAGCAGTGTAATTCCACAGCACAGAAAAAAGCTCAGGGAATCACAAGTGGTTATGCTGGGAAGCTGCTGAGCTGTACTGGGTGGCCGGAGTGCTTCTGAGTGCTGAGGGCAGAGCAGCCACAGCAGTGCACCCTCACTCCACATCAGATCTGGTGTAACGTTCCTGGCTCCAGCACTAACCCAAGTGTCTGCACATTCTTATCAGCAAGACTTGCAGGTAGCATTACATGTTTGTCCACTTGGAATAAAAATATTCCTTAACTCTGAACATCCCTGGGCTTTCTCTTCATATGCTAGTCTCTCTCTCGGTGGACAATAGATTGATATATTTATATTTAACCTTTCTGGCTATATAAATTCCTGCCTGCAATGACTCACAACCATCAGAATCGAGAAAAAGGCAATTAGAGAAAATCAATCATGGCTTTGTAACTCACACGGGATCCCAATACATGAGAGCTAATGACCATAACCCAAGGCCCTATATCTGAACAACTGAATATTTTCAGAGATTTAATACAGATTTGGATTGGGTTGCTCATTAATACTTTGAGAAAGCTCTAGGAGAAAGAGAGGTAATCTTTAAAGCCATGGGTGGACAAAGAGGGATGTAAGACAGACAAAGCTAGACAAGCTTAGTTTAGTTTAGTAGAAAAGCTAGACAGTTTAGTTAGTAGCTGACTGTGATTTTTTTAGGATATTCTTTGTCATGGATATAAACTTTTATTGTTAATTGATCAGTTTTAACTGCTGGTTTCTTGCAAGCCATCATACTTGTAGCTGAAAGTTCTAGAAGGATGGTGCTGGCCTCCCAGAGTAGATCAGACTTCTCTGCTGGCACAGAAAATTTTATGTGGAAAGAATTGTGGTGAGCAAAAGATTTTGCAATGTCAGTAGTACCCAGAGGGAGGAGGAGGTGGAGCTCTCCATGAGTCATATGAGGTTTGGTACCAGCAGGTTTAAGTATCGCAGATAAAATTTGTGATTTCATCCTGGTATTTTGGTGAAGACCTGGGCACCCTGCTTTCTTCTCACAAAAAGAAAGGAATAATCTTCCTTTCTCTGTTGTTAAGATGCTGCAAGGGAGACCTTTACACCCCTGTTCTCAGTCCATCCCACCCGGCAGACCAGCCTCCTGATTCTTATAGTAGTGCTTCCCAGACATCTCTTCGTATGTTGAGCAGGCACATCTTGGACAACCTCTACTGTTTTCCCCAAAACAGATTCTGACCTCCCACCTCTACACAAACTAGCCATGCTCTCTGCTGCAAAACACACTAACAGGGGTTTAAGTCAATGTCAGGTGGGTCCTGAAATGTCACACCTGTTGAGAAGGAGGCAGTTGAATTCTGCAGCAATTGTACTGCAGCAAAGGGCCATGTACATGGATCTCAGAGGATATTTTGATCTCAGTCAGGTGATATGCTGCTGAAAAATATATGTGATTGGTGTGCTCTTGGTTTTGAGTAGGAGGAGAAAATGGCAAGGAGCCTGCATTAATTAGTATTAAACCACACTTGCCAGACACTAACTCCTCCACAAAGTATCTGTTGCTAGAGGGTATGAAAATATACCTGTTGAGTTGGATGGGTGAGGTGCAGAGACAGTGCCAGGAAGCAGGACTTACACCAAGACAGTGCAGAAACCAGCATCATGTTGAATGAAAAATCACTTAAAAGCAAATAGTGATGTCCATGACTTACAGCCCCCTTTTCACTTGGGCACTGAAGTCAGCCAGTGTTGAAGAGAAAATGGTTGGCTATTCTAGGCAGGAAAATGCAACTGTGATGCTGAATGTCTGGGAAAAAGTGTCCCAGCATATGGAAGTGACAATATTTTTCTACTGCTGTTTTGCCAGTAGATCTCAATGTGTTTTGAAGCAGAAGTCTCCAAGGTTATTTCCACTTTTCTCTGGGGAATACAAAGTTCAGTACCTGAGGCACAGGGAAGGGAGGACAGTCAGGCATTGTAGCAAACCTGCATAAACTGTTACCTTCTTTAGGAACATGATAATTAAAGCAAACACACAGAGAGCTTTTGCCTGGCATGAAATCTAAATAAACTACAACCAAGGTACCTGCAATTTATTGCCTTGATTTTGGGACAGTCATCTGAGTGTAAGAGTGAGTCTTGCACAGGAATGGGTAATTTTTTTCCTGTTTACCTCTTTCCACCATGTGAAAACCAGGGTTTCCAATAAAAAAATTGCAAGGTATCAGCATAGCTGGCAATGGCAATAATTCCCTGGGCTCTCGGGTTGGTCTTCATCTGTTTGGAACCTCTGCCCCAGTCAATCATGTGGGCGTACTCAATGTTCATATTCACATTCTCATGAGTTTCAGGGGAAATAAAGTGTAATTTCATCTTTTTTCCCCACAAATCTTTGGTTTTCTCACCACTACTGTAACAAACACTGAAAATAGATCATTAAACCTAAATTGATGTGTTCAGTACTACTGCAATACAAGTAAAGACAATTTCAACATGGCATTAAAAATATGTTGCCTTCACTGTAGCATTGTACAGGAACTGACATGACTTCTTATTTTGTTTGCCCATGGAAGGGAACTGTCATTTTCTTTGTTAAAGTATTTTTTCGTTGGATGGAAATAATTACAAGTGGAACAAAACAAAATGTTTTGATTAAATACAGGGCTGGTCTTGTTTTTTCCAGTAAATGTTTCATGTTTTCAATTCTTTTCACCCCCTCCCAGGGATAATATAATGGATAGTTAGAGATCACCTTCCATCTCAGAAGATTCTAGATTGCACAGGGATCCCTCTTCTGCCACTGGAATTTTGGTACCCATGAAGAAAACACCAGTGAGTAATTTGTTCCCATGGGGTACCACAGTGAAGGTGAATCATCTGCTGCAGAGCAGGGGAGTTTTCAGGAGACAAGACTCCAGTTCATAATTCATGCCAAAACCAAGGGTTAACACTGAAGTGTCAGATCTGGCTAGCCCATGGCTGAGGAATGAAAACCAGCAGCTGTCTGAATTCCAGGGATGGTGCTGGGAATAGCTGCGATGAAACAAAGTCCCACCAACTTTGATCTTGGAACTCCTGCACAGGATTAAAGGAATAACTGAGTTTGGGCCTGAGGCACAGACATTTGGGGAGGCAGCAGGGGGAATTTGCTAAGTTTTCATGGGAGTTTACTAAGCATATGAGGCTAAAGCAAAGATAATTCTCTTTTATCATTACAATCCATTTCTTTAAACTGTGAGTGCACTTCGAAGCCCCAGCGGGATCACAGCAAGAACATCAGCAGACTTGCAGTGCTCTCTGCATGGTGCTGCTTTGTTTGGGTTGAAGAGGTGACGTTTTGTCCTGGATCAACCTTGTAAATAAGAATGGAGCAAGGCAAGATTTGTTTGTGCAAATCCAAGTATTTTCCTCATTCCCCACCTTTTCCTAAGTTTGATGAGATCAGTTCATATACCTGCCATGTCCCTGGGACATGAGCAGCTGCCAGAACCCCCTCTGGCTGCTGTCAGTCTGGCTTTGGACACCTTTGCAGGAGTGGCTCCAAGAGAAGAGAGTGCAGTCCATCCAGATACAGCATTCGATCTCCACTATTGTCAGAGCAGGGAATCATATTTCCTTCACCCCTGCCCTCTGGGTAAAAAAGGCAAATGTTCCATAAAGGTACCATAATAAGTCTGCTAGAGTTGTCTTTGCAGCCTCTTTCTCCTCCCCAAACTGGAATGTGCCTAAGCTCCTTCTGGTCTGCTTATTTCTTTTTTCTAGCAGCCCTTGGGGGAAGGTACCTAATACCTTTTCACAAACATTATTTATGGTTTCAGAATGCCAGAAACATGTCTTTACAAATAGTCTGCACAATATGTCCTGAACCCTCCTACTGGCACCTACTTATGTCAGTCCCCAGTGCTCAGATTTCTTTGTCTTTTTGCTGTAAGCCAGATTTACTGATGCAGGGTGGTTTCCACATGAGCAGTACTATAGTGACTGATGAGCTGCACTCATATGACTTGCCCAGTAGTGTCCCATTAGTTCATGGTTCCTGGTGATTCCTGCTTAGGTCCTAGGGCCAATGTTTAGTGTTTCTGGAGGAGAGAAAGGTCAGTGCTAGCCCTGTAGTGCCTGTGTTTCATTGCACAGCACCCTAGGATGCACCACAGAGGGCGCTCTCTCTTGATCTATAGTGGACCACCTCTTACCCACTCCCTTCTGCGATGTCTGTATTAATTAAATGCATGTGGGTGCTCTCCCCATGTACCCAGCACTAAGGTTAAAGAACACGTTTGTACCAGAGAACCAGCTGTATGTACAATTTTCATCAAAACCACTTAAAAACCTTCCTTTGGAGGAAAATCACTGGCTGTGTTACTATTTCTGCCTCAGGAAATTACCATTTCTGTTCAGGATCAAAGCCACAGTGCAAAATATTCTGAAAAAAGCTTAGTGGGTTTTGCCTCTTCTCTTACCTAAAAGAAAGAGGAAAAGGCTGCTCTTTCACACTTTTATACTGTTTCCCATTCCCTGTGAATCTGGAATTCTTTATAAATGACGTAGATCTTGGTCTCAATATAACAGTATTAAAGGAAATACCTCACTTCCAGTCAAGAGTTTAAGACAAAATGGAAAACAGTGTGTCCAACTGAAACCATAGGGCAGGAACTGATCTGAGCAAGAATTTTTTCCGGGTGCAAACATTAACAACTCTGTTATTTAGTGAATATTATGTGACTCTTAATGACTGTAGTTGCATTAAAACTTCAGTTTTACATTTAAATCCAAGTACAGTATCTCCACCAGCATAATGTAGTTTATGCCGTGTTGTTTCCATAGTTTGTACTGTAACTTATTTCCACAGTTTGTACTGTAATACTTTCTGTGACTTGGGGGTTAAAAAAGCAGAGCATCACTAGGCTACTACTTACCATGGCTTGTCTTCTGCTCATCCCTTATGTTGAGTCATTCATTCTTGGTCTGTACAGCCTGACTGGATCACAGCAGAAGGTTTCATCAACAGCAGACTCTAGGGGTGCAAAAAATTTCTGGTGAAATCCTGAGAATTTTGACAGAAATTTGGTGAGGAAAGAATATACTCTGATGGGGCAAAATACTCAATGGGTTCACTGAGGTTGGGATTCCATCCACTTACCCTTAAAGAGCCATCTCAGTCCCTCTCCAATGCCTCACCTACAGCTGCTCCTGAAACACTGTACTTCTTGGTTTGTCTTTAAGGTAGGTTCTATTTTCTAGACCAGTGTTTTCTGAATGCTGGCAGAAAGGATGTGACTTGCTGACTTCAGACAAGATGCCAAAGCATGCAGAGGGGATTCTACTGTAAACAATCTCTTAGAATGCATTTTAAAAGGAGAAAGGGATGAGGGGAGGAAAAACAAAATACTTAGAGATGCTGACTTGCCATCTACAGTCATCCTCCCTTGCTGGTGATTAATCATCTCCCCCTTTGAGCCCAACAGATCAGATACACACATTCCTCATTTTCTCTGTTGATGGAAAAAATTTGATTTTTGGCGTGCCTTTTGTAGGATTCAAAATACCTTTGTGCTGTGGTGAGTGTGAGGGAAGGGAGTTTCACTTCTCAGCAGCTATGCTAAAAGCATCTATTAAGGGCTGGGCTCTCCACCCCACCAAGGTTGCAGGCAGCCATTTGTGGCTGCCTGATCCCACATCTCTGACACATGCTAGACTTACCAGGCTGGAGACTCTGTGTCTGTGTATGCTGTTGCCTGTTGCTGAAGATCAACATACTCTTGCATAGTGGAAGTTGCCTATGAGTCAGCAAAAACTAAGCATGGAGGAATCACAAGGAATGGGATTTTAAGTGAGATAGTAACTGTACTGTCTGCTTGCTGTGAACTAAGTGAATTTTGGGTCCTATTTTGCAAAACACAAATAAATCACGTTAGTAAGTACAATTGCAGGCAAACCTTGTACCAAGTAGATTCCTCTGGAGACAATCTAAGCTTATTAATGGTGTTGACTGTCCTTGGGAAAAAAAAATTCTTAATGTCACTGACATCCCTCACCACCATGGCTGTAGTTCTGGAAACCTTTGAGAAGGCAATGTGAGTGTGAATCTGGCCCTCCTGTTTGCTGGGGTTAAACCATGGGTTTGGTAATGGTGCAACATTTCCTGATATTTGTAATGATGATGAAATGAGTAAAGCCCATTAGCTGGTGATAAATATTGTAGCTAGCCCAGTTGTGAAGGAGTTACCAAAAGACAAGACTGATTATCTCATGCAAACCAGCTGTCATCGGATCCAGCTGAATCCCTGTGATCAAAAGCCACAAAAGGAGCTGATTTATTACCCATGGACAGAGTTTTGTGAATATTGTGGTGCTTCGATCACTCTCACATGTAATAAGTGCTAGGGTTTGCCTGTACATATATGTCTCCCCACTCTGTGCTCTCAACCTGTAGTAAGATTTCAACATGCACATTTTGTATACATTGAGCTCATAGATGTTTGTGCTCTTCCTTTGCCTGCCAGCAAAAATTTCACAAGAGGGTTTTTTTTTCAGCATGACTTAGAGGTCATTGTCTCATGTGACACTCAAAAATGTAATCATTCCTGGTTGGAGCTGACACTGACTGTGGGGAGGAGCAGGGAGTTGGCATGTTCAAACCTAGGTGAGGACTCCCTAGGCTCACACCTCTGTGGGCTGCTGTGCAGCACATGCAAAGCTGCATCCTGTGATCAGCTTTTCCAGATCTCTTAGCTTGTGAATTCCCAACATCCAGTGGGTCACAGACTGCAGTTGGAGGGATGTTAGGGTCTCCAGGCTTTACTGGCAAATTGGCAAGTGATGGGCAGGCAGCAAACTGAAGCACAGAATTTCTGTGCTCTTCCTCCCTGCCTCAGCTGTAACATTTTAATTTCTTGCAGCCACAAGCAAAGAGGTGGTTTATGTACCAGGCAGGAGCTTTGTGCAACATGGTTAGGTGCCTTCCAGGGTTTGGTTCCACCTTACCTTCCTGGGGTGCCTGGAAGCAATGTTGTAAGCTCTGATCCTAGTACGTAGACATGTCAAGTGGAAGCAGAATGTAATTTTGAAGCAGAAGATACCAGGGTGACTACTGTTTCTCATTGTGCATAAAGTTGGTTGCCTGTGTGGATGCACAGCCACAAATCATTGCAAAGAGCCAAACAATTATGGGCAGAGGAACTAGAAGGGGATTTTGTGACAGTTACTCAAACGTAAGCCAGGGAACACACTGCTGACAAAAATTATGCTTGAAAGATTTGGACTAGGTGATGAGGTGGATAAAACTGTCATTTCTTAGCAGATGTTGTATAGTAAGTTACAAGCAGAGATGCTGAAACATCCAGACATGGTCATGGTGAGGAAACACAAGCAATCTTTCACATAATATAGGAATAAAAGTTGTGTATTCAAACGCCAGTTTAAGGGCTCGCTGAAACTGTCAGACTTATGTGGTAATTATTTTGTCACTTCCACAGCATCTTTTAAGGAAGGATCCTGCCCCCCAAGAGAACTGATTACCTGCTGAAGCATAATATCCCACAATCTATCCTTTTCCCTGACAACCCTAATCCTGCTCTGTCTG
Source organism: Monarcha castaneiventris obscurior (assembly GCA_026261815.1). Classification (NCBI taxonomy): domain Eukaryota; kingdom Metazoa; phylum Chordata; class Aves; order Passeriformes; family Monarchidae; genus Monarcha; species Monarcha castaneiventris. The sequence continues at coordinate 19,988,704 of JAMPIT010000886.1, forward strand.
GTCTGGGCTGCATGCTGCAGCAGGAGCTAGAAACCTGAGAGCTGTATGCTGGAAATCTTTGGGATGTTGATGAACAGAATGGTGGGTGGTGTTATTTAGACGGCCTCGTAAACAAACAAATATGGCTGATTAAAGCTGGATGACCACAGAGGTTTCTGCCTCCCTCTGCATACCCCACCCTTTGCCTGGCAGTTGTAGGGTATCAGATTTCTCAAAAGGACAGGCTGGAAATGAGTTGTCTCAGGAGTTGCTTCACATGTGGTTCAGCTGCCGGTGACAGGGACATAGCAAATCTGGAGGAAGGCTGCCCACCATAGCGTGGTATTGGTGTTACTCGGTGGGATGCTGAAGTGCAGCTCCAGCAAATGCCATTCCTGCCAGCGCTGCCTGCCAGCTCAGAGAGCTGGATTGCCTACTGACAGAGAGGGGCTGGCACACAAACACTCTGCGGATCAACACATCTCACCGTGTGCATCTCAGGTGCACAAGCTGCAGGATCAGACTTGCAGTCAACAGCAGTTTCTTGGAGACTGTGCAGCCATCTAGTGTTATTGTATATACAGCACGCTGGTTACTTGCGGACACCCCAGACACTTCCCTACTTTTTTCCTACACATCTCCCTGCTCGATGTATAACTTTTAGTTATAGGAGTTTTAGTTAAACCTGCCAATCCACTGGAGTTGATCTCTGAAATTTCTGACCACCTGAAGTTTGTGCTTGTGGATGGAGAATAGAATCCTGCAATTGTATTTCTTTTAGTCATAACAAGAATGTTTGTTACTATGAGGAAGAGCAACCAGTCTCCTTGGCTGTGCTTTAGCAGTTTTTAATTCTTAAGGAAACAAACAAACAACAACAAGAATGGAAAAAAGAGAAAAAAACCATTTAAATTTGAACATCAGTGAGCAAATGTCAGGGATGCTACTGCTATCTGCTGGAGTGCTTTGGAGACTTTCTCATTTTATCAGGAGTAGGAAATCAGGAGTTTGTACATATATTGTGAAGGAATAAGACAAGGACAAAATAGCTTGAATTTGTATGTCTCACTTTTCTCATCTAAAGAAAATCATCTTGTTTCAAAGTCCCAGCTTCCTCTTTGGATATCCAGCAGATAGGGCAATTAGTACAAGGAACTACTTTTATAGTTTGTTGTAAATTAATTAGGTAACCTGCGCAAGGAGTATGATGAAACGACACACATTCTTGTATTGCATACCAGAGTGACAAGTAAAATTCAAAGGTGACAACCCAGGGTTACTGTGACTTAGAAGCAGCCACTTGGCCAACCTGAGAACAGAAACGTCTTTGTTTACAGTCTGCATTTTTCTAACTCTTATCTGCTCTCTTGCACTGTAATTTCCCCCAGCCCCCTCTTGCCACTAGGTTCATCTTTCTCTGCACCTTGCATTAGACTATAGCAGTGTCCAGGTGTGTTTTGAGGGACTTTCATCTTCTGAAACAAAAGGTGATGGACCAGTGACTTTCTGCACTGCAGCAGTAAGTCACTGACTAATGAGGTAAAATCAACTCCTTCTGGATAGAAGCTACATGTTACAACTTCTTTGCTTGGGCTAAGCAGTGAATGAAGATTTATGCCATGGAGGTGTATAAAGTTTTGGATCCTGCTATATTTGTGGAAGGTGCTCTCAGCTCTGTCCAGTCAATATCCTTTGCTGGAGAAATAGCCCAATTTAAAATTCCTAAGAACCTACCCCATGAACAATTTACATAAGCACTGCCTTATCCCCCTTGTTACCTCAGGCTTTTAATACCAAATACTGATGTCTCAGTCTTGAGAGCAGTTGGAGAGGAGCAGTGACAAGCAGCTCACTCCACAGTAGTGGAATCTGGTGGATCTGGGGGAGGATACTTGTCAACATCACCTCACTCACGTGTGCTAAGCCAGGCTAATTGCCCTTGTCTGCAAGACTGGACATGAATCTTTTGCACACTCTCCTTCTACATGTCTGTCTGTCTGTGGGATGTTAAAAACAGACAATGGTGTGTGTCCAACAGGTTTCAACCCAACTGATTGATCTGGTAGCATTTATCTGAAATATTTTTTTAAAAGGCATGTTTTACAACGCTTTCACTGCATCAAGTTTTGCAGGTGTTGGATATAAGAATGTCACCAAAGAGATGGCTAATTACCATTCGATAATTTTTTTCCTGATGACTTTTACCAATAAAGCAGGAAAATAATATTCTAGACCTAAATTACAACACAGAGGCAAATAAGTACTCTCCTAGAAGCTCACAGAGCCCCTCTCCTGCTGCAGGGCATAGTGGGGGGCACATAGATGTGGATGCAGCCACAGAAGCTGTGATGGGAGGGAGGATCAGCATCCCTGCAGAGCAGCACAGCCTTTCCCTCAAAAATGAATGGCAATCGTGATGCTGAGCCACCCACAGGGAGCCACACCACTACCCACAGGCAAATCCCATCCCAGACTGCTTGCAGACAAGGTGTTGGGCAGAGCAGGAAATGGCTGGAACAAAGCCATCTTATTTAAGTGATAATCTGTGGTAAGGAGTATGTGTGTCTCACAATTCTAAAAATGTTTTAAATGATGTTACAAAATAACAGGTATGGACACAGGAGTTAGAGGGAACATTTGTATTCTATAATGTGTTTTACTGAGAGGTTTATTTTCTTCGGATAAGAACAATTTCTGGGAAGGAAAGACCTTATGGTGTTTTTTTGTTAAAGTGATAGAGGTGTTATTCATATCTCAGACAAAATCTTTGCAATTTTCCAAAGTGCTCCTTAAGTTCTAGTTGCATCTTCATCCCTGCTTCCTGCCTGCAACGGTGTTGAGAATCACTCCAGCCACCATCATATTCCAGCTTGGATGCCTTTCAGTTGTCATTTAGTTAATTTTTCTGCTTTAATGGTATAGTTAGGAAAGCACTTTCAGTTTTACAGAATGAAAGGTGCCATAGAAAATAAGGGTTTGGGTTTTTTTCTTTATTCACTATGATGTCTTGAGAATATTTGCAAGTGAAACAGAGGCTTGAAAAAGGTGCATTTGATTGTCACCATGCCTATAAAATAACTTTACAGGGGATTAATAACATTACTCCCTGCTAACACTCCCTCAAAGGGATGCAGAACCATCTCCGGTTAACCTCTGACCTATGCCTCGGAGAACAGAATCACTTTTCTATAAACCACATTATCCAGAATCGGCTTGTCAAGCTTTCGGAATGAGAAGAATGCCATCCACCTCAGTTATTACTAGATCTGTTTGTCCTTCTGCTTCTTCTTTCCTCCCCCTTTCCGGGTCTCCTGGCACAGGTTGTCATGTGTGTGGAGCAAGTTTAAAGTAGTGATTCGTTTGACAAACAGGCGTAGACAATTACCAGCACCGCATCTGAGGCGATAAGCCCTGGTATTTTGACAGCTTGTGTGTTATTTAGGTGGAGCCAAAGTGACTGTGCTCTGAACACTGGAAATATTTATTTTAACGTAGTGCCTGGTTTTGGACGGAGGGTTTTCTGTCGGCTGGGGCACACGCACTGCCGTCCGGGTTTCCAGCGTTCCGCTGCCCTCTCGTGGCACAACCAGCAGTGTCCAGCCAAGCCCTGAAGCCCTTTCTGGAGCCCTTTTTGGAGCCCGCGCCATGTCCCGCTCTCCAGGCGCCAGTGCAGCGACGGGCAGCGGCGGGGGGGAGCGGGACAGAACCACAGAGCCCACCGGGCTGGAAAAGACCTCTGCGATCGTCGAGCCCAGCCTGTGACTGAACACCAGCCGCCCTGGCAGCTAGACCATGGCACCGAGTGCCGCACCCAGACTTTCCATGAACAGCGGCAGGGAGAGCGGCTCTCCCAGCTCCCCGGGCAGGTCCCGATCCAGCCCGGCCCCGCCGGTGCCAGGACCGTGCCAGCAGCCAAGATGGCGGCGCGCGGGCCCGGGGGCGGAGCGGGAGGCCCCGCGAGAGCAGCGCCAGCTGTCGCGCGGCTTGGGCAGCGCGCGGTTTTTGTTCTCGCGAGGCGGGCGGTGAGGCGGCGCGCGCGGGAGCGGGGCCGCGGCGGGGCAATGCCCGCCCGTAACGGGGGCAGCGGCAGCGGCGGCGGCGGCGGTGAGGGGCGGGCGCGGGGCGCGGGGCGCGGGGCGCGGGGCACGGGGCACGGGGCACGGCCGGGGGGCACGGGGTACGGCCGGGGATGGCGCGGTTAACCGTGAGTAACCGTGAGTAACCTCGTTGCAGAAGCGCTGGGAGCCGAGATGGAGGAGCAGGCAGAGGCGGCGGTGATCACGCCGGCCATGCTGCAGGAAGAGGAGCAGCTGGAGGCGGCGGGGCTGGAGCAGGAGCGGCAGATGCTGGAGAAGGTGAGGGGCGGCTCGGGGCGGCCGGCCCCGCTCAGCGGCAGGGGTACCCGCGGTCTGCGGGCCGGGGCCGTGCGGCTCCTTGCGTTTCAAAACAAACAAACGTGAGGGGCTGCTAAAGGCCGTGCAGTGGCGCATAAGCGCCTTTTGATCATCCACCGGGGGCTTTCGTTTTTGTTTTTGTTTTTCAAGGCTAACGGTGAACTCTTGAACTTAGCAGGAAGCCTCCTGCGTTTGATACGCATTGAAATTTGCAGTGAGAACATCACCTCTTTGCTTTTATCGTTCTGAGCCTAAAAGTGTAAGGTACAATGCCTTTAAAGTGAGCTGATTTCAGAAAGGGTAGTAAGTTCGCATTCTTCTGAATTTCTATCTGAAACATTAAAGACAAAACTTTGCTGGTTTTGTTTCTCTAAGTGTACATAACACTTCTTTCCCTCTTTGGTTAAAAAAAGCCTCACCAAACAAACGGCCTGAGTAGAGTTGTGGAAATCATTTCCGGAAATAACCTGCCTGGTTATTAGTTTCTTTCAGTAGCAGGTATAGTGTATGCAGAATTGATGAAGTAGTCTAGCTGAAAAAGCCCAGCTAGAAAGGATCAGGTTGATGGCAGTCAGTGTCTTGGTCTGCACTCGTGCTCTTCCCTGCACACAGTTGTGTGGGAGCTGCCTGTGACCTGGCATTGCTGCCAGGAGAAGTGTACGTGTGTTCCAACTGGGTGTCGATGTTTGGTGTGTGCACCTCGGCTTGCCTGTGTTACAGGAAATGAAGACTGATTCAGGGAAATGGTATCCTCCCACCGCAAGTGATGTAATCATTACTATGCTTCATTTCCCTTTTGCTGAGAATGTTTTCAGGCGTTGATGTTGAGCATTGGTTGATACTAACCAGTCTGCTTTGGAGTGAGAGCATGAAAGCATGATGCTGCTAGACCTGTGCTGATCCATTATATGGTATTCTGATAACATGATAATTTGCATTGTGCTTCAGACATAAGGAAATATCAGCTTGAAAGAACTGTTCTCTTAAATGCTCTTTGGAGAATTGTATTCTAAGGAAACATAGAATGGTTTGGGTTGGAGGGGACCTTAGAGATTTAGTTCAAGGAGCTAATGCTATTACTCAATATAATAGAGAAATCAGGTGAGTGGGGGTTTTTCCCTATCTTAAAAATTGAAGTATTATTCTAAGGGCATGAAAAATACCAGTCTCTAACACCTGAAACTAACTGCGATTACCCTTTTTCCTTTCTCTAAGAGAAGTTGGGATTTGTAACAGTGTGTTTTGAGGATGCTTAATTTTTTGATACTGTAGTTAGAAAGAAATATCAATTCTCCAAGAAATCTCATAATATTCTTTGTTGCAAACAGTAAGTGGTGATGTAGCTTGTTTGAACCTCAGGTATTCCTTGATTAGACTAGGAACTAAAAATTTGGAGGTAATACTTTTGGAAGTTAAGGAGGAAATCCTTGTAGAGCAAATTTTCTTATTGCAGTATTGAGAAAAAGACTTAGAATTTTAATTTCTTTCACAACAACCACTTCTGTAACCATGCTGTAATGTGTTTTTTTGTATTCTCCATTTCTTGAGAATCCACAGGACTTACCTCTAGTAAGGGCATCACTTCATTGTCCTGTGTGCTTTATTACCTTTTCCCTGGGCAGTCTGGGGCCAGTCAGACCAAGGGGATTTACTGCTGGAGTGAGCACAGGCTTACTGGGGGGCAGCTTCGGTGTTTCTTATGCTTGTCACTTCGGCAAGCCCCCTGCCAGGTGGTTTGTACAGCAGTTCAGCAAAGGGGTTGCCAGTTATTTTTGAGGGTTAATGGCAAAATACCACTGTGCAAATAAGTGTGAATGTAGAGTGGTGACAAAGAGTGGCAAATTTTTGACCTTTTCAGTCAAAAAGGGGAAAAAAACACTTTCATGAGGCTTGAAGGCTTGAGTCAAGAGGCAGAGGAGATATCATTAGAGTTCTTTGAGTTTCCTTTTTTCCACTTGAAATTTTTGCAGTTGGTCAAGGCAACAGTCCTTCAGTTTGACCAATTAAGAGTGCTGTGTTCACTCCAAAAAAAAGTGAACAGTAGCAATTTGCTGAAAAAGTAGGTTAGTTCTAGTTACGTTCTCTCTTGGCATTGCCATCAAGAGTCGATCTTTCTGAGCTCAGGTACTTGTCAGCTGAAGGTAAAAACCTGGATTGGGGAGAGCTGAAGCAAACGAATCATGATAATGCAATCTCTTCTAGTGAAATTGTGAAGGTAGTTCTTCATCTTTCTCTCATAAAAGAACAAAGTGTGATCTCTACCTGATTGGAATTACTTGGAGAAAATCAAGGTTTGATTTCTCGGGGGACAGACATTCTCCACCTTTTCTCAGTTTGTCCCATGATTCAGGAAATGTCCCATTTCCCTACCTATTAGTGTATTTAGTTTCAGAGGAGTCCCTTGTCTTTTTGTGTCTTAGCTGCCCTTCCCCCTGTGTTTCTTCTGAAGGCAGTGACATAGATAAGCATCTTGTGAGGCTCTGCATCTCATCGCTCTGGGGTTTCTCTTGCAGATGCTAATTTAGTCTCTAAGACTACTGTAGAGACTGGGGGGGGTGGGGGTGGGTCTGTCCCTTCCTTCAGGTAGAGGGAATAAGACAAGAGGAAAGTCGTTCTTGGGAAAATATCCTTCACTAAAGTGATCAAGCACTGATACCGGCTGCCTGGGGAGGCGTGGATGTCACACTTCTGAGGCATCCTTGGTTTAGGGGTAACTTGGCAGTGCTTGTTAATGGCTAGACTCGATGATCTTGGGTGTCTTCCAAACTGAATGATTCTGTGACTTGTTTGATATCTCAGTTTTACAGGCAGTGTTAGATGAATGCAGAAGAATTACTGCTTTTTCACTTTTGGGGTGTCTTGATCTGAGTTTTATAGAGTAATTTGCAAACTTCTAAATACACAGCCATGACTAATTCAGCAGCAGTTACTTTGAAAAGCATGTGTGGATTTTGTAAGCAAAATGAGCAGAAGTTACTGTTTTCATATTGGGAATTGACTTGAGCTCTGTGAACTGCACGTGCTAGTTTTGTAGCTGTCTGTATGTCTTGTTCTTCATGAGAAACTAACTTGGTGTAAATGTACATTAAGGGATATAATACTAGGGAAGCTGTGTTGAAGTTTTTCAGGCAGGGTTTTCTTCCTCACAAATTTTGCAGACTACAAATAAACTGAGATTTCTTTTTGCTCTAAATCTGTGAATTAGAGTTGAGGCATCCTTGAGCCCTTGAATGCCATATGCTGCTGTACTGGGGGTGTGTATGGTGCATATGAAAGTGAATGCAGCCCTCAGTTACTTTGATCTTACAGCACTTCATAGCTACATGTGAGTCCATACACTCACAATTCATAGATGTAGGATGGCTGGAAGGAAAAGAGTCTGTGTATGAGACACTTCTGAGTTAATGCTTTTAACACAAGGATAACCACAAGTATAAGCACAGCTGTATCTGTAAATGCTTGATATCTCTTTTTGTTGGCCAGGCTCGCACTTCTTGGGACAGGGAATCAAGTGAAATGCGCTATAAGAGGCTTCAACATTTGCTTGAAAAAAGCAACATCTATTCCAAATTCTTGCTAACCAAAATGGAACAGCAGCAGCTAGAGGTAGGTGTATTCTTGTCTGCAGTGGGGATTCTTAAGGTGCTGTCTGTTTGGGTTGTTTTCCATGCAGCTGTTTAAAGTAAAAATGTTTTTAAGGTTGCATTAGTAACATTAAAATCTGCTGGATCTACTGCACATGAATGAAGTGATGCTTTACATCGTATTCAGAATTTGTTCTATAAATTAAAAAAAGAACTAGACATAGAAGAACATGAATTATAATTTAAAGTCACAGTGTGAAGGTGGCACTGTTGGCTTTACAATTCTTTTGGCCTGAGTGCAAGGAAAACAAAGTAAGTATTTCAAATAAGAACTGAAGTTTGAGGGAGCTGGAAAACCTGGAGGGAGAATAGAAGGTGCAAAGAACTGACAAGTAGGAAGTTGAGTAACCTATTTGTGTTATTAACCGAAAGCTGAGGATGAGGTGTACCTTCAAGATGCTAACTTAGGCCTCCCTCAAACAAATAGATAAATTACAGTGATCCGAGGCCATGTTGTTCCCAAACAAGAGCTTCCATAAAACAGTGTTACATGTTTTCTTTTTTTTTTTTAATCCATGGGCTGCTGAGTTAATGCCTAGCTTTATCTTGACATTCTGAACTGTACCTTTATGGGTAAACTTGTAAGAGTTTATGCTTGAGAGAGAGGGAAAAGCAGGTAAAGATTAAGTACAACAACATTCTCCAAAAAGAGTCACTGATAGACTGCAGGAACCTCCTTTCCAAAATACTTCTCTAGTTGAACCATCAGCTTGAATTGATGGTTATCGTATTGCTGGAGTGCGTATTTCAGTAATAAATCTTGCTCCGTCTGATAAATACCAAGGTCTCTTATGTCTTCCTTCAGGATCTCTCTGCTTCCAGCAAGTAAAAATAGTAGATGGAATGAAAATCTTAAGTTCTTCAAGACATGAAAGCACTTCTTTGTTACAGGCATTCTAGGCTATATATATTGCTGTCTGTTTTGCAGTGAATATGTGGTACGTAGAAGTTGGATAAGCGGAAAACTTACTGCAGTACATGTAATCTTCAGGAGTTTGCAATTGGGAATATTTTTGTTCAAATCTTTCTAAATTACTGTATTTAAGTGTCTAAAGTGTTTACTGACACGCAGTTCAGAGCAGTTGCACTTTCTTGTCCAAATTTTGCTTTATTGTTTTAAACTACATCAGAACTGACTTAGCAGGGTTGCAAAATCAAAATCTATAGAGTACGTGGAACTCGGTGTTAGCAATAATAATCTATCTGTAGTGGATAGTACTCTTGTGGGTATTATGGAAACATAAGATCTGCCTGTGTGATTTTTATTTTGTTTAGGAGCAGAGAAGGAAAGAGAAATTAGAAAAAAAGAGAGAAATGATGTTAAAATCTGCCAAGGTAAGTTTAAATAGCTATTTTATGCAACTTTCTGGGTAAAAGCCTGGGGAATTACAATGTTAGTTTTGATCAAGGTAAGTAAAGTCAGTAAGTAAGTAAAGTTTGATTATCCAGTATTTGACTTGCAGGAGCTATCTCATACACTATATTTATTTTAACTGCGGTAAGTGCTTGAAAGTCTTTGAAAGTGCTTAAGAATTGCATACCGTGACAGTCATGTTTAGGGGATGTTTTTGACTAATTATTATTAGAGAAAATGGTTTCAATTTGTCTTGAGCTTTTTTGTTTAGCAATGATTGCTTATTCAGCCATGATAATGAATAAGTAACAAGAAAAAATAAGCAGGTTTTTTTTTCCCTGTGTTTTTGAAAACTGTTTAATAGTAGAAATGTTTCAAGAAACTTTCAAAGGTAATGGTTGGAGTCTGATTACATCTTTTTATCTGTGTCATGATAGTTAGAGATGCATAAGATGACAAACCTCTTCCTATGTTTGTTTTCTAGGGTCAAAACCCAGCTGATGGCAAAGAGGAGAAATCAGGTAATGTACTAGGCTTTGCCTTTTTTCAGTACTGGTGGGTTTGATTTCCTGAATGTTTGATACGTTGTATAAACTCAAATATTATCTTCTAGGTGCAAAAAAGAAGAGAGGGAGAGAAGATGGGACATACAACATATCAGAAATTATGTCCAAAGAGGTAGGCCTTAACTGTAAATAGGTTGTCTGGATTTCTGTAGGACAACTTTTAATGGGTGAGCCAATTTCTGTGACATCTGTATTTTAAAACACTCCGTTCTCATACCCTGCTACCAGAGATTATCAGCCATCAGTAGTCTGTTGTCTGTGAGATAGGACTTCCAGCAAAGATCTATGTAACAAGCAGTGTTGTCACAGCTGTAAAGGCTGGATACTATTTTGTTTTCTCAAGTCTTTAGGGAGGCAAGCTGTGAAGAGTCTACATTGAGTTGAATTTTCAGCTACCCTTTGTAATTGAAATGTAATACCTGGTTTGTCGTCTTGTTTTAGAGTCACTTGTATGATTAAGGATGTTGCATGGAAAGCTTCTTAGAGTATATTCAGATTGAACGATGAATGAAGCAATTACATGAAATACAAATTACAGTAGCCTTTAAGGTTGAAAAGCACATAAGCATGTTTTTTTTCCCATTTGTTTCCAGGAAATACTATCAGTGGCAAAAAAAAGTAAAGTGGAAAATCAGGTATGTTGACACATACTGCAGTTTAAGAGCACTAAGCCCAGTGGGAGGGAGGGCTTTTTGTACTTTGTAGTGTGTCTCTAAACTTTATCAGTAAATAAACATCCTTGCAAGTTATTGAAGTTCTGAATTAAAGTTTAGAAAGGTGGCATAAGTGAATGCATTTAAATACTTACTTTAGAAATCCAAGGTGAAAACTTTTAGTTTATTTTTTTAAAAACTGAATTCGAAGGTACTTATACTTTATAGAATGCTAGTAGCTTCGGAAATAAAGGAAATAAGTATTTATTAAAAAACATTTATGTTGGTTTTTAAGACCTTAAGACAGTAATTTTTAAGCATTCAAGTGTGGAGATAACAGGTGAAGTCTTTTTTGCTTCTGCTGTAGTTCAAGAGCTACATGCACAGTGTGAATTGCTTCCCAACATTGGAACAGCTTACAGAAGGGAAAGCCCTTCAGCTTACAGAAAGGAAATAGCTGCATTCAATGCCAGCCTCTATGAGGAAGGTTTTAAGTCTGCTTACTTTTATGGGTAGAAAATTATAAGCCAAATAGCTTCAGTAGCTGTTGCTGCCCTTGAATTCTAAAGGAGAAAAGAATCTATAAAGTCTACTCTTGAGTTGACAGTTAACTCAATAGAAGTCTTTGTGTCAGAGACTGAATTACTTCACTGCACGTTAAGGCTGGTGTAAATTGGGAGGAAGTAGGTCTTAGCAGCCATTGATGTGCATTCCACTTGTCACATGTTCCTTGACCTTCCTTCTATAGGATGAAAGCTCTGCTGACAGCCTGCATCCAGAAGACCTGCAGAAAAATGGAGACTCCAATAGCGTCATTAAGGACAGATTGTGCCAAGCTGTACGACACAGTGCCAAGCAATTTCTTGATCCAGTGCGAAAATTTAATGGACAACCAGTGCCTTTTCAGCAGCCAAAGATTTTTACTGGTGGTGTAATGAGGTGGTACCAAGTGGAAGGCATGGAGTGGCTAAGGGTATGGATGCAATTGAATTTGATCAGAATTGCTGCTGGTCAGAAACAGGCATGGAGGGGAAGAGATATTACAAGTCTGTGATCATAGTTGGTACAGGGAAGGTGAAGAGGGGAGAGAGTTCTTTATGATCTCTTACGGTACAAGAATCTGGTGTTACAAAAAAGTTGTCAAACAGCAGATAAAATGCTTCAGTGTGGGAAGGATATTGGTGTTTCTAAGCCTTTAGACTTTCTGGCTTGTGTTCTCCATCTTCCCTTTTTCCATATATTTTCTTGTTCAATCTCTCATTACAAAGAGTTTGTGAAAGCAGAAGGACTGCACATTCTACTGAGGGACGGTCTTATTTTTCTCTCTCAAGGGCTTCCATACCTAGCCCATAGGTATTCAAAGAGCTATTACCTTTGCAGGCTTGACACAGATGAGTTTTCATTCTCTGCATTTTGGAGTCTTAACTAGTAATATTAACACAGTGTGTTAAAAATGTTAAGTCTTTAGCCTCTGAAATAAAAAACTATAGGAACTTGCCATCAAAATTACCCACGTATATTTTTAACTTCTACCTGTTTCAGCATGCAAGCCGAATTTAAAAAATTATAAGAGTCAAAACTGATTTTAATTCTGCTACTGATCTTATAATTCTCTTAGATTTTTTTCTCTCTGTTTTTCCTCCCTACAAGCATACCTAGTCTGTTTCAACATGCTTAGACTCATCCCTCAAGTGAGCGCCCCTAAACTTGCTCACTCACTTCTGTTACTGGGAAGTGCCTAGTGAAAACAAGCCTCCTCTGGAGGGAAAACCAGCTTCCTTAGTTGGGCCCTCAGTTATAGTAACCTTTTTATGTATCTTTATGAATAGTAGGGATTGGCCAAAGAGCACTTCTGTGTCTTCCTCTCTACTCTTTTGTGAGAGGCTGCTCTGTCATTTGTCAGAGTAGGCAGTGTCTGCACAAAGAACTTTGGCTGGAGCAGGTGGCTGTGTTGGCCAGGAAGTGCACCTTTTTCTTGTGGTGTGGTAGCTACAGAAGCTCCATGCCTACAGCAGCTCCTTGAATAGATAAAACTGAAATGTCAGCACAGTCATTTGGTCTTTTAGAGAGCAGAGCTAAGTGAATTTTTTGGAGCTGGCACGAGTAAAACCTTTGATAATGAGAGCTGTACTTGCAGTTAAAGTGCCTTCTGATGCAACACTAAGTTACATTTGCTTTGATACTGTTTTGGTTTTTGTGCCCTAGTCAGATGCTTAGTTGGCTAGGAATGCATACATCTACATGAGAGTATCCAGCATTTAGAAGATGCTTGTATTTACTTTTATAATAGGGAGAATCATCTTCATCTGTAATACAAAATGGGCCTAGTAGAGAGTTTCCACGGGTGTTACATACCTGAAGATCTTTGTGTTTCCAAATGTGTGTTGATTATTTTGCATTTACTTTTTTTTTTTACTTTTTTTTTTTTTTTTTTTTTTTTTGCATATGCAGATGCTTTGGGAAAATGGTATTAATGGCATTTTAGCTGATGAAATGGGGCTGGGGAAGACAATCCAGTGTATTGCAACAATAGCACTGATGGTGGAGCGAGGAGTCCCTGGCCCGTTCTTAGTATGTGGTCCCTTGTCTACTCTTCCAAACTGGATGTCAGAATTCAAGAGATTTACACCAGAGGTAAAAGAAATGAAGACTTCTCTTATTCTTCCTTAGGTTTAAAAGTACAAATTGTTTAATTTCTATTCTAATTCTTTGCCTTGAAACTTTCACTATATAGAACATAATTGTAGTTGTAGTTGTTTATGTGGTTACTATGAGCTGTACCATGACTTGCTATGTATTTACAGCCTTCTTGTAAGAGATCTCAGTATTTCTACTGTCTTCCCATCAGGTTAAAATGGGTGTCGTTGTCCTGACTTGTAACCTTTTTTTACAGATTCCACTAATGCTCTATCATGGAGCTCAGCAGGAGCGTCGTAAACTGGTTCGTAAAATTCACAGAAGGCAGGGATCACTCCAAATCCATCCTGTGGTCATCACTTCCTTTGAAATAGCAATGCGAGACAGAACTGCCCTGCAGGTATCTGAGTTCTCTTAGCCCTAGGACTGTGTGGTGCCTCAGCACTGATAGCAGTGCTTTTGAACACAGTGAAAAACCCACGTGCTGCCTATACAGGAAATTTCATACTGCAGCATGTATATTGGCATTCACTCTGTTTCCTTGATAGTAGTAGCTCTGCAATTCAATGCTTAAATTCTTCAAACAGAACATTATTCTAAAAGCAGATAGTTACAGCATTCCTGCTCTTTTTGTTACCTTTCAGTAGGTGGTGGTTAAGGATGCTTGGAGTAAAAACTATACTTGGTGTGTAAATACTGCGGTTAACATCACAGTGGTTGTTTCAGCAAGATGAGCTTCTTGTAGAAGTTTTATTTTAGCCACCTAAGCTTTCTAAAAGGCAGTCACCATGAAGCAGATGTATGGCATTAACTGTTTGGGCCCAGCTCTATTAGTCTGGCAAAGTGAAAAACAGTAAATAGAACCTTTGTAACAGGCAGTATCAGACAGTCTTATTAGTGCTTCTTATTTAATCTGACGTGTGTTTTGATGGAATAAAGTGAAAATTTACTGAAATACCCTTTATTTTTGTAGAGCTGCTACTGGAAATACCTGATAGTGGATGAAGGTCACAGGATTAAAAATATGAACTGCCGTCTTATCAGAGAATTGAAACGATTTAACGCAGACAATAAACTCCTGTTGACTGGTACTCCTTTGCAAAACAACTTGGCGGAGCTTTGGTCATTGCTTAACTTCCTGTTACCAGATGTGTTTGATGATTTGAAAAGGTAGATTGCAGTCTGATGGTGGAAACTATTTCTGTTTGTTCTGTTTGACTATTATTATGACTCTTTAAACTTATCAGCATGTGAAGGGCCGTTTTATGGCATGGTTGTAATTCAATATAATTATTTGGTGGTAAAGGCTTTGAAATGTGTCTTGCCTCACACTACGTTGTTTTGGAAAGGAAGGAATTGTCATCACCCTGGATAGTGGAAGCTCAGGTCTGAGCTAAGACATGAACATTTGCAATGAGAGATGTTTGTCATATCACAAATGCTGGGTGCTGCTTTGAAATTCTCAAAGGTGCTGGACAAAGCTGTGTGAGGCTGGCAGACACAGGACCCACAGATCCTTTTCTGCAGCAGTAGGGAATCAGGTGGAAGAGCATTGCCCAAAACAGTCTTTAGAAATGATAACATTTTTTGAAAATGTTATAACCTAGATGGAATATAATAGACAATAATGAATATTCCAACTAGTACAAGTATTTTTACAAACCACTTAAAACCTCAAGCATCTGAATTGACAGGTATATTTCAGAAATTCCTCCTGTACATCTTCTATTCATGATGAATGTGAGTGCTTTTTTTTTTTTTAAATCACAGGATAAGAGAAGAATAGATACTAAAATAATGAAGAATAATAGGTATGAAGTAAGCTATTTTTTCCTTGCTTTGTTTTTATAGCTTTGAATCCTGGTTTGATATTACCAGCATTACAGAAACTGCTGAAGATATTATTGCTAAAGAAAGGGAGCAAAACATCTTGCATATGCTGCATCAGGTTTTTATTTATCCTTCATTTTGTATTTTTCATGGTTTAGTTGTAACACTGACCATTAGTGTTGTGAAATGTGTCAAAATCTTATTTGTGATGCCGAATTCTGGTCTGAGGTTTTTATTGTGGCACTTGTGGGCTTCCTTAGACTTGTGGGGTGTTTTTTATCAATCTTTACAGCACTTACGAATGCTAAAGGAACAATGTATCTCTTTGATAGTGACTCATTTTTATTCTTGGAACTGAATTGAGTTTAGTTAAACTTAATTGCAGTTACAGACTTCCGTTCACCAAGAGATTTTATTGGTGTATTTACTTTGTTAAAAGATAACTTTGAGGAAACTTGAGAACTTTTGGGTGCTGAACAAAATACCTTTTGATAAACTAGTTACATAATATGCCTGTCTTCAAATTTACACTCAAAGCTCTTTTTTTTAAGAGTGTGTGGAAGTAAATGCTTATAGACCTAATCATTTTTCCATTATAAGCTGCTGGTGAGGGATCTAAACTGTATCTTCTGTGTATAATTGTTGATGACAATTTACTTACTTTGCTTAAAGGTTTTGGGAATTTTCAGAAAAAATTTGATTTAAGAAATAAAACAAACAAAATTAGTAGTTTTGTAATAAGATTACTTTCGGTTACTGGAATTTGTAAGAAAGATCTGTAATGTAAGATCTGTAATGTAGTTACTACATTTCTACTAAGCATTTCAAAATTTTTAAAAATGTTACTGGATGTGTTGTTTCAACACATATTAGTACTAGCATGTGCATGAAACTTTTGGAGTAGGCATCCATATTAAAGAACTAAATACATGTGCAAATTAACTCTCTTGCTTTAAATTGGCAGAATAGCATTACGTCAGTAGGCCTGCTTCTGTATTGTTTTCTTTTTTTAAAACTAGCTGTGTTGACAGCTTGGAGTAATTGTAACATCTGCTCACCATTTCAGATTCTGACACCTTTCTTACTGAGAAGGCTGAAATCAGATGTTGCCCTTGAGGTTCCTCCTAAACGAGAAGTTGTGGTGTATGCACCGCTGGCAAAGAAGCAGGAAACTTTCTATACCGCCATTGTCAATCGCACCATTAGGAAACTGCTTGGAAATAATGAGGTATCTACTGATGAGGATGCTAGAAATGTGCTTGCTATTAATAGCTTGTATGCAAAACCACGATTGTATTGCTTCATTACTGTTGTAACTAAACCTGCTTTTTGGCTTAAATTTTTAGTCTGATCTATTTGTTATCCATTTCAGTGCTGGTTACTGTGATAGGCCTGTGGCACAGAACTAAGGCAATATAAGTATAAATACGTTCTTGATTACTTGTAGCTCTGGGGGGAAAGAACACTGTTTTCATAGAGTTGACAGTTTCAGCTTAGAATCGGTAAGGTATTAATGTAGCTTTGTAAATCAAACAGAAACTTTCATAATCTACAGTTGCAGACCATTACAATTTGGCTGCATATTCTACATAGCCAAAATTTAAGCTGCTGTGTCTAGATAAGTGTTGCATGATGCACATCACTGAGGCCTCTTTTCAGTTTTGAGAATTCTTGGATCAGCACAGGCCTTTGATTCTGAAGCTGGCTGCTGTTGATGGCAATGTTCTCGTTTCCCACAGGAAGAAGTAGTTGAGTTGAGCTCTACAGGCCGACCAAAACGCCGTAGTCGGAAAGTGGTTGATTATTGTGAAGAACATAATGGTTCACCTGATGACTTGGAAAAACTAATCAGCAAAATGCAAGAGGAAGTAGAAAAAGAGAGGTGCCTGCCTTGAAAGATATTTTTTTTCTTGTTGTACTGTTTATCCCCCTCTTAGTTTGCTTCCAGAGCTTTGCTTACTAAAATTGATCAGGAAGAATGGCATTTAGTTATTCACTATCCTTGTAGTTTTATGGTTTGTTTCTTTGATTTTACCTGGTATTCACTGAGCCATAATAGCAATGATTAGGTTGTACCATCACTCACTGGCTCTTTAGAGTTATAGTTAACTTCAGGATACCTTTGTGGTTTAACCCCAGCCAGCAGCCAAGCACCACACAGCTGCTCGCTCACAGCTCCACCAGCAGGACTGGGGAGAGAATCAGAAGGGTAAAAGCTAAAAAACCTGTGGTTTGAGATAAAAACAGTTTAATAGGGAAGGCAAAAGCTGTACATGCAAGCAAAGCTAAACAAGGAATTAATTCACTGCTTCCTATGGGCAGGCAGGTGTTCAGCCATCCGCAGGAGAGAAGGGCCTATCATGCATATCAATTGCTTGGAAGACAAACAAAGTCACTCCAAATGTCCTCCACTTCTTCCTTCTGTTGATGTCTCTAAACTGGTTGAAAGTCCCTTGGGCATAAGGAATATCTTCAGGCTGAAATGTGTTTATTTTGCTAGATTTTTATTGTAGTTCAGTGTAGCCTGCAAGAACAGACAAATACATGCTTGTGTTAGTTTTATGGTATGCATGGATCCCTTATGCTGGACACAGTACTTACATGTGGAAGAGCTAAATAGCTGTATTGATTGTAATTCCTGCAATGTGGCCAAATTGGGATAGGCAGAGAGCTGATTCTGGAACATCTTGGGTATTGCTCCACAGGAAATCTGACCATGTGGTCTGGAGAGGGCTTGCTGCTGTTCCCTTTTCTGATGGGTGACTTGCACAAGTTAAATTCTGCTTCTAATTACTACTGACTGCCCTTTTATATTTTAAATTAATAATGGCAAACAGTTGTGCCTTTGTTGCCAAGTGTGGCGCTCTAAGAAATTTTGTCTAGTAATAGCTTTACTAACTATAAGGGATTTTGAGGACATGTCACAGCATGTGACTCCATTGCTTGCTTTTGTTGTAGGTTTTTTTTTTTCTCTTAAATATTTGTAGCATAATAAGGGGACACTTTCAGTACTAATAAGATGTTGTATCTTTTCAAGGCCAGTGGTAGAAGTGAGCATTCCTGTGGATTCTGAGGTGAACCTTAAACTGCAGAATATTATGATGTTATTGAGGAAGTGTTGTAATCACCCCTATCTTATTGAATATCCTTTGGATCCTGCTACACAACAATTCAAGGTACATATTTTAAAAGCATTAGAGAAAATTTATTCCAGGCATTAAAAAGCAATAGACTGTGAGCTGATGGCAGTAAAGAATGACCTTTTCAATGTATTTGGCATATGCCTCCTATTGAATGCCAGCAGTATACTGAATCATTATGTGAAACTTCCTGCAGCAGCAGTTGCAGGGATGTGCTCAGCTGCTGTGCCCATTCAGCGTTTGCACAGCGGTGCCTTGGTGCTCTTCACTGTGACAGTGCTCTTCTGCTGGTGGAGAGTTACTCACTGAAACAGTCACTGGCTTCCATTGACTCCAGGTGCTTCAGGGGCTGCCTCAGGGTCTCCTCACAAGGGTTGTTTTTCAAAACAAATGCTAACCTTGGTGAACTGTTCATGAGGTAAATTGTACACACTGCAGAAGGTGCACTGGAAACATTTAAGTTGTTGAAGGACTGAACCAAGTACCACAAAGCCATCTGCTCAGAGAATACAGCATCCTTCCTCAAAAGGGAAAAAATCCAAATTATATCACAAAGACCAGCTGGTAGTTTAATCGACACAAAGCAGATGGAAATAGAGGAAAGTATAAAATAATTTGAATTGAAAGAATCTTGAAGAACTGGAAGTTGCTTGCACATTTTAAGTGTAGGTGTAGGTTTGTAGATATGTGTAGTCATGTTTCCTATTTTGTAAGTGGTAATAGAGCCTGCTGTACTCCAGAGTAAGTTTTTGAAGTGTATCAATGTAAAGTCGGTGCATAAAAGGCAGATTCCCCAGTCAGGGAGGTGAGGAAAATTAGTTAGTGTTTAGAAAATGGAGACTGTTTGACAGCTGACACCACCCGCAGGAATTAGTACTTGCTCAGGAAAATGTATTCATAATTACCAAGGTGACTGCTGTATGTTTCAGAACTTAGAAGTTTCTATATCCCTGCCCTTAGCCCATGGCAATAATTAGATCTAACAAACTCTCTTAAAGAGAGGTTTAAGGCAGCAGTGTGAAAACTTGCTGTGAACTTTTACCACTTAGCTGATGTGTAGTAACTTGTTCAGCGATGCCTCTTTGTGTCCAGTAGGTGGAAGCCTTGTGCCTTAATCACAAGCTGGGAGAGAAACAGCATCACTATTCCATGAGGAAAAATTAACATGAGGGTTTCTCCTTCCAGAAAGGGAATGAAAACTAATTAGTTTTCAAAAATAATTATTTGGGCATATGAAATGGTGGGGTTCGATTTAGTTTCATCATGATTTAAGTGATTAAGTGTTGTGTGCTAAAATTAACATTACTTCCAATATTACAACTTTTAGTTAAGAAGATGGTGCACACTTGTTTCAGTGAGATCTCAGACAGCTTTTGTTTATGCTTCTGAGTTGGGGAAACCATTGGTCTCCTTCCCTCGTAATATATGATTCCTTCTTCCCTGTTCCAAGGTTGATGAAGATTTAGTAAAGAATTCAGGCAAGTTTCTACTCTTGGACCGAATGCTTCCAGAACTTAAAAAGAGAGGACATAAGGTAAAGCTGAAAATTTTGGCGGGGTGAGATAGAGTCACGTCCTTATGAACAAAAAATGTTATTAAGGAGTCTTTCTGATTTTGTAGGTCTTGTTGTTCTCACAAATGACTATGATGCTTGATATTTTGATGGATTACTGTTACCTGAGAGACTTCAAATTTAGTCGACTGGATGGCTCTATGTCCTACTCAGAGAGAGAAGAAAATGTAAGTAAATGGACATGCCCTGTGAGCACATTAGCAAATTCTGCTTTTGCTGTGACACTGAGCTATGATTTTGCACAGCACTTTGCCTTTAATAGGCAAACCACCTCTATGTTGAAAACTCTTCTGCCTTAGTATCTGTGGCTCAGAAATACTGAAGCAATAAAGTGTGCTGCTAACCACTGCCTTGAGGTATGCCGAAAATGCAGTGCTTCTTAAAACCTCTGACAGCCTGTGTTGTATTTTCTGTGTTCATCTTTTTAAACAGGTCTCTCAAAATAAAACATTAGCTATGTTATGTTTGGTCCGTGTACTTTTTGTAATAGATGAATTCTCTTCCAGATGCGTCAATTTAATACTGACCCTGAGGTCTTCCTGTTCTTAGTGAGTACAAGAGCTGGAGGCTTGGGCATTAACTTGACTGCGGCAGACACAGTTATCATCTATGACAGTGACTGGGTATGTTGACAGATTGTTAACCTAGTGATATGTGTCAAAAAATGCTTTCTCTTGCTGCTTTTGATAATCATTTATGAACCCATGATTGTATAGACCATTTCTATAACTTTAATGAGGTGTCCCATGAAGGTAATAGAAGTGTGTGCACTCATTTTTTATGTGAAATAATACAGCCTCGTTTGAAAAGTCCTGAGTCACTGAATACAACATTAGAGTTGGTTTCTGAGTTTGGCCCTGAGCTACCAAAAGCAGGAGGTTTTTTCTGCTGTTGATACATTTCCTTCTTTTTATTACTTAAATATGAGTGTAGCTGGATCTTTTACGGGTTCCCTGTTTACAACAGCTGCCATGTTAGTACCAGCTCCTTGAATTTCCTCTGTGACTTGCCACATGTGTTTTAGCTAGCTAGGATTCTGCTGCTCCTGTAAGTCTGGAGGCTGGGAAAAAGAGAGGTATGGAAGGACATGATTGAGGACCTCTGCATCTTCACTTTATTTTAGTAGACAGTGCTGCTGTTTTCAGCTTCAGAAGAGCTAAAGCAGCTTTAGAAATGGCTGAAAACTTTTAAAACACTTTTTCTTATCCTCAAACAAAGAAACCCAACACAAATCTACAACTAAAATTCTCACCTAAATCTGTCATATTAACCATGTGTATCTGTAGAAAACTGTAGTACATGGTGCAGAAGCAGTCCAGGCCAGTTGGGTTTCTCTGCCTGTGCAGCTATAGCAGCAGAGCTTGTCATGGATAAGCTTAAGAGTCAAGAGAGATAAAAGTTCTATTATACCATGTTTCTTCTGCATTGACTGAGCTCTCCATTAAAAATGCTGCATGTGGTATGTCCTTTAACAAAAGGATAATGGCATAACTAAATTGTTACTAATTTATTTCTTTATCTACTCAGAACCCCCAGTCAGACTTGCAGGCCCAAGACAGGTGTCACAGAATTGGTCAGACAAAGCCAGTAGTTGTTTATCGTCTCGTGACAGCAAATACTATTGACCAGAAGATTGTGGAGAGAGCTGCTGCCAAGAGGAAGCTGGAGAAGCTGATTATCCACAAAAGTTAGTATCTTTCTCTTAGGACTTCATGTCAACATGTGTCGCCCCTTTAAGTCTCAGGCTGTGACAAATTCCAGTATCCTGTTTGCCTCTGTCCAGTATGTTACAACCACAGAAGACAAGTCCTGTTGGAACAGTTAGCCAGTGCTGAAGAGAATAGTCCTTGGGTTTATGTGCAGAACAGTGGTGGTTCTTGTGGTGTTCTTGATTATATACCTGGTCATACTCAGAAGCTTTTAGAATGTGATTACTTTGAAGTGTCCCTTTTGGGGATCATATTTTTTTGTACAGATCCTATAGGAATCCTGCTTTGCTTCTGTAGCTTACTCTGTGACATTTGGACTGGAGCTCCTTGTATATAGCAATTTCCAAACATTAAGCTCACTTGAAGAATTGCAATTTTTGTAACTTGGTTTCTGAATGATAACTGGTTCTGTATTAAACTTCAGAGGTTAAAAACTACTCATCATTCTTGTATTCTCAGATTGTCCTTTGAGGGCATAAAGGGGCAAAAAGGCCCCCCCCGTAACTGTCTGCTGCACAGTGCGTTGCTCGTCAAGCCTAAGCTGAGGTTTGCCTCTGGTTCTGGATGATGTTAACTAATCCTTGATAATTACTTTATCCTAGCATTAGCCTTTTTCTTTGTAATCTCTTTGCCACTGCTGTCTTGGTGGGACTGCCAGGACTGCCTCTTCATAGGCATGTTATTGACCAACATACTTGTTTGGTTTGGCTTGGTTTTTTTAATGATTTGATTATAGTCCAAACTGAAGTTAAAACCCAAGCAGCAAGATGAGCCTGGAATGGGTTCTAAGAGATGGCTGCCATGTGCTAAGGTAGCACTGGTGCCTGGGACTACTTGTACTGAAGGAAGTTAAAAGTCAATGCCTTCAGTTTTGCAATGAGTTCAATATTTATCTTGGCATCTATTGGTGTATCACATGTAAATCTTGCAGCTTAGGTAGGAGTGTCCCTTCAGAAACTTTTGGATTCATTGTGTAAGTGTAAAGCTGATGTTATGGATCCTGTTATTTTGAATATCTAAAGAGTGCTGGAACTTTGGAAAAGTAAATAAGGAAGCAATATCACAAAACTTAACCATGTAGGGTATATACAGTACAAAGGCTGGAGCTTAAGAACTGGAATTGTTTACAAAATAGTGATTTTTTTTTTTTTTTTTTTGGCTTTCCATCTTGTGCTTCTGTTACACTGAAGAAATTTGCTTAGGAAACTGTATTTTTCTTTGTGTCACTATTATGGCAACTTGAGACCTGCACAGCACTAATTTAATACTGTATGGCTTGTGAAACTCTGAAAGCTAAAAGGGAGAGACAGCATCACTAATAATGCATGAGAAGACCTGCAGCCTAGCCCTGTGTGTCACTGCTGTAGATGTTAATGGGGAGAAGAATCCTATAGCTCAGACCACTCTGGAACTTGAATCTGATTTGCACTTCACAGATAAACTCAGAGTTCTTGAAGGGAGATGGGAAAAGATGTAGGGAGGATTTCTGATAGCAAGATACAGGAAAGAAGAGCAGTGTGATGAAAGGAATCAGTGAAGACACATTAATAAAATGGGTACATATGTTGATAAAATCTGAGGAAACTGGGCACAGAACGGCAAGTCTTTGCCAGTCTCCTTGAAATGTGCAAGACTGAACTTGACTTCATCCATGCTCAGCTTTGGTTAGGTAATAATCTTGTATAATGTGTTTTATACGTGGACTGACATCCAGATTTGCTGTAAATAGGTGCTAGTGTAGTCTCAAAAAAGCAGCCTGTGTCAGGGGTGTTATTTTGTCATGTCTGTCCGTTTCATTAAACTGAGGCTGCTCTCTCTGCAAACCACGTATCTTTCACATATTTCCTGTCTCGTGGTTAATACTGCTTACTTTGTTTTAACCAGCTTACAATACAAAGGGAACAAACTTCAGCATCCACCATCTAACTTTATTTACAGTGTTTTTACAGTAAGTAGAACTAATGGCTGTTCTGCTCTGGGTGTGCGTGTGTGCATGTTGAATTGGTATTTCAGTCAGTTCTTCTGCATACTACATACATATCCACATGCATACATACTATAGAAAGGCCTGCATGCAAAGCCTCATGTACCTCTGAGTTTGTCACTAGTAGTGTAAGGTGTGTTTATCTGAGGGCTAAAACAACGAAACATAGCATTCGTTTTGAGTTTTTCAAGAGTAATTTGTTCCAGTCTCTGTGTGCCTTCTTAAAATTTATTCTTTTTACAGATCAGTTTAAAGGTGGAAAATCTGGTTTAGCACAGTCAAAAAGCTGCCTGGACCCTCAGGAATTAATAGAATTGCTGAAATCCAGAGACTATGAGAGGTATGCAGATTTCGTATTTTCTTGGACCATGAGTTTGTAACTTGTAACTTGCAGGCAGCTCTCAAGAGCTCTCTTGTCTTATGAAGTGGTATGTGGACCTGCATAGAGGAAAGAATGTCCTAGGGATTCTGCTACATGGGAAAACTTCTCTTCTATGCAATACTAACATGCTTTTATCCGTATTGAGAGATTATTTCTTCTTTAACAGAGAAGTTAAAGGATCTAAAGAAAAAGTAATCAGTGATAAAGATCTAGAGTTACTTTTGGATAGAAGTGATCTTATTGGTAAGTGAGTTTTCATGTTTTCTTTATTCTGTTTAACAGTAAATTAATATTTTGTAAAGTGTCTTTGTTTATAGAAAGCTGCCATAACTTCACTTCCCTACAGCTGTGTTGTTCATCTAACAAAGGATCCTTTGGTCCCTTTGCTGACATTTTCAGTGTGGTTTGCTGGAGAAGAAATAACAGAACTTAGACAAAAGTATTCCAGAAAACCACATTCAGGCATGGCGTGCCCTGAGCATACTGTGAATCACAAGCATAGATGATTAGGAGGTGTTCTGCCAAGCAACTTTCAAGGAGGGTTGCTGTAATTTACCAAAATAGAAATTATCCTCAGGAAAGATTTATTCCAGCAAACTTGTTTAAAAACATGTTTTGATATTGTCACAATTCAAAATACATTTGTCTAACATTTTTTGGGGAAAGGAGTCAAAGTCTAACATTTGGGGGAAATAAATCAAGCTTTTCAGAGTTCCCATGGCTTGTCAGTGGATCAGCTATTTAGCAAAAAAACCCCAGCCAAACCACAACTCTGTTTTGAGGTTGTCTGCAAATTCTAGTGCTTGATCAGGCCAAGATATTTAAAAAAAACCCTTAACTTCCCTGAGAAGAAAAATTCTTGTCCAGTTCATAGATTTAGAATGCTTCTGTCTGATTAGTAGATTTAGTATGCCTTGTTTCCCTCAGCATCTTTAGCAGAACAAGACTCCAAGCACAGATAAGAGGAAAAAAACCCCAGTCATTACAGAATTTAGAAGTAAAAATTTTAGCCTTAAGTGTGCTGTGTATTATTTGTGTAAAATGAATTTGCCTTAGGAAACTTTTGCTACATTTTAGATAATTTAGGGAAAAAAAATTAAGGCATTGTCCTGTAAAGCTGCTTATTTCAGTTAACTGACTGATAGTATAGAAAATTATTCTTGATGCATGGGTAATATAATAACTCTATCTTTACATGCTCAGACTGTTGAAACAATTTGATTTCTCTTTTCCAGTTGAAGAAGGTGCTGTTTATCTTGTGTTCTTAGTGTGCATCATATTTATGTGGTTGCTTTTTTTTTCTTTGCTATGCTAAGCAAAATTGATATAATAAAGTTGTCAAAAAATGTTAATACAAAGGTATTAGTCTAGCATCATATACTGAATATTTGCTATAGCTAACTGCAGTTAATGCTTTGGAAAGCTAAATGCCAGCTCCCACCCTGCTAAGCTATAAGTATTAAATTTATATAAAGATAATACTTTTTCATTAGCTTAATATTCAGTGGAAGGGCAACAAGTGATTGCAAGTGCCAGAAAAACAAGTTGCAGATCTTTGAATTTTTGGAAAGAATATTACTTATCAGAGCTGTATTGTGTTTCTCCTGGTAATTTCACTGAAAAGGGTTTCTGTGTATTTTTCTCAGGAAAATGAGACTAGTTCAGGCAGCTTTTAGAACTGTTTTTCTCCATTCACATTTAACTAGAGATGTTGGAATTTTTTTCTAAAAACATACAACTGAAAAATATTTTCAAACACAAATTTCTAGTAGCCAGCTGTTGATGAAGGAGCAAAGTGGTATTATCAACTTGTTCTCCAAATCTGCAAAATGGTTTTGTCAACTTGTTTTCCAAATCTGTTTTCTACTACACCTATTATTGTTGACCTTTGATTTGTTTTAATCTTAGATCAAATGAAGAACTCTGAAAAAATGAAAAAGGAAAAAATGGGTGTCTTCAAAGTCCTAGAAGAGTCATCAGAGTCCAATGCAGAATGTGTGTTTTAATATGCAAATGTGGCCTCTAAGTAGTCTTAAAGCTCTTCAGAGATGTCACTTAATAATGCTTACTGGTCCTTGATGCTGACTTTCCTTAAGGCCTTGTTCAAATCCCTTGAGTTCTTCCAGTGAATTTTAACATGTTCTAGAGTATAATGCAGGTGATAGTTTTAGCTTTAGTAGGCTTTCATAGAGAACTAAGAAAATGAGCATGTTTCACATATGCAGCTAGTTCTTGTGCTCAGTGCTATAAACTGTCAAACTTGTTTAAAAAAATCTTCCTGTGGAAGTCCTAAACCACCGTTTTTTTGGTTTTTTTTAAATATGGTGTCAATTATAGTTTTATTTGGGAGGGGGAGAACGTGCGCCTTTGTTAAAGCCATTTGTGTAGCTGCCGTTTTCAACTTCTGCAAATTATTTTGGTTAAATAAATATCTTTTTTGTTCTAAAAGTCTTTGGGTTTTGGCTTCTTAAGTAAGCGAAGCTGATCTTGTCTCTATTAATTCACACTTTCCTACTTATTTAGCACATTAGCCAGTGTCATACATTTAAAGAAAAACAAACTAACCCCCCACAACAACAGAAAAACACCCATACACAAACCAAACCAAAAAAAACCAGAAACCAAAAAGCAGGGAGCCTAAACTAGCCTTTATCTTTCTGGTGCAGACATGACTTCTGTACTGACTGCTGGTCACCCTGTGCAGCTGAGTTGCCCATTTAAAGCAGCTGGGGGGAGCTACAAGAGTCTGAAGCAGAAGTCTTGGGAATGACTGAGGGGGCTGAGGATGTGTAGCCTGGACAAGGGAGACCTTATCACTCTACAGCTACATGAAAGGAGGTTGTAGCAAGGTGTTGCTCTCCTCCTAAGTGACAAACAATAGGACAGGAGAAAACAGCCTCAAGTTGCATTACGAAAGGCTGAGATTGCATATTAGGAAATTTCTTCACCAGAGAAGTCAAATACTGGAACAGGCTCCCCAGGGAAGTGATGGAGTCGCCATGACTGCAGGTATTTAAAAGATGTGGGTATGGCACTTGGGGACATGATTTAGTGGTGGATTCAGGAGTGCCATGCTAAGGGTTGGACTTGGTCTCAAAAGTCCCAATGATTTTATGATTTTAAGTTGAAAACCTATAGGTTAAATATACAAGTAATAGCCTTTACCTCTTTACTACCCTTCCCAGAAAGTACTCCTTGGCCTTCACACACCCACACAGACATTCTGTGCTTTCCCTTTCCAGAACCCTCAGCTTACTTCATTGCCCCTCTCTGGACACACTCCAGCACCTCAGTGTCCTTGTAGCAAGGGGCCCAGAACTGGATCCAGCGCTGGATTAATCAGGCAGCTTTTAAACCTTCAGCTTTGTTGTCATTTAAAAGCTGCAGTCATGGAATTGCAGCTGGAGCTGGCACAGTTGCAGTTATGCTAGTTAACATGGCATAGATGACATGGAAAAAGCCCTCTGCCTACTCAGACGTCAGAAGCCAGTTTTCATTCATTTATGATCATTATTACTCTGTTGGCCTGATGTAGAGAAAGATATCTTATAGTAGCAAGAGATATTTATGCTTCCCTCTAAGGGAACAGATAAATCTGTTAATGAGTAGGCTGGCTTTGATCTTTGCCTGGTGAAAGCCCCGTTTTGTTGGTAATTGCTGAAGACAAAAGTTTCTAATTTTTCTGTTCAGTTACTTATTAGCCTGAGTAGTACAAAGTCCAGTGTGTGCTGTTGTATTGGTTTGAAAACAAACTAGTGGGAGATCACAAGTCAGGATTAAAATTTAATTGTGTTGACCATCCAGGTGGCCTTTGTTAAGTTCAGTTCCCAATTTTTGAAGGTTCTCTGCCAAGTGCCTTCAAAGTTGTCTTAAGTAGTCTGTTGCACTGTTCAACTTTCCCGGCAGCTGGTGCATGATAGGGGATAGGGTATATCCATTCAATTCCATGTTCTCTAGCCCAGGTGCTTATGAAGCCATTCTTAAAATGGGTTCCAGTATCAGACTCGATTCTCTCAGGGGTGCCATGTCTCCACAGGACTTGCTTTTCCAGGCCCAAGATGGTGTTCCATGCAGTAGCATGAGGCACAGGGTAGGTCTCTAACCATCCCATGGTTGCTTCCACCATGGTCAGCACATAGCCCTTGCCTTGGCAGGTTTGGGGAAGGGTGATGTAGTCAACTTGCCAGGCTTCCCCATACCTGTACTTTGACCATCATCCACCGTACCACAGAGGTTTCACCTGCTTGGCCTGTTTGATTGCAGCACAGGTCTCACAACTGTGGATGACCTGTGAGATGCTGTCCATGGTCAAGTTCACCCCTCAGTCACGAGCCCATCTGTACATTGCATCTCTCCCTTGATGACCAGAGGCGTCATGGGCCCAACGACATAGAAATAATTCTTTGTGCCGCCAGTCCAGATCCACCTGAGATACTTTCACCTTGGCAGCTCAGTTCACCTGCTCATTGTTACGATGCTCTTAATTAGCCCAACTCTTAGGTACATGTGCATCCACGTGTTGGACTTTCAGAGTCAGCTTTTCTGCCCGGGCAGCGATGTCCTGCCAAATCTCAGCGGCCCAGATGGGTTTTCCTCTGCGCTACCAGTTGGCCTTTCTCCAGTGATCCAGCCATCCCCACAGCATGTTGGCTACCATCCAAGAGTTGGCGTAGAGATAGAGCCTTGGCCACATCTCCCGTTCGGCAATATCCAAAGCCAGCTGGACGGCTTTAAGCTCCACGACCTGACTCGATCCTCCTTGTCCCTCGGTAGCTTGTGCAACTCGTCGCATGGGGCTCCACACTGCAGCTTTCCATTTCCGGTCTGTGCCTACAATTCGGCAGGAACCATCGGTGAAAAGGGCGTAACGTCTTTCACTCTCCGGCAGCTCATTATATGGTGGGGCTTCCTCAGCACGTGTCACTTGCTCCTCTGCTTCTTCTGAAGATAATTCAAAAGTCTCACCTTCAGGCCAGTTTGTTATAATTTCCAGAATCCCAGGGCGATTCGGGTTTCCATTACGGGCACACTGTGTGATGAGGGCAATCCATTTGCTCCACGTGGCTTTGGTGGTACGGTGGGTAGAGGGAAGCTTTCCCTTAAACATCCCACCCCAGCATCGGTAGTCGGGGTGCCAGGAGGAGTTGTGCCTCTGTGCCAATTACTTCTGAGGCAGCTTGGACTCCTTCATAGGCGGCCAAGATCTCCTTCTCTGTTGGGGTGTAGTTGGCTTCAGACCCTCTGTAGCTCCGGCTCCAGAATCCCAGTGGTCAGCCACGAGTCTCACCAGGCACCTTCTGCCAAAGGCTCCAGGACAGACCATTGTTCCCGGCTGCAGAGAAAAGCACATTCTTCACCTCTGGTCCTGTCCTGACTGGGCCAAGGGCTACTGCATGAGCGATTTCCTGCTTGATCTGGGCAAAGGCCTGCTGCTGTTCAGGGCCCCAGTGGAAATCCTTCTTCTTGCGGGTGACCAGGTAGAGAGGACTCACGATCTGGCTGTATTCAGGAATGTGCATTCTCCAAAAGCCTATGGCGCCTAGGAAAGCTTGTGTTTCCTTCTTGTTAGTCGGCGGAGACATAGCAGTGATCTTATTGATAACCTCAGTGGGAATCTGACGCCGTCCATCCTGCCATTTCACTCCCAGGAACTGGATCTCTCGAGCAGGTCCCTTGACTTTGCTCTTCTTGATGGCAAAACCAGCTTCCAGGAGAATCCGGATGATTTTCTCTCCTTTCTCAAATACCTCCTTTGCTGTGTTCCCCCACACAATGATGTCATTGATGTACTGCAGATGTTCTGGAGCCTCACCCTTTTCCAGTGCAGTCTGGATCAGTCCATGGCAGATGGTGGGGCTGTGCTTCCACCCCTGGGGCAGTCAGTTCCATGTGTACTGCACGTCCCTCCAGGTGAAGGCAAACTGAAGCACAGAATTACCAGGTTGGAAGAGACCTTCAAGATCATCGAGTCCAACCCACGTCCGAACACCTCAACTAAACTAAACCATGGCACCGAGTGCCACATCCAGTCTCTTTTTAAACACATCCAGGGATGATGGTCCTGCCCCATCCTCGTCAGTCACTATGTGGACTGATTTGCTTTTTGATTTCTTTTTCCGGACAGGGGCAACAGCTACCGGCTTCAGCAATGATCTGTGTTGAGATGTCAGCTGCTCTTTTGGTTCTTTTCCTCCTGCTGGCAGTTTGCGCAGATGTGGTGCCTGCTGACTTGCTTCTCTTCTCCTCCTCCTCAAGGAGATGCTGTACCACACCAAGTATTGATCTGTTCCTCAGCATGATGTACACAGTGCTGGTCACAGAGAAAAAAGAAAACAGAACTGACAGGAAGATTATGCCATCCTTAACATCCAGTGAGAACTCAATATTGTCAAAAACAGCTGTGCCTGGCCTGAAAGGCTGGAAGAAACCGCTCTATCCTCCTACCCCCAGAGGCTGGGTGCGATTGCTGAGGAGTTCCCAGACGTAGCAGCTCAGACTAGGCCAGGCAGACAAAATTGAGTATATATTCCGAATGGCATTCATCGCCTCACTGGTTATCATGCAATAAGCATAGTAAAGCAATAAAGCAATTCTCATGCCATTCCCTGGTCGCAACAGGAGCAAAACAACAGGAAAGTAGTTTCCCATGTGTGGAAAACTATAGAGAGCAAGATACAGTACCCACATAGACAAGCTGAGCATCATGGTGATAGGATTTCTGTAATAAAGAATTATATTTCTGATTTTCCCTCAGGTCGTGCCGCACATTGGGCACCAGAATATGTATTGGTTTGAAAACAAACCAGTGGGCGACCAGAAGCCAGGATTAAAATTTAATAGGAAAAAAAATTTAAAAGTGAAATAATACAAGGAAAAAGCACTGACAAAGTCAGATACAACCTGACACCCTGTTTGGGTAGTGGTAGCAGTCCCAATGAAGTAGTTCAGTTGATATGGTGATCCTGTGGAAGGTCTGGTCTCCAACTAAAGGTCCAGTGGTGGCTCTTGTCCTCTGGCAACCCAGTAGGCAGGACTCACTTAGGCAGCTCCAAGGCCAGGTTATATCCAGGTGGGAATGCTTGGCTCCTCCCTCCTGGGCGGAGCATCTCACAATAGGATGAGATAAGCCCATGAGTCATGCAGTGGTTTCTTGATGGCCCATTGTCTGTTATCAGGGGTGGGTCACAGCAGAAGATAACAGCTAATGGCCCACAGCTGGTGGTAATAGAATACATCTGTATTGTAGCCTAGGACAGCTGTCTCCACGTTACATCCACACACTGTGCCAGTCTCCTTCATGCATCTTTTTATTCTAGTGAAGATCTACTACAAGATTTAAGAATAAATTATTGTGCTGGTTTTGGCTGCAGTAGAATTGTTCACAGTGGCTGCTATGGGGCTGAGCACAGGGTTGGTAATACAGAGATGTTTTTGTTATTGCTGAGCAGGGCTTACACAGAGCCAAGGCTTTTTTGCTTCTCATGCTGCCACACTGGTGAGGAGTCTGAGGGTACATGGAAGGCTGGGAGGAGACACAGCTGGGACAGATGACCTGAACTGGCCAAAGGGATGTTCCAGACCAGGTGACATCACAGTCAGCATGTGCAGCAGGGGAAAGAAGGAGGAAGGGGAGATGTTTGGAGTGATGGTGTTTGTCTTCCCAAGTAACCATTATGCATGATGAGGCCCTGCTCTCCTGGGGATGGCCAAACACCTGCCTGTCCATGGGAAGCAGTGAATTAATTCCTTGTTTTGCTTTGCTTGTGTGTGTGGCTTTTGCTTTCCCTATTCAACTGTCTATCTCAACCTGATCTTGTTAAAGATTTAATAAGTGACACCTGCTCCCACACAGGCTACGTAACTTTTGAAGACTGATCTACCCTGTTTAACCTGCCTATTACAGGGTGATACGGTGCAAAATAAGAGTTTCTAATCCAGAGCCAGCACGAGCAGGATTTAATAATTGCTGCTTTCCTAAAAATGCATAAACTAGCATTAATGCTAATGGTAGCATCAGGGAAATGCACTGATTGTTTATGTGTGTGGAGCTTGATGTTATTTAGAGAAACTTGGCAGAGCTGTGGCTGCTTTTCTAGCCCACCTTCAAAAAGTGGAAGTAATGCATATTTTTTGCTTGTTGTCGCAGAGGAGCCCCAACTCTTCATCCCTATTATTTTTTGGCTCCAAACATACTACAAATGTCACTGATTAAAGCAAGCATGGTACCTTCTTAGTGTGATCTTGCATTTCTTCTTCCTGCAGTCAAGAGGATGAGTGCTTGCTGTACACCTGAGCTCTGAAGGAGCAGTCCAGCATTTGAGCACTGAGTGCCTACAGGCAGAGTGGGGCATGCTCTGAAGGGTGCTGGTGTTTCAGAACACAGCCTTCCTTCCAGCCTGCTCCTACAGACAGGTGGGGAAGAAACCACAAGGAAATGCAGGAATGACAATGTGAGGGTGCTTGGGGTGGGGGGCAGCTGGTGCTGACAGCTTTAAATTGTTCTGCATGAAAAAATGTTCCCTTGATTGTCCATAGAGAGAGAAAATACTTCAGTGGATACAAGACAATTTCTTGAAGCATAGATGTCACAGGAGTAGGAGCTTCAGACACGCCCTGCCTTAGCCTCAGATTTTGGCAACAGTTTAAGGAGTCACTCTGGCCTGCAAGTTCTAGTGACAGCAGATCAGATCTATTTATAAAAATGAATTATTTATTAAACAGGTGAGGTAACACACAAAAGATCTCAATCAGAATTACTTACTCCACAGTATAAAACTAAAGGACTGGTAGTAGATTACAGCATAACATGGTGCATGATGTCAAGGTACCTGTATTAAACCTGGCACAAGAAATAGTACTGATGAGGAGTGCAATGTAATTTATCCACAAAATGACAATAAATGTGCACAGAGTCGTTCACTTACCCCCTGAGCAGTAACTGTGAAGCAGCATCCCTGCTGATGGGAGAAACTCCACAGATTTCCAGGGAAATGTATAGAAGATTTCTGCTTTGTGAAAGTTTGGTGTCACTTCTATAGTCACTTCTATATATATAGAGTCACTTCTGTATATAAAGTGAGGTGCCTGTCAGTCAGAAATCCAGTTTATCTTTCCAGATCTCACTTTGACAGCAAGATGTTTATTGGCAGTTGGGAGATGCCAGGCCAGTGTTAACCTAACCTCATGGTGCCAAAATAACTCACTATGAGACAGCTTGTCCTGTTTATCTGATCTGTTAACAAACAACAGATAAGATCTTGTGGGGGGTGAGATACCCTGGTACAATAGCTCTGTCCTGGTGACTTGGAAGCAGCGCCCCTGTCCCCTTCTGCATCCAGATACATCCAGCTCTTGTTCTCCTGTTGTTGGTGTTTGTGGATATTTGGGTGCTGAGACCAAATGTCTGGACAGAAAGAAGTGGTCTTGGCTTGGTAGTGTGTCGGTACTGTGTGTCTTTTTGCAGGTTTTCTTTTT
This sequence comes from Monarcha castaneiventris obscurior, assembly GCA_026261815.1. Taxonomy (NCBI): domain Eukaryota; kingdom Metazoa; phylum Chordata; class Aves; order Passeriformes; family Monarchidae; genus Monarcha; species Monarcha castaneiventris. Next base: position 20,022,023 of record JAMPIT010000886.1, read on the forward strand.
CCCAAGTTTTTCCAGGTGATGACAAGATAATGTGTGATAAACTTTATTTCACATGTTAGAATCTAAATGGCATTTCACCAGCACTGAAATGCACTCTGCACATGCTGTCATTCAGGTACTCTTATTTACCTGCCTTAGCAGAGATGATGTTTGAGCTGCCAAGACTCTACCTTGACAAAAATCTGAGCCATTAGCAAATGAAACTTAAATGTGTGAGCTGGAGAAACTGGCCACGCTGCTCGGAGCTGTTCTATTGGCATGAGCATGGTGATGGTGTGGCCTGTGAGAAGAGGAAAATAGGAAAGGTCTGTCTTGATGATAGTGTTGGGTTTTATAACCCTTTTCTGTCAGCTTTATCTCCTGGGAGCCAACTCTGTCAAGTCCCTGCCACCAGCAGGGTCTTTTTAACTGTGTAAAGCATTTTAAAAATAGTGATTGCTGTCCAGCTTAGAGGGAGATCTGCTACTCTGTCCCACACCAGCCCTCTTCTCCAGCCTGCCATGGCCTGCAACTCCTGCTGTGGCTGTGCCTGAGGGCTCCCACGAGCCATCGGGGAGCAGAAGGCACGGACTCCACTGCACAAGGAGAAAGGGGAAGTGTGGCAGTGGCAGGGAGGGATTGCAAATGGAAACCGAAGTAATCAGTGTCAAAAATGACAGATGGTGCCTTGTGCTGTGCTGCCCACCTTTGTGAGACAGTCCCTCTGGCAGGATGCTCACCCACTCACCAACTGCCTGACATGCTTCACATAGGAACCTTTTATGTGTTCCTTACGTAACTGTTAATTTCTATAGCAGGCAGCTCAGTGTGGTTGCAAGGCACGGGTGACCCTATTTAACCTATTTTGTTATTATTGACAGACTGCAGATGGCAACTGTTAAACTCCTGAGGAATCTGGAAAGTCAGACTACAGTGAACACTGCAGTTGTCAAATATTTTGCCCTGCATCATAAAAGATTATTACATTCCTTTTCTCAGCCAGATACAGCAGAGAGCGATCAAAGTCCTCAAGTAACAAATGTGAACTTCCTCAGCTAACCTGTTCCCACATAATAAATTGGATCAGCTCTGGAATCCATGTTAGAAACCTGCACTTCCAGACTACTCCATAAATCTTTTGTAGTCCCCGACTCCTGTGCCAAGCCCCACGCAATGTTCTCCCAGCTGTGCTGCCAGCCTGGCTGCAGGAGCTCAGGCCAGTGACAGAGCCCGTGGCCCTGCACAAAGGAGGGTTTGTCACCCGTTTGCAGCACGGCGCTGGGTGGGAGGGCAGGGAAATGCCAGGCATGGGCCAAGCTCGAATGCCCTCGCCCCCAACACAGAGCAAATCATGAGGTTTTCTGGGATGAGCACAGTTTTGCCGACAGATGTTTGTGTACAAAAGAATGTGGTGACTTTGCAGGCACTGGAGGGCTCAGCCCAGGCTCCAGGGCTGGGACGCAGTGCTCCTGGGGGAGCCCTGAGCCCCATGCCTGCTGAGAAAGCGGGTGGCGTGGAGCAGCCACAGTCCCACAGCAGGGCAGGAGACTTGGTCTGCAATACAGCCAGAGCAGTTTGTACCTTCAGGGTCACTCCTTCACCCCTGCAGGTCTGTGCTTCCCACCACTGCACTGGCTTTTTGTGCAGTCCTGCACAGCAGCAGTGCCTTTCCCTAGGGAAGTGTGCTGTGGAGGGGAGAGAATTAACCCCCATTAGCAGCAGTGAGGGGAGATGTCATCCCAGCAGATCAAAAAACCCTCCACTCTCACCTTGAAAAATAAAACTGCTTGTGTTACCCATCTGGAGTTTGTGCAGGTGTGTATTGACATGTGCCAGAGGCACGGAGAAGCCAGGCTTTTCCCAGGGATGAGCCAAACCAAGTTTGCTGGTTGAGCTATGGCAGCCTTGCTTGCTTGCTTCTGCCCATAGAAGGAGCCTGAGGGGATGAACTAAATTTAGCTGGGTTGGTGAATTAGTCCTCTCCCCAACCTGCCCAAAAGCTGCAGTTTATCTGAACAGCAGGAGGTTTAGAGCCGTGGTGACAGGTCAGCTTTACCTCAGATGAGGATTGGGTTTGGGGTTGTGGTTTGAGTTCGGGTGTTTTTCTTTATTGGTTTTCTGTTGGTTTTTTTTACGAGGCAGCTGTGCCATGAAGGAAAGCCAGGGCACAGCAGTACAGACAGCACTGCTGAACAGAGACAGGACTTGCAGGGCAGGGACATGACGCTGTCTGTAGCTGTTGCAGATGCACCCACTAACTCCAGGGGCCCTGTGCTGGCCAGAGAGGGCCCGTGTGCAGCTACAAACCCACCCTGCTGATTCCAACCATCGGCAATTCGTTTTAAAGGAAAGATGACACATCTTAGAAATGGTTTATTTTTACACCGTTAAGAACAGCCAGCATCTCATTTAGAGGTGTGAGAAAAATAACCACTGCAGCACTAGGAGCAGGGCGATGCCTTGGGCAGCCAGGTGTTTCCCCCCAGGGGTAGCCAGAACAGGGACTGTGGCCACTCAAACCCACCCCTCTTTGCTCTAGGATTCACTGGTTTGCAGCAAGCATCAAGTGATCATTTTTCTCACAGAGCTCAGTTTGTGACTGTAGGGAACAAAGGGGCATCTGGGGTGATGCAGTAGCAGGAAACACTGACGTGCCCAGTCCCATCACCATGAAGCTATGCTGGACACAGAGGAGGCAGCTCTCGGATGCCTTGTGGTGGGGACAGGCCACCAGCCTGCTCTGAGGCTTGGTTGTGCCCAGCTGCCCCTTGCTCAGCTGGCAGCAAGACCAGGCTGACTCAACTTTGTAAATCCTTCCCACTATTGTGCAGGATAAACAGAGCCATGGACTGGGCACCTGTTCTGCTGCCCAGGGAACCCCAATCCAGTGCACAAGGAAAACAGCAGAAAGCAGACACTTCTGCCTTGTGGATTCATCCCATTTATTGAAGGCAAACAGATGGAAAATAACTGGAACACAGAAAAGTTGTAATCTGACTTTGGCCTCTGATTTTCCTGTGTGATTGACAGCACAATGAACAAAAAAAAAAATCTGTGTATTAAAAAAAAAACAGTGAGAGGATGAAAAGAACAATTAGTGACATCTCATGTGAACAGATGGAGGATTAATAATGACAAGGAAATTCAAAGCCATGTCTAGCATTCCTTACTGCAAACAAGATTCTGCAGGGGGTAGGGATAATGCTCTCCAAGGAAAATCAGCAGAGGATAACCCATCCACACTGGCCTTGTGAGCAGCATGGTTTATTTTGGGAAGACGGTGACCACCTCGTAGCCCTCCGGGGGAATCACCCGTTCCCGCGCGTGCCTCTCGCAGTAGATTTGGTCTTCCACAAAGAAGTGTCCTTTCTGCTTGAGATTGGTGCCACAGTCGCTGCACACGTAGCACTCAGGGTGACGCTGCTTGTCCCGGATCTTCACAAACATCCCTCTGGGGAAGGAACCAGCAGCCCTCAGTGCCCACCACTGTCTCCCTCTCCCCAGCCACCTCCCACTCAGCCCAGACCCACACCAGTCCTGAAGGTGAAGTTTTCTTCTGCTCCTGACAAGTCAAAGTACAGGCCCTACCTCTGGTCAGGCAGATGTTAACAGCACTTTAAGAAGCCCGGCATGTGCTGGCATAGCAACTCTCCTCTAGGAAGAGTTTCCCAGCATTGACCTGCCTAAGTTTCACAGGGACAGTCCTATCACTAGTGGTGGCAAGAATTACTATGATGGCATCTTTAGCTGGTGGCTGCAGATGGCACAACAGCATTCAAATGCCCAGGATCAAATGGCAGGCAGTGGCTTGACCATCTGGGGGAGCAAAATCCAAGTACAAACCAACTGGATGGCAAAACAAATGCAGAACTGCAGGGATGAAGGCTGCATAGCCAGCACTGCCCTTTTGCTAGTGACTGATATGCCAGATCCTGGTTTTCATCTCAAGACACAGCTGCTCAGGAGCTGCAGTGAACAGATCCAGCCAAATGTGGGCCAGCTCTTACTGGAAGACTTCACAGTTTAACCCAACAGATGACTAGGAAAACTACAAAAACTACACAGCAAATTGTTAACTACCATCAGCCCCAACACAACAATTTTCCAGTATTATTTTGTTCCAGCAGCTGTCTCTATTTTCTGTAATTCATTAGTTTTGAGTGCTATTCAGGGCCTTGTGCTTTCTCTCCAGACCTACTCAGCTGGTAGAATAATTACAGGGTTTGTCTCTGATTCATATTTTACAGGGTGGGGATTGCCTCTGTAATCTCTCTGCTGGTCCAGATGCTCCAGGCATGCCAGGACCACGCAATCAGAGTGTATTGGGTCTCAGCAACAATCTGATAGCCTGTGGCAGGCAGCATCTGAAAAATCAGAATTCTTCCACGACAATGCAGGTTTGGCTACCAGTACTTGACTGCTGTGTAGTCAACTGTTAAGTTAAAGGGGCTGCAGGGAAGAATTTGAGGTTGAAAAACTGAACAACTCAAAGACATGGGTTGGGTGCCTCATGTGGTCACACTTAGGGTACAGCAGCTCTGTATCAAACCCAAACCCCAGGTCTGCTGGAGTTGGATTTTACCCACATAAAGACAAAAAAAAGTGTCTGCACAGACACAGCGGAGGTGTGAGGTCTTACAGGAGAGTGGGGACCAGAATGCAGCTCTGCAGTCCCCACCACCTCTGACCACCAAGGCAAGTCTCTATGCCACACCTGGGAGCACTGAGACAGGAAATGCATTAAATACACAGGCCCTGAATGGAAAGGTCAGTTTGTTTCCAAACACTGTAAATGGATTTCAGGTAAGAAGCAAAACACTGCAGCAACAACCACCACAAGGTTTGTCTCACAGGGACTTGCTCTGGTTTCCACTGATACAGATCAGTGTAAGCGTAGATGTAAACTCCTGCCTCACTGTGAGGAATTGCAAAGTGAGTGTTATTAAAGCTGGTGAGAATAAATGTGCCTCGAGTCTCCTGGCTGCACTGGATGTGGGTAAGTGAAGTTGTTTGGGTGCAGTACCTCAGCCCCTGGCACAGGCATGGGCTGCTCACCTGCAACCCCAGGGACAGATTTACTTACACAATGCCAGATCCACACTTGTCGCACATGGGCAGCTTCTGGGCATTCCCAATCGATGAGGCCACCTTTGTGGTAGGGGCTTTGACACTCCTAAATCCAGATGGTTTGGTAGGGTCCCCTGGGGGTGGAAGGAGAGTGCTTCAGAGCTTGTGAGATGCGTGGCTCGAGGCTGTTCCTCCCAAGCAGATGCTCTGCTGGGGACATGACATTCTTTAACCCCAGCTCTGAGGCAGGGATTCATGCATGGAAAGTGGGCAGGGATTTAGGGATGTGTGGGGAGGAAGGAGAGGAGGGACACAGCTGAACCTGGCCCTGGAAATGTGAGGGCCTGAGATGGTGGGCAGTCAGATGAGAGTATCTTCTCGTCTTAAATGCCCATCAGACTTCAGCTGATGTGTCTCACATGCACAGATGCACAAAGCAAAGCAAAGCCCCAGCCTTGGCAGCACTGGAGTCTGCCTGATGCATCCTGATCACACACTCAGGGTCAAGATGATTCCCAGATTTGAGGTCAGAAAGAGGTGGGTGTCCTGGCAGGCTAGAGAGGACTGTCAAAGTCCTTTTCCAGTCCGCTGTCTGTTTTACAGTGGAGCTGGTTTTCCCAAGACTCCTGGAAGATTTGGTTAACAAACTCCTTCTTGCAGAGCCCTGGGACACTGGGGATCACCTTGCACTCCCCTGCTGTTGCATAGCATGCTCCAGGTATCTCCCTATTGCAACTTCTCTAGGGCAGGGAATTCCTGCAAGGCCTTCACAGGAGACATGTGCTAACCTGGATGCCTAAACCAGCAGTAGATCCTAGATGTGGGATACGACATAAGCATTTAAATATCTGCAGGGAAAAAGGAGCCTTTTATAAAATGACAACAATGATGGGACTAATCTTATCTATATGACTTTTCCAAGGGGTTCCATAGTTAACAAGGGAAGGAGGCTGCTGAGACTCCCATGATATTTCATCAGAAACACCTTGGACTGTGAGGGACATGGATGAAACCCTTCTGACCATTGTCAAACATTTACAATGGGCATTCCCAGTGCACGGGATGGAAACACCCTCCAAAGACACACCCTGGTGACCAGCAAGGTCAGGGACTCACCACAGCCCAGGGCAGCATCACGGATAGAAGAGCTGAAGGAAAAGGAAAATGCCTACCTCAGCTGTGGGGCAGGTGATGCTGCACTGGTTTGCCTTTAGGGCAGCCTTCAGCAAAGAGGTTTGTACTCAGCTCCGTGCAGATGCTGGTCCAGAGGAGCAAGTTCCCTAACCCTCCAAACACAGCAAGAAGCACCTGCCCTCCAAGAGTTGCTGCAAGTGACCCTCACTGGGAAGCAGCAGCAGCAATCACATTTTCAGACTCTTCCCTATCACTTCTGTTCATTCCCTCTGCCTCAACCAGCACTTTGCTCTTATCAGCAACGTTGACAGCACGTTTTTAAATCTCTCTTAAGCATTAACACCCACAGGAAACATGGCATGTTCCACCCAGTGGAACACTCTCCACTTCTGAGTACAAGGTCGGGTCTTAAAAGACGAGCCGTGGTGTTTCCAAACACCCACACTGAGCTGCTGTGTGTGGCCCAGGCTCTCAGCCCGTGTAAGTCAGTGAAGCCCAGTCAGTGATGCCCCAAGGGCCCTGCCCCAGCCGGGCGATGGCTCACAGCTGCCATTCACAAGCCACTGCCTGGAGCCAAGCTGGGAGAAGCCGCCATCCACTGTGCCATTTATCACACGGAACCATCTGACTCGCAGCACTGTGTGTTTGATGCTGCATGGAGCACGGCAGGCTGGGCCACGGGGCATTATCAGCTCACTGTGGAATAATGCCAGAGCCTATCCCGGCCCCGAGACAGGACAGGCAAACCTTGTGCCAGAGAATCCCAACAATGCTGCAAATCTTCAAAGGAAGATAAAACAGAGAGGCTTTTGCTTCTTATCTTCTTCACCACTACTAAGCACAGGGCAGGACCTTGGCTTCATGAGAAGTCCTGGCTACTCCTTCCATGCAGGAGCTGAACCCTGAGGGCAAGCTGCAAACACTCAATATTTAAAAGATGCTTTCAGGTAGGAATTTTAACAGCATATTAAAGACTCAACGCCCTGGTTTCTTTCTTTCTATTGTTTCCTTATTTCCTTCATTTTGCTGTTTCTCTACAGATCCCTCAGACCTACCAGCACTTGGCTGATCTCTTTGTGGTATATCAGCACCAGGCTTTTTTTGGATTAAACTGAATGTACCACTGCCAAACTAATAACACAAAAGACAGTCTCAACTGGCCTAAGGACAAAAAAAGGTAATTCTTGGAATTCTTTTCCCATTCATTTGTTTATTTTATTTTATTTAAGGGGAGAAAAGAGCATGATTTAGCCCCCAATAATTTAATTGGCCTTTTTATCTTAAAGTCTATAGTTCTGAACTGTACAAGTTCAGATGTCAGATCAAGAATGCCAAGAAGAGCGAATTTTCAGAGGTTTAAAGCTATGAACTGCTCACTGTAACCCAGCTTCTGTATTTTTACATTCAGCTGCAGAAGTGGATACTTCTTTTTTGTGTAGGGGGATGGAGTCCAGAAGCACTAGGACTCACTGAAGAGCAGTATTTTGATACCACCCAAAGTCTTGAATCTAAGATGATCTTTAATCAGTGAATATTATCTTAAAGGGGGCAAAACTTTAGTGACTATAGGAGGTTTTGTGACTTTTAAAATTCCATCTTGATCACTAAAGGTTGCAAGGCTTTATTTTTGGAGCACCCACTCAATGATTAAGCAATGATATGGGCCCAGAGACACTGAAACTAATCAGTGAGAGAATACTAAGGAATCAAATTAGTGACAGGGTCTGTAGGTTTTTGTAGAAACCACCTACACATGCTACCTTGAACAATCAACAGCTAAAAGGAAAATAAAGTTTTAAATGTTACTCAGCCCAAAGAATGGCAGAGCAGAAGAGCACACTCAGATCGGGTGTGCAGTAAGTACTCACCTTTCTCCTCTGACTCCAAGATCTCTTGCAACACAAGAAATGAAGCAGACTGTCTGGGTGGCTCATTTGACTCTTGATTCTCTTGCAGCATCTTGTAAACCTCGGATTGTTTGTCTATGGCAATGTTGCCTGGGGTCTGGTTATGCTGATCTAAACTGAGGAAGGAACAGAGAACACACTTGTTAAACAGAGGAAAGCCGAAGCTGATCCCTCTAGCAAACCTCCAGAATGCATCATATGACTGAAGAATGAACGTGCAAAGCACATGCACGACAGGAGGCCACGAACACGAAGGTGCTGGATGTGCTCATGGGACTGGCACGCTGGGCTGGCTGCACACGCCCCTGCCACCAGCTGCTTGCCAACTGCCCCCGGCCAGTGGCCCAAGGGCTCTCCCTGCTTCACAATTACCATACACTCCAGCAACTAACACCTTCTGCCCAGGAAATCACGGCTCTCTTAATAGGAAGATAAAGAATTCATGTGCTGGGATGGGAATCCACGTGGTAGCTGTGCCATCCACGCATGTTCCTTGCATGCATAAACTACCTTACACCACTGTGAATCTCAAACTAAGTAAAGTTTATTCCATTAAAAAGAAATCTTTGCAAGTACTCTATGAATTGCTTGTAAATGTTACCTTCACAAGGTAACAGCTGTAGGATCCAACTAGAAGATTCCCTGATTGGCAGTAATTTAGTCTGGTTTCTAAGTGAGTGTTACTATTTCCATTTTATAGGTGGAGGCTCTGAGCCACAGCCCATTTACAGTATTTTGCTAAGGTTAATGAGCAGGTCAAGGACAGAGATTTCTGCCTGCTAAGGCTAAGTCCCGAGGTGCTGCTGCCACCCCTCAAGTCATGAGGGACTTGCATCCTCGACTTAGAGCCCAAGGTCCTTCGGGGCAGCTTTTCACAGTGCAGGGTCATTGTGCCACTGGAAGGGTCTTTGGGGATAAAAAAAGAGTCCAGAGGCAGTACCTAGGATATTCTCCACATCGAGTGAGTAGAGGATAGGCTTAAACGCCAGGAGGATATTTAGAATATTCCTTGGGAAAAGCTTTTCAATGTCTATTGACACTGAAATACCAGAGGAGATTGTCACGGACAGGTGAGCAACCTCCAAACTAAAGGATTTGAAAATAGTTTGGACAAATATACAGTGGGGATTATTTAAATCAATGGTTTACATTGCCAAATGCTGGACTAAGGGATGGACTAAAGTTCCTGCCTGCCTTGTGTTCTGTAGCTGCAGTAAAACATATACGATAAAATGAAATAGCTGAAAAAGCGCCTCTGATGGCTCAATTCTATAATGCAGTCTTATAAATGTAAATGGTCTACTCAGTTTCACCATTCCTGCACTCTGTGATTGCATGAAAAGTACATAAACATCCTGAGGTTCAGACTAAGTTGCAGAGGGAAATCTTTTTCTTGAGGAAAAAACTGCATACTTTCCATGCCAATGAGCAATTGAATCATCCGGGAGTTACTCTACATAATAAACACTTCAAGCATCTGAAGTAAAATCGTCACATGAGTTATAAAATGCTATTTCCATAAAAAGAATTTCATAAAATGTTTCCATCTTTAGCAATTTTCAGTGGAGCAGGAAACACATTAGACATGCAAGCAGTTGAACCTTTGAAGCCTGAATCTCAGTTACTGAAGCCTCTTACCCAAAATAAAATAATTATGTGCCTTCTATTAGACAGAAGATGTCCCATGCTCCACGTTACATTCATCTCATGTAAACTCATATACTTCCACTGCTCTATCCACCCGTAAAAACATTATGCAAGAAGCCTTTCACTGCAGATTGCATACTAAAATGTTTCAATAACATGCATCCACAAAGCAAAGGCTAAATCATCTTAAAAAGCACTAGAGTCAAACAAAGCCATCACATTTCAACCATGCATTGTGGCAGTGTGAAACATACAGATCAGCTCTCCCAGGTATGCACCCTATACGTACACTTGCACATACAAGACTTCCAAAAGACTGAAAAAACATCAAACCTGAATTTGTACCAGCAGAGTAAAGCACCTCAGGGCAGAAGGCTATGCTGCTTAAATTAAAAAACATCACCAGAAAGCACATATAACTTCTGAAAATGCAAGGCCACAGACACAGATATTGTACCTGCAAGATACTGAGTCTCTGTATGCCAGCTGATTTTTGGCACCTCCTGTTACACGTTTATCTGCAGCAATCACCAGCAACTGGTGTCCTTTACCATGCACTCGAGATCCCTCATGTAGAAACTTTGTAGGGAGCAACCCCAACAACTTTTATTGGGTCTTTGACTCACACAACCATTACTGGATCTCATTGCTGCTACCATGGGCAACTTGCAACACTAATACTGGATCACTGAGCCTTAAATATTGGCAAGAAGATGGTAATAAAAACCATAAAGACATAGCCTTGCACGGAATTTTCAGAAAGCAGTTTATTTTTTACTAATGATATTTTACTATTTTATGCCAGCCCATTTTGCAAAGTTTACAAGGATCTCAAGGCTATGGGAAGGCCCAGTGCTTGGAGCACTCCCTTTTGCTATGAAACAATTGCTGATGTCTCAGGCTCCTTTGAGAGCACTATCAGCTCTCCAGGCCAGCACAGAGAGCTGGCAGTGTGACCACTTCTGGTACGCATGGCACTGACTGCAAGCCAGAGCAGTGACTTACAGCAAGTAACTGCACTGAGTAACAAGGCAGGAGCAAATCCTCAGCCTCCCACTATCTTTTTTGGCTGCTGGCACATGGTAAAGCTTGGCTGCGTGGGTCCAGGGGTGAGGACACCAGATTTTCTTCTTTGAAGCACATGGTTCCCAGAAGGGAACTGTGAGCAGTCCAGGAGCCATGAAATCTGGCCTGTGTCCTTTTCTGTCCCATGGAGACCCTGGGATTGACCAGTGCCCTGGACCACAAGTCACATACCTGCAAACTACTTGGTCACATAGCAGAAGGATCACAATTCATTCTTGACTAGACCCTTCCTGCGAGACTGATAAACGTGCTTTCTGTTTCACCCGTCCTGACACTGAGGTCCTCCCTGTAAAACCTGGAGGCTGTCACTTAGGGGCACGGGCCAGGGGTTCCCAAGTACCACAAAGACATCAAACAGCACCCAGGCCTTGTGATGCTGAGGCTCACCACAGGTCCTACAGAGCTCAGAGCATGTTGAACATCCTCCACTCCTCAGCGCAGAGGTAGCCTGTGCTGTAGCAATCTCTGCAGACAAGTGGGCAGGGATGGGAACAGAGCCTGTCCCTCCATGTGCCTGGTGCCTGCCAGGCTGCTTCAAACTCATGAGTGCTGTCAGCCAGAGATGGAGACCATCGGTACCTGCTTCAGCCTGAAATGAAACAAGCTCAGCACACACCCGTGGCCAATGAAACAAAAGAACAAAGACTGGCAGCACCTGTCAGTCGCAAACAACAAAAGTCGTTTCAAGGGCAGGAAAAACACCAGCTTTCAGGAAAAAATGCTCTCCTACCCTTAGCAAACCCATCTGCTGCAGGTGGCTCCTCCAGAAAAGCCACCAGCTGCTGTCAGGTCCTGCTGTGTGGGTGTGCAGGGAGCAATGGATATACTGACAGGCTAAAAACATGTTTGGGTGTTTCCCACGGTGCTGGGCACAGACACAAGGCAGAGACAGCTCCTGTGAAGAGTCATGCACTAACACTGGAAGGGTGAAATGTAAATGCTGTTTTCTTGTGACTGGACAATGCCATGAGCCACAGACGGGGACGAGGGACTCGTGGACACTGAAATGTGGATGAACAGACGTGCTGAGCTGGCTGCAGAGGCCGTGGGCAGGTTACCTGGGGAAATCAGGGCTAACAGAAGAGATCTGCCCCTGCAGGGTGTCCATGATGTTGCTCTGCGAATAGAGCTGCAGGGGAGAATTGAACTGCACGTGCAGCACTTTGAGTCCCGGCACCTCCACTTCCACAGGGCTGTTGGGGCAGACCTGGGCCGCGTGCTTCAGCTGCTCGGGCCCCACTCGGACCTGGCTGGGGCCGGAGGAGGTGCTGTGCCTGCGCCGCGGCTCGCAGCGCTGCAGAGGGTCGTACACGGAGGCGATGGGAGCCTGCAGCGCACCCCCCGGCCACGGGCGGCTGCCGGCCCGCGCGGCCACACAGCAGTGTGAGGCGGGGTTGTTCGAGGTTTGTTTGGGGTTTACATTGCCGAATTGAGGGCAAAATGCAGAGGAGGAAGAAAGGAAAGAAGAAAGAAATTAATGAAGGACAAAGCCAAATACTTCAAGCCATCAAGCAGCTGCAGAATACTGTCTGAAGGACACACCACTGAATACACAACTTTACATTAAAGGTTTCTGGCTAATGCTGTGCCTCTGGTCTCACACTCCAGGGGTGTCCACACAAAAACTAAAAAGCAAGCACTCTACTGATAAGCAAATGCATGGGTTGTAAAAGCATTGAAGAAGTGGCAGCAGAGGTTTCATTATACAGTAACTCCCTGTGCACACACTTGTGGTCCCACTGTCCAGACAAGGAATGCCACCTTCACTGCTGCTCTTCTCCAAGCTAGCCTGGGCATCCTGCTGAGGAGAAATCTCACCTCCCATCCCAAACCAGATGTGGTCAGCAGTGGGGCTTCTCCCTCCCCACCTGCTTTGTGACATCACATCCAGTGGCAATATTTGCTTCTATTTCTATAGGTACTACAGCCCTGCATTTATACCATACACCCTCTAAGGATGAAGCACAGACCAGGTCTCCAGTCATGTCACCATGTGCAGTGGCAGGATCAGGTGCTGGGTTCAGATAGGCTACGTATCTGCAGGGTGCAGGGTGGGGATGCAGATAAATGTCAGGTAAACCCAGAGCAAGGTCAGCCATGTACCAAATCACTCAGCAAAACAGATGGGCAGGAATTTAAAGGCAGCTGGAACGGTGTGTGAAGGGAGAACCTACACATCCTGTGCTTGTGCACTGGGGAGACTACACTGGGTTTTTAACAGCAAGCTGAGGTCCCTGGCTCCCACTGAAAACCAGCAGTAATTAATTTGCTTTTGATGACTCTCTAAACAAAAGCATATTAGCATCAAAGGCCTCATCCACAGTTTCCCCAGGATTCCTTTGCAACTTGCTGTGTTTCAGCAAGGAAAAGATGAAAGAGAGGCCCTGTACCCAAGATGGAGCAGGGCTGGCAATGGACCTTCCTGCTAGGAGGAGCAGAGTGAGCCACAGCCCTAGAAAGAATCCACTTCTTTGCTATCTCTGCAGGAGAAAGGGATCAGCTACAATTTTCCAGCCAAATCTACCTCGCTTCCAGGGAGCGCTCTCACGGGGGGGGACGACTCCAGACCAGACCAAAGATGGTATCTGACTGCCAGATGGTCCCATCAGGTTAATGCAAAGTCAGATTTTCCTTGTCCTTGCTCTGCTTTTGCCCAGCCCTTGAATGAGGCTGCTGAGTCTACCAGAAGCAAATGAGGAACAATCTGTCAGCTTGTCTGCCAGCTGCAGCACTGGAACTGCCTAGAAAGGACCATGCTGCAGACACGGCTGCCAATGCAAGGAGCTTGCATTGAGCTTGAGGTTTCACTCACAAGAAAGTTTTCAGGCTTGTGTTAAACCACAATCTCAGGTCTTTGTACCCTGCAGCAGCAGAGGCTGAAGTTACTTTTGTCTCCCCATTCACAAGTGAGAAATTTAGCCAAGTATTACTGGTCTTCCAGCTTTTATTATAAAATCAGCCAAAGCCTTCCAGGCAGTTTGATACTGCTATGCAGAGACTTAGGGCAGTTAAGAAACCTGACCATCACAGCCAGAAAGCTTTCAGATAGCTCCTGGTTTATTATCTCCAATGAAAAAAGGGGAACTTTGAAATTCTAGGATAAAAGAATGTCTTCGGTGAGGCTCAGTTGCAAACACAAAAATGAACAGGCCCTTTTAAGGTTGGGACCCCTTCCAATCTCATACATAAACCCCTCACACAGGAATGAATGTTTCAGCTACTTTTTAAAACTCCTGTGAAAAGCAAAGTTCGATAATAAAGTACAGAAATAGCCAAACTGAGGCTGAGCCTGTCTGTGAATCCCAGGCCAGCTGGAAACAGGGACGGGTGTGCTTCCTGCACTAGCTAGTGCCTTTCCTGCCCAGCATTGCAGTGAAACCAGCACAAAACCCTAACTTTCGGGAGTGCTTGTAACAAGCTATCAGGCACCTGCTCAGACCAGCGGGCTGGTACGTCATGCTGAACGCACGTGGAAACTGCGTCGGTCTCTGCTAAACAAAGAAACACAACAGCATTAATTTCAGATCTGCACCTCATGAAACGTTCCCCACTCCTCCGAGCCCTGTCCCTGGGAACACCATTCACGCTTGTGCCTCTTCTACTCCCCTTGTCCTGAAAGAGAACTTTTTTTGGTTTAACAAACTGGTACCCTCGCAGCGAACTCGTGTCTCCTGAAGCCCTTCCCCGGAGGCCCGGGGAGGGAGGGGAGGTGATGCAGGTACTTACGGCTTGGTAGGCTCCAGGGCCCCGGGTGCTGTTTTTGTCTCCACCGCACTGTTGAAGGTCTGGATGTTCTCTGAGGAGTAGAGGCCTGCCGGATTGTTGTACTGAGCAGTGATCACCCTGGGGGCAGAAGCTGTGGCAGCGGTGAAGGGCACTGCACTCCGATTGTGTGCACTTCCTATGTGCCTTATTTCCTGCATGCAAAGGAGCAGAGGCAACAATCAGAGGTGCTCAGGCATGCAGGTGGATGTGACAGGGCAGCCCCACAGCCACTGCAATGGTGGCCTTCATGTGTGGTCTCAGCTGAGGAGCAGGTGACCACGACCACTAAAGCAAGTGAGCATCCTCCATGTGTTGTGAGTGCCCATCCTGGATGGCCTTAGGATGACCTTCAGGACATTTCAGAGTTGACACACTGGTAACATAAGAGCTCAGAAACACTGCCAGAGCTATTAGCTCAAGGTGCCACACACCTGGGAGCTCCTGCAACACTACAGTAAGGTACAGGACCAACCTTCTCATGCAAGACTACAGATTTTAAGCACTCCTTGCAATTCCTGATAGCAGGGTTAATTTCTACAGAAAAGTGAAGATGAGGGGCAGAAAGAGGAGCACTTCTCAATGACATCTGAAAGTTTGGCTTCCTTTAGATAAGACAACCCAAAAAGAAGGAATTTGTTATTACTACAAGGGCTCTGGAGCATCTCTGCTCCTTCAGTTAAGACCTGGGTTCACAGCTGTCTTTGATGAACAACTTTGGAATTTCTGGAGATGAAATTCCCACAACAGAGGTGTGAAGATGACCATTGTTATTACAAAAGACTGTCCACAAGCAGTGACAGCTAACTTTTAGCAACTTCTTCAGTGTCAGAATTACAAGGTATCACCCAGATGATCTGGGTTTGCTGCAAACTGGAGGCTTCCAGCAGTAGGAGTGTATCCTTAGAAACACAGGCTACAATCTAATAAGAAAAGGAGCAATTCCAAGTCAAGTAAGACTCGAGCTAAGACTCTTTGTAAGCACAGGCAGTGCTAACAAAAATGAGGACATTTCTAAGCCCCATAACCAGTTCAGCAGGCTGGGAATTAGCAGCCTTGTGGAAGAGATAACATCCAGGGCTTATTTCTCCCCAGAGAAGATGCTTGACCAAAGTAAGGAGAAAGTATAATGGGGCCTCACTAGAGCAGGCATAAGAAAGGACTAACAGCCACAGGGGTGGCTGAGATGGCACCAAAACATGATTTTTGAAATGTTTCAGCCAGCCACAGAGATTGGGCATGGCTTCAATACACGGCTAACAGCCAATGGCACAGGATGAAACGGGGCACTTCTCGGTTTGCTGGGCCCATGGGTCCCAGCTCTAATTAACACAACTAGTTCTCACTCCTGCTCTATACAGGCACTGACTTCCTAAAGCAATGACGTGAGCTTTTACTGCCCTACGAACACCTCACAGCGTTTGTTTGATAGAGATATAGTTACAGGATAAACAGTCATTAGAAAAAAGCATGACTTAAATCCTCCTACAGATTTTTCTTGAAATCACTTTTTTGTCTCCAGACTTCCTTAGGTAGCTGGCTAGCTTTCCCAGACTGACAGATGGGAGTCATCTCACTTCATGGCATTTGAATGCTATTTATGGCATCAAGCAGAGCATAGGATCCCTCGGAGAAGAGTGGCGTGGATCCAAACGCCCTCATGAATTACAAGTCATTTGAAATCATTTGAATCAAGATGTTCAGGTGCAGAGTGACAAGGCTGCTCTCCCATGGCTTTCTGGCCAGTATGAATGGATATTAGCCATGAAGCTTTCCCACACACCAAAGGAAAAAAGACCCTGGAGTAATTAGCTAATCTCCCTTTGTTGCAATCTCATTCAAACCACATAACAGGACTTGTGAAAATAGTCTTTCCCATGGCAAAACTCTGGATTTTAGCAAAAAAAAATTTACTTTAGCCTGTATATCAAACCATGGGGAACAGTTATCTTATATCAGCACTAAAAACACATGCTAGCCCACCATGCAGAGGCCATGAGTGGGAGAGGGTTACAGATGTGCACATTAATAGCTGGTTTCATGAAAGACTGAGGCAGAAGGTTTAGGCTAAGGGGGTTATAAGGTCACATAGGCTCAAAGTTGAAATCATGTCACAACACGCACTGAGGAAACATTTAAGCATTAACCAAGAATTAGAGAAAGGGAAGTAATTTACAGTTTGGTTTGGCTTTTTTAAACTCTGGTTTCCTAAGAAAGTAAGGTGTCTCAATTACAAACCCAACATGCATATGAGCATGTTGAATCTTTGAATGTGTCAGCCAAGTCCAAATTAGTCTGAACAGTGATGGAGGCCTCAAGGATCCTTAATTTCCTGCAAGTGTTGAGAAAATAGGGCAGCTACATGGAGAAGAGAGACTGACATCACATTAGTGCCTTGACTCCAAGAACTGCAACACACACTCCGGCACAGAATCCACATAGGACCTTTTGTCCTACTTTTGGCTACCGGGTAGGTTTTCTGCTGTGTAATAACACCAAGACTATAAGTCAAGCTTTCCAAAGTGTTGGGATATCTTCAGGAGCTCTCAGGTGTAGAGAGGTCACTGACTATAAGGGAGTTTATAAACAGTTAAATAGAGAAATTGGTGCAGAAGCTGGTGTCTGAAGATTAGAAAAATCCCATCTGGAGAACTGCACTGAAGGTGAATAACCCAAGAGTCTACAGACAAGTATTACAAGAGCACTAACACTATAAAGGGCATTTGGACAATCCAAATTCTCCAGTACTTCCTGTTACACCAAGATGTTCTTTCTGCCTGAGCTGTGGAAGGAATTTGCAAAAAACAAGTGCCTTCATGATCCCAAGATCAAAAGATAACATGCTCTCACTGTCAAATATATTTATCTAGGGATTTTCCAGAACTGCCAATCTAGGGCCTGTGCTGTGCAGCAGTTTTGTTAAAGCCCCAGATCCTGGAATTGTGTCTTTGTGATAGTCTCTCACTTAATATTGGAAAAAAAATCAGATAAGTGACACGCCCAAAAACCTGTCTACCAGCAGGCAAGTGGAAAATGCTAGTGCAAAAACCCAGCTGTACTGTGCATATGCATGGGGACAGCATCTGGTTTATGCATTTGAGATGCCTAGGGTTTGCAGCATCTCTAGGGCTGTGGCAATCCCAGGACCAACACAAGGAAAAGGGGGCAAGTGGCATTAAACAGCATCCCTGGCTGGAGCTCAGACTGCAAGAGCAGTAAGCAATGGTCTGTTTGCAAAGGAAGAACTGGCAGTCAGCTAAAAGGACATGATCTTATCTAGTCAGGACATGACCTGCTCTTTCTTTGAGAGCAGTACAGAGGAATGTGACCTATGTTAGATCTCTTCAGAGATACCTTCTGTTGGCACCTGCAGGCAGAACTGGAAGCACTTGCCTCACTCTCCCTACAGGCCGTGGCGCTACCTCAGTCCCCTTATACCAGCCCTGCCAGCAGTGAGCAGGGATACCGGCAGTGGTTATTTTGGTCTGAAGCTGGAGTATGGAAGCTCCCAAGCCACCAGGTAGGATATTCAAGAACAATATTTTACCACTATAAACTGATACCATGATACTTCAATCACTTTATCTGCACAGATATCAGCCGCACTCCCCTCCTTCCTTTGCAGGGGTTATGTTTCCAGAGGAGCCAGCAGAGTGACTAGACCAAGCTCAACTAGATTAGCAACTGCTTAGACTTCTCTGCCAGCTGCTTCTGAACTCTGGCTTCACTTTGAAAATGAAGCCATTCCTTCAACAGCCCCCTCCCTACCTGAAACTACACCATCTATAAGAACAAGCTCCAAGTGGCTTTGGAGCACAACCCCACGTGCTCCCATCACAAATGTCCCCATCTCACAGAAAAAGCTATTTTTCAGTCCCAAGGACAAACAATGTAGGACCCTAGCTTCACATCAGATACACACATCTTGTGCCAGATGAGTTTTCTGGGTGCTGGCTGTTAGTGGCAGCAGCCCTCTCCAGGGGCAGATGGGATACAGCTGTGCGCTGCAGGAGCTGCAACAGGGCCACTCTAGCTGGGTGCTAAGGGGGTCCACCACCGCCACCACAGCCCTCCCAGCACAGAGCTGCCAGCAAAGGTGCCAGGCTGTGAGGATGGGGAAAACATCCCTGTACCAGGGCAGGAAGCAGATCAGAATTTCCTACTGCACCAGCTGCAGGCTGCGTCACGGGGAATTTATCTGGGAAAACAATGGCTGTTTCCTCCCTCTGATATGAGGCCATCCTCAGCGACGCTGACATCCAGGCTGTGAAATCCCCACAACTACATCAGCTGTCACTTCTGTGTCTGGAGCCAGCCAGTGGCTTGTGGCATGGGCTTCCTCCTCACCAATGCTACCACCATTGGACCAGTTTGTCCTGGGAATTGGGGCATGTGACTCCAGGGAAATTCCCAGCTGTCAGTGAAGCAGCCAGCCAGCCCAGGGTGAGCCTCCTCTATCAGCTGAGCTGGGACTCATCCTATGCACCAGTGGCATAAAGCCATATGGGCACCTCCACGGCCTCGTGCCCTTGAGCAGGCTGGGAGCAGACTGGGGTGAGGGTGGGCTCTTGAGTCCCTTCCACCCTGCAGTGACGTGGCCGAGGCCATCCTGTGCAAGGCCTGCACTGACCTCACTACCACCAGAAACAGGAAAAATCTGGAGGCCTTTTGTACTCGCTAAATAAACTAAACCAAGATGTGAAGGGTCAGACAGCCTCTCCCATAAGTGGGCTTTTCCTCTCCCCACAGCACGGCCTGAAGGCATCCAGCCTGCTGGGCCCTCATAGGTGCTAGCTAATCCCCTGCTGCCACCACACTACAGCACCCTCACTCCCCTGCCTGCCCCTTCCCAGGTGACCTCTCTGCAGTCTCTGGAGGAAACAGAAGTCAAACATGGAGCAGGGGGCTGCTTGAAGCCAAAAACTAGGTTCAGGTGTGCAGTAGTAATTTAGAGACTGGCCAGCAGAGTTATTTCCTAAAGCTCCAGCTCTTGGAGTCAGGGGATTCACTCTGACCTCATGTCACAAACTAAAAAAAAAATTTAAAAAATCAGCACCCAGACACTGCAGTTGCAGGGAAAAGCAAAAGCCCTCACAGGCCCCTGGAGCAGCCAAGTGAGCCAGCAAAACTCGCTGCCTCCTGGGGCCTCAGAAACGTGGGATGTTTTTGCATCCCAAGTCCGAGCCCAGAAGCCCAGGGCAGGCGATGCTGGCTTGCACACCTCGAGAGCCATGCCAAAAGGAAACAAAATTAAACATTTCTCAATACAAATGTTTACTCAGCTCAAAGAAAACGGGCCCCTGACCAAACCAGGGAGTGAGAGCACTCTGGTGCTGTGGGCAGTGAAGAAGAGCAGACACCAGCAGGCAAACCCCTCAGCTCCATCCCTGCCCTTGCAAAGTCACCCAGGGAGCAAAGGCTGTGCTCCAGACCAGCTGGCGTGTCTGGGGGAGGCTGCTCGTGCCAAACACGCAGCAACAGCTCAGGAGAGGACATCTTCATGGCAAACTCTACCCCATGCTATGTTTCATCAGCTGCAATCACAAGTATTAAGAAGTGCCTTTACTTTCACCTCTCCCTCTGTTATTGTTTGGGGTTTTTCAGCTATGGAAAGATCTTTTGCAATGCTTTGAAATCTGATTAAAAATTAGGAAAGGTTTGGGGTTTTGTTATTGTAGGGGGGTAAAACAACAAGACTGATTTCCCACATCCTCTCTCTCCACATCCCTGACACATTCCACACCCATGCAGTAACGCCTTTTAACCAAAACCAGCAGGTCGCGATATGCCAGCACAGCTCCCAGTCTCAAACAGTGTTGTTACTTTATATACCTATTGCTTCATGCATTGCCCACACATGCACAGCCTTATCAAAGGCCAAGCCAGCCACACACCCAGCTTCTATAGCCCCCGCCTGCTTTGTATCCAAGGAAATAAAATACACAAGACGGAAACAATGACATCACTCCACAAGGATAAGGATGAGCGCAGGACAGACACTTTTAAGAGCTCTGGGAAGACAGAAGTGGCTGTTTCTCTCATCCTAAAAATATCCTGATTCACCCTCAGAGCTCCTCCAGCTGCTAACCTCTGTCTGAAGGTTATTTCTATTAAAAAAAATCCTTATCTTTGAAAGCCCTTACTTCTTGCGATTAAGAAGAGCTGAACTATCCACCTCAAACCAAGAGTTTTCAGTACATAGCCTTCAGGGAGCTGGACAAGTTTTTGGAGACAGTCTTGGTGTTGACTGCCCTTGAAGCTGGACTCTCCCAGCTCTTTCCCTACATTAGCTCACTCAGCAAAAACTGAGACCTGGACCCCACTGGCATCTGGGTCTTACAAAAGAAAAAAACCCAAAACAAAACAAAAATACTCAAACAAACAGAAGAACAAGACAGAGCCCAGGTCTGACAAGACCTGGCACAGTCAGAGGATATAGTTTTCTTGTTTATTGTACCAAGGGGCAATACAGCCCTGCACATGGGTACAGTACAGATCTTACTGCCTGGCCCAAGATCACCAGAGAGCATGGCTGACTCGAAGTTATGCTGGTCTCTGGTCAGTATCATAAGCATTACAACTACCTTAGTCACCAAGTAACTTGTTCTCTCTTGCTGTGACTACTTTTCTCAAGAGACATTAAGCAGAAGGGAGAGGCAGACGTTATTTTAGTCTTTCCCACTG
The DNA here is from genome assembly GCA_026261815.1 of Monarcha castaneiventris obscurior. Lineage (NCBI taxonomy): Eukaryota > Metazoa > Chordata > Aves > Passeriformes > Monarchidae > Monarcha > Monarcha castaneiventris. The sequence goes on from JAMPIT010000886.1 coordinate 20,043,289, forward strand.
TTGTGAGGAAAAGCTCTTGATGGGAAAATGCCACTGAGCAATCACCCTTAGGATCTGGGTTAGAAGTGCAAGTGAAATAACTGAGTAAATATGCTAAGAAGATTGTCATTTCCTTCCTCTAATGTTGCCATGGGCATCAAAACAAAGCTAGGTCAGCTGCTGAGGCACCACCACCAACAAGCTGCCGCACCTTTTGATGAAAGGCAATTTTGTCATCACTCTTGCCTCAGTTTAAATTAATTTAGAAGGATAAGGATAATGGCAAAGCAATAATAGTAAGAGTGCAACTCTTTCATGGGCAAAGATCAGCTTAGACAATGAAGTCAGCCTTTGGACTCAGGACTTCGGGGAATGCATGGGAGGTTGTAGAATGCCTTTTTACTTTCCAAAGGCAAATAAAAGTATCTTGAACTTATATTCCAAGTAAGGGAAAACACTTCCACAGGCATGATGTAACATGTCACCAAATGTCAGCCTCCAAATGGATTACAGCAGTAAACAAATAGTCCATTTCAAATGGGTAAAAAATCCATAAGCAGGGATCTCAAAACACGTAGCTAGTCATAGACAAGCTCCAAAGCACTAGTTTCTGAGAAAAATTGAGAATTAAGTTATTTTGCAAGATTTTTTCCAAAGATCTAGTAGCTACATCAATAAAACAGGAAGATGAAATGAAGGTGGACAAGCATGAAAAGTTTCTAAGATACCGAAGGTAGGAGAGGCAACATCTAACAAACCAATTCTAAGAAAGATGGTAATGTATCTCAATAAGTCAGTTTCTATAGCAAGGGTTTTAAAGACTTTTTTTTTTTTGAGCCTGAAGTACAGCTATTCACATGTATGATTTTATGTCTGCATTCAAAGGGCTATGTGCAAAGCCAATGAGAACCATTGTCAGAGGGCCCTGGACCAGGACTTAAACCACTTGGACTCAGCACGTCCTATTTTCTTTGGTAAGTGAATTAGTAAGTGTTCTGCACTAGACTGTTGCCAAGAAAAGCAAATATACTGTTTTCACTGGCCAGCAAGTTAAAAAAACCTGAACAGCTCAGCACTGCCTTCGAAGATTCAGCTCTACTCACAGCTTCAACCAGTCCTGCTGGAAAAATGAGATCAGCATCTTTGTGGTAAAATTTATAGCAGTTTGCCAAGTTGGTATACATACACACAGGATCTTCTGCACTCTGCTACTGCTGATTTGCAGCAGGCCTGGCCAAAACCCCTGATGATGCTGCAAAGACACAACCCCAGGGCAACTTAGCCAACACTTGCCACAGCTCCGGCAGGAATCAGCATGCTCTTGTGATTTCATGCTCCAAGCAGAAAGACCTCACTACAAAACTTACTTGCTGCAGTCAGCTGCTGAAAAAGGAAATGGGAAAAAAACCCCAAACAACCCACCAAACAAAAAACCCCACAATCTTACAACTTGATGGTGTTCACGACACTTTGGCACAGCAGATTAGGATGTTCAGGCACTGTTATGCTGTAGGAGTAAATAGGAGCTTGTGGCTTGGAGACACGATACGTCTCCCCTCACACTGCTGAACTCCTGTTTGAGAATGCAGCAAGCAAAGCCCTTTAAAGTTAAGCTCAGTGCTCTGAGCAGCAGCAAGCCCCACTCACGTAGGCAACTGCAAATGATTTCATCTGCTTTAATTTAAAGGAAGGGAATAAGAAAAGGCAAGACTTTTGTGAGTTTAAATGTTCCTTTCACACCAGGAAATAACTCTTCTAGCATCAGCCATCGAAGGGGTCAAAACCTAATTTTCAGGCAACTGTTGTTCTTAGCACAAGATTAAGATAATGGTCACTGCTCAGAGATAAGCTCTGTAACACAAATTTCTCCACACTCAGTTGTACAACAAGTTCTCCTCCTCAAGTCAGTTACAGGTTGCTACCAATAAATTCAGTTGTACTGTGGTTACGAACTAGCAGTATCAGGATATCTACCCAATGGCCAGAGCTAGAACCAGTACTAAGACTGAGGTTAGGGTTTAGGAGAGGATGTGCTCCACCACCAGCATTACTGCTAAATCCTGACCATCTATCCAGGCTGGACTGAGAGAAAAAGTGTGGTGAGGCAGTGAGTGACAGGGGGCTGCAGCAGCAAGTTTCTTGCTGCAGTTAACTAAAATTAGTGAGCTACTTTAAAATCCTGCTTAAGGCATGTGTTGTGCCCTACGTTTAATTTCGTGGCAGTTAACTAAAATTAGTGAGCTACTTTAAAATCCTGCTTAAGGCATATGTTGTGCCCTACATTTAATTTCGTGGCATTTAGCTAAATTCTTGCTAATGGCTGCATTGGGAAATTGATCTCCAGGACTGAGTGCCCTGCTGAATTAAATGACAGCTCTCTGCATCCTTGCAGCAAAGCCTCAATGCAGACTCTGCCCCGCTCCTTTGGCAAGAGATAGCCCCCAAGTCTCAAGGTTGAAGCAGAGCCTTTCCAAAACCTGGGCAGCAGAAGACAGACCAGCCCTCAGCTCAACAGTGTCACAGACAGCTGTCACCACATGGCTCCAGCTCAAACTAAGTCCAAATGGCTCAGTCTCACACTGTGCCTTGGCAGAGCTATGAAATACCTGGAGAACGCTGCACTGAATTCTAGGGCCAAGCAACACAGAGAAGCTTGACATGAAAGAGAACATGGGCAGATCCCAGGCCAAAGTCTGGGCAGGGTGTTGCTGCACATGTGCTGCTTTAGTCTCAGGTCCTTTCCAACTGAAACAGCCATATTAATGCTTAATTAATTGCACAGTCAAACTAGTTTTACAATCTACTTATTTTGCTAGAAAGACTCACGTGGGATGTATGCTAGGGCCAGAATCCACTGGGGCCATGTCATGCCCCAGTGAAAATCCAGAGGAATGCCACTGATTTTAGTGTAGTTATTATAGATTTTTTGCAGTGTAATCCTCTAAATCTAGCCCTGGCGATGCCCTTGCACAGATCGCTGTTATTACTACATTTACTTGACAGAGGCAGCAGACCAATGAAGCAAGGCTGCCAACAGGTTACAAACCCAACTTCCTAGACAGAGGCTGCATGATCTGCCACACAGATAAAAATGTAAGATGCTGGTGTATTTCCTCCACAGCTAGACTGCTAAGAGTTTTCTGAGTGAAAGAAAAAAATCCAAACCAAACGAACAGGAAACACTGCAAGAGTGAGTAATACTCCTCACCCCTCAAGACTTTTCTCTCAATGAGAACCAGCTGGCTTAGCACAGTAGCAATGATTTACTGAGCCACACCTCTACAGTGCTGTCTGTGCCCTGTGGTAGGTGTGAGCATGCTGATGGTAGGAGACACCTCTGATCCAAGCAGGTTACCTTTGGCATGGTACCCCATTAGCTCTCCACCATGAGGGAGTCTGTCTCTCAAGGCCTCCAAGGGCCATATGACCTCTTGATAGTATGGGGCATGATGCTATCCCCAACATGATCCACAAAGTGGCACATGCTCAGCTCCTTGGAGGATCAGGCCAGGAACTTCTCTCACAGGAGTAAGCAGGACCAGGAACAGACAGTTATTCCAGTACTTACCTGTGGCTCAGAGGCCAGATTCATCTTATAAGGGTGCGTCTTTCCCTCCTCGTTTACAAGTGGTGACCAGACTTTTGCCTCCGTTCTGCAACACAAAAATTTTCAGTAGTTAATCTGTTTCCATCAGTGAGCACTGTTATTGTTATTAAAAGACTCAAAGTTCATCAATTTCTCAAACATTTCCACAGTCTCTCATATACACAGCACAATCCACATCAGGGAAAATCTTCACAGCCACAACATATGGCTTAACTATGAGGTCCTTGGAGCAAGACAAGATCTCAGCAGTGACTGTCCTGGCTTATCCTTTGTGACCCCACAGGCAACACATCAGGCACGGGCTCCCACCCAGACTGTCAAGCTGGCGGTTACCCAAAAGCAGAAGCTGGAGATATCCATTAGATGCAGCTCCCTTAATTAAGTGGGACAATTCAGATTGTTTCAGCTTTTATGGATAGCCAGGAAAAGGAATGACTCTTGTCTGTATTGACTATACAGAGAACATTTTGTTCTTGAGCTTGGACTGCCTTGGAGATAAGCTAGAAATATTTTTTACATTTGGGTCTCCAGAATTTTCTTCTTATTTATAGTGGTATCCATGTTGAACAAACAGAAGCTTTTGGGAAAGATGAAAAAAAAAAAATTCCCAGCCTACAATGGGACTAAGAACTGAGACAAAATCATGTGACAGAGAAAATCTACATAACCTTTACTGGTCTGACCCAATTACTCACAGCAGTTTGAAACACAAGTCAAGATCTACAACTAAAACCAACTGCTTTTACCATCATCACTGTGGAACTTTGCTGTGTCCCAAAGAATGACAAACAAGTGGTGAGGAAGAAGTGAAGTGCTCGGATTTGCTTGAAATACTTTGTGGGAAACATATGGTACCTACATGTCTCAGAAGTACACACAGTAGTTAGCATCTCAGATGGACTAAACAGTACCACTTTTCCCAAACTTTTTAATAGTAGGGAATGAGTGACTGCAGTATCGTTGAATGAAAACTGCTGTTCAGTGCTAAACATTGCATCATGCAGCAACCAGATGGCTGATAAACTCTCAGGATGAGATGTGAAAACCATGTCCTGTGCTGTTGACAGGAGTCCTTTCTGGAACCCACAATTGCAGATAGATGTACTTCCTCGGTATTTGTGGGTCAAGGACTAGCTATAATTTAAGTACTTAGTTAGCAAAACAGGAATGCTTCCACTGCAAATTAACTGAAAGAGATTTTCCAGTTAAAGAAGGAGAAAGAGACTAGAAAAAGAAAAGGCTTCTAAAACTGACAAGGATGGAGAAACAGGGTGTAGAGCTACCCACAACATTTTCAGTCTGGTCTGCACCGTTCCTCTAAAAGCCCTCCAAAGTCATAACATTTTTTAAACAGCCCAAACTTAGCTGAGGTGCACATATATATCCCACATATTTGCTGCATAAATGGTATTTTAATATTTGTATCGTCCTCAATGGGAGGAGATGGGAGGCAGCATTCTCAATTAAGGAAGAGGAAGAGCTTTATTGACCTGCTATTCCCTTTATCGCACTGTGGACTTTACACAGAAGAAACCCGAATGGAGTGTGTTGTGTTGTACCTCCTTTCACAGGAAAAGTACAAACACACCGGTCACACCCGATATCCTTGATGGGTATTCAGGTACAGCAAACCTTTGACTCTTGGTTATTGCATCCTGCAAGCCCAGCTGCTAGCTGACAGCCCATGCCACTCAAATGCTGCTGTCTGGCAAGCTGAGGCACACACGGACAAGTATGACTGTACCAGCTGCATGGTATCAGATCCACACCAATCTGATCATCATCTTCTCACAACAGCTGCTGTTACTGGATGTTCAGTATGTCTCAGGTGAATAAAAAACAACCATTCTCTCTTTGTTTCTGGCAACCCATGCTGAGGAACCAGCAATATCACCCAGATAATGGCTATCAAGCCGCACAAAGTCACACCCATTTCTCAGAACACCTGAAGATTGTTTGCACATAGGGCAGCAGCCCTTTGACCAATACAAAGCCTTATTCCTTGAAAGTGTTTGGAGATCATGTATGACCAAGTTTCATCTCCTCTGGAAAAACAGGGGACACAGCAAAATATTTGGAAATTATACACCCAGCCAGCCAGGCTATAAGCAAAGGGACATTGGCTGGAGATGAAAGAGCAGCTCAGAGCATTAAACACTTCAGCTGATTTCTAGAATGAGGCATCCCTGTGCCAGTTCTCACAGCAATGATCTAAGAACTTTTGAGGTAGCATTTTCTTTTACAGCAGTTTAGTATTGGCTTTCAGAAGCACCAGAAGGCTTTACTCAGACTGAAAAATTTAAGCCTAGAGCAGGCCAGTGAATGGATACAGAACAGAAACTTCCCCCCAGGCACTTGTTTTCATCCCACCACCCCTCACTCAATGCATTTGAGGTGCTGGTGACACAGCACATTGGTCTTCAGTGGAGGGGAGGCAATTATGGCCAGCTACTGCAGTCCACAGGTGGTTTTGAACAGATTTTTCACCTTTATTTATAAGCAAGGCAAATAGCTCAAGTTTGTCCGCCAGACTGCTGCCATTCTACTCTGTCACTGGATATAAATGGAAGCAGCAAGGTCACTCCAAGCTTTACTTTCAACCCAGTCTAAAAGTTATGCAAACAGAAATGTTAAATAGGCCATGCATCTGTCCCTCTAAGGCAGGGAGGATAAAGCTTCCCTTTGTCTTCACAACAGCTGCAGCAGAGCCCCTCAGCCACTCTCAGCAGCCCATTTATGGCCCCAGTGAAGCGGCAAAAAGGACACAGCTTTGCTCTCCCTGACTTTACCCAGCAGACCTTCCAAGGCATGTGCCCCATGCCACTGCCATGCACCACGTGTAGAGCCCACAGCCTGTGGGTGTTAGGCAGGACCACTACGGTCCCAGCTCTCAGCAAGGGTTTCCTGGCTCTGCTTCTTGTGTCGATGCCTGTAATTCTACTGAAGTGTGGCAGGAGGAAGAAAAATAGCACCTAGAAGTTCACCTTATGTCCCACTACTGGCCCAGGGCTTACTTTCTGCAGCACTGGGAAGAGTGGGCACCAGGCACAGACAGCAGGGCAGATTAGACTCACCATGTTTGGATCTTATCTCTATGTTTTCCTATCTCAGTTTGACGAAGTAGGGAACAGGCGTCAGAGTAGACAGCTAAAGCCAGCCTTGGTACCAGCACCTTCAGTTCACACCAGGCTGCTACTGGTAATGGCTTTCTGGAGGACTTTTTCCCCAAATTTGAGGGAGAAGGCCTCTAGCCAAAAAACCACCTCCATGCTCCCCTCAGCAAGGCTGTACCCCTGCCACGGAGCATGGCCACGCTAGCAGGGCTGCCAGACCTGCCTCTCCACTGGTGGAGGGGCTGGATGTGCAACAGTCTGCTGGGAATCCCTCCCTGTCTGGTGAAAGCCAGAGGCTTTGGTATCCTTATCGGATCTCAGAGATTCATGACAAACTGATGAATATTTATTTTATGATATGGTTTCTAATGCATATTCTTTCCAATGAGACTCCATCAGAGAGCAACACTCAAACGGTGCAGGAGACAAAAACATGACACAAACAAGCCTGAGAATGAGGGCCAGGCAAGTTAATTGCACGTACATGTATACACAAACTTCATCATGTTTGCAGTTTACATTTCCATGCTGTTTCCTTACTACAGGATAGAGAGTAACCAAGACAGGGCCAGGGAATGAGCCATGCATCTCCTGTTTCATCCAGGCAGAAACCAAGACCCAAGATTAAAAAGAAATTTCTCTGATGCTAGTTTGGATGCAGAGGTACTGGTAGGAAAAGAAGGAAGGAGAAACTGCATGCAAGTCAAGGCAGGAATCTGGAAAGGTATTTATGAAACAACACTTTTCAAACAGCTTGGCTTGAACATGATGTAATATAAACATTACAAGAGCCTGGATTTTGCTATCAGTGCTTTGCATGCAAAAGCACTGATTCAAGGGAATCCACAGCTTCAAGGGAAAATTCAGAGCTGGAAAATGAGGGTCTCATTCTTTGTGCCAAGAACTGTGTAATTTCTACAAAGAAGAAAGGCACATCTACATGATTTCAAACACTGGGATAGACACAACTAAGATACCAAAGTTAGCAAATAAACCCCAAAAGACTGAAAAGTTTCTTGTGCAGCACAAAAGTTTTTTAGCTGAAAAATGAGGAAAGACCTAAAGAATTTATCTTTCGCAATCCTCTCACCAGAAGTTTTAGACAGGCATTTTAATAATGTTTAGAAACTAACTACAAGAGCTCTCAGGCTACCAGGAAGGCTTTTAATCAGCCTTTTAGCTGCAACAGCTGTCAAATACAGGCCCTTAGCTTTAAACATGAGTAGTCACTTTTAACAACCATTCATTAATGGACATATTCAGTTTGGTAAGCAAAACTGTACTCAGGCTGCACACAGCCTCTTGTCAATTCAAACAGCAATGACAGTCAGAACTTCCTAGAGATAGGAGGCCCCATATGCATTTCTCAATGCATGGCCCTCTTGCATTTCAGGTATCTCTTTATACAACCATGAGAACCAAAAACGCAACTCCAGTTACACAGACAAAGCAACAGAAGTTTATCTGGAGCAGGTTCATGACAGCTACAAAGGCTAAAGCACACCTGACTGCTCAGACTCACACTGTTCTTGCACCAGCCAACGGCAGAGTTAACTGCTATTGCCTCGCCAAAGAGGCTGCAAAATCACAACAAATACCAATCTTGATTTGCCAAAATTACTTTGAATGTGTCAATTGTTAGTAAAAGCTGCTGGCATGCACCCACGAGGGCTGGAAGCACCACACCGGCCATGGACAGGTTGGGAGCGGCCATGGAGGGCCAGGCAACCTGCATGGCCTTATATAGCTGCACACTGAGCAGCTGGCTTTTCCCAGGGCCAAAGGAATTATTAGTAAGATGACAGAACTGGAAAACTCTTCTTGGCAGGAAAGCAAAAAAGCAATCCTAAATGAGTCAACGGATTCCACCAACTTCCTAGAACAGAAATCCAAGCCTATTGTGGCTTTGTGCAGCTATTCCCCACAGCTCAGACCTGGGAACACATGGAGCAAGCAAGACTGCAACCAAACCTACCACATAAAATGTAGAGGACATCACATTTGTGCCCTTCTCTTCTTCATAAGCATCTACACATGATCATTTCTGACAATCCATTTAACAGGTCCTGGTAGCAGATCTGACTTCCCTGATCTTAGCACTTTTCAAAGAACAAATACATAGCTTCACCCCTTGGCAGCACTTTCAGAAAATTAAAAGACTATTTTGTAAACAAAGAAGGTGCATTAATGTATTATAAGCTGTCAGCAGAGAGGCAGAAAAGCAGCTTGAAATTTGAGGAAAATTACAGTAGGAGCAGAACAAGAGATTACATGTTTGCAACTCCTTTTCACAGATATTCCCCTCTACCACCCCCAAACTGCCTCCAGACATAAAGGGAAGGACAGACTCACTATAGGAACACTTTCTTTGCTGAAAAAACACCTATATAAATATACACTTTGAGTTGTTGAGGGCTGCACAGTTCCACCACCCATCTGGTGACTATAGCCACAGGCAAAGAGGCATTTGTTCAGAAGTAATTTTCACCTGTGCTGCAATGAACATTTGTCTGCTTTTGTACATCTGCAGCTACAACAGAACTGTGTGTCAAATTCATAATGAGCACTTCCACCAACATGGGTGATGCCTGGATCTTTTGACTATCACGTGCATTTTGTGGTAGTATTTGTTCCTCCTGTACCTTCTTCTCTTTGAATGTTCTTTGTCAGGGGAAGCACCTTACTCAAAATACACTAAATTCCCAAAGAAAGTTGATAGTTTTCTCCAATCTGTTGGACACGTCTTGCTGCTTACACCCATTAATGGAGAGCAGCCCCAGGCGAGGCTTTCCTCAACCCTAAAATGTCAGTGCAGTGATGTTCACACCCTAATCTGAAAAAAAAAACCCAACAAAACATCAGGAAAAATAAGAGCAGCTCTTCTCAAATATTCAAAACTTCATTTTTCCTATGAAGAGACACAAAAATCTCTCCATGAATTTCTCAGTTCAGCAACCAGGTGGGCTTGAGTTGACTGAAGCACTCTGTCTTGAGCTTGATTTTATACTGCTGAAGACAATAATGGAACCTTTACTTTGGTTTCTTGGAAACTACATTTCTCTTGAAACAAAAAGCAAAAGGAATAAACAAACAGAGGCTCAGAAAAGAGTGGGAGCTGCTAGACACAGTGAGTTCAGTGGGAATTAATTATATATGGCAAGAGTGTTGAACACCCACTTTCGAGGCAGAAGACAGACCTTTCCAACTCTGTTCACAAGTCGAACAGCAAAGGACCTGGCAGTGCCACTTAGAAAAGAGTATTCAGAGAAGGTAATTTGTGGCTGGGTTTTAAACCCTAGGAAATTAAGAGATTTTCCCTTCTGGGTGAAAAAGCAGACCAAGCATGTTTTCTTCAGCTAGAAAGTTGATATGTTTTTAATGGTGACTTGTGTTAGACTAGATTTCCTGCCTACAATCTGATCTGAAATATTTTTGGACTGTTACCATCGTTAAGAAAAATAGCGAAACAGGAAACATTGGAATGCTGTTGATATACACAATCAAGCATACAGTGCAAACAGCATTTCCTTTACCAGAAGTGTTTAAGTCCTTTCAATTCTCTATATTTACACTTCTCTTAAATAATCATTAGTAAGCCAAACATGAAGACATCTTAACTGCTTGGCTACCATTAAAAGAGAAGACAGTTGCCTGTTTGAAGAACACACGTACAAAGACTGTTTTGGTTCACAGAAGAGCACATGAAAAAGACAAGCATAATACTCCTATGAAACACTCTCCTAGCCTCCAGCTATTTGCAGCTTAAAGGCTTTCTGCAGCAGAGATACCTCCATCATATATATTATCCTTTAAAGATTTGTCTTGCACTAATTCACCCACTAGACTCTTCAAACCACATACACTTACCACATTTACAGCACAGACATAAATGAAGTCTCCACTGTCACAATGGTGTTGATCTTTCGGTGAAACTGAAACACCTGGTATGAGCTCAGACCTGTATATGAAATCCCACCTGGCACAACCTTGCTGCCACACTGAATGCAGGTCAGAGAATATTTAGCATGGGTAATCATTTAAATGAGTAATCATTAAAAATTCATCAGCTAGGAATTTAAAAATCAGTAAGGATTTATGCTTTCACAAGACATCTCTCCAATGGTGAGTAGAAAAGGACTGGAAAGCTTCTCACTCCAGAAAACCCAGCACAGCTGGGACATCCTCATGCCAGTTTGTGATGTTCCAACCCACAGAGGTGCTGCTCTGTCAGAGCAGTGATCTGTGCCAGCACAGCTTCTTGGTACAACCGATTCAGCTAACCAGCTACAACTGCACAACGTGGAGACCAGACCCAGGGTTTGGTGGTGTTGAAGTGCACATGATACACACCCCTTTGCATACTCAGCCAACTACTTACAGAGCTACTTTGACAGAGAAAAACCTTCCAGCTCTGACCCGAATGTACTGCGAGCCTTCCTCACCAACTGTATGGTCAAGCCTTAGTGACAGAGTTGTGCCCACCAAGGCTCAGGAATCCCAATCCATACCATTTGGCCAGGTGGCACTTGTTTTCCCCAAGAGCCTTCCAACCTCTCCACCTCCGTGGCAATGCCCTTCCCTTCTTCACAGAGGAGGGCTCACAGCCACCCCATAGTCTGCTTTCCTCACCCATTTCCTCTTCCTTAAGTTGAGCAGGAAGATGAAGTATGGCTCCAGGTCTTTCTCTGTCACCTCTCTAGGCATCCTCTGAGTACCTTTCATTTTAAGGCCGTAGATTGCAAAGTAAAGAAGCGCTCCTGCCCCAGCAATAAAGACTATGTAGCACTTCTGACCGCTGAGTCCAGCTGCATTTAGACCAACACAGTTATGGGGGCCTAGAAGGAGACACTGGGCATTAGGGATAAAATATTCTCAACAGAGTACAACCAGGAAAGACAACATGATGCACATAGATTTTACATAGAGCAATGGATAATTGTATCAAACCCTAAAGTGGTAAGAAGTCAGATCACTACTTTCACTTCCTTGCAGTTTGGATACACTTCTTGGCCTTCTGTCAGCAGAACTCAGTGATCAGAACAGCAGCAGAAGCATCCAACACACACTCATGCTACCTCATTGAAAGGGGGTCTTGGAGGAGTTGGGCTGTGTAAACTCAAAGCCCCTGCACAATTTTATACAGCTGTAGATCCAGCTAGACATCTCTGCCTGGGCAGCTTCCACACCCAAGGCCAATGAAACATGCATAGGGTAGCTATAAACTTAATGACTTCGTAATTAACATTAGCAAACACATTTTACAGACTCAATGATCTGTAAGAGTGAGCTTGCCTGCAGGCTGAAAGAGTCCCTGCCTCCCTTCCTCTTTCCCAGTCAGAACCACATGGCACTGGTTTGCCAAGTCAAGCAGCTCGATTTTGGAGAGGAAAATGAACACTCCTTTGCAGGAAGATTACACGCTGCTAAGTTCAAGGCCAGTATGAGAAACTCTGGGGTTAACAGGCTGCTGCAATGCTCACTGCCCATTCACACTGCCTGCACTGTGCTCCATTCTTCCCTCTGTGAATTCCCTTAACGAACCATCAGGCTTTTTTTTGGCCAAGACCCATCGCTTCTTCCTGAACTGGGAAATGCCTGCTGAACTCCTGGCATTGTCTGAGCTATGGTAAAGATTTCTGTTTATCAGAAAAGCCCTGAACAACTGAACCACTGTATTATTTAAGGCATGCTTTTGCACTCCTTTTGAAAGCACTTCCCCTGCATCTGCCCTGAAATTGATGGATGATCACTCTGAGGGAAAGCAGGCACAGGAAAAACTTGCTCCAGACCAACTAGAAATGCCACACTGCATCTACCATCTGACTTTGAAAAGTGGTGGTACCTGCAGCTGCAATTCACATCAAAAGGAATGATAATCCCCAGCACCCTCAAAAAAATCAGGCTCCTGTTCTTTTAAGTAGCAACAGGTCAATGAAAAGCGGAGTCCTGCCTTCCCATCTCCATTTCCTCTCTGTACAAAGACGGCCCAAGAACAAAGCATGGCTGGGGAAAGGAATGAAGTTGTCCATTGCTCTGCAGCTCAAGACGGCTGAAGCCAGCCTGTGCTCTACACTAGTGACAGAAATTGTGTCTCAGCTGCCACCTTCCTTTAGTTTTTCAGGACTTGGAGAGACTGATGCCTAAGATGAACTTTGTTGCACCCTGGGTCGCTGCTGTTTAAGACTGACAGTGCTGTTTGATCAAGAGGCTTCAAAATGCACAACATTTCTGAGTCTGTGCATGGCAGAAACCAGGCAATTAATTGCTTGGAACACCACATAAGCCTATATTTTAACTGCTAAATGAGTGCAACAGGAAGGAAGGTCATCTCTGGTTGCACCTCCTCTGCTGTGAGTGAAGTCTTCATGAGACCATCTTTGGTTTCTTGCTGTCAGGAGCCACAGAATTAGCTGACAGACTCTGCCATAAATTATCAGCCAACTCCTCACTTGGAAAGTTGTTTTCATAAGGTCAAAGTGCAGCAAATGCAAGCAGCATTAAGATTAAAGGATGAAATGCAGTTCCCTCTTGCTAGCTAGCGCCTGCCAGACAAAGCACTGAGAGGTCAAATCAAACCAGCCAGAGAGGTCTACTGTCAAACCAAAATACAGCTACTGCCCACCTTGCAACCCTCCCTCTCACCAGCCCCAGTCTTGCTCAGCTACGTACCTGCTGACTGTCAGAGTGAGTTCATCTGTGCAAGCCTTGATTTTGTTTTGTGCCTCAAGGTGCGTCATGTTATCTGTGTTCACTCCATCAATGGCTATGATCTGGTCTCCTATACACAAGTTGGCTATTGCAGCTTTGCTGCCTGGAGTCACCTAAGAGAAAACAAAACAAAAAGAGTGAATGGACTTTCCAGGGAGGGGATTTCCATAGCAACATTTGAAAAACAGTTGGAGAAGTTGTGTTTTTTCTGACTGGTACCCGGAAGCAAAGAAGTTAAAATTAATTAAAGTAAATTCTCAGCAGAAATCTATCTAGGTCTTTTAGATAGATTTTGTTTTGGCACTCTACAGACAGAAATCTGGAGAGAGGACAACAGGTAAATAACAAAAACAGTATTTTCACTCAAGACAATTCTCATGCTAGAGGGCAAGATCATACAGAAAGCAAATCTGTTCTTTCCTGGGCAGAGAAGTGCTCTCTGAAACAGAAGATGCTGAGGACAGACAGAAGTCCAAGTGTCTAAGAACAGAGGTGACAGAAAAGAGTATCAGAGTCACTGTAATACAATCAATGCCAATCACAAACACCTTTGCCTGCATCACAATCTCATTTGTTTCCTTCCTTGAAGGAAAGGTTTGGGCTCAAGATTTTGGATTGCTTCTTTAGTTGTAATAATCTGGTTTTGCCCAGGAACAGGTGCAACACACATTTACTGACTTCAGGAAGATCAATCCCAAAGCAGTGCGTGATCTAACAAGAAGATTAGAAGGGAAAAAGGCATCAGAAACTTCATCTTTAAACCACATGCTGTCAATAGTGTCTGAAAAAGTAGAAGCACTAACCCCCCCGATGTACCACAGCTCACCTTGATACCTTCTGCCATATTGCATCTCCCTTTCCTCTCCATGTGATCCCAGACAGAAGATGCTACGCAGCAATGCCGCCAGTATAACACCCCTCATGAAAAAGGTCCCAGTTAAAACTTGGCATTTTCAAACAAATCAACTAAATGGCTTGTTCGTTTCACCCTACTTCCTTTAAAGAGGTGTCCTCCTAACAACTGAGATCTCTTTGGGCCAAAATTGTTGCCTGGGCAGAGTGTGAATAATGTCACGTTTGTGGCTTTGCAAACACTACATAAGATTCTGTGCAGTTTTAATGAGTTTGTGAAAGGAGTGTAATGACTTCTACGGGCTTTTGTCCATTATTTAATAGGCAGAGGAAATGAGAAGGGTGGACTGCTCCCAGACATGAGTACAGATTAAAACATGCCTTGCAGCTGAGACATACCTCATTTATGAGTCCATTGCAACCGGTATTCATTCTACTCATTCATGCTAGGTTTCAGCATGCCGGAAAGCAGCTGAGCAAACCCAGCAGAGCTTTCAGGCATAAATCTCCTTCACAAGATTTAGAGATCCCTCCTAACTAGGGTTTGGTTGGCAAATCACTGCCCTCAGGGAAACACTCCCCTTCTAGGGGTGTCACACATTAGCAGCAATCACTGTTTTCCCTGGGCCAAAACTAAGGCTGTTCAGCACATCTCGCAGCTGTAGTGGGCTATTTTCCCCATCCAGAAGAAAGATCACAAGATGTTTTTCTCTTTTCACCTCTCTACTAGGAAAGTGTTTCATGGAAAAAGGAAGGACAGATGTGGATCACAGATGTTCAAGCTGACCAAGGTGCTCAACATTAATCCAAAGAGCTTCAGATGGGTCAACCAATAATGAATGTCTACCTGCACACCACTTTGAATGCTGCAAGCAGTCTCTGAACTGAGAGAGGAAGTGCTGATGAAAACACCAGACAAAGCACCAGATGGATAAAGAAAATCTCATTTAAATGTGAAGATCATCACTTGCCAAGCTGCAGCCTGCAGCTGACTGGTGACCTATTAAGGCCACCAGTGCAATCTGCAGCCACTCCACTGGATTCACTGCCTTGAGAGTACCTCCTGTAAACCTTATGACAGGGTGTTGTGGTTCAACCCCAGCCAGCAGCCAAGCCCCATGCTGCTGCTCACTCACTCCCCCATCTGCAGGGCCAAGGAGAGAATTGGGAGAGTTAAAGTGAAAAAACTCCTGAGTTGAGATAAAGACAGTTGAATAGGGAAAGCAAAAGCCACACACACAAGCAAAGCAAAGCAAGGAATTAATTCACTGCTTCCCATGGGCAGGCAGGTGTTTGGCCATCCCCAGGAGAGCAGGGCCTCATCATGCATAATGGTTACTTGGGAAGACAAACACCATCACTCCAAACATCTCCCCTTCCTCCTTCTTTCCCCTGCTCCACATGCTGACTGTGATGTCACCTGGTCTGGAACATCCCTTTGGCCAGTTCAGGTCATCTGTCCCAGCTGTGTCTCCTCCCAGCCTTCCATGTACCCTCAGACTCCTCACCAGCATGGCAGTGCAGAAAGCAGAAAAGGCCTTGGCTCTCTGCAAGCCCTGCTCAGCAGTAACAAAAACATCTCTGTATTATCAACCCTGTGCTCAGCACAAATCCAAAACAAAGCCCCTTACCAGCCACTGTGAACAATTCTACCCCAGCCAAAACCAGCAGAGAGTGACAGTTTGGACCTCTGAAGAAATCCCGAGCACTGAAAGCCGCCTATAGTCCCAGAGATTTGGGAGCTGTCATTATAAAAACTGTAAGACATATCCCTAAGGATAATAATTAAAACAAAAGGAGCCTGCAGGAAATACAGTGTGGGTCCTCTCCTAGCTTTGGGACCTTAACTGAGTCACTTGGTTTCTTGAGGCCTTTATTTCCTCTGCTACCAAAGGAGGGAGAGAGGCACATTACTCACCCCTGTAAGGAACACCAAGCTCAGTACACTGTTACCATGATTAATTTTCAATTAAACAAGCTGCCAAAGGGTCAAGAACAACAGTGGATTAATGCCAGCACTGGAATACTGCTGGAGACTCAGCCATACAGCTTGCATTTCAAGACTGATAATTACACAATATGTGATAGGCTGGTAGAAAGGATCCTATATCACCAGGAACAACCAAGCCACAGCAGCCAGGGACACTGAAATACTGAAGCCTCCTGAAGAACCCCCAAGAGCCACCAGGAAGAGCAACTGGCATTCACAGTGACACCTCAGTGCATTGCCAGTGCTTGTCGTGTCAGTTCCCTTCTGTGTCCACTTCACAGGAATTTGAAGTGTGAGTGCTCTTCTCCATTAGGTAAGCACCACCAGTAGCACAAGGCCTATTACATCCACTCAGGTACCACATAAACCTCTCCCCTAAGGACAAGCTACAAGCATGCACAGCAATAAAAAAGAGAAGTGTATCTGCCAAAAGTAAACATGTCTTAAAATCCAGCTGCTTCAGGTCTGGAAATAACTTGCCCTTAAATGCAACCTTCCACAAACTGCTGCCTGCAACATCCAGCTCATACTGCCTGCCAGGATTCTTCACAGCAAACATGTCTGCACAAGGGCAGGGTACAGAGAGAACCCATCCCCCATCCTCATAGGATGATTTATAGCTACTAATAATGTTCCCTTCCCCCCTCCCAGTAAGGTCTGGGCTTATCTCAGGGCTATCAAGCAAAAAGCGTTTCTGTTGTTAAGTGAGGAGCACAGAGAAGAAAATGTCTGCCACTGGGAAGACATTTTCCTGTTTTTATTTTAGTCACATCCCTGCTTGGTCCATGGGAAGCAGCAGGAGCAGGCATGTGGCTGGGGGAAAGCAGGCAGAGGTGCTCAGAGCAATGGCAGCTAGCAGACAGCTTACACAACAGGACTCCAAGAATGAACAAAAGCTTCAGGCTAGCAGGCATCCAGTAAATTTTGCATCTGAAACTGCTTTGCTCCTGCTCTCAGATGATCTAAAGCTTTGCTCCAGCTTTGCCTCCTTATCATTTCCTCTTGACTGAGCATGGAGCAGAGACCAGCAGGAGCCAAGGGGACAGCAGGCAGTGTCTTGCACACCTTGTAGAGGTGGGTGATGCAGTACGGGGCAGATAGAGCGAGAAAGGCAAGAAGGGCTGAAAGACACTGCAAGAACAAAACCGGCAAACACAACCTTGCACAAGTCCCAGCTTGTGCAAATGCATATTCTCTTGTGTCCTTCAAAAGAGCTCCCTGACTGGCTTGGGCTTCCTCCACTGGGGTTGAGCAGATGGGGACACAGGCAGACTCACAAGGCACAATCAATCTCCCAGTTCCAGAGGCACCATGGCTGGGTGAATAAAGCTCTGCACACCTTGTAACATCATGTCCAAGGGCTTCCTTTGGAAAGGAGCCATGCCCTACCTTGAGGTGACTGCTCCCAGGCAATTGGGTAACACTGCCATTAGGCCATTTTGCTGTTCAACAGACAATTCTGAGACAGGCAGAGCAGCACTGATTCATACTGTGCTCAAAATAGGTCCCAGAGTGTGCTTATGGTGATGCTCTGTTTGGCTGGTGTTCTGTGTAAGAAATCTGGGCTACTGTAGAAACAATCCAGATACTTACAACCAGACACATCAAACTATGTCCTTGATAGCAGCTCTGACACATGCGCCAGCATACGGAACAAACAAATAATCCCCACAATCCATGGGTTTGACTGTGCACTCTTTATTCATGCAAAACTCAGTGTAGCAGATAACAGTTTAGACCAGCTATAGGTTTCGACTCCTTTTTTTAAAAGGGGTCCCACGGATTCAGGATTGGTTTGGATAGAAGAAAAAACTACCTTACTTTCTTATACTACAAAGTGAAGCTTTGTGCACAAGTGCCCCCTTGCACACACACTTTGGGCTCCACTTTGCCAACACCACCAGGACTTTGCAAAGCTCAGATGACCATCTCGCAGGCAGTTTGCTCGCTATTGTTTCCTTGCACCGATGGCCAAGCAGCAAAGCACTATGAAATATCAAGTCTTCAGACAGTCTTTGGGCAAGTGCATTTACAACAGAAAACACTCTGATTTAGCAGTGGGAAAAACATTTGGCTGCTTATTCAGCTCCCAGGACCTCTTTATAAAACTTTTGTTTGCCCCCGAGCTTGACAAACACAACCATATTTTACATTTGATGCAATCCCCTCCATACATGCTACCTAACAAGCTTTGCAGTCCCCAGACAGGGATATATGGTGCCTTTTTTGCCTCTGCAGGCAAGGATACAAGAGGCAGCAGTGGCTATATTGAGGGAAGCTGCTGCCCACAGCAAATGAGAGGGAGGAAGGGTGGGAAGCATTTTTATGAAAAGCATAACTCCGCACCATGTGAGTCAAGATAGCTGGGCGGGTCTAAAATTCATTCAATTTTTTCCGGCCTTCTCCCCTCATCCATTCCAGCACCCTACGTGCTCACTCTGTCAGCTCTTCACAGTTTCTCACAGACCCTACAGCCTCCAGCATCACACATCACTCCACACCTAAACACACATTGCAAGCAGTGATGAAGAGATAACAAACGAGAAAATTAACATCAGCCAAGAAAAAGATCCAGATAACCTGCACCTACGTGTGTTTGAGAGGAAAACCCAGCTGGGTCGTTGCTGGAAAGGACAGACATGAAGCAACATATTTCCAAGGCCACCAGTGACAACCAGACATCTCTGACATTCAGTTTAATCCTCCCCACCCACACACACTGCTCCTATTTACCATGAGTAATGTCCTCAGTGCTGGAGTATTATGCTAAGCAGTCAAAGTTTCTCCCAGCAAAAGCATGCAGCTGGGTCAGCAGAGATCAGAGGCTGTGAGAAAATTCAGACAAGCACGTTCCCCACCCCTTCTCTTTAGGGGAGCAGGAATGATATGGCAGCTCCTCACAGCTGGCTCCAGGACAGCTCCCTTCACTGCTGCTCCTGTTCTCTGCACCAGCACAGTCTGACGAGGCTGCAGCCCAAATCTCACTGGCTGCTCTGTGCTGGCCCAGATCACACCATCACCAGGAGACAAGAAGGAGAAGGGGGTCATACCTCGGGCTGGTGAAACCCCTGAGCATCAGCCCATGACAGAGGGGTCTGGGCTTCCACAGCATAAGCTCCTCTGGCAGCCCAGCCCTCACCCTCCTGCCTGCCTTCATGCCAGAGGAGCTTTGTTAACACAGACAGGGGAAGGCATCAGATACTGCACAGAGAGGGCTGACCTCAGCCAGATGGTATAAAAAGACATAGGTGGGAGAATTTGTTCAGACAGATGTTCAAATGGTGGTCAAGGAGTTACTCAGCCTCACAGCTTCTTTTGCCTCACATTAAAACAAACAAAAAAGAGATTTTTTGCAAGACCTCAAAAACAGCTGAGCCTTTCCTGATGGTTTATTTCATCCACTAAATAAATCAACACATCCAGTAATCAGCAACCATCTAAGATACTGTAGTCCAGAACAACATCAATTATTTATGCAGTTAAGGGCTCCTATAATTTCTCTGTTTATACCGAAAAAAAAAAACCCCTCCTGTTATTTTGATGCTGCACCCTTCAAATCCAACTCATTTTCCATACCAAATACATTTCTTGATGGACAAAGTGATTTTTGAGGGTGGAAGGTACAAAGGAGCCTGCAGCCCATACATAACTTGACATCTGGGAACAAGCAGATCAAGGAACAAAAAGAACTTTCTTCCTCCCAAAAAGTCCAACATTTACTTTTGTCACCGAAAAGCTCTGACATAATGCTGAGGCTGGCACCTTCTCTCCAAATGTGGAGTTCTCTCTTTAGGTTCTTTGGGGAACTTGTCCAGAACAAGGTGGGTCAGACATCATCAAAAGAGATGATACTGGTCGCAAAGAAGAGGCACAGAGAAAAGAGAGCTCCAAAGTTTGGGTGACATCAAGCTGCTACATAACCAACGACAAATGAGTCTGAATATGTGAACTGAGGAAAATACAACCCTGGCTCCTAGGAAAGACAGGAGTATTGCTCCTGCATATAGCTCTGGTAAAAGGCATTTGATTAGTATCCCAATAATTGTAAAAGTTCTTTTCAAGGCAAAAGTGCCCCCCAGACTCAGGAAACAGGAGTGGAAAAGATCAAACCTATCCTGTGCCCCAAAGTGCTCTGCCTTTACCCTGAGAAAATTCTGCTGCTTTGCCCTTGCTACAATTAAGGATGATTTCTTCTCATCCAAACCCTGGCAGTCAGGGAGATCAGAAAAGTCTTTTCCTTTTCTCAGCAGCCATTTGTATCTTTGAAGCACAGGCTTTTCCAGCAGCTGCTCAGAAAACTGCCGGGATTGATGTGGATTTCAAAGTCTGCAGGGGTACAACCTCTGCCCTTCACACCTGCTGTGCTCTGACACAGCAGACAGGACTCCCTCCAAGCAAAGGCACAAGGCAACCTGCCATGCTCTGAGTACCAACCCAGGCACTTCTGCAGGGCCAGAAGCTCTTGGCAGGTAACACTAATGACCAGTGTTCCACAGGCCCTTATCAGCTGAGTAGTTCTGGAGCAGCTCTGCCTGGCGTGGCACAGCAGGGCTGGTGCTGCTGCAGCCCCCACCCCACCCGCAGCCAGGTAAACATCCGAGCAGGAAACATAAAGCCACCTTCAGCTTCCTGTAAAGCCCAGCAGCTTTCCCCAGCTGCCTCCCTCTGCCCAGACAGCCTCAGAACGAGACCCAGGCACAATGCTGGGATTTGCAGCCACGGGCACAAGAGCTGGACTGTGCAGCAGAGGAACTGCAGTCATAGGTGTGCACAGGGGGGACCAGCCAAGGCTCTCTGGGCTGAGGAGGAAATCCAGCCCAACCCTAAATCCTATCACATCCACCACACCCCATGTTTCCTTTGGCAGAGGGGCGGCATTCTAGTTCCACTCTGGGAGCAGAGGGCTGCCCGGAAAGCCCCAGCTCTCTTCATGTCTCAGAAAAATAACCTGCACTCAGAGTCTCTTTCCACCTGGGGAAGAAGCTGGAGCCCAGCTCCCAGGGCAGTCACTTGTGCCAAAGGGAGGACAGTCTCCCCCCATCCCATCAAGAGATGCCCATTTGCAGGGTGTCCCCTACCAGCAGGGCTCTCTCTCACCACTGGCTCCAGGATGCCTTTGCTCAGCTGCTTCCTACAAGGGTGACTGGCTGACAGGGTAAGGACATCAGCCAGTACCAAAGCTAAAACTGATCTCCTTTCACTCCACAAGATTCAGTCCCATGCTTGATTTCAGACCATCAGGTCCAGTTTTACCGCTAAATCAAGCTTTAAGTTTATAAAGCTGGTTCAGAGGGCCATGCTTAAAAAGAAAACCAATCCAATTCTGTATTTTATAAAAATTCTGAGTTTTTAAAATACCACGAATAGATAAAACCTCAGACTAAGCAGGGATGAATTCATGTTACAGTGGTTGAAATCAGCAACAAGCATCATGTTGGGATTTCATCTTTTTAATGTACTTGCATAACTGGTCTGTCTTGAAACCAATTTTTTCATTGGAAAATTTGTTTTATTAAGAAAATATCCAGTTTTACAGACTCAGAGAGACACCCCTCCTTAATGGGGCTGGCAGATTTTTGACATGACAAAACACAGCAAAGCTCTGCTTTGCCCATATTTTGGGTCAAATGTTCAAGATCACTACCACAAACCACAAAAATCATCTCAATAACAGGGTTTATCAGACAGTTCCATGTATTTGACTGGAAACAAAAAGCCTCAATGTTTATCAAAATCAAATGCAACCAAACAGGCAACAGCTCCTGTTGGCTGAGGAATGGAGGGGGATGGGGTCTGTCAACTGCACTGCTTTTCAGAGAGCTCCACTTCATCAGCATCTCCTTGTACAATGTGCTGTTTGCTTCCTCCATCAGCTCCACCAGCCTCAATGGGATTTAACTGGGAACTACCCTGTGCATAGGTCAGCTCTACAGTAACTATTCTTCTCTATGTATTGTGTCCATTCACATCTCAGAAAGAACTTTTCTCAAATTCTACCCCACTGACTCACTGCAGAGTATCACCCAAAGAGTGGTAAAGACAAGGGCCTTCCCTACTCCTGTAGGGCAATCCAGCAGGCTTTGGCCCAGGGTTCTTTACACTGATCAACAGAAGTTTGGGGTTTTTTCTGAACAAAGACTACAATAAAGTGTCCACAAGAACCCTGCAGTTTTAAAAAGAAATGTAAGCCAGAAACATCTGTGAAGCATCCCTCCTACAGAGATGGGAAACCCCACCAGAAAGTCTCATGAGCAGCACTTGTGAAATCCCCATACTCAGCTCTCACCAGGAAGACTGGTCCAACACAACCAAGAAACCAGAACTGTTCTCACAACAAGATGCTTGTGATGTATTTGAGGCTGAAGCAGTTTTGAACACATATTTCAAGTGGAAAGTGAGGTATGGCAGTGACAAAAGACAAGGTAAGAGCAGCTGTGGAAATGCCACAATCTTTCATCTGCTGCTCCTCCAAGGCACAACCAGACATTGGTAGCATGCAGCCACTGTCAGACAGAAGCCCTCGGCCAGGCTGCTCTGGTGGCTGCCATGCTCATGGCCCCACTGCTCCTCATCCTTCTTGGACCCAGGACTGCAAGGCCAAGCTTCAGTGACTTCCTCCAGAGAACAACTCCAACGGTGCTGCCTCCCACCAACACCACTACATTCAGGTACAGCTGCTCCCTAGCTGACAGGGGAGCTTGAGAAGCCAAAAGCCTCTAGCAAGGAGCCGAGGAACAATGGTGATGAGGGCCATAAATACCAAGATAAGCTCTAAAGCTTAACACCATGAGGATGATGGTGCCAGAAGCCAAACCTGAGCTCCTGGCAGGCAATGCAGGCTGAATTTAGGCACCTAGTTCAAAGATTGCTGCAAGACACCCAGTTCAGGTCCATGAGTGGATGGATGCCTCTGCTGGCGTCCCACCATGCCAGCACATGGAGCAGCATGGTGACCTCCTCAGTGCATCACTGAGACAGGCTCCACTGGCTGCACAGGAGGGCACTTACCCCACACACAGCACACCCGAATCGCAGCGCTCTCAGTGTCAGGGGCAGGATGCTGCTGCTCCCCCACACCCAGGGCAGGCAGCCCAGCCCTGTGCTCCCCCACTCATAGGGCTCCTCAGGAGCACATCCATGCACCACCCACCTCCTACCTGCTTGCAGCACAAAGCAAACACACAAGTGCTGAGGAGGGAGAGCTGCAACCTCCCATGCTCCCAGGGTGATGCTCTTATCACAGGTTACAGCCTCCCCACTCTCTCACTGCCCTCAGGTAGCTCCCCTATCCCATATCACAGTGGGACCAAGGCCCTCACAACCCCTGGCAGATGTCAGTCCTGCGGCCAGAGCTCATCCCATCCTGTGAGGGGAGGAGGGCTCCGTGCCCAGAAAGGTCTCTGGTAAAAACACAGGTACCAAACGAAACAAGCAAGAATACCAAAGTTATAGCCCTGTAAAGTCATCACACAAGGAGGATCAGACTCCTTAAAACAGGTCAAAACTGGATCAGATCTTTTTTTACATCGCAAAGGGAAGACTTGCCAAGAACTTCACTCTTGAGCCCAGGAGACAAATCCAGGAGCCTTACGAGCAAACCACAGGAAAGATTAATGACTTTAAGTCTGGGAGGGGAAATTAAAAGTGTCAGAGGGGCCACAAGAGAAAGCCCTGATAAGAGCTGCTAATTGTCAGCATTTACGTCACCACCATCAGAGAGGCTATTTTATTACATTTTAGTCTCCAGGGTCACAATTTCTCATGAGATGGTTATTTTTGCCGCTTTGCTGATCTATGTCCCTTGGTATGTGCCTACAAGCATTGACAAAGGCATCCAAGAAGAGGTAAGAGCAGCGAGATAGGGCTTTAGACACCCTTCTGCCCGTGAGTCTTTTGCTGGAAGGAAATGGCAATAATTACCGTAACAATGAAGTAAATATCACTTCCCTTACAGTACAGCTGCTTTCATGTCCCAAAAATTCTTTAGAAAAATGAGGCATTATTAATGTAATTGAAAGAGATTACACAGAAAACTAGTAACTCATCCCCCTCCGTGGGTTTAACAGCACTTGTGAGCTCTGCCCTTTCCTGCAGCTGGCAGCTTCCCCCGTGGCTCCTTCAGGCAGTGGGACCCCATGGCAGGAGATCCCGCGGCAGGAGGCATTTATAAAAATTCACAAGCCTGACCATCCTAGTCTTCTTCAAAGGCAGTTCACGTAAGTTCAAGTTCTGACATATTCTACTTTCCACAGCCCTTCCTCACCTGGGGCATGCAGGCGCTTCAAAACTGTGCAATGGTGGCAGACGCCAGAGCCCAAGGCTGCCAGCAGCTCGCTGGGTGCCTCTCTTTTGCAAAGGGATTGCTGGACAGAGGAGCAATTCTTTCATTCCTCTTCCCTAGGGGGAGGCCTGCAGGCAGCGCCGACAGGGCTCCGTGCAGTGCACCCCACGCAAAGCCGAGCAGGGGCAGGGTTTGGGGCCAGGCCCCACACAGAGCCCGCGGCTGTGGCGGCCTGCAGGGCGCGGCTCCCGGCCGGGCCGAGCACCTGGGGTGCAGGTGGGGACGGGGACGGGACAGCGAGGCACCGAGCTCCGGCATCCTACAGGCAAACGCTGCAGCACAGGAGGGAAACCCATGTACAGCGCTAAAACTGCTTCGATGCAAAACTTTTGTCATTTCCGAACTAATTTCTTTTTAAGAGTGGGCAAGAAGGACTTCGAACAGAGACGGGCAGAGGCAATAAATACACCTTTAACATGGCCTCTGTAAACAAAGGCTCTTAACTATACATGGCAAGCAAAGGCAGGCGAGCATTCAAGCCACCTCGGTGAGACGGGTTCCCGCAGGGTGGGCTGCCAAACCCGAACCAGGGGCTGAGGGGATTCCTGCTGCCTGCAGGGTCCCTATGGACAGGCTGGGGAGGGAGTTTCGCTGGGAAGCAAAGACCCTGGCCCGCTACGGGTGAAGGGGCTGCGTGGGCCACCCCTGATTTCTCCAGAAACATAAAAAACTCAAACAAACTAAAAAACGGGGGAAGAAAAAGACAACCCCACCCCCCGTCCCCGCTTTGCCGTTGTGCCACCTGCCAGCCCGAGTCGACCCCGGCCGCCCCCAGCACCGCCCGCCGCCGCCCGCCCTACCCGGGAGATGGCGAGGGGCTGCTCGAAGTCGCGGCCGCCCACCAGGCGGAAGCCCCAGGGCCCGGGGCCCGAGAGCACGATGCGGTGCGTCCCCATGTGCGCTGCACCTCGCGGCCGGCCCCAACAGCCGCACCGCCCGCACCGCACCGGCCCGGCCCGGCCCCGCCCCGGCCCCCGGCCCGCCCCGGCCCGCCCCGGCCCGGCGGCAGCAGCGCCCGCGCCCCGCCGCCCGCACGGGTAGGAGGCCGCTGCACCGCGCTTTGGGGTCAGGCCCTCCCGAGGGACGGCGGCTGGCGGGGTCGGGAATCGCCGCGCCCCCTCGCCCGCTCCCTGCTGGCAGGCAGGACAAGCCTCGGGCAGGCAGCCGCACGCAGGAGTGCCCCGGTG
Source organism: Monarcha castaneiventris obscurior (assembly GCA_026261815.1). Taxonomy (NCBI): domain Eukaryota; kingdom Metazoa; phylum Chordata; class Aves; order Passeriformes; family Monarchidae; genus Monarcha; species Monarcha castaneiventris. The sequence continues at coordinate 20,069,066 of JAMPIT010000886.1, forward strand.
CGGCATCTCCCAGGGAAATACTCTCCAGCCCAGAGCGATGTTAACTCCGAAACTTAATGGGGGCGATGGAAATAAGCCCTGCAGTTTCCTCGCCAGGATCTGATGAGCGGGGACGGAGCCTGGGAAGAGTATTACTTTTCTGCTAATTTATCCCATGTTCACTGATTTAGGTAGCGTTTTGTTTATCTCTAGCGCCCTAAGCACGGTACCACCAACAAAAGGAATTCTTCTATACAGGTTTTTCAGCCAACCTTCTTAGCTGTGATTCAGGAAAAATAGTTGTTCCAGTTTCATGTTAAGCTCTCAGTAATCTGGTGACGGACAACTGGGAGAGGTTGGTCACAGCAACACCACTGGTATTTACAACTGGCGTGCAAGCATTGCTGCTTAATTAGTTGATGAATTAGCTCACCCATAAGCAGAACAGCAGCGAGCTGCAGCTGAAGCTGGGGTTCAGCCACAGCTGGGGAGCATGGAGCAGGCAGCAAATAAGGATGATGCAGGGCACCCAGGTACTGGTCCTACAAGACACGGCCACAAATGATCCCATCACAAGGCACACCCTTGCTTCTGCAATTCCCTTTTGTGGCTGCACCCTTTTTCCTGCATTAGTTTGTCTTTTCACAGGCTATTTCTTTCCAGGGTCCATGCATCCACACTATTAATCTCATCTCTACCAGAGAGAAGTAGTTCTTCCACCACATCCTTACCCATCTCGTGGCAGTGAAGAAAGTGACACTGAGAGCTCATTTGGCCCCGGGTGTGTGGGATTTCCAGAGGGCTGTTGCACACCGCTAGGTCATCTTCTCCTCTCTGCTTGCCCAGCTTCTGCAGTCACTAGCACCTCTAGTTTCCTTACCGTAGATTCGGTTAGAGAGTGACATCAGTAAATACCAATGTTCAGCAGATACAGATGAGTTTCTCCCCTCCCTGTCCAGGCTGCTGTAAAGCAAAGGCAAGCAGTGCTTGTCATTGCAGCAAAGCCCTGATCAGGCTGCCCTTTGGCTTTTATATGAAGTGACCTGTGAAACAAAAAAGGGCTTGTGTCTCTGTGCTTTATAAAAACATGTAAAATAGCTTGAGGCTTTTGCTGTCCTGGTAGTTTGGTTTTAGGATTGGCTTGTTTATAGTTTGACTTCCTAAAATCATTGAGTGCAGCCATGACGTTTATCTATATGCCTGGCCATCTGGTTGCATCAGCACGGAGCTTGAATCTGTTGCCCAGTTTTGGCTTAATCTGAGATGGAGGTCTCTAAGAAGGTAAAACTCCTTGTGAAATACCAGTCTTCAGAGTGAGCACAGATCTGCACAGGCACCATGCAGGAGCCAAACGTGTGGAGGTGCAGGATGCATTTTTCGGGTACTTGTATGTTACTGGGCCCCAGTGAGTCCATCCAGGCAGCTCAGCACTTCCCTCACTCTACTCCTTCAGGGACTGTTCCCTTACACAAGGCACACCCAAAAAGTCCCAGATAGGTGTATTGCTGCAGGGCTGGGAGACACAACATGATCACCACAGACCTTGCACAAGCCCCATGAGTTAATGCTGTAGCCATACCTGCACCCTGTCTGGGTGCAGCTACCAGAAGGCAGTGTCTTAAAGCTTTTGACCCAAGTCAGGGTTAAAAAGGCACAGGACATGTAAGCCCAACATCATCTGACATCCCCTCCTCACAGGCTGGCATTTGGAGTTTCTTGTCTGACTTAACCTGGGTGGTCTTCTCCTCTGAGGTCACAAAGACCCTTTGTAAACCAGCGGGCTGGGGTGTACTCCTGCCCTCCCAGGTCTGCATGCATGCCACAGCAACTGTACTCTGTCACCAGAATATGGCGAGATCTGTGTGAAAACCAGCTTTTCCTCTGCTTCTGCACCTTGGTTTGTTTAAGCAAAAGTCACAGCCAGCCTACAGTTCAGGAAGGAAAACTGGTGAGCTCAAGCCAAATCACAAGCAGGATGCTCAGGTGCAGGACAGTGGGAAAGGCCATGGCAGACACCCACAGGTCAGTATGGATACAAAGACAGCCACAGCAGGGCACTAGTACAAAAGTGCATTGCTACAGGAACAACCAGAGTAGATTTTATTTAATAATTTGTACGAGGAACACAATAGTAATTCAGTAATTCCATTTATTAACTGTCAAATAGTAATCCACTGCAATAAGAAACAAAAAATCAACACAAAATAAGTTGCGGTTTGTGTGGATATGTGGGGTGTGTGTGTGGGTGTGTGTGTGTGTGTTTAACTTAAACTGGCAAGAGCAAGAACAGAAAATTAACCATTAAATGAGTATGTTATATACAATCAATATCAACATGTTACTTTGCTGGATAGATTTATTTGGTGTTATCCAATCTTAGCAACAGGCCTAAACATTGTTGCAAATAACTGGAGGGCAAACCCAAAGCAGAACAACAAACCCATAAATAAGATGCAGGATTCAAGATATCTTCTGCAGAAAATAAACAGTGGTGCTTTGTGTCATATCTGAAACCCTTTCATAATGAATATTTTGTGCTAAAACTCTTTATGTGAACATACATGGAATTCCATCACTTAAATAAAAGTGGAAAAAAATCCCAACCTTTCACAACTGCCTTTTTTTCCCTCCCTTCATTCAATGTGTTTAAATTATTTCTCTATACAAGGTAAGTACATTGTCTGTACAAAGTTAAATATACATATTTACAGTCAAACTTCTGAGACACAGAGTCTTCTCTTCCGCTGAGACGGAAGACAAGCCTACTTGATTTCAAACCCAGGAGCATGGCTAGTTTATCAAAACATTGCAAGTCGTGCTAACAGTTAGTTGTAGTTTACTCTTAATAAATCTGTATAAAAGCTCAGCATAAAAATAGGCATTTTATCTTATTAAATACGGCTTATGACAAAATAGCAATCTAACCCTTTGCTATTTGTACGGTAACTGTAGGAAGCAGAGTCTGATAGAACTGGTTTTGTTTATGCTTTTTCTTAATAACAAAAGTCTATCAAAAGAGTATTCATAGTGGGTTTACAGGCAAACATACAGCCAAGCCATGGGTTTTTTTTTCCCCTCAAGGAAATACAAATTTATGTAACTGGTAATAACTGCTGGGAACAGCTTTCCAAATTGATTAGACTTTTTTGTATGACTAAGAGGCAGCCAAAATGCATGTATTTATTTGAGACCTACAATCAACACTGTAACCAAAATGAAAAAAAAAGGCACCCTCAGTGATACATTGCTCAGATTTATCAGAGCCTCTAAGATTTAATGCTGGGAAAGAAGTAAAGTCTTCATCCCAAAGCATATACTGCAAAAGGTGTGTGATCCTTTAGGGCCAGCAACAGGGCAGGAGGAGCAGAGAAAGTGAACAGCCGTAGGACACATAAACAGGATTTGCCCTCACGGATGTTCTGTTTATTGGTTCTATTCTTTGTGCAGATAAATGTCAAAGCTAGGCTGATTTCTCTTTTAAAAAACAGGACTCAGTTCATTTTGATGCACACAATACACTCACACACACACACCCTGCACAAAAGAAAAAACCCTGCAGAGATTGGTAATACGTTATTAAAGGGTTTGGGATTTTTGCACATTTGCATTATGCTTTGGCTGACCTGTCTGGATTAAACCACCAGTCCCAAACTCCTTTTCCACACAGAGCTCTGCAGTTTAATTGTATCAGCTGTCCTTTGCCTCTGCTGGGTCTTAAGATGCATGACATGAAGGAGGGGTTTTTTATGGAACTGGAAGGCAGAGAAAAGTGAGTCTTCAGCAAGGCAGAAACTGGGCAGTAAGCCTGGCCTCCTGACCTGTGCCAACAAACGTGAGCAGCTACGGGGCTGAGTACTGCCCCAAAGCACTATCCTATCTCAAGACACAAACAAAACCTATACCATGTGCTTCCCTGAAGCCTTCTCAGAGGTAAGTACTCCGTACAAATTAAGATTATCATCAAAACTCTTGCTGGGGAAGGGAGAGGAATACACAAAGGCAGCACTGTAAACTAGAAACTGTCTCTTCTTCAGCAAACAAATCACACCCTGACTCCATGGAAGCAGGGCTACACATTCAACTCAATAGTGTACCACATAACCACATCCTCCTAACACTTCTCACCTCTTGTCTATTACATTCATAAATTGTCTGTTTCTTCACTGTTTAAAAACACCATCTGGAAAGGAATCCCATCATTGTCATGGTGGGATCACTGTTATTTTACAGGTAAAGAAGCTTCACGTAGTTGCCTGGGAAGGTGCCAAATTGCCTTGTTCTCCTGGATGTACCTGTTGCAAAATAAAACACAAGGAAGACAGAGTAAGATGGAGACATGCAAGGAAGGCTCCAGGGTTTAAAAAGGTACAGGTGGCAACCTCTTCAGCCTGCAGGCATTGATTCTTAATACTAAATAGGAGCCCTAATCCAAGAGCCTTTTGGTACAGACCAGATCACAACTAGTTCTGCTACTAATCATCTTTGGTCTGCCCCTTTAACAATTAATAAGGTGCTGGTGAAAGCTCCTGGGCCTATAGGTTGGAAGTCAAACTCCTCTCAGTGTAAATGAGCTAATCTCCTTTAAGAAGAGATAGCAAGCCTAGATTTGAAATATTGAGGTGGAGAACGCTGTCCAGACTTGCACTCCTTGAAGGTAAAGGATTTTGCTAAACATGCACTTGAGGCTGGATTTTCAGGGACTGCAACTCCTATCCATGTGCTGCCTTCACCCCCTTACTTGCCACTTTCTGTAACTGCTCATGGCTCCCTCAGCTTTGGAAATGCTACAGAAATCCAGTTTTCCTTGGTTCCCTCTGTTGCTCTGCTACCTGTGTGAGCAAGAAGGATCAGGACAAAGAGAGGAATGGAGGTACTAAGAAGATAAAAAAGGAACTACTAGAGACCTAGCAAGGAAAACAAAGCTCCACCACCCTGCAGCCTAATTTTAATGTTCTTGGTGGGAAAAGATGGGAAATTTTGGAAAAATTTGAGTCAATTTTTTAAACTATTTTCACCCCACAAATGAAGGCAACTTCCAGACACTCTGTAAAACTGCTCATCCCCAAAAGCTCTGCTGACAGGCAAGTGTCACACTCACCCACAAACCAGCCATCATCACATTTCTCCATGACATCGACAATGTCACCATCCCTCAGTTCCAGCTCATCATCATTCTGAGGAGTGTAGCTGTAGAGAGCTTGGTAGCTAACTCTAAAAACCAGAAAGATACTACATGTTAGCCATTGCATTTCTTTGACAGCCCTTCAGGAGATGTTTCCCTTCCCCTAATTCCTATTACATATTGTCCAATGCAATGTGAACCTGTGTTTTCCTTTTGAGAGATGGAAGCCAACTGCATTGAACTCACTATTGTCAAAAGGTCACAGTAGTAAAAAATGTCATGCCTACACTGTGTGGGATATATGGAGAGCTTCTGCTCCCTTTCTGCCATGCAGGTGTCTGCACAGACAAACAACCAGTCTTCCTAATGTAGCACCTAGAGAGCATACAACTGCAGACACCCTATTGAGTGCAAGCCAAAACCTGGATACACTCATTCCTGAGCTAAATGAGACAGCTGTTCCCTTGCCCAGGCACACAGGCAGAGCCATAACTGACCAAATGGCAGAGCAAATGACTTTAGAAAAAGATATTGCCTACTCTACTGCACTAAGGTTGCTGGATAAATCACGGCTGAGGAGGTATGTTGGAAACAAAACCCAAGGCTGAATCCTGCCCAGAGATACTACTTGTACCACAGGCACCCTGTGTTCATTAGAAAGGATCCTTATGGAGTGGAAACAATCTGGGGAGCCTTGGGTCCCCTGCCTATGGAGCGTAAAAACAGAGCTGATGTGAGACTTCCCATTCTGCATAAAGAGAAAGCAAAGGCTCCTTTCACAAGCCAACTGCTGTGAGCATCAGTCCCCAGCACACAGTGCAGGCTGCTACTCTCAGAACCATCAGTGTAAGGCCCCACCAAGCTCAGTGGCAGCTCCACTGAACAGCCTTGAAAATCTCAGCCTTGGTCTCTCAGCTACCAATTCACCTGTGGAACTGGCCAGCAATGCACCGAGTGGCATCAGTGTTGGCCTCTCCCTGTACTGTGAGAAGCTAAGAACAGGGCTGAACACATTGATCCATGTCATATGATCAGGTATACCCAGTGGATATTAACTTGTTGCCAGCTCCAAGATACAAAGACACCGAGACAGTCTCTGTAATGGTGACCCAGCTCTGGATCATGAGGTCATTGCTTCAGGTGCTGTACAGACAGAAAGGGCACAGTCTGAAACTCATTATGATGCTATGTGGCTACTTTTGTTCTTTAAAGCAAAGCTGACATTTTCACATAATTCTAATTCACCTTCTGAAACACTGAGAGGTCTCATACCTCCCTATCTTCACCACCAGTCAGAAATAAGGCCTCTGGAAAAGATGGGAGCCAAAAGGACTTACATGTCTCGTGGTGTTTGACTTCGCTCAGGGCTGGCTCCTTGCTGCTGTGCTTGAGGTTGCTGAGAAATGATGAGAGATGATTTATGGTCATTAGAGGTCACCTTGTGGCGAGAGTCAAGAGGCTGAGAAATAGTACTGCAGTAATGAACAGACTTTTCTGCAATGTTTATGATTTCATTGCAAACAGCTTCCTGTGTGGTAGGCAGCATTGACATCCAAGAACACCCAAAGGACAGTCAACAGGGGGAAGGGAGGGGAAAATATAGATAAAAAGAGATGGGACATTCCAGTTGCAGCATGTAAGTCCAGTAAAAAAACAAAAAACAAAAAAAGAGTTGTAGATCCAGGTAAATATCCAGGTAGTGGAGTGCAGAAGGGATCCAGGTGTAAGCATGGAAAAACAGGCAAGATACAGAAGAATTTGGCATTTAGTTTGAAGATTTGTAACAAATACATTTACACATATTTTTAAAAGCAGCAGCATAAGAGGTTGCAATTAGTTATGCAGTGGCACCATTCCAAATGCTATGAAGTCAGTTCAAGAATGCAAGGTGAGGTTGGGCTGCTCCATTCATGCATTTGGCTTCATTTAACTTATACCCAGGGTCTGGCAGCACAATTAGCCCCACTTCTCATTGGCTGTGACAGTTTTTCTAATTGTTAGATTCCCTTTCTTCTGTTGCAAACAAACAATATATGCAAAGAGATAAATACGTACCTACTTTGCAACTAAAAACAGTGCTGGCATTTTATTTCTACTGAGGTGTTACTGTCTATATGAAGAGTGTCTAGGACTACACATCTGAGTTAAACAGGGGCCTTACCACATAGCTCTTTTCAGACTCTGTGAGATCTGGTCCAGCTCTCAATGAATGGTGGGAAGGCTGTGTGATCACCAAGCAAATGATAAGGAAGACATTTTAGCAGATGTTATATTGGTCAGAATTAAAAAAATGTAAATGGAGTGCAGACAACAAAAGAAAATGAACAACTCTTCCCTTCCCCACCCCAACACCATACGCTTTGGATGGCAAGATCCTTCATCTACACGAGACATTGAGGCTACAGTAACACAACAGCACTGCAGCACACAGAATGCTGCAAGGGAAAGGTGACAGCAAAACAGAAGCTTAGAGCAGGGAATCAGAGTGGAAGGTTATGGACACTGCTACAGCTGGAAATGGTACAATAGTATAGGAATATTGCATTCCTGTAGGGGAAAAGGAACATGGACAGGAACATGTACTTGAGAGCATCAAAACTGAAAGGCCAAAAGCATGCTGGAAGGCATCTGCTGCTGTTTTTAGAAAAATCCTCAATGACTTTGACATAGAAGAGAAAAGCAACTTGCTTTCTTTTTTCTAAAAAACCAACAGCTCAGGTCCTCCAAAGGCACAATGCCGTGTAGCCCCAGCAAAATCACTCTACCCTGTACCAAGCAAGTATCTGAAATGTTCTATTAATTCCCACAGCAAGGCAGAGCTTCAGGTCAGAGGAGGCCCTGACTGGAGAACCCAGCTCCAAACACCACCACCAGTGAAGCTGCTGGACTCTGCCCGGACTCACTCCCGAGTCACAACTCTTCACAGGGACTGTGTCCCAGGACACATAAAGGGAAATCGGTGTTTGAGGCTGGAGGTTTTATGGGGAAGGGGAAGATCACTGAAAAAGCCACACAGGTATCCACAGCCTGTTTTTGCACATTTTGACATATTCAAACCCTACTGAAAGCAAGGTGCATGCTGTGAGCAAATGGAATGTCTGAGCTAGGGTACTGCCTGCAGGGCTGCTTGGCAAAGTGGACTGGATGAGATACAGAGCATGGCCATGCTCTGCGATCATTCAACACAATTTTCAAACTAAATTTCAAAGGCCTCAAGTTTAAGCTTTCTGTCCTCCTCTTTATTCACCTCAGCAGTGCCCTCCAGTAAAAAGCTTGCTTTCTCATGGCACACTGAGAGCAGAAGCAGAGAGTAGAGAGGTCTGTGACACCTTCAGCACAAGCATGCTCAAAGACTTTGGAAAAGTGCAGGGTGATGAGCTCATTCAGCTCAAAGCTCCACTGAACCACATCTTGGACCCCTGGAGCTGTGCCCATCACTGTATTAAAGCAAACCGTCTTTTTTCTTGAGGACTGTGACCCACTCTAGGCCAACTCAGCCCCACAGCAACTCCTTTGTAGTCAGCTCTACTCCCTGGTGCTGGAATCACGGATCACTGCCCTATGAAACAATGCTCTGTTACTATGTCTATTTCTATAGCAAGAAATTCGAATGTAAGTTCAATGTGCTATATGCAGTGGAATTTGCATTCAAAGCATTTACTGTGGAGCCTGAAAACCTCATAGGATTTCTGGAAGTCCCTCCTGCCTATCATCAGCCCTGAAAGGCAAATTAAAAAATAACAAATTTAAAGTTAATATTGAGGCAGCTGTAAGAATGTTTTTGGTTTTTTTTTTTTTTTGATTTAAGAAAGTGCTTCTCTGTTCCATACCAATAAATTGACTGCTGAAATTGCTCCATGAGCTCCTAAGACCACATGGTCCATTTCCCATTGATTACTTGTGACCTCCCTGAGCAGTTTTTCCTCCTAAAAGCATTAACAACTATGAATTAAATTAGTTATTTGAAAGCTAAAAAATTGACTCTGCCTCTGAATGTTCCACAGTACAGGCTTGTATGTGTATTACCAGGAGGTGCAGCATCAGAACCCTGGTCACATTCCCTGTCCTGGCAGGATCCTCATAGGGACTTCCATGAGGCAGCTGGGCAGAGGCAAAGGCCAAGCAGTCCCCTGCCCTCCTACAGCTTCCAGTTCCTGACAAGACACATGACTAAGTGGATCCCCTCTGGCCTCTGCTCTAGAGATCCTGGCTGCTCCTACCAAAGCACAAACTCCCAGGGCTACAGCAGAGCCCCGCAGGGAGGTGGTGAAACACCCCACAGTCAGCAACTATGCAGTATTAGTTAAACAGGATGAAAAACTGACTAGATCAAATCCCATAGTTTTAGGCTGTAAATGTACCACCCCACTGATGTAAACAAGTGACCCTGATAGCATGATCGATGTGGCTTTTAAATTTTTTTTTTAAATCAACCAACCAAACACTGCATTATTCTTCCAGGGAAGGAAGAGATTAAAGGGAAAAAAAGCGTTATAGGTCCAAATGCTCTTCAAATGTGGGTTTAGACAGTCCATGTACTACCTACAGTGGTGGCTCCCTTGTGCCAGAGGAGGCTGAGGAATCGGGAAGTGTTCAGCACAGCTCCAAAGTATAAAAGACTTCCCCCAAAACACTGAGCCAGACCTGTTACTGCTGAAGGTAAGCTGAAGACTCTAAAAGTGACCAAGTATTCGTAACACATGAGGACATCTCAACTTCTACCTGCTCAGCCACACTATGTGCCTTGTTAAGACTAAATGAATAAACTTAAGCAAGTGCTTAAGTCTCTAAGTCTCCATGTCTCAGAGTGTGCATACAACTATGCAGGACAGTCAGTCCTAACGTACAGCTGGCCAGTGTTTCCACGTCATATGGACTCTGGGGATGGATCTCAAGAGCATCACAAGTTTGTAAAATTATGAGAAAAAGGTTCTACATTAAGAGCCTAGAAAAGCCCTAAGGCAGGTTTTAAATGTTAGGAAGAAAGATGCTGGGACTGCTCAACAGTGCTCTGCCTGCTCCTTGTGAAGTTCAATGCCATCAGTGCATCTATCCATTGCAGCTCTTGTTTACGTGTCTTCCATCCATTTCAGGTGGGAGTTAAAGAGCTACATGAGCAAAGACAAAGCTAAACAGAACAGACTAACAGACACACAAGACAGACAAATTTGTGTTCCCTCAGAGGAGGGCACTCATCAGCAGGGATGCTCCCACATGTGAATGAAGAACCAAGAGCAGGGAGGCCTCCCCAGCCCAGGCAAAACAAAAAGAAAAACCCTGCACACACCAAGCCCAGCTCTGGTGAAAGCAAATGGAAATCTGGCTGAAGAGCTCTCACAAAGGACACTGAAAAGGCTGCAGAGTGGGGCAGCCTAACCTGAAGGTTGTCAGAGTCAGTGGAAAGACTCCCTGGACCCGGGATCAGAAACTGAAGGCTGTGTCTAGAGCAGAAAAATGCATTTTCCTTGGGAAGCAGGTCCCAATGCCTGCTGCATGCTGGGCAGCCCTGCCTTGGACAGCAAGCACTCGGCAGAAACATTGCTGTGCTGAATCTGTGGAGCAACAGAAAACCATTGGAGGGGTGAAAGTTTACCTTGAACATGGTGCAGAGCAAGGAACATGCTAGGGGTAGTTGGTCTGTACTGAAGAACATGGGGTCTGAACATCCACCTCATATGCTCTCCTCTGTACCAGCCAAAAGCAGGTGAAATTACCACTCTGCCGGAGTGGTTTTGTACAAGTGCGAAGGAGCAGATGGGTCCCCACCACCATCCCTCCTGCTGGGGATACAGGGACCCTTGTGCAGCCAGTCCTGCCTTCCCTACCCCACAGCTGCAGTCCAGCCCCAGGGCCAAAGCCACTGCACTGCTCACATGCTTGCTGGCACCACTGCTGACTGCCACACTGTGTTAATAGGATCTCAGAGTAGAACAGGAATTAGACTGGAAAATTCCTGCAGGTTCCCTGAAATAAGTTAATTTGATAGATCATGTTACTCCTTAATAACATATTTTACTAGAATATTGAAACAAGTTATCTGTAAGTTATACTTGAAATATCTTTACATGCTGTGAGGTAATTCTTCTTTCTTTTTAGTTTGGACTGTGAAAGCAAACAAAAGGGAACCTCAGAACAGTTTAAAGAGCCAATGCAATTTATATTTTTACTTAATGGAACAGGCAAGAACACAGTCCTTACACCAGTCCTATACCAAAGGGGTCTTAGACCTGCAAATAACCCTGGGTCAGAATTTCATATCTGGAGAGGTTCTCTATAATGAGAAAGAAAACTAAAATTCAAAATCATAAAGTACCTCAAACACCAGGGATAGACACTAATGGAAGGAAAACCCAAACGTAATGTCTCATTTCCACGTCTGCTAAGTGCTTTTCTCATTTGATTAAAATCAGTTGAGAGGTACAGATTTTTGAAAAGCCTCCAGGGTATTACCTGAAGTTCTGCTGAAACCGTCAGCCTCTGTATGGGTCACACAGATAATGAGAAGTCATTTGCACATATAAATACCACTCCTGCTCCTTAAACAACTGTAGACCCAGAGCTGGAAAGGAGGTCAAGACTACTGCTAATGTCACACAGTTTTAACTTGACACTGACAATATGCTACGATTGTCAAGGCACATAAAATACACATATGGACTTGACTCCAAAGAAGGGCCACAGGGTCTTATTACAACCAGGTGGAACACCCAAAATAGAACTGTGTGCTAATCATCACTGGAGAGAAACATCTTTGCCTAAACGTGGCTCTTTGCTCCTGCTCTTTTGGATCACGTATAGCCAGTGCAAGCACCAGCAGGACCAAACAGGTCAGAGCTCAGGAGAAAGGCCAACACAGGAAACTTCCATGGATTTTTAACATGAAGCAGAATATGTATTCTATTGGACACAGACATTGAAAGAGAAAGGGAAGCAGAAGGTGGTTGTTCAGTAAAAAGTTGTGCAAGCTGACAAGTGGAAGAAAATGAGGAAAGGTAATAGGAAAATTTCAGGGTTTAAGCTCTCTCTCTCTCTTAATCTAATCAATAAAGTAATTAACATTGGGAACTACTTCCCACATTCATCCTGCATAAGCAACTTGCCTGGTTCACTGATCAAGCCAAAGACTGCTTCCCTAATACCCATCGCTACAAATTCAGTCCAGTTTTTGCTAATTATGAACTTACTGTTTCAAATACTGCCATCTTGTGGAAGCTGCCTTGAAGGACTGATGAGGCACCAGCAGATGTAAGCATTGCTCATTCCCACACCGTGGGCACCCCAGACACAGTGCTGAGGCTGAGCAATGCTGCACACACCCTACTGCATCCCACTTTAAAAACGTTTGTAGCTCTCAGCAATAGAGCTTAGAACCTCTGAGTCCTCCCACCTGAGGAGATCAGAGCAGGCCCCTAGCATTGTGGATACCAAGTTGTGTATGCCTTATACCCAGCTCTGAGATGCTCAAACCCTGAGTCCTTATCTCAGGGGGTTAAACAATACCTGAACCAAATTTTCTTGTGCTACACCAGTCCTACTAAGAAGGCCACTGACACTGCCTTATAACGCAATCAAGCTGTAGGAGCTCAAGGTCAGAACTAAGTAAGCCCTGAGTTAATCTTTTGGAGGAACTGATAAACAGATTCTCAGCTGGTACAAACAAGCAGAAACCTAGACTTGATCTATGTATATTTGCAGCAGCTGAAGATTTTGCCCATACCTGCCCTTCTGCACAGCCTGGAAGTAATTTTTTTTTTTTTTAATAAAAATTCTAAATTAGAGGAAAATTATCTCACCTGTGTAATCAATGAATGGCTAAATAAGCACATGACAAAACAATGGCATGGCATGGAAACAACTCTAAGTAATGGAAGAGTAATCAGCAAAGATGATTACCTGTGACTTATTGACTCTGCGTGTAAGTCTGGGAGGTGGCTGTGTTGTGACAGTAGAGGAAGAGAGAGTAGAGGAAGAAAGAGGAGCAGATGAAGAGAATACTTTTGAGTCTGCAGTCTTTTGAAGAAAAGAAAAATTGGTCAGCTTGGCACACACTCTCTTGTCACCATTACTGCTAGTGACAAGAGCATCTACTATCCAGTAAACTTGAAGCACACACAGCAACAGTAACTCCATGCAAGGAAAAGTGCAGTTTCCACTTGGTTTGTCTGAGCTGACCACCTCACTGTTTTAAACATGCAGGTTAAGTCTAAAAAATGCTACTAAAAGTATATATAGATGGTAAACAGTGCAGTCTTTACACAGCTCCCAGTAGACTTCTGGTTATGATTCAAGCAGAAATCAAATAATTTGTCGTAAGTTTTCCCAGTGTGAAACATGTCATCTTGGAAACCCTGGTTTCTCATTATTTAATATTGGCTAGATGGGGTATGTCATGGAGGTTATTGCAGTGCATCCAAGACAGTATTTCCAATTCTACGATTTCAAATTCTCCAAGCTTCCACGCATTGGGGTGCTGGAATGTAATTGGACTGGCTGTACCCTACAATGGGCCCCAAGGCAACAGAGAGCTGAAAAGTAAAGCATGTATCCTATACAAAGACTGAGGGCAGAAGGTATGTAGTAGAAGCTACTGGAGAATTCCCTCTGTGTTTCCTCTAACTGTAACATAGAGCTATATATAACTAAAAACTCTTGGGGGAAAGCATCACTAGGTCTAATCCTCATTTGTGGCTAGAGCCTTTCACATAATTTTAGAAATGCAAAGGTAAAAACTTCCTCTCAATATATAGGTAACAATCATGACCCCCCTTAGTCATGCACATCCCAGACTAAGGTTCACTAAACCACAGGCTCCAGGATGAGCAGGGACACCTTTTGTGATTCTAGGAGCCAGGCTGGTGTTTAAAATGCTTTTTGGTCATTGGCTTTAGGAAAAACAAATTCTATAACCAAAGATGATCCACTGCACACTGTAAAATCTCTGATTAGCAAGAAATTGTCTGTATTGTACACAGTGGGGCCTGTGTAGATGCTTTCATCTGACACATCTGGTAATAGACACTCTCTGGAGACAATCACCTCAGTAGATGTGACTGTGTCAGTCCTGTGTTATCTATTCTAAAATAATTTTTTCTACACTGCTCTTGAGCCCCTTCTAAAACTTTTTGATCTGCTATCAAGTGAATGCCACTAGTGACCCCTGTAAGAATGTCTTAGGATCATCAAAATGACATGTGGCAGCCACTGGCTCTGCTTTGCCAGCAGAGCAGCACAAACCTCAACCCACCAGTTAAACAAAAATCAGTGATTCAGAGCAGCGCACACACACATGCAGGAGAAGTACCTTCTTTTCCCCGCTTTGAAACTTTCCCAGATCACCTTTCCTCATGTCTCTTTTCTCTGTTTTACCTCCCTGAACAATAGCCATTAGCTCCTGACACAACTGGTTGTCCTCAGAGGAACCCACAGGTCTCCTTTCTGGGCTCGCACGCATGTCTAGCTGGGATGGTTTCAGGCAGCGCTCAGCAGAGATCTTGGGCACAGCATGAGCACTCTGCTCGGGGTGGCTGCTGCCCTCTCCTGGCTTTTGGAGCCAGGCTTGGCTGGCAGTGATGTCACGCTGCTCTGCGAGGACGCTTTCGGGGCTTTCCACTGCCCAGCGCGAGGAGTTAGAGTAGGTCACGCTGGGAGGAGGGGAGTCAACAAACTTTTCTTCACTTTGTGGAGTGGCCTGGTAGAAACTGTGGGCAGAGGATTGAGGTCTGGATGAGGAAGAGGGCAGTGGGGATTTAATGGACCTGGGAGTCGAGGAGCCAGAGAGATGAGAATGGTGGAGGCTGCCTGTGGGGGAAGGGCTGGCTGCAGCAGAAGGCGAGAGATAGTCAGTGTGAGAGAGGGAGGCTTCAGGCGGAGGAGGCAATGGAGGAGTTATGGCAGGAGTGGTGCTGGGAGACACTCCCACGGTCAGAGCAATCCACTCGGATGTGACCGCCTGCACCTCTGGAGACAAAGCGCGGCGCGCAAAAGGCAAAGGCGGAGGAGTTGGAGTATGGAGCAGCTCAGAGCTGGGAGACTTGAAGGAGACAAAAGCAGGAGAGAAAAAGAAAGAAGTGAACAAAAAAATAATAAAGCAAATACAAAACCAAGCAAAAGTAAAAGGAGAGAGAGCAAGTGTGGAGAGAAGCAGATCTGTGACCACATGTACAAGTTTTCTACGGATAGTGTGCTGTGTTGGAGAACAGGCTGTCCACAGCTACTCCAACCACAGAGTCCAGCCTGTATCTGTGCTGCTAATACCCTTCTCCAGCCTTTGCCAGAATCCCAGACACAAAACACCTTGTGGAAGACTTCTGACTTCATACCACAAGCACTAAGTCCCTCAGGGAGCAGTTGAAGCCATCATCACGATGGCAGAATGCAACATTTGACCGACCTGGCAGCAATAGCTGGGGCCCCAACAACTCACACTGTGGATCCAGCCAGAATTTGCTGCTGCAATGAACTTCGACTTTATCCAACTCTAGCATGAGCAATGCCTGCTCCTCAGGAAGCATGCATTGCAGATGCTGCCCAGAAGAAAGGGAACAAAAAAGCCCAAATGTGGCTATTTGCTCTTCAGGTGATTAAAATAGATCCTGTGTTTATAAGGGCAAGACACACTACCAAGTCCTGCCCTTAGCTTTTACCACCAGCGGCATCAGAGAGAACAGCTACATTAGCACTGGTCAGACTGTTTCTCAGTCCTCAGCCAAGTCAGGCAAAAAACTAAGGGGAGCACTGACTTATTAGGGGAGGAATCAAAAAAATAGTAAAGGAAACCAAAAAAAGGTGGATATGATCCCTTCCATCAAAGGGAGAAGCTTGCAGGGAGCTTGTGGAAGATAGGCCACAGCTATGGAGAGGCTGCCAAGCTCACAGAAAAGCTCAGCTGAGGTCCACTCTGACTGAGAAACCCAAACAAGCAACAAGTTTTTCCTCTTTACACAGTGACTAAGATTAAAACCACTCCTTTTAGGAAAGATCCAGACAGACAACAGGCATGAGTCATGGCATTTTTTCCCATCCTTTCTGTATCATATATCCCTTCTTCCCAATCCCAATTCTCCACTGATGCTTCTGGCAGTCTTGGCCTTGTTTTGGTCCCATGATTGAGAGGGAGATGCACCGGAACCTCATGGCCATGACCATATATGCTGACCTTCTTCTGGCATGAGTATTTGCAGGATGGGAGCAAAACAAAGAGATTTAGAGACTCACTATCTCCCTGATAAGTGCATGGCAAACATTCTGGGATCCCCATACCTGGGGCCATTTTGATTTCTGCTTTGAACTGCAGTATGGTTTATAGTGAATCTAATATTCATGGAAGATCCTGGACTGACCTGCTTGCAAAACCTAAGTTCATTTAGCACCAGTTTCAAATAGCACAGGCTGTTCTCCTGACCCTGTCTCCAAAAACCTTGGTCATGAGTTAGATCATAAAAGGGCAGGTATACAGCTTAATTCAAGCTGACTGGGATCAACATAATGATGCTTACAGACCATAGCAGTCTATGACACATTTCTAATAGTCATAAAATTCCCCTCATCACAGAAAAGGTGTGTGAAGTGTAAGCACATATTCAGGAGAAGCTGGATCACCAATTCATTCCATCTCCAGCAGTGAAATTTAATCACAGGGCTGTGAACTGCAGCCCTTTCAACCTGGCCTGGATTCCAGCTACACATCAGAGATAAAATGCTGAGTCTCCAAACCTCAAATGATCTGTTCATTAACCTTTCAGGTAAATGAAACATCACCTTTTCCTGCAGTTGCAGCTTACTGCAGGGAGCATGTGGCTTTTATGGCACAAAATTCTAGTCTTAAAGAAAGGTTTTTTTCAGCTATTGCTTCTTGCACAAGAATGGCAATATCCCTCTGTTTTATAAGGTGCTGAACCTGGCTGCATCCAGTCCAAATACCTGTGGTGAAGCTGTCATGCTGCGGCTAGGGGAGAGGGACACTGGTGGGTCAGGGTAGTCAATGGCATTCTTGACCACTGGCCGTTTGAGCACCTCCACATAAGTGACAGGGAAGATGCCTTGGCGACTGGTGCCAGGGATTCTTCCTTCGTACCAGTTCTCATCCACTCGTCGAATCAACGTGATCCTTTCACCCTGTGGGAAGGAATAGCAATGTAGCTCTGATTTTAACATTTCATCATTCCAAAGCAGATTACATTTTTAATCTTTCTGCAGCTGACCTAAAATAATTGGTGGTTCTCAGCCTGTTTCCAATTATCCAAACCCTAAATTCTGCGTGGGAATTATGTTTTTCAGTTCAGAGAAAGAAAAAATTGCAGATCTTCTGGTGCTGACTTAGTCTGTCTACAAACTCAGTTATGCTCACATTTTCAAGACCCTACTTGCTAAAGCCAGTTAAAAATGGAAACCAGAATTTCAGGCTGACCACGAGACTCTCAGGGGTATGAGGTGTACAGAAAGTATGCATAGATCTGCAGTTTAACCTAAGTCTCTCTATGGTCTCTCCTGTTTTGCTGACAAATAAAGTGACTTCTAGATTCTTAATATACACTGCAAGCGTCACCTTCATATATAATTAAAAGAGAAGACAGAGAAGATTTAATCTGACCATCAAAACAGAAAGCTGGTTGAGATGGAGAAATTCTGCTACTTAATCTAAACATAGCTAACTTTGCTCTGAACAGCCATTACACAACCCATGCCCCCATCTTCACTCTGCAGTGAGGTCTAGCCAGTCGCTTCAATACCACAGAATTTGGCTTGCTCAATGATTCTTCTTGTAGTATTGGGAAGGTGAATCCAGTTTCCTTCTTTTCTAAATCACCATTATCACATAACTGTGTGCACCTCCACTGAATCTAATCAACCTGGAGAGACCTGTCACCAAGTATCTAATTTGCCTTGCAGAGCCAGGTTTCCAACACCTGTGCTCAAAGTATCTTCTCAATTAGACCTAAGGAAGCAATTGTCACTTCTTGATTTAGCCTACCTGCAACAATAACTGCAATGCACTACATGACTGTGGATTAAAACCATGGGTGATGAAGAGGAATCCTTCGTGCATACAGAGTTCATCTTATTGGAGATTTCATTTGGAAATTGCAAGTTACTAGTGCTAAAAAACATCACCATGTCTGGATTCAATTCATCACCACAACAGAAGTCCTACCTTTCTGAAGGACATTTCCACTTGGGTATCCCCATTGAAGTTGAATTTAGCAATAGCATCTCCATATTCCAATACTTGCAACGGTAATGGCTTTTTGGGTTGAGCCTTCTCAGCTGGTGGAAGGAGCTAGAATGAACAAATAGAATCAGCTAAGTCTCCCATACAAAGCCCATAAACTGGTCTCTGGCAGAAAGGGAGTGGACAAAGAGAACACCTGCAAGGAAAGCAGCTACCTCTATGTATGATCGTGGGAAGATGCCAACTCTGCCATGGTGTTCACCTTCGAACCAGTTCTGGTCAATCTGCTTGTAAATGTAAACAATATCTCCTTTTTGCAGAGGAAGTTCCCTGTTAACAACACAAGCACTCCATCAGAACTTCACTAGAGGAGAACAGATGTGCTCTTTTTCTGTCCAGCAATCCCTAGGTACCAAAGTGTGCATCAGCATGTTGATACACATCATGCTCCACCCAAAACACAAGCTAAATGTTGAGGATTACTCTGTTCATACTGTGATGTGCAAGACCTCTCTTGCTCTTTGGGTATCCTGTCAAAAAAGTTGGCCTGTGAGGGCTCTAATAACCACATACTCTCCAGAAGCAATGGGGTCAAGCTCAAGCCAAATGTGACACTGGCTCCTTTCCATGTTGGATATGATGAGCAGCCCTCAACTGCTGTTTTGAAACAGTCATGTCCCAAGTGCCTTCCAAAGAGACACATGATTTTAATCTGAGCTAGCTTGCTGATTAGCTGAACATCCTCACATGGCAACGTTGATCCTGCAATGATTACACTGATGGTCAGCCTGTGGTTGTGCAATTACTGACCTCAACTGGGCAAAAATTTGGAATTTCCATCAACAGGCTTCAGTGCTAAAATTATGAATGTCTGCATCCTGAAGAACTATGGCCAGCTTGTACTAGGCTCATAAACTTACTACTTGGGTCCCCAGAGGAAGATAAACAACACAGCCTTTTCTGAGATGATTTTTACAAGCTCTGCTTTACTTTTGTCTGGCACACTGGTATATTCTACTCAAGGTTCAAAACAGCTACACCTAACCTGCCTCAGTTCTATTACAGGTGCTGGGGAGATCCTATTTAAATCATGACAAATCATCACCTATAGAACATATAAAAAATATTCTCAGGACATTAGCACTGGAGACAAAAGCCAACGGGTTCTTCACTGAATTCTGTTCTTTCTTCCTTCCCTAGCAATGTTAAAATGAGAGCTTCTCCAGGCTCATGCAGAGAAAGAGGCTTTCCAGGCCTTCTCTTCACAGCAGTCTTTCCCAAAAAGAACAAGTAGTGCCGTGGGAGTCACGCAAAGGACCACAACAGGGCTTGGAGGTACAACAATGACATCTGAAACATCCACTGATGTATCCATAGATGCCAGGAGAGCAGTGACCACTCTTCACATTTCAGTTCTGAATCAGAAAAATCCTGAGTCAGGGGCCCACACGCTTAAGGCTAGGTATCTGTTTAAGTCCCTTCTGCCCTTGGGCTATGCTTTGTACAGTGAATAGGATGTTCTCCTCCTGTGGCTCCACCCACCTGCCGGGCAGAGCACTCACTCGTTGCAGTAAAGAATGCAGGTTTGTCCCAAAAATCATGTGGGATAGAGATGCACTGAGAAAGAAGACATTTTCCTAAAGGTCCTTTAGATGCTGTAACCTGCAAGGTCCATACTACTTTTCCCTGCCTTACTATGGACAATTTTGCTTTGAGTTGCTGGAAAGACATCCCAAAACATGAATCCAATTACATGACACTTCAAAAATGCTGCATCCTAGGAGAAAAAGCAGAGGAAGAACATTCCAGGTAGGCGTAACAAGATGTACTCACTTCAGTGTCTGTGCTTTAAAGTCAAACTTGGCTCTAGCAGGTCTCATCTGAAGATCAAAAAAGAAAATCAATATATTAAAATAATAATTAGGTTTTCAAACCTCTTCTGGGGAAAATCACCCAAACTCTTCTATAGCTAACATTAGCATGGGGAGGAAATTGTATGCAGGTATTCTGCTACAAGCTTGCGTGCAACTGGTATTACAGTCCATATGTGCTGCGTGGGCATCTCCCACCAGGACACAAAGTGCCAACTTCTGGTATAGCCATAATTAGGAAATGGATTTACAGCATTTACAGGAAACGGATTTAACAGCAGTCAACTTTTAAATGTGACTAACCCTGATGAATGAAAGCTGCTCCAGTAACTACAGTTACTGGGGCTCCAGGACCAAATTTCTCCTGACATTTGAATGGAAAAGCAAAATTTACTAGCTGGGAAAAACAGTAGGATATTATTTGATATGGCTCTTATTGATTATTACCTGGCCCTGCTGAATACTGCAATGTGACCCATGTACTCTGTATCAACTGGTAGGAAAGAGACAAAGGTGAAGAGGAAATATGAATAAATTAAGGACATATCTAAAAAAAGTCTTCAGTGGCTAAAGAGCCAAAATGGATGTTGACAGCAGGCCTAGGCTCTAAAGGTTTACTTGGCTGATTTTCTAATGGCCACAAAATATACAGACAATTTTAAAGACATTTTGGTAACAGAGCATAAAATAAGAAGCAGTCACATTCATGAGGCTCCAGAGCATTTGAAACTGAAGGGCAGGCAGGTGTACTCCCTCCACATGGTGAGCACCTCACCCACCACCACAGCGGTGGGGCACCACAATGCAGCACCTCCGGGGAAACAGAGCGGCTGTCAAGAGCCCAGCAGCAACCCATGCGAGGTAGGAAAGGCATCTGGCCACAACAGCTGGACTAGCATCCAGTGCTCTGGAAATGTGCCTTGGGCTCATGGGAAAAATATGCACCTCCTCCTTTGTCTCTTTCAGAAAGTCCAACCAGGCTGTACGCAGTGAAACATGCTGAGACTTTTTTCTGATTGCTTCTAAAGGACATTAAGCATTTTTCAAGAGAAGAACAATGTATTTCTAAAAAAAATTACGTGACAGCTGCATGGTCAGGATCAAGATGTGAAGTTTCTAAGCATAAGGCACAAACAAGAAGACAATGTAGCAATATGATGCAAAAGATGTAGAAGGCCTCTGATTGACTAAGTAGCTGATATTTAAAGGCATGCATCACAGGTGTGCACCAGCAATTCTCAGCAGGCATGCTTTAATATATGCAGCTTGCTATAGAGATATCAATTAATTTACCAGGCATAAGAGTCAAAGCAGATCTAAATGAAGCCAGAATGGGAAAGGGGAAGGTGGAAAAAAAAACAACAAACGACATTCTCTGAAGAGCTAATGTCGGCCTAAAGCACAACATTGTGAGAGGCAATTATTGCTTTGGGTCAAGCAGTAGACTGAGGCAACTAAAACAGACCTCTGACCCAGATTTCCTCTTTGCTGTATCGTCTACATTTAGGAGGTCCCCAAATCGCTCATTAGTGATAAACTGATGGTGCGTTGGAATAACCCCTGTGTGCCTTCTAGCGGCAATATCAGCTTCTTCTTGCTCACGTTTAAGCCGTCTCTGGTCCTCTAAAAGTTTCTGCCATAAAATTGCATAAAATGGGCAGTAAATCATCTAGTTAAAGGCATTCAAAAGCTGCCATAAACGTGACTTAAAATTCCCGAGGTCCCTGCAAATAGCTGGAGCTTTACAGTTCAGTATCAAATACTGTTGCTACTAACTACACAATACCCTTCCATTTTACAAACACAGAAGGTACATCATCATTATGGCATAACTGAAACCCAGCTCATACAGAGGATCTGATCCAAAGCTGATGGAAGTCAATGAGGATTTTTTCTAAGTTTTGGGCAGGTCCTAGGAGCTTCTAAGAAGATTGCTGATAACACAGAACTGATCCAAACCCCCTTCAACCAAAAAGGAGTTTCTCTCATTGACTTCCAAGAGACCTGAATCAGCCCCACTGGTAAGTTCTGAGGCACCAAATTATCCTAAGCCTTGCAAGGAGCTTGGGAGAGTGCCTGACCACATTCAGGTTCTCCCATATTTCTTTTGGGCTCATGTAACACACTTTGTAAAATAAAGTAAATAAGCATCTAAGAAATAATTTGGATTTCTAAAGTCTCTGGCACATTAATGGAAACATGCATTCTTGTGTATCGTGGCAGAAGGATTCTTTCATCTTCTGAGGCTGACTGTAAGCTGAAGAGCTCAGCTATGTGCTAACTCATTTGAAAACAGAAAGTCTTACTTGAATTCAGGTTTTTGATCTCACACAAGTTTTCATGCTGGATTTTGGAAGAGGGGAAAGTACTAACTTTTACATGAGAAGACAGCAAAAAAATATTTTTCACATAGGAATTAAGAGCAGGTTTTACCATATTTCAAAGCACACATAAACATTATCTGAACTCAGAAGGTTAACACTAAAACTAAAACTTTTTTTCCCCCAGGCAGGGGAAATTAATTCCATCTTCCAGGAAAGCAATCATTTTAGAACTTCTTTAACTCAGCTTGAACACACTCAGTGCTGAGAAGTCTATAAGGCTTTCCTGTTATTTCAGCTTGTCCCAGTGTTACCCAGACATTTCAAAAAGGACTGCTGCATTCTGTCAACAATTCAGACACCATAAAGACTTCTAGTTTGCACTGGGGGAAAACCTCCCACTTTCTGATAGCTTAAAACATTTTACACTTGCTGTTCAAAACTTGAAGACCCCCACAGAAAAAATATTGTTTTCACTAGTTTGATTAATACTGACTCAAGTGCCTTGCATAAAGAACAATTACACATTACCAATCTTCTTCTGCAAGTACTGGGGTGTTGTACCACATCTCACATACATTTCCAAACTTCTTGTATTATTTAAAGCCCCTATATGTAATTTTGTGCAACTGATAAGAACTATCAGGTTTATTTGAAACAAGCTGAACTGGGCTATACACATTATACAGCAAATCAGTGGCAGAGAGCATTGAAAGTAAAACATAGTAGTTACTGCTTGTTACTCTAACTTCCAGGACACATAGCCATGGACGTACAAGCCGTCCTTACATAAGGGTAAATGCTGTATTTCTCGCATGTGGAGCTGCCACTACTGTTATTAGGCCATAAAGGAGGGCATTACCTCTTTATCATCATGCCGCCTGCGGATAATTTCTTCTGGAGTTTCCATGTAATCAACTGGTGCAAAATGCCTTGGTGATTCTGAATCTACTTCAAAACAACATAAGGAAGTTAAAATACACATGGATTTATCTAGCATAACCAGAAAGGAAAAAAATAGGTATTTTTACACAATTTGTTTCCGTTATGACAGTGAGGATTCTCAATTGCCATTGACCAAATTGCCAATTGAATGTTGATAATTTATCCATTTTCATTTTTTTCCCTTTTGGGCTGTACATGTGAACAAAGATCCAAGAACAGGGAGAAAATAATGATACAGGGAAGTGTAAAGACATAGAAGGACTTTGTGAAGAAAATATTCACTGCCATCAAAGTATGGTTTGGCATTTTACTGTTGAAAAAAGTTTAATACACACACACACACACACACACGCATACACACACAACTAGACCTTGAGAAACTACTCCTTAAAGCAAATCATCTGCATTTGGTTTATAATTCCCATGTGTGTAAATGATACAGGACTAGAAATATCTCATGTTGAGATTCTTGCATCCCCAGAGCTGCTTCAGAGATAAACTGAACCTGATGTGATTAGAAAGGCAGCGGAAATCGTTTCTCAGAAGTGCAGCTGTTAACAAGCCTTGAATAAAACTGCTCAGCAAGACACGCAAAGGACATTAGACACACTAGGGGAAAAAACCAGAGAGTCAGGGGATGTAAAGGTGGGACGTAAAAATGCAAGGGTTGTGGAAGAAAAGAGGAGGAGAATGGAAGAAAGACAAATAAAGGGACACTGGTAAAGAACACAAAAACCACCTCCTAGGTACGTCCCAAGTTCACTTTGCGGGTTGTTGTTTGTGTCCAGGCTGTGATAGAGGGCATATGAAACAGGGTTCCCATTGTTTAAGGAGTCAGGAGTGGCAGCCCGGCCAGCGAAGCTATCCCGGCCAGATCCCACGGTGGGGAAGTAGCTAAGCCTCTCCACAATGTCAAAGGAGGACCGGCGCCTGGGAGCAAGAGGCCCGCTTCTGGAGCAAGGTTGGTGCTGGGAGTGGTGGCTCTTGTTTCCTACACTCCCCTGCAGCTGTATGGGGTCATCTGGGTTCTCAGGGCTGGGCACTGCCAGGCTTGCCAGGCATTCTGGGGGTGGAGTTCTGCAGGATTTGTGTTGGAAGGGCTTTTTCAATCGGAACGGGAGCGGGCTCATTAGGTAGACATTTCTGGGGAGCATGTGCCTATCCCCATAGACATCCCCTTTGGAATCAGGGTTCCTGGAGGCCTGCTGCTGTTCATGCCTTCGGATGGTAGTGAACCTGGTGTAGGAAGCTGGGCATGCGCCTTTGCATCTGTTGGTTTTATGCTTCTGAGGCCCATTTAGGTTGCTGCTGCTGCTGCCACTGTCGTTGGAGGCATTTGAGAGAAGATCTATCTCATCAGTGCAAGCTGAAAGCGTGTCCATAGGGATGATATCACTGATATCCGAAGCCGTGTCCTCCACATTGCTGCAGGAGCGGGAGGATTTATCTGCAAAGCTGACAACATCCTTCTCTTCTTGGTGTGCTTTTGACAAATCCAGAAGAATCTCTGCAGAGTATGCAGCACTCAGCAAAGTTTTAGACTGAAGAGAAGTGGTGGGTTTGTTTAGCCCAATGGAAAAGTCAAGTGAGGGCATTGATCGGGATCTCTGGATCAGCTGCTCGAAGGCACTGATACGGGAGGAAACGGTGTCTTTGGGGATCTGCTCTGAATCCTCTCGACTGAGACTGTGCTCCATCCTGTCCTTTGCTTCATTCTCAAACTGAGATGCAATATCCTTCACACTGCAGGAGGAGACTGTGTCCAAATGGATCCTGGACCGGTTGATCTGGTGCATGTCTTTATAGAGCGTTGTGAACTCCATACCACTCCTTCTGGAGGCAGGGAGCAGGTAGCCTTTCCTAGAGCTGCTGCCATACTCCTGCAGGCTCATGGTACTGCCGGATTTGATGGCATACTCTTGCTTCGACTTCATAAAGATGTTTTCTATGCTTTCCCCTATATCTACCATGAAAGCCTTTTTATTATCAAACAAGGCAGTGGAACTACGAAGGTTTTCGCAGCTTTGAGCTTTCTCATGAGATAGCAAGATACCTGTCTTGTCCTGCACAAGAACAGCTGGAGCTGCTAGTTTGGGTTTGAATTTAGAAGGGAGGATTTCAGTAATGCAGGCTTTGGCAGCTGATAAGGGCTTCTTATGTTTACATGCGTGACCTAACATACCGGTATGACTAGCGTTAAAGGTTCGGCTACTAACTGAAGAGGGTGCAGTCATATGAGCATTCCCACCTTTACGATCCACTGGTAAGCATGCAGAATAAAATAAATACAACCTGTTAGCTTAAGTGCTAGAAAGCTATTGAGAAAGGAGAAAGAACATGCTTGGATTTCATAAAATGCACCTTAAAGAAACAAAATTCCAAAACATATAAAAAAGCAGGAAGAAATTGCAAAACAAGCCACGCTTATAGGAATAGGTGAAGTGCTACTAACGTTTCTAAAATGAGAGGCTTGGCCAGAAGCAAATCTGGAGCACTTTTAAGGTACCCTCCTAAAAAGTGCTAAGCATCATGAGCTTCCAGGGAAGCTGTGGCACCATGGAAAAGGGCAGCTGAACTCTGGGCAGGATCAGGGTGTCAGCAAGAATGCAGAGGCACTAACATTGCAAAATGGCTTAATACCAAGCCTGTAATCACACCTGCTATTGTCTCAGCACAGTGCTTGCCAAACAGTTTATTCCTGGGAGGGAGAAAACAATCAGAGGCTGACTGTGCTAGCACAAGCACACCACATCAGCTGACCTTGCCCAAGAGATGCCTGCTTAGAGATTCCCCATACTAGGAATAAGCTGAGTGTCCTTCAGACAACGTGGTTGGCCATGGTTGCTTTAAAATTCAAGGAGTCAGACCAGGACATTATATATTTTTTTAATAGGATTAAATATTAAAGTCCAGTTTCAGCTTAGACTGCAGTTTTTAGGTCTGATATGAGCTCAAATTCAAATGTCAAAATAACCATTCAGGTTCAATTGCAGTTTGGGGAATAATAACTGTTTGAACAGATTTTTTCTGTTCAGATCCAGTTTGACTCCCTGCCCTACAGGCCCAACAAAATGCTGAAAAACAGCTGGAAGATGGAGACAGAGAGACCTTTTTGGTGTGATGTACTATTTTTAGGAAGAGCAGTTCAGAAACCCAGCACATTCCTTTTCCAGTCCTCTCCCCATCTCCGGCCATTTTTAGGTTGAAGTTGGCTCAGAGATACATTCCCCAGTGCAATTCCCTGATGGGAGTCATGCTCTTCCTTGTCTCTTTTAGAGAGTCTGCAACAGGGGGAGGGAAGAGGAGGAGATCGGTCTCCTCTGGCTCACATTCCTGGAGCCTGCAGGGCTGGTTCAGCCAGCAATTGCTGGTTCAGTGTGAGCGGGTTCAGTGTCAGTGCATTCTCTGCACACCCCTGGCAGGCAGGAGGCTGTGTGGTACCAGCTCCACCAGGGTAGCCAGGCCAGCACACTGGTGTGGCCTGCTAAGGTACTGCTGCAGGAAGAACAGAAAAGGCAGGGAAGGGCTCTAGAATGGCAAGGCAGCAGGAGCAGATGGATAGCAAGGCCAGCCTAAGCAGCCTTGAGGAAGAACATGAGGGTGTGGGGTGTGGCTGAGGTGTTGGATGGAGGAAGCTGGTCTCTCTTGAGAAGAGGAACCTGGATCAGTTAAAGGCATCATGAAAAATATTGGCCAGTGTGGTCTGAGAGAAAAAAGGAGAGAACACTGGGGATGGGAAAGAGGAAGGACAGCATTAATCTCAACTGGCTTGAATAGGACTCTAAACCTTGCAACAGTTCACCCCACATCACCTGGCTTTTAACACTGTGCAGAATGGAGAAGATTAGGTTAGTGCTCTAACCACCTACCTTTTGTGGAAGCAGAGCTTGAAGGTCGCTTGAGACCACTCAGCCCCTGGAATGGGATATCTCCACCTTCCAGCACACTCTTGTAAATCTGCCTTTCATTCTCCAAGGCAGCAGGGTCCCCCAGAGCTAACTCTGACTCCCTCTTCACTGCATGGTAGTTGGGTGAATAGGTGGAGCTGGAATACACAAAAAGAAGAGGGAGGGACACCAGGAGGTTACTCCTGTTTGCTGAGAGCTTCATGTAAAGTAAGAGAAAACCACACTTGTGAACACAGAATAGACTGTGTATGAATAACTGGTGCTGAATGAAGACGTTATCAATACATTGCAAAAATGTTCTGGGTTTGGCACTACCAAAGCATCCTCCACTTGAGAGAACTCTGCAGGCTTAGACCTCCCAGAAACAGGCAGCGAGAAAGAACTCCTCTATTTTACAGATGAGACAACAGTCACAGAGCTGATACATGAATTCTTTGCAGACACAATGAAATTCATTGGCTAGCTGAAAGTACACAAAACCTTCTAGCTTCCAGTTCTCTCTCCTTAACCACTAGCCATGTCTGTCCCATGCTTACAAAGCACAGCTGCTCAGGAGGCCATCTTACCCAGTTCAGCCTTCCAGCCAACACTAGAGTTCAAGATTCCCTGAGCAGTTTCTGAAGCCCATGAGTGAGGGACCGTGCAGAGAAGCAATAGTATAGGGCTATAGATTCTACACTGTTTTAATTGCCAAAGAAATTCCCAGATGCACACTGGTCTGTTGTTCGGCTTTGCCCGAGGCTTCTACTACAGGGAATAAAAAAATCCTGGACTCTAGGTCTACCATGCATAAATATAAACAGAATGCTGTTAAAATTAGTACAATTTTAATTTCTTAGGCTTTTAAAGACTGGAAATTTATTGCAAATCCCTTTTCTAGTCATGAACCTAAGCACAAGTATGTTCACCCATCTGATTTCTAGATTTCCCTATTTTCTTGCTAAAAGAATAACTGACAATGCCATGGTATAAATGGCCTTTCCAGGTGCAAAAAAACTTACTAAGCAATCAGGCAGACTGTTTTCCTAAAAGCTAAGCTCATCTGATACCAGTTCTTGTGCTCAGCCAGACTCTTCAGAATAAGATGGAGTCTCACACAAAGCTATTCTGGGGCCAAAGCATGACTGCTGGAAAGTTTGAAAAAATAAAAATATACAGATTTGCCATTTAAGAGAAATATTTGACATCCTGATGTCCAAGAGTGATTCAAATTTATGAGAATTTGGAAATATTTGTGGTTGTATCTGCTTGTTGTGGATAAATTTGTACATGTATCTGTTTATTTTGGATAGATGCTGTACTTCTGGGGTAAAGAGAAAGCTTTAAACACATCAGAGAACTGGCTATGGAGGTGGAATTACACAATGTCTGGATCACAATGATTTTAGTTTCCGGACAAGGAAAACCAGGTCATATGCAGTCCCATAAATTACTTTCTGGAGGCTCCTGAAAAGCACCAGGAAAGAGAATACTGTCACTTTTTCAACCTAGACAACACCCAAACAGACCCATAGCTACAAAGCTACTGTTTATCAGGGTTCTCTCTCTGATAAAGAGTGCATCTCTTTGTCAGGTACCTGAGGAAACCCAGCCAGTTGCTGCAGGGAATAATGACTGCCCTGAGGTTAGTTGTTAGTCTAGTTGTTAAAAAACAAAGGGTTAAAACAATCCTCCTCTGGGAATAAATCTGGGGGAGATAGAGGAGGCATTTGGCAGAATCCCTTTACTAGCTGCTCCCTTATTCAGGCCAGCAAGCAGCCCTGTACTGCAAGCAGCCCTGTACTAGGGCCAAAGCAGTCTGCAAGATCAGGTGAATGAAGAGAGAGCAACACTGCAAAAAAAGGAAGACAGTAAACTCCAGCTATTTTTTCTCTCTGCTCTCTAACAGCAAGGCAGGGAAGAATGTGCAGCTCCACTGGGCCTCACTCTTGTGTCCCATTCCCAGCATACCCAGCTTGCTTCCTCTCCACTGGATCAGACACTGGCATTCCTGAATGCTTTGTGTGGCACAGACAGTGCTGCCATGGGCAGAAACCTTACCAGCTGTTTGCAAACATAAGATATTTATGCTAATCTCAGAGATTCCCATTTATTTTATTGCTCTCTTCCTCCCATAACAAAACAGTTGCAGCAGTTGTGTGGGTTTCCCAGCAGAATGAACACAGACAGAAGGGAACTGAGTTGAAAGAAGTACAGGAGACCTCTGAGGCCCCCAGAGGGGCAGAGAACACATGTGGTATCAATGGGCATCTGGAGGAGAACCTGCCTTTTTTAACAAACCGTCCTCGTAGAGGGGATCACTGTGTCTATGGACAACATTGAGTTTTCAGTACAATTACAAGGAGCAGCAGGCTCACAGTAGGGCTGGCTCTGAGGCTCCAATAACTCAGGATGACGCAAGTAACTCAGCACAGCTCAGCATCTTGCT
Organism: Monarcha castaneiventris obscurior; assembly: GCA_026261815.1. Classification (NCBI taxonomy): domain Eukaryota; kingdom Metazoa; phylum Chordata; class Aves; order Passeriformes; family Monarchidae; genus Monarcha; species Monarcha castaneiventris. The sequence continues at coordinate 20,098,808 of JAMPIT010000886.1, forward strand.
CTGGGTTTTTTTTGTGTGTGTGTTCCTCTTTTGAAACAAACCAACTCCATGTACAACTCACTTACACAGAATATACTGTTCATTACATATTCCACTGAAAAAGCAGTGCCCAATAGATCTTTGAGAAATATTGTTACTCCTACCACTGCTCCCTTCCTGTAGGCTGGAAAATTACTGCCTTTCATCAACTGCATCCATCTAATCTGGTGCACATAACATGGAATACCTAGCAGGAGCCAATCTATCACACATGTGTAACAAACCATTTTTTTTTTATTCCACACAATAATGTTACTTGCATGAAGATACAGTCAATTTGCAAAATTCATCAGATGAAGTTAAAGGTCTAGTTTTTTTTAAAGCCACTGCCTAGCACAATCAGCAAATCTTATTTAAACAATGCAATCACTCATGTAATCACTTCAAAATTCATTCTGGATCAAAAAGCAGACATTGTACCAGGACTCACCTAAAGCATTCATGTAATTCTTACGGTACGTGCGTATGTCTATATCCATCCCCCAAAAAGCCAACCCATGTCCAACGCCCAAAACCCTGTCCTATATGACCTCAGATTGTAAAAGAGACATCAACAAGCAATTGAAAAACTTACTAGGAAGAATGGTCTGTGGAAGTTTCCAGAGGAGTAACACCTGCTGTATTCTGCAAAAGTCCAAACAAAGGAGTCATTGATATGCCCTTACATGTGAGGAGAAAGAAAAAGGCTTGCTTAAGTAATTTTCCATCTATTGCTTGAATATTAGCCTATAAGAGACATTGAGGTTTAAATCTAAATGCAATTTAAGCTGTCAACTTCTTTGCAGAAAAGCGACAATTTTCATAAGTTCCTTCAGGGCAGTGACAGGTTATTAGCACAGCCGATGCCTTTTCGCAGTGCCTATTCTTTTGTCTGCAAATGAGTCATTGTGAATAAAGCCAAAAGCAAGAAGAGATAACCAGCTGGGCCATGACCAGGAGACACATGCTCATAATTATTTCCCCAAGCTTTCCCCCAACCGGTCACTGCCCGCCTTTGCTTTAAAGGTGTATTACATTGCTGCAGCACAATACATTCCTCAGCGTTCAAAAAATATCAAAGCTTTAAAAAGAAAAGCGACGTTTCAGTTCAGTTTCCTTACTTAAGAGAAGCAATGCCAGCTGCACAGGTTCAATAGCAAAAGCCAGTTCTTAGCCGCTTGCTTTAAATCCATCTAATGCTTCTTAGACAGGTTATTTAAAAATTGAAAGCAATTTTAGAGGCAATTCTCTATTTGGTGTCCCCTCATCTATGTGAGGATTTCTATCTAGGAAGAAAAAGCAAATCTTGGGTTTGAAAAAGCAGCTTTTCCAAGTCCTGGTGAAATGCCGCAGCTTCAAAAAAATCAGCAACAGAAAAAAAAAAGAAAAAAATGGCGTGTTACCAATTAATCTATCATTTCATGGTTCAAGTCCTGCAGACCCTCGAAGCAGCAGCAGCTGACCTGCCCTCGAAGGCCATGGCAAGGTGCAGCATAAGGAAAATTGTGTAAAATCTCTGGGGAATATCCAAAATCTTGGGTAGGCGTGAGCTCCAAGCAGAGAGCGGGGCTTGTATGAAGGGAGAGTAGATGGCAACACGCTTGAAAGGCACGAGATGATGACGTGACACGCCAACCAAGAATTTTAAGCTGATTGCTGCTGCTGCCTATTCATGTGAAAAATAGAGAGGGTTTTTTTTTTGCAGACACTGAACTCTAAATCTGAAATGGGGACTGGGATGGGGGTGGGGGCAGCTGAAAGCGAACGTGGTGGTGGGTGAGAGAGGAAATCACTGTATCTGAAATGGATTTCAAGCTGGATTCTCAGCATCACATTCTATTATTTCTGACAGCGACACAGCAAGCCATGCAGTCAGAACGCTCAGAACCATTATTTATCCCAACCTCATTTAATAATCATCCAGCAGTGAATAGATTAGAGCAGAGAGTTTGGAAACAGGGGTTGGCAGCATGAAAAGAATAGGAAATACCTTCTGTGGCTTTTTATGTGGTGCTTTATAAAGCTTCTCCATTTTTTCTAAATCTGCCTCTAACTCAGTCTGGTAGAGGTAGAGGTCTTTTTCTAGATCACTCTGGTTAAAGAAGGAGAAGAAGAATGGGAAAACAATGCTTAGGGTTAGGGGAAAACAAAGGAATGTTAATTTTGAAAAAAAAAGAGCCTTTTTAATTGAAAAAAGAGGAAGGTAGTATGGACAATATACAGAAAATCACTAGGAATTAATCATGTTTCAATCATTACAGAGGAAATAGTTTTAGGCAATTAACATTCAAATCAAGAGATGCACAGGCCTGCTAGAATCTATTTCTACAAACCATAAAGTTATAAAACCAACCTGTAAAGAAAAAAAAAAAGATACTGTAACAATATGCAATATGCTGTTAGTACAATTATCATTGCAAGTCAAGAAAGCAAAACAACCACTCTAAATTATGGCTGATTATGATTTAAGAATTGTTTATTAAATCAATTTACTAGCTACTTAATTGTTAGGCTAATGAGCTCAAGCCCAATTAAAAAAAAAATCACTCACAAGCACACAAAACCCAAGCAATGCTACAAGAAAAAAAAAGAAAAGAAAACCACATACACACATTTATACACGCTAGATGCTGTAGTACAACGTACGTGAGACACAATTACCTTTCTATCCTCTCTAGCAAGGATAGAGCAATCTCCAGGAGTATAATCCCAAATCTTTTTTGGAGGCTGATGGAAAGCAGAGGAAGGAAATGAGGAAATGAAGATAAGGAAAGACATCACAGAGAATATGGAAATTGGATTAGAACAGAGGGGAAATACAATAGGGAATTTGCATCAACACTGAAAAGAAATTATAAAATAACAACAAACCACAACAGAGAAAGAGAGAGAGAAAGAGGGACAAATCTGCAATAGCATAAATATCAAGAAATCATGGGGGGCAAAAGGGAACATACATGCAGTGTGGAAGGGGCTGTTTTCAGTAATGTTTTCAAAAATTTTTTTTTACAAGGTGCTCTAAAGGATTTTGGACTATTTAGAGGGAGCTCACAGATATTGGTTAAAGCATTCTTAAAAAAACCAAAAAAAAAGGGGGAAAAAACCACACAGTCATAAAAAGCATTTGTGTTGCTCATTCTTCTTTTCAGAAGGAAAGGGTAAAACAATGTCCTTTGATAAAGAAAAGGGAAAATCTTTCTCACTCCCGTCAGAGTATGAATACATACCATGTGAACAAATGGCTGATTTTCCAGGGGTGGCATTGTGGGGCAATGAGAATGCAGAACTGTTATTTTTTATTTTACTGGTTTGGGAGTTCATTTGTGGGGATTTCTGGTGGGCAGAGTGGGACACAAGAAAGTTTGGGAGCTAGTTATTTAAAGTTCCTCCTACAGCTGAAAGTGCCAATTTCAAAATGGATTTTTTCCTGTTTGGATGCACATGTAAATATCAGGCAGGATTATTCAGAGTGAAAGACTGGGCTGGACTCCCATGACTGGAGTGAGCAAATCTACAAAAAGTATGTTCTTTGGGCTGTGGCAACGAAGCTCAGAGAAGGCTTTGCCAGCTATAAAAGTCTGAGATGGCATCCTGAATTCAAGTGCCTGACACCAAAGCACTCTTTATGGAGTTCCACATTCAGGAACTGGCATAGTTCTTGGGGAGCATGGCTGCACAGCTTTGGAACTGGAGCAAGTTCAAGGCAAGCCATAAGAGAGCAGCACTTAACAAAAATGCCCTGAGCAAGGTGGGGAACTCGGCACCAGAACAGACGCTCTGCTGAACACGAGACAGATCGCCCTGAGATACCCTCGCCCTGAGATAAGGCCAAGGCTGCATGACTAAAAGCACAAACCCACACTTCTAAAGAACAGGTATACCCCCACATGTAGAAAGAACTAAGGGCACAAATGCTCTTCTTTCTTTGACACATTTTCCTTTAACTCACACTAACTCAAAGGACCACAGAGATGACAAACTTTCACTCATTGCAAAAGCAGTTGCTATTAATTACATGGCAGCAAAGATAAACAGGTTTCTTCTCACTGTGGAAACCTTAAACCATGACAAGTTGTGAGGAGTTAAATCCTTTTACTGACAACACTTAAAGCCTCAGGGAGATGAGATTTATCTGACTTTTACTGCCAAAATATTAGGAGGGCTCATCTCAAACACTGCTGGAACTTCTTTAGCTAAGGATGGAAGGTCCATAGTTTCCTATGAAAGACTGGACTACTCAACCACTGTACATCCTTGCTTTTCAGCAAAAATTACACTATTTGTATGATGTGATCAGACTGAGCACACAACTCCAGGTAGCTCCATTCTGTGCAGAGGAACTTCATCACTTCTGTCAGAACAAAGACTACATTTAAAGGAAACCTGGTCTCTAGTGTCCATGTGCAGTTGACTTTGAAGACAGTACTAAACCTTAAAATAAATTTCTGTTTTGTTGTACATACATGGAATCTTAGCAGCACTCAAAAATTGTGTGCATGGGCATTTGACTACTGACCTCAAGGGGAAAGCAGAAATGACAAACCATCACCATGCTTGAATACACGTGAGAGGCTGATACTGACCCTCTGGTGAAGTAACAGTAGCTTATTAAACAGTATTTAATAACTAAGTTAATAGTCTTTAATCAGTAAGAACCAGGCCATAAAATGCTTTAAAGTCACATTTTTTTCCAGTAGCCATGACCACTGATGTGTTCCCTTCATCAAAATGTTCTTTGTCCTATTGAATAATTAAGCTTTAGTTCATCTTCTTCCAGAGAGGAAATCAAGGCTTTTTTTTTTCTTCTCTCCATACATAGCAACACAGCTCCATTTGAAAAGAAAGAACACTGTTCTCAGACTCCTTTGGTTTCAGGGGAGGGCAAGGGCCATTCAGCACAGACTAATGCTCCCCATTTTACGCAATGGGCAGCGACATGCATAAGGAAATAAGCAGGAAACAGGGTCATGATCTGTTTAGGGACAGCTGGAAATCACTGACCTACAGTTTACAAGCCAGGGACAGGAATAAATAATTCTCCTTGACTTAAAGCTACCTATCAGCCATCCTAGATCTTGTTAGGTAGCGGGAGAATAATGGCTTTGAATAAGGACTTTTAAGAATGACAACAGGATATTGTTTTTAACAGTAACAATAAAAATGCAGTTTGAACTATGGTGTGTGAAAAAATATTACCTTGTTGATACATAGTGCTGGAAGGTGGGGAATGTTTGTAAATGGCTTCAAAACACTAAAAGTGGCCACAGAACAGCTGCTTTATGTTAGTACCAGGATGATATTATGTACAATCACATCTTTAAATGAGTAAGGCAGCTGTTTCAGATTTAGGGCCTAGGAAAGAGATGTGACAATCATAAAAAAAAAAAAAAAAGGCAGGTTGACTTCATTGGTCATTGCAACTATCAAACTTACCGGTTTCCCAAACTCCAATTCCGAAAAGAATTTATACCAAGGTTCATTCTTTAAATCTATCTCTTCTGGGCTTATATCCCGAGTCTAAAGGAATTGGTGATAGGGGAATGGAAGAAAGAGAAGGATAACATTATGCAAAGAATACAAGGAAAGGGACTGTTAGAGATGCAGATCCCATGGCTTCCATTCCAAAATGTAGATATTTAGCCTTATAATTTGGAATTTCTATAACATGTCTCTCATAAAGGCCATGAACTGTTTTGCAAACATCAGCTAAGCCTAATAGCATCATTGTGAGCAACATGAATATGAATGAATTGCATTTTACAGGTCAGGAGACCCACAGAGAGAGAGAGAGCAATTATGCAGCTTGCCCAGAGTCACAGGGAGACTCAATGGAAGAGCTGGGAGTCAAGCAGTCCCTCAGTCCTACTGTCAGACACTTTCATCAAGTCCAAAGCTGCATGAACTTTATTTTTTTTAATCTTCATTTGGTTAAAAAAAAAAAGAGAGACTCAGTGAGACCTGATTCAAATACTGCATCTTTAACAGCACATGAACATGTGAGAAACCCTGTTCTATACACTGCAAACAGAGTGGAAGGTGGTTTTCTAAATCATACGAGACACATGTCAGAGAGAGTGCATCCTGAAAGATCTCTGAAAGATGGATAGAGCGACAATATTACATGTTTCTTCACAAATAAATGTTAGAGTATCAGACATAACTACAATGAAGGAAAATCAGACAGGACAGAAAACAGTACAGCTGAAAAGGAAATTCCCTGTCATTCATACCATCTGTTTCAATGAAACAAAAAAAAATTGAAATAGTTGTAGCTGTTTGAAAACACTGCTGGTGAGGTAAGAGAATAAAAGTCCATTGCTAAAGCTTCTGAGGTACCAATCCCCAAAAGATATCTAGCTAATTCTTGCATTTCAGTATACCTAGCATAAGACAGAAAGGATCTCAGTGCATTAAAAATATAAACACGTTATGTCTGCTGTGCCAGTGTGATCCCAAGTGCTCCATCACAATGAGGAAGGAGCCACACAGATGCACAGTACCCTCATGGAAATCGTTTTGTGGTGGGGTTACTGAGGCAGTTGACAACAGTGCTGCACTTGGATGTCCCAGACTCTGCCATAGCCATTAGCATCACAAAAAAAAAAAAAAAAAGCTCTAGGAAAAGAGCTCAGGATCGATGCTGAATGAGAGGCAATGCAAGATAAATAGTTACATCATGTTTAATGCCTGATGGCCTGGAGAATGATTTGGCTATTTCTTAAAGGCACAAAAGAATCAATACATCTATTTTTTATTTACTGCATTCCAACTAAAAGCACTCATCTTATATAACTGTGTTTACTTTAAAACAAAGTCCACTGATGTCAACAGGAGGCTATTCATTGCTCTGAATTGGTTTTAGTTTGGGATTCTGATAGTCACAGCTGTAGGTGTGATTACCAGGAGATACTCAAAAATCTCCGGCACCTCCCTGAAAGATGTAGTCACTAACCACTATATTACTGTTCTATTTAATGAGACTGATGGAGACTGTGAAGCTACTACTTTCAAGACCTTTCTTCTCTGGTCTGTGGCTTTAAATTAAAGCTCATAAAATAACATTGGAAGTAACACAGCTATCACTTTCGTCTTGGTTTTGATGAGCTCTGTACATACAATTTTTTTCAATTATGCTGATGATGGTTCTGCTTGTGGCTTTTAGACTCTGATTACACAGCTCAATTTAGTACCTGATGAAGTCTGAACATGTAAACAGTGCCACTGGTGATGACAGACCTTTTGCAAATGTTTAAGTACACAGATGAAGCCGGCCTTTTGCCACAAGTTTTAATCTTGTCTGTTTACCGTGAGACAAAATTGATGTTTAAGTCAGCAGAAATCTGGCTCCAGGATGGACTGCAGGAATGGAGGTGTCATACCATGTTCAAACCACTCCTCACTGGCACTTCTCTAATGGGCTGAGCCAACGCCCAGTAGTATCAAGAGGGAGTCATCCACCGCCCATTGCAATAGGCACTAGAATCATGCTCCAATCAGGAGCAACCTTGTTGAAGTCAGTGAAGGGACACGGGTGTGAAAAGAAGTTGGTTGCAGGATCTTCAAAAAGTGATGGACCTTGATTACACTTGGAAGGAGAAAAGAAAACCCACCAAAATACTAAGGAGAAGCATCAGGTCCCACAACAGACTTGATTCTTACATTTCTATTGATTTAAATTGCTATTTGCTCTTTTGTAAAACCCTTAGCAGGTTTTTCAGGAGCATTCCTTTATGTACTTCATGCATGGATCAATGTCTGAGCTGTTAAGGCACAAAGTCCAGTTTACACTTGGAAACTTACATGCAATTAGCATTTCTAATTGAATCCTTCACATTAATGCCTTTATAGAACAATTATATCTTTATGCACTATCGTTCGTTATACAGTACTGGCATTGTTCTGTATTTTCTAGCAGTTACAGTGTCACACGTGCACCATGGAAGGACACCTTAAGTATCTGTGGTGATTTATACAGGACTGGCTCATGAGGCTGGCATCATCTCTCTGCCCTGTCCCTTATCAAGTATTCTCAGCCAAGGCTGCAGAAAGAGACTTTCGTATGTCCCCAGCTGTCACAATTCACAGCATTGCTTACTAATTCAGACTGAAATTGGTAACAGCTCACTTAATACTGCAGGTTACATTCCACCACAGCTGGGGAGCTCACATTCAGTCCTGCCACCTCTGCCACAGAAGTGGTGATATCCAGCTGAGGAAAAAAGCAGCCCAGGGAAGATGGCCATATCCTAATGCACCTCAGAGGCATCCACTGAGGCACACTAAAGGCACTCTAAAAACTAGTTCAGTATTTAAAGCATCAGAGGAACATAGAAACTGAACCTGCCTTCTCTGTTGCATAATGCCTTCAACCCTCCTGCATCAGCTAATGCTGTGCCCTAGAAAAAGTACAGCTGGCAAAACAGCTGCTGAACAGGTCACAGTGTCAAACATGGATTAAAAACTAGGGTTAGTGATCCATACTTAACACAGAAAACAACACGTCCAAAAGGAAAGAAGCCTCTCAATCCCCCTGGATCTTGCTTTAGAGAGAACAAAAATGTTAGGAAGTTATGCAGAACAGTTTTCAAAATACATCATATGAGCACTGCAATGTAAGCATAAGGAATCCCATCCAAATAGAACCACACAGGCATTTAGAGAGTATTTCATAATCACAGGATAAAGCCACAAACTAGGATAAATCAAACATTACCATCTTTTCGTTGTTCAGAACGGACGACTTCCCTGGCTGATAGTCATAAATGCTCCTGGGTTCTGCACGGTATTTTCTGGTGTCCACCTTCTTGTCTGGAGGCTCCCAGTCAGTCCTGAGGAAACAAAAATCAATTAACCCAAAATACTGTGGTTTCTGTGGAGACAAGCACTCCATTTTGACAGATGCTTTACTCCATTAATTATGGTTTAATCAGGGTACTTTTTTTTAACCTAGGAAAGGAGACTGCTACAAGAGGAACAGTTCAGATAGAGGTCTGGACACATACTCGTTTATCTATCACAGGCAGAGTTTGATACAGCTCAGCTGCTGAAACAATTGGAGCAGAGGGGGGTTATTCTAAGAATTTTGAATAAACTTCCAGGCTTCTATATCTTTCCTCATTGGAAACAGCCTAATGATGAGCTTCAACTCACAAACATGAACATGTCCCAACTTTGAGCAGAACTCCAATTAAATTCTTTTTGCTAAACTTCTGCCTTTTAGCCACATCACTGATTACCTGACTACCACTGCTCTGGATTCTGAGGGCACTCTGGATTCCAAGAGGAGGTTTCTTCTAGAGACACGAAAGAATTATCTCAGGCTGCACTATCGGCTAAGAACAGTCCACTGACATATCCAAATCACTGTAATTTTGTGCAGTGCCTATACCAGCACAGTTCAAACAACAACAGTCACAAAGCATTCAGGGTGCATATCCTGCAAGGTCCTGCTGCTCTGAAAATTGGTATAATCGAACTCCTCATGCAGAATAACAAATGCTCTCCAAAAAGCCCAGAAAGCAGGCCTTTTAAGATGATAACTAATTCTTATTTTGCTCTCGGCATGTTCTCTTTGATGGCCAATGTGTATGTTGATTGATCTCACCCAGAATTCACCAAACAAAAGTGAAGCATCTATCTGAAACTGCTGGTCCAGGTTTCCTCTCCCTTACCCTTCTGATCTGGTTAGGATAGAAATAAACCACTGAGATGCCTAAACTCTCTCCATGGGCTGAGGAGAGACGGAGACAACCAATTTAATTTTTTTTCTTTCTAAAGTCATGGCAAGATGACAGCCAAAACGATTGGCATACAAACTGTAAAAATTTCAACAAGGATGATCTTTGCTGTCCAGAATAACTTGATTGCTTAAGACTCCAACCACAGAGAAAATTCTGGTGAGGCACCGGTTTGCCACTAGATAATAGGAAGCATTAATTATGGTAATCCTTTCAGTTGCAAGAGTTTTCTCAGAGGACAAGTACACTGTGCCTTCAATTCCTGCAGAAGGAAGACACATTCTGTCAATAAACTTTGTCTCCTGATCCAGTGACCTCAGATGCTCACTAAAGCATCAATCTCTAATTACAGCATTGCTCATTTGAGGCAGCAAGTGAAAAACACTAAGAGCATGTAGAAGGTGGTAAAGGAGGGAGGAGCAGTTCAAGAGCTGGGAAAATTCAGCAGGCCACAAAATATTCTTTGGTCATTCTGCTTTCCCTTCATTTGGTAAATGCTTTCCTTACTGTTACAAAGAGGTTTAAAATACATGGTAATAAAGCAAAAAACGAGGAGGGAAGTAATCCTAAAGACCAGAAATTACACTGCTGACTAGAACCTACTTCCAATAAAGTTCATATGGGTAGACTGCTCAGAGATGGAAAATGTAACAAAGTTTTTACCAAGGCTCAACATAAATCTAAATTCTGCTTCTCTACAATTATCACTACTTGCTTGTATTCTGAGGTACCTTTACAGTGCCACACTGAGCCAAGAGTCTCCACTGTGCCTATGTGGTAGGCACTGTATAGACCTGATACCCAAGGAAACACTCCTCGCCCAGGCAGGATGCAACAGACTGTGTGATGCCTCATAAAAAAGAGACAGAATGAGGGACTGGACTGTGACCATGAAAGTTCACTGCTGCCTAGTAAAAGACTCAGTGCAAAAACTACACATCCAACTTCCAAAAGAGTTTAACTGGAGTTGTGGACCTAAGGCTTCCACTTTTATCCCCTTCCCATTGGCAGCTATCAGATATTCTTCCAGAACTGATCCATATACAACTTAGTTCAGGTCACCTTTCTGGGCTTGATTTCAGCGATGAAGTACGGTTTGGCAGTGGCAAAGTGGCAGACCTCTTCACAACCTTCTCTGAATCAATATTGTCCATCTCACTCTTGGAGCGGGGAACAGAAAGCTGGGTTCTGCCTGTAGGATAAATCACATATAGAAATACTGGTGAACTGGATAGGAGACAAATAAATACATGCTTTACATGCCCTTTCTGTTTGACAGATTAAACAACAAATGTGAATTACTTACTGTCCTCAGAATAGGAATAACGAGGAGAATATGAATCAGAATCTTCATCTGAAAGACAAAAGCATTTTGCAAGTGAGTTGAGAAATCCCCAAAGAAGAAGCACCAGAGACCCTTTAATTTCTTCTACCAATGCATTGACAATAATTTGATTGATATGCCCAATACTTACCACAGGGAGAGTATCCTAAAAAATAAAATGCCAATGAGGTTTAAATTACATTTGAAAATATTTCCTAGATTAGATATAAATATTAATATACTACTTACACTAATGCCTTTCTCCAGGCTCTCAAAGTACTTTCGAAAAAAATCCCTTTTTATCATATCAAAACTCCTCTATAGCAAAGGTTAATAGATCCACTTTATCAAAAGCTGAGAGATAAATAGAGGATCCAAAAGCCATAGTATATGATTAAAATAACTCATTAGGTGCTCGACACAATAATTGAGCTGAGGAGTCCTGCTGTCAACCACATATGATTTTTGTATTTAGCTATTAGACAGCATCCAAAGGAGGGCAACGAAGGTGGTGAAGGGCCTTGAGGGGAAGCCGTGTGAGGAGCAGCTGAGGTCACTTGGTCTGTTCAGCCTGGACAGGAGGAGACTGAGGGGACACCTCATTGCAGTTACAGCTTCCTCGTGAGGGGCAGAGGAGGGGCAGGCACTGATCAAGTTGTGTCAGGGGAGATTTAGGTTGGATATACGAAAAACCTCCTTCACCCAGAGGGTGGTCAGGCACTGGAACAGCTCCCCAGGAAACTGGTCACAGCACCAGCCTGACAGTTCAGGAAGTGTTTGGATAATGCTCTCAGGCACATGGTGTGACTCTTGGGGTGTCCTGTGCAGGGCCAGGAGTTGGAGTTTGATAATCCTTGTGAAGCCCTTCCAACTCAGCATATTATGTGGTTCTGTGACTGCAAAGAGATTTGTGAGCAAAAGTATTACTAATACCTCTGGCAAAGAAGCTACCAAATGTGACAGAGAAAAAAAGACAGATAAACAAACAAGAGGAAGGTAGAATAAACTAGATTAAAAAAACATTTTAAAGAAAGTGTTATGTGAATTTAGTGATGCCAATCAACAGTTTGAAAAAATTTCCAAATTTTCTCTCAAGGACATCAATCAGATGCTACAGCCAATCTCATCTGATGGAAAAAAACAACCTGGCTAACACAGCTGACCTGATTTTGCAGTCAAGCCTCCATCAAGCCTTTCAGGAAGACTCAGGGAAGTCTACACTTCTAGCCTATTTGCTTTAGTTCTCTTGGTGAATGAATTAGACGGTTAAAGTTCCAAAAAGATGATTACTGATTCTTGGTATGCTTATCATAACCCTCAGGTTAAGAAAAAGGAAAGGCCAATTTTCAGGCCAATTTCCGTATTTTAAACCTTAATGACGGAAACCAAATATTTATATTACACCAAATTGCTGACAAAAATGACTGGTATTCTTAAATATATGTTTGGTTTATTCAGATGGAAAAATACCTGGTAAATCACAAAACTCTCAGTAGTCCCTACAAATAGAGATGAACAAATGTCTAGAACTACCTTCACAGCCATTCACCTCTAATAATCTTATTTAGTGCTGGTAATCTATAAAAAATAATTTTATTTACTTACTTGAAGAGAAATATCAATATTCATTATAGCTCATCATTCAAACAAGAAAACCACACAATAAAAAATTCACTTCAGATAAATGCTATTTTCCAATTTCTTATATTCTAATATCTACAATGATGAGGCGAATAGGTATGTTTTGTCTCTGAGTATCTTATAAAGAAGAGTGTCTACATCTCTTTCCTTTTTACGTAAGAAATACTGAAACACAGAAATCTGGAATGATTTCATAATGTTAAAAGTAAATCAGCACTGAGTATTAAAACAACATCTATTTCTCAAAGATGCATTCTATCTATGGGACTCTTCTTCACAGAGCAGAAAATCACAAGTTTGCAACTTCAAAATCTCATTCCTTTAAAGAAGAGAGGCTGTTTCTCTCTAGATGGTAGAGAATCTGCAGGGTTGGGTTCCATGTCATGGATTGGACATATTCTGTATGTTTCTAGAAACTCTGAATATATTTTTGAAGGGAGCCCAAATCCTGATATTTCTAGGAGATCTTATGTATCAATCCATTCTGACATTAACTGTATGAAAGTGAGGCTCTAACCCATCTCTATATAAACACCACCACTGAGTATATATCTTTGAAATGTTTTCTAAACACGTGTCTTGGGGTGACACATGTACTCCAATCCCTCCAACTCACCTACACCATCAAATATTTTGTATTTTTTCTCAAGAACAGAATCCAAGCAAATATTAGAGCAATGTATCCCAATATATTGAGAATAAAAATTAGTGTTTGGTACAATAATATTTCAATTATATAAACCAACAAATTACTTTCACATGCACATTTCTAAGTGCATAGGAGACATTTATGGGAAAACAGACTCTTTAATACATTATCATCACTGGGTTTGCAAACTATGCTAGTCCAGATGAGTAAAACAGATTTTCAAACCTCATTATGAACAAGAAACATTCTTTGAAAAACTCTTTTATCCATTAGTTACTGAAACTGTTTCTCTCTCACCCATACCCACATACCATTCTGCCAAGAGAAAATAACTTACCCTGCATGACAATTTGCAAGGCAGGACTCTTCACCTAATGTGTTTCACCAGGAAATTATCAAGTGTCTTAGATACCTGTATGACACTCCATCCACATTCATTTTAACAGTGAAATGCACCTTACATTTCCTTGCCTTCTTTAAGCATCTCAGCTCATATTGCATGCTTTCTTCTTAAACAATACCCACCAGATGTTTAATACAAACATTAAATAAAATGGTTAATTAACAGTTTCACCAGGGTTGGCTTGAGGCACAGGCTAAGTAGGCAAGTTCCTAAATTGGAGGATCTAAAGTGTCACCAAAGCACCAGGTCAACAAGGCTGTCACCAACAACTTCCCAGTCAGGAGATGTCTGTACACCCAATGTGTGCAGCAGATTCCAGTATTTCTCATATATAGGTAATTTGCACAGTCACACAATTATCACTGCAACAGATGCTATTTCACCATGCCTGAAATATGACTGCAAAGTATTCTGGTTTGACTATGAAGTTTAAATGAATCTGCTGAGCACATCAAGAGACAAGACAGCGTTATTTCAAGTAGCAAGATGTGCTGATGAGACCAAACTCTGTCCTTGCCTAGATATGCCAAGTGCACCTAAGACCAGCCCTGAACCTATGTTACCAAGTTATTTTTATTTTAAAAGACTATACTGAGGGACTGATCCAAAACCCACTGAAGCAAGCAGCCTTTTAACCAATATGCTTCAGTGACATTCTGGGTCTGGCCCTAGTACTATGTTAATGTTAAAAACCAGAAGCAAATAATTAATAAAATTTATTGATTTGAAAGGAGGGGGAAAAATCTCAGTTAAACCATATCTTTACATGTAAAGTCAGCAATCTAGACATGTTAAATAATCACTGCACACGCAACTGATAAGCGCATAAAACCAGGCAAACCCCAAGTTTGCAGCATTAGTCAAATACTAGTTACAAAGCCAGAGGAGCACTGCAAAGCCAAAAAGGCATCATACAGTCAAGGCAATGCTTAGAGTGCAGCAAATCATTATGAGGCAGCACAATGCTCAGCAACTAGAAAAAACTCTGGGAAGAAAATAAATGGGTAAGGCAGCATTTGTGCAGATAAATATATATGGACCTTTATTATTACCTTCAGAGATAGGACTAGGAGTAGACGCAGGAAACTGGTATGTAGGAGAATAAGGATTGTCTTCTGCAGCAGAGAAAAGCAGTGGATTTTGAGACTATCCACAATGAAGTGGAGGTTCTGCTTCATCCCCCAACTTCTATCACCATATGATTTTATTCCCTACTTCAATAACACTAGGATAGATGGTATCGTACTTTAAAAAAAGATTAATGGATTAGCAAAGATTTAGTTATTTTATGCATCACACAAGAAGGTATACTGGGCAGAAATGAATTTCCAGGCAGTGTAACAGAAAGCTAGAACCTGAATCTAGTTACTATTAGGGCACTATAGTACAGTTAACTCAAAGCACAAGACAACAGATACTCTGACTAAACTTCTGGTACCTTCAGTTTTTTGCTGGATTTCAGGAAGTTCAGGAAATATGTAGGTAGGGCAATAAGGGTTTTCTTCAGGATTGTCTAAGGAGAGGAACATGATTTGCAAAAAAGAACAGAGAGGACAGATTTAAAGGGGAAGAAGGGCGAGCCAAGAATCCATTCAAGCTGACTGCAGAACAGTCCCTCTCGTGCTGATGCTCTAGCTTGACACAACCTAGAATGCCTCTTTGTTCACTGCTGCCTTGCATGTCTGGGCCTTGTGAGAGACCCTGGAAGCCAAGGGGACTGGACTCATTCTCCTCCATCTGAGCATGGGCTCTAGCTGAGCTAAAGAACCTCTGTTAGGAGCAGTAGGATTAGGAAATAGTTCAACCCCTCCTCATTCCATCCACTATAGCACAGCATTTATTTATAAATAAGCATTTATCTATGCATAAAGCTCATCAGGACAGCACCTGCAGCAGCAAATACAGCTCCAGTTTTGCATGCTCCACTTTTTGTTACAGAAGCACAGATCTAAGCTGTGCTTGCCTGCATGCCAGGCTGTTCAGAGGGTTCAGTTTGCAAATGCTACTGCAGCCATTTCTCACACAGAAGAAAAATGTGAAAGTATCAGCAGTCAGGCATAGAAGTGCCCCAAGGTGGGAATCCCCTGAGAGTGCACCACTACAACGTTTGGAAGTCCTCACCACAATTCTAGGTTTTTAAAGGAGAAAGGTAATGGTTTTGAAAAAGCAGAGTTCAGATTTTGAATTCACCAAAAATTAATGGAAACCTTTCCACTGGTTTCAGTGAACTTCAAATCATGCTTTGTTCTGCAAGTAGTAAAGCTTAACAGTGTAAGAAGTTTTCTCTTATGCACAGAGAAGTTTCAGGGATAACCTATGGTATTTTAAAAGTGTGTGGATTGGGTTAGCTGGTAAAACTGGAGTTCAGGGATCTATTTTCTCTAAGTATGAAAGTATGAAATTATTATCAGCTTTTCTGGTGTCAAGTAGTACACTTGATTTCATGTTCACCTTTCAGAACAACTCAGACCTTTCTTTGGACTTCACTGTTCTCTCACCTTTGACTTCAAAGATTTCAAATACATTGGTTGAGTTCTGTGGTGCAGAGCAAACACTAATTAACATAAAATGCATTTATTTAACATCCAGTACAATTCTTCATATGAATGAAACAAAATGTCATCAGAGTGGTCTTTTAAAGTAAATAAAAAACATCTGTGCTACAGTACCTCTATTTAGCTTGTGGATCTGTTTGAACATCGTCTTGTACCAGTCCTTTGATCTGTCTGTATTCTGTTGGAAAAATAAATACACATAGAAATAACCAACAATGGCTTTACCAGCCTTTCAAAGTTATTACAAATCTTCCAGCATTGAAAAAATTTTACACTCTGCTATGTGAAAGCTGTATGATATTAATATTCTGAAATACGAATTATTTCACTCGGATATATCATCTCACATGAGGTCTCACTCAAGTAACTAATAATGAACAAGCTTTGCAGAGGCAGGCTGTAACCTCTGTAGAACTACAGATTTTATGAAATGTTTTGTATGTTAATC
Organism: Monarcha castaneiventris obscurior; assembly: GCA_026261815.1. Taxonomy (NCBI): domain Eukaryota; kingdom Metazoa; phylum Chordata; class Aves; order Passeriformes; family Monarchidae; genus Monarcha; species Monarcha castaneiventris. Next base: position 20,115,583 of record JAMPIT010000886.1, read on the forward strand.
TGGTTTGACATTTAAAATTAAACATCTTGCCTATTTTAGTCATACATACCAATTTCCTAAGTATTCAGTGGACAGTTAGAAACATTGAGTGTTTAAGTCATTCCAGACACTAGGTGTAAGAATAGGTTAATAATTATTTTCATAATTTCCCCTGAACACTGAATGAATGTAATCACATATAAAAGAGGTATCTGCCTCTAAGATGGCTAAAATGAGACAAAACTCTCCTTTAGCTGCCAGATGGGAAGGAAACAGAGGAGCAGAAAACATAATTTTCAGATACTGTGAGAAGAAATACTGATTTTTAATTTTCTTTTCCCTGAGGCAGCTGAAACAGGTCATAGCAAATGGAATAATTAACCATAAAATATATTGGAACTAGCATACAATCTTCCCTTAAATCTCTGCAGCTTTAGTGAGTTCCCTCAGTCCTAAGGTAGGCAGAACCTAGCCCAGGTTTTGTGCATCAACCACATGCTCACTGTTGTCTTACCCTCAGTGGAATCCCAATATCATCGACAGAGGTATCAGCCATGTGGTGAGGGCTCTTGACAGTGCTTCTCTTTTCTTCCACTGCCTTCTTCTCACTTGGCACTGTCTCCTGAACCGGCTTGTCCCGTAGAAGTGCTGAATCAACTTTATCAGAAACTAATCTGTCTGGCACTGAATCTGGAAATGACAATGGGGGATTTTTACCTCATCCTAGCATTTCACAACATTACCAAATTCTGCTCTTTTAAGGGAAAAATCCTAGCAAGTAGTTGATGAGACAGACCTTGTCACTGCTGGCTGTGCTTAGCAGCTAGACCGAAGCAAACCTCCTGAGAAAATGCCTGATGCCAGCCAAAGCAGGCGAGCATCTCTCAGGTAGTTACCATCACACATCTCACTACAGTCTCAGCTGTCATATAAAAGACAATGGAAAATTTTGGTATCAAGAATTGTTTAACTAATTAGTAACTCTACAATGTCAGTCTCCATCAAAAAGCACCAGCGATACAGTCTCCCGTAGATCATTTTCTGCTGATTTCAGCCTAAAGGAGCATGGTATGTGGTAGTGGTGCACTACTTTTTAACAGCTTGCATTCACCTGTCTGACAATTTCATTTGTTGCAGACAGTATATGATGTTTCCAATTCATTTCCATGCTCTAATCAGAGTGTGTAAACAACAAATGTTGTTTAAGCACACATGACATGATTGCACAGGAGTCTGCATAAAGATGGAGGGAAGTAACTAATTTTGTCAGATTGCCTTGCTTCCAAACTAGAATTCCTTGACACTGCCCAACTGACACCCAGAGGTAGCAGCAGGCATCACTAAGGGACTTCAGGTTGCTCTGAAGCTCTACTCTGCTCTGCAGAGCTGTATCACAGCAACCCTTAGTCAAGGGTTTTTTCCATGTGGATTTCCTGGAGCGGAAACACCTGCAATTTTAGTCTGCCTCATCAAGACTTCTGCAAATCCGATAATTTTTACATCACTGCATGCATTGAAGAGAGAAAGACATGTTTATTCACATGCACATTACCATCCTGCCCAAAGCCATTAAAAGTGTAGAAATCTGAGAGGGGCAGACAGCAGAGGAAAGGCTCGTGCATAGCATTGATCTGTTGGCACCTTGAGCAAACACAACTGTGCTCTGCGAAACTCAGTACTGAAGGATCTGTGTTTAAAAGGTTGGTAAATGTTATGACTTAGGACAAACAGATGAGTCATTTAGGTGTTTGGTATATTTCTTTGCAGTTCCTGGGCAGTGTGTTTGCTAAAGGTACCCCACAAGCTATCAAAGCAGCAGCTTTGCTCCAGTAGAGGCAGCAGCTGGGGAGTAGCAGACCTTTCACATCATACCTGCCAGGCTACTAAGCCTTTTTTGCTGTTCTGTGGTAAAGGAAGAAACAAAACAAAAAGAAATACAGAACAAATGTGTGAGACACAAACAGCAAGTGCTCTGGTGCTGCATTTCTGACAGGCAAGAAATACGCTGTAGAATGATAGCAGCTGCTGGAGAGAATCTGTTTTCAAATACCCTGCCAAAGTGACAGCCCACAGTCACTTCTCCACAAAGCAGCCTCGTGGAATAACATAAATCTCATGATGCAGTGACCAACACATTTGAAAAGAGCACTTTTATTTAAATTTTCATTTTTTTCATAACAGCAGAGAATGAAACATTGGACAGGAGACAATTTGAAAACCAGTAAAAAGTCAGAGAGTCAAGCAACTTGACAACTAACTCTGTTACCATTATCATGAAGTACATTTTGAAATAATGCTGCTGTAGCATTTCAAAAGGTTATAAGAAATGATCAAGTCATTGCTGAGTCTTATCACATATTACTGAGCCACAGATTCCGTGATTTGTGCACAGACACAGCTTGAAGGCTTTGATTCTCAAAATGGTCCCCTTGGTTAGAGGCTTTTCATTAATAAGTTCCCAGACTGGGATATTTGTGGTATCTCTCAGCAGGTTTGACCACCCTCAAGGTAGTGCTTTCTAAAAGGATGCCCAAATGACTTACCCAAATCAGAGCTGGGAATAAACCAAGAATGCTTAGCATTCTGTTCACTGCTTTTTTTACTCCCTAGCAATTAATTATTTTCCTTAAAGCATGAAAGCCATTTGAAAATAATAAAATACTTTACTGATAGAAAAAGTACAAATACTTTTGAAAGATCATATTGTTAGAGCAAAGATTAAAAAAATTTAATATATTAAACACACCTGTTATATATCAATGATAAACCATGCCATGCAATGCCTGCACAGGAACTAACTGTGCTCTGGGGTGGCACAGAACACTTGCCAAGCAGGTCTGCAGTAGTAACAAACCTCCAGGTATGTGCTGTTTTCTAGAGGAACCCACCGTCACTAGATATTTGTACTAAGTGGATCTTCTCAGCAAGGGAGACTGGTATTTCTCCTCAGTGTAGCTCCCTCATCAATACCTCTGAACTTTGTTCTTTAGCCCCAGCTCTCTGCTCTGCTGACCACTGATGGCAAGCTGCTCCTGTACATTATGTTCACACAATAGCTGCCAACAGAGGAAAAAAACCCTACATGCACTGGGTAAGAGGAAGGGTCAGCTGTCTGAGCCAGAAGCACTGGGTAAGAGGAAGGGTCAGCTCTCTGAGCCAGAAGCACTGGGTAAGAGGAAGGGTCAGCTCTCTGAGCCAGAAGCACTGGGTAAGAGGAAGGGTCAGCTCTCTGAGCCAGAAGCACTGGGTAAGAGGAAGGGTCAGCTCTCTGAGCCAGAAGAATAGATGGGAACCACCTGCTGCAGGGTTCACTGGGGGAAGCAGGCCTCCAGGAACAGGCTGCTGTACTATAAGAAACTGCAACTGAGAAATGCAACAATGCCCATCTCTGAAACTTGGGAGGAAAAAATGTAAATGAGAATGATCTCAGCTTCAGCCTTCACTTCACAGAGGAGAACTGTGTTGAATCACTGAGCTCTTCTGACAAGAACATGTAGTTTAAGGAGTCAATGCTTGAGTTTTTTCCTCTTTTCCACAGAGGAGAGACTACCATGAATTAATAGACTTTTCATGAAAATGTACTTTTTACACAAAGGGGAGATTTCCTTTTCCCCTGTATCTCTGTGTAGGAAAGGGAGCAGCTGATGGAGAGAAGCAGAAGGAGCAGGAGGTGTCTGCTGTTTCACTCTCCTGCCTGACCTGAGCCAGACTGCAGCCCCAGACACACACCAGCTAACTGAGGCTTTCACCCTCGATCTTGTGTTCTGGGACTGTAAGCAAAGGCCAAAAACTTGTAGGCTTCTCAGAGAAAGGGTCAAGCAGAGGGATAAAACTGCTGGCAACAGTGAAAGAATTATTATAGATGCCTTCAGAGATCCCCCAGAAGAGGTAGTACTGGAGGAGACTAAGATTTGAAACCAGTAAAAAAAAAAAGGGAAGAAAAACCAAGTATTTGAGAACATGTTTAGTGCAAAATAAAGGCATTGAAAAGAAAACTTGCTAGAAATAAAGAAGAGTATCTGAAATTACTTCCTTATAAGTATGAATTTTATTCAGTTGATATTACTGAAATCCAGGAGAAAAAAAGTCTGATATCTTTCATCAAAACTTACTGAGATTAAGCAGACAAAAAAGAATATAGTATACTTTCTGTGTTTCACATGCCATTATCTGTTTCTAAGTCTCTGATAGCTCCAAATCAAAGGGTCTTAAATGCAGTTTAATGAACTAGCAAATAAAGCACAAAATAGTAAGAAGTAATAGTAATAAGTAGGAGATATCTAGTACAAAAGTCAGTTCAGAGAATAAGAGAACTAACTCCCTAAAAAGCAATCAATAATCCACTAAGGAGAAAGAAAGTCACATTATCCATCTGGAAGACTAAACTGCTGGAGACCTCACACTTCCTGCATTAAAATGACCTTGAAATTTCTAATTTACAGGGTATTGCAGAGCACACAAAAGGAATTTTTACTAAACATCATCTTGACATGAAGGAATTGATTTCAGTACCAAACATAATTAACCATTCAGGGGAAGGTGGAATATAACCTACTAACAATTTGTTATGTGCCATGAGAGCAACCTAGTTTTGAGCAGATAAGGTTCATAAATATAAAACCAAATATGAATCATGTCAGCCACGACAGAAATTCAATAGATAATTAAGATCTGAGAACCATTCAAGAATACTAAGTTAGCAGATCGAAATTTTAATGCTATGCTGGGATAAATCCTAGATAGGAATGGAAGCATAAGGAACTGCAGGAAACCCTCAACACACAAAAAGATGGGAAACGTACACCTACAAGAAGGCAACGTATGCTGGGGAATGAAAGAAAATTACAGTGGAATAAAAGCATTAACAGAAAGTCTCAGAGTCAAAAATAGGTTTGAGGCACAAGAAGAATAAACAGAAACCTAGCAATGATCTTATTCTTTTACAAAATAGGCACAATGGAACTGTTACTAAAAGAGCAGGAAAGATGACACATCTGATTACTATTTCCATTCTGCACTTGAAAAAAAGCAGAAAAAAAAAGTATGATGTCTCACTTTGCCTGATGGAGAAATACTTTCCTCTACAACAGTAACTAAGGACTATGCTGAAGGACAACAACTGAGGTCAGATAAAAATGAGCATGTTCATATAAACCATAGTTAAGAGTTTTAGAGCAGTTTTCTGCTCTACAGAGAGCAGTTATGGAGATTGGACCATTCATCCTCAGTATGTCTTGGAACACAAAGGAAAACTCCATAGGACAAGGAAGAAAGCAAATGTTGTGACAACCTTCGAAAAACATTAGTCTGATGGTTGGGACATCTGTCAGTCAAGTCAGCAATAATGCCATAAAAATGATTTACATGGGATCTTCTAATAAATACACAGTCGGACACAAACAATGTCAATCAATACAAATTTGTGACTAAGATACCATCTCAAACCAACATGATACATGCAAATTACAAGTTTGACTAATATAGACTGAAAAACAGGGATTAGAATGATATACTTCACAGACATGATTAAAGTGTATATCCAGCCATGATCTGTATCATAGAAAAACATGATGAGAGAAGGCTCTTCAATCTATCAGGGTAAAGTATCGTGAGTGCTAATGCTCAAAAGCAATATTCAGACGGGACAAAACCATGAAGGTAATTAGTAAATAGAATAATTTCACATCAGTTCTTCTCTCAGAGCCAGTGTGCATGTATCATCACATTACACAACTTTGTCTCTCATGCTCTTAAAGTCTACAGAGAGAAAATATCCTTGTGCTGTATACACTGAAATACTCCAAATTTGATGAAAAGAAAACTACCAAAAGCATATCCCACCTCAAGAAAGTCAACAAAAAGCTCTGAGATTTAAAAAGGCTGACTCAAATCAGATTTCCTCCTCTTGAAGCAGGTGAGGAAGCCAGACATCCTCATTCAGAAGCACATAAGCAAAGCTGCTTCAGATGCTAGCAAAAAGGAGGAGATAATCCACTCATTACCCTTTTAATCTGGTGGGCTACAGTGAGAACACTATCTTCATGATCAAAGACTGAAGCTGGTTTTTAAAAGGCACTGACAAAAATCCCATGAGGGACTGCAAAGGAGGCCATCAATACTGTAATTAAAATGGCAACAGAATGAGAGCGCAGGCCTTGACCCTATTATCTGATTTTATTTTTTTTTTTTTGCAAAAAGTAAGCCTCAGCACTAGAGGCTAGATTCCTGGAGTTTCCCAAGCCCACTAGAAATCAAGGCAAACTAGACTGCATCTCTGTGGCCTGTTACAAGCTACAGTCTTTAGTGATGCACAAGGACCTGGGAAGCTGAGGTAATGCCAGCCATCAGGAGAACTAAAAAGGACAAGCAAAGTTTCCCTCCAGATCCAGAGGTAAAGAGATGGAACTATCCATTCAGCTTCTGTGAGAAAGGCTTTGATTACTGGGAGTTCTCAAACAAGGCTGTTTTGCTCATATGCAAATCCAGAGCTCAAGGATTACTGCAGCATGAGCATGAGCATGAGTTGATCCAGTTACTGATAGCAGAACAAATTGCCAAGATCAAACTTGTGGGCAAGCAGATTATTTACTATTGGGCAAATTATACTACAAATTCAAGGTCAGATCTCTCCCACAATAACAGAAATTACAGCTGCTTTCACACTGGATAGCTGAGAAATAGCATATTACCTTTTCAAGCCACCTCAAATTTCCTTGTTTCTACAGGTATGTGGGACACTTTTCACCACAACAAGACACTTGACAGCTGTTACCTTGCAGTACCTAGCTTATTCATATGTCCACAGCCCAGTTAAAAAGCTCTCCCCAGCCTCAAAGAGCTTCTGATCCACAGGTTTTAATTAGAAAAAACATACCACTTTCACTTGTCTGTTGTATGTTCCAGTCACTAAGACTTTTTTGAGGCAATTTTGTTAGTTCTTAGGAGTCTGGACCTAATTATCCACAGCACACACATTCTCCAGTCCCGTGTAGCCCAACAGTTTGCTCATTTTGAGTCACAATTATCTATATGCAAGTCTCCTTACCTCGATTGTGCTGCAAGAGGACAATAGTGGGATTGACGATTGTGGTAGAAGGATAGGCAGAGGCAGACTTGCTGATGGAAGTGATGGAGGTTGAATAGTCAGTGCCAGGCTGGGGCACTTCATTTAGCACAGGACCTGGGTCCTGAAAAGAAGAGCAACACATCATTAGCAGCATGCAGAAGGCTGCTACACTGGGAAAATCTGGAAAAAACCCCCAACATTTTAGGCTGAATGAGAAGCATAATCACAGCAAATTTTAGTAAAAAAGGCATAAGCACAAGTATTACCCAGCTCCTTGTACATACCCTGCTCATTGTTAATGAAATTAGTTTGCTAAGGCAGTACTATAGTTACTTGGTGTTGGGTTTCACAACTCCAACCCCAAAATAGGACACTAAGTTCATCTAGCAGACTCTTTGGAGCAAACACAAGGTGTCAGAAATGAGCAAATCTGGTTGGCGGGGGAAGATACAGACATCTTTCCCCTGATACATCCACACACAAACATTTGATCCAAGAGTATTCCTTTCACAGCAAGTCAGACATGCAAAACTCATGCAGTTCTGGAGTGAAACAATATTACTGCAGCTGGTTTGGTAAGAAAAGTCCTAAGGAATTAAGTTAGCACCATCACTGAGGAGACAGTGTCATACCCACCTGATTAACGTAATGACATAAAAAAGCCCCAAAACTGACAGAGGATAAAAAGTAGGACTCTAGTAAGGAAGACTGCTTTGCCACTGGAGCACAGGTAGCAAGCTGCTCTTGCTCTCCTAAAGCATCCAGGTCCAGTATTTGCTTATTTCAAACCCACCTCTGATACCACTACAGCTCTGGCTGCTCTGTAGAAATACAGGCTGTGTCAGCAGAGAGACTTTGAAAACTAGTTCACATTTAAAAAACCTCAGTCCATGGAAACTGGACTTCTGGTGGTGGTAAGGTGGCTAAGATAAAGAAGGGACGATGACTAAAGACTGTGTGTGCATCAGTTTAGACTGAGATTTTTCAAAGCTTCTTAAGGAATTTGGACACACAATTATCCTTAATGGGGACTGAGCATCCAAACAAAGAGAATATGGGACAGCAAACCAAATTCCTACATTCCTGCTGCTCCACTGTCAGACTCAAATACTGCAAGCCAGTGATCTGTAAAATCAGCTGAGTATTCAAGGGTATTTTAATCACTATTTAAAAAAACCCCAAATATGCACAGAATATTGCTCCAGAAGAATCCCTACTTCTGGCTTTTCTGGCTAAGTGCAACTGCAACTCAGTGCCCTTCATACACACCAGCATCAGACAAAAGGACTTACAGCATCAGGCTGGAGACTGAACAGGGGCCAAAGTGAGGCCTGGCACCAGAGCTCACAGACAAATCACAGTGACAACTGGCCATAATCAGAGCAAGCACCTACAGCCTCTGCAGCCTTGAGGGGAAATGGGGAAGAACAATCTTGTTCTGTTGGATAAAGGTGATCTTGCTTCAAGCAGCAGCTGGTCAGGCCAAAAATATTTCATGGGGACAAAAAAAACCCAACGGTCTTCATAAACAGATGTCCCCAAGAGAGAGACCCAGCCCCATTTTTCTGACTGCGATAATATCCCAAACAATGCAATTAGGGAAAAGGAGGAAGAGTCAGGGAAAAGTGTGAGAATTGGCTGTGAGCTTCACTTTGATAACTACAATACAAATAAGAATCCCTCAAGGAAGACGAATGCTGGATCAGGATAGGCTCAGCAGCCCTCCAGAAGTCACCAAAGAGGGTGAACAAAGACTATTTAAATCATTGTGGAAAACAGCTCTGTGACTACATGCCTGAAGTGAGCATGTCCAAAAATGTTTCAAAACTCTCATCTCAAGAAAGTCAGGCACAACGAAATTTCCACTGCTCCTCTATGATTTGGATGCCTCCTGATTTTTTTTCTGGAATCTGCAGATAGGCTCCATTAAAAAAAACAAAACACAAAACAACCCAAAAAACCATCCAAAACACAAAAAAGAAAGAACACCAAACAAACAAAAAACAAAGTAAAACCAAAACACCAAATCCAAACTTCCATTCATTGCTCTCTGCAATAAAAACCCTACCAATTTTAATAAAAGTGGAAAGGCCAATGCTGAGAACTTTTGAAAATATCATCCTTGGTTGTTTCTTTTTTCTTTCCTCCAGCCCACATGCCTGTTTGCTAGATCCCTATAGAGCCAAAGGGCAGAGCAAGCATCATCACAAGAGAATGCAGTTTCTGGTGAAATTCTTCCTTGTCCTCACAAGCAAGCATAAAAAAAAAGGTGGCTGTAAGACTTTCAGTATGAGGAGGGTAGGGTACTTTTTGCCTCCTCTGCAATTTCAGATGAGAGCTACTTTTCCTCCTTGTCCCTGAGGACTTTTTAAAATAAGTGATGAGCTTAAAGAGAAACAAAACCTAACCCAAGAAGAACACAGTAAATTCCAAGTTCAAACTCTTGTGGACTGAATTAGTCAAAATTTTCAAAGACGAGCAATTCCAAAATGAAGAGACACTCTCTGCCTAATTTATTGCATAGCACCTCCAGTACAGTAACTGATCTTATAACTTGTACGTCATTGGATACTGGCAGCAATCTTACACTGATTTTATCAGGGATTTGTGTGGAGACCATATGGTCTTGTGGCTCCAAATGAAACAGAAAGCCAGCCCTAACCTTTAACTGGTCTGCTGTTTCTGCTTTATTTGTTCTGCTTCAAACACAATTAAGGATGCTATAAAAAGAGCCTGAAGAGATCAGTTAGTTGCAGCTATTCAGTTTATGCAGAATTCATTATTCTGAGCAAATCCTGTGAAGACTCTTAAGGTGTACATCATCCAGCAGAACGGCCACAAAGGGAGACAGTCAAATGTTGCAAGAAGTCAAAAGAAAGTTCAGAGCTGCACAAGGCAGGCAAACTGCATGCACTAGCACAGGATGCAAACAAGGTTTCAGTTGTCATGCTGCTGGCAGGGAGTGACTCATCACTCCTCCCTCAAGTTTAGTATTGCAAGGAGAAAGTAATTTTAATCCAGGAATACAAATTTAGGAAAGGGCGAGGAGGGTACTTGGCAAGCTTACTGTATGTGAGACGACTCCAGTGATTTCAGGCTTCAAGCCCCTGTGCAAAGCCCCTGTGACTGGAGGGACAAGTGAAGGTGGTGATGAGAAGAATGGCAGTTTCGGGTAAACAGAGGGTAATGTGCCGGATGTGGAGGGTGCTTGGTTATGGTGGGAGCCCCTCTGGAGATGTGGGGGAATGAAATCATCTAGAGTTGGAAAAGTCAAGGGTGAGCCAGAAGAAACAATCTCAGGGAATACGGAGCCTTGCCCGAAAGGAACCAGAGGCGGTGGTGGAGTGCTGGAGCTGCCTTCTTGTCGTCTGTCTGGATTAACCTGGAGGAGGGGGACTACTATTACTCCAGGCTGGGCTGAGGTGGTGGCAGTGGCATCCTGTAGGAAACAAGGTGTTGTTATGTATTGGGGGAGATCGGTATTTTAGTCTAATGCAGCCATATCGTGCCATGCAAGGAATGTACCCAAAATGATACAAAGCCCCAGCAGATCTTCCCTTAAAGAGACATACTTCTTCAGGCTTGCAGCCCTGGTTTCTATGAACACAATGTGTTTTCACAAAAATCTTCATTCACCCTCACCACCCCTCTTCTCCAGTCCTGTGTAGTGAGGCTAAATCAAACCAAAGAACAGCTCAGCATTTACTATCACTTGAGAAGCTCTAACCATTATACATTACAGAGTTTGCTTCTTTTACATCTCCCTAAAATAGAAAGGTCCTCACCAGCCCAATGCAACTCCCTACAAACACCACACACACACACACAAACACACGGATCAACGTTGAGGGGACACACATGGGGTGTTAAATATTATCAAGTAGAAGACCACAAGACTCAGGGTGGCACAACAAGTGCTGAGAAATTAGGTAGGAGGGAAATAAAGCATTAAGGGAACATTGTAATGAATTAAAGAACTGTTCGCTCGGCTGGAAGAAAACAAGGTTATGGAGAAAACATGTACCATGCTGCGTCCCATTGCCTTGTATGGTGGCTGTCGCTGCTGAGTAAGGTAAGGCTCTTTTCTCATCCTGTCCTCTGTGGTAGCTGTGCTCTGGGGCTCGAGCACTCTGTCCCTCACAGCTTGCGGAGGTGATGACTGAGTCCGGGAGGGCTGGCCTGCACCATAACTAACTGCGTCTTTGCTGAGGACAATGTAAAAGTACGGCCTGGGAGGAATAGGAGGAGGAGGAGCAGCAGGAAGAGACTTTTCAGTGTCTGTTACAGAGGAAACAATGTTGGTGGCTGGTGCCTGAGTGAGCTCAGCGCCCAAACTGGTGCTGGCTGCTGGGTCATGTGTGGTGCCAGTGGAATTTTGAGATGCGCCTGAGCAAGTGCTGTTAGATAAACAAGCTACATATAGTTTGGTGACCTTTTTATCCGCCTTCGTCTCATGACTGGAATTCATTCCAGCCTTACTACTGGGATCTGCCCTGTCAGGGCTGCGTTGTATGGATGATGCACCCGATGAGGAGTGACTTTCCAAGAGTGGCTGCCCAGCATGCACCTCATCTTTGGGGCCTGAAGAGGGAGAACACCCTGCTGGCAAGCCTTGCTTCCCGCTGGCTCCATAGGGGGTAGGTGATGACAAGTAACAGCGTGCACTGGTGTTTGGTGATGCACGCTGCACATAAGGCTTGGGTGTATTCAGGTACACACAGTCCATGATGGGCACTGGCAACAGGTTGGTCGCTTTAGTGTCAGTGCAAGGACGCCATGCAAAGCTTTCCTCTTTGGGAAGAGGAGGACGGGGAGGAGCAAGGGCCTGATCAGGCAGAGTCAAGAAGGTAAGAAGGAGAAAGGAAGCAGCATCGAATGAAAGGAAAAAGGAAGGAAAAAAAATTAAATTCTGAGAATGAATTTGATCATTAGACTTGGGTTAAGCAGGTTTTAATACAGCAAGAATAAAAAGCAAATACAGTATCTGGAAGGCCAGTGCAGAACTCACTCACATACATTGTCGCACACATTCTTTCTTAGCACAGCTCACTGCAGCACACAAAATTAAACCAGTCCTCAAGTCCCTGCCTACATGTTTCTCTCTCTGCGCCCAATAATTCTCACTACTGTACTGTTTTAAGAGGCTTGCACAGCAACACCCACCATGCCCCTGGGAAAGCCTCAGTCAAGATTTAACATCATGGCCAACTAAATTCAGGCTCATGCTTGCGTAACTGAACACTTCCCAGCACTGGGGACATTGCAAAGCCAAATTCAGAGCTCTAGGCCATCTCTGCATGTTGAGTGCACTGCTGAAAAATGAACACTGCCAAGTTTCACCAGTGCTAACGAAAGCAGACATCATGTGAGTGCTGTAGCCTACCACAGCTGGCTAAGTAAAAAGTCAGCATTTCTTCATTCTAAAGGCCGGCTCTTCAATTCTCTTTAGGATTTTTCCATCCTGAAAATGCTTTCAGGAAGATCAGAATAATTAATGTTTCTTGAGGAACTGAGATCATCAGAATTTGCCTCCAGAATCAAGATCATCAACAGAGAAATCCTGCTTTTAGTAAATAATAAGAAAAGCTTTACTGGTTTTGGTTCTTGGCAACATATAGCTTGGTAATTCTAAATTGCCTGCCTAATGCAACTCCAAATACAGTGAATTTTTTCCTGAAAGCCAAACTGTTTTGAGATAAAATAATAATACAGAGGTTTCATTTTATTTATTGCTTTGCTGCCAGTAGCAAAAAACTATGATCTACTGGAAAGAAGAGAATACCTACCTGGTGAACAGCAGCTCCCTGCATTTTTGCATATTAACCCTTTGGAGACTGTGAAAGTAGGTTTTATCACACCCTGTTTTCCTATCTTTTTAGGCAAAGGCTGCCTAAACCATTTCTAAAAATGCTGAAACCAGAGAATGAAGATGCCTTAACAATTACAATCTGGAAAGAGACATCCTTTAAAAGTCATCCATATGACAAGTTGTGGCAAGCACTTATTCTTGTTACATGGATATAGCTGTAGAAAAGTTTCATAAAATTACAGCTGCTGTTCCTAAATCTGCTGTCCTCATGCTGCCCCTCTGCCCCTCCCTCCCTTCCCTGAAGCACAAGGGAGTGGAGAAGTGGGTTGGGAAGTGCTGTTCTGAAGGGTTTCTGCTTCCGAACAGGTTCATTCCTTTTGGAGTTTCTTCCATTTCAGGTCAGAGTGGACAGTAGTTCTGAGGATTCCTGTAACAAGTATTATTTGCACCAGTGCTCTCTCTGTTCATCAACAAGATCAGGAAAGAACTACAGGACAGCTGTAAGTATTGAGCAGAAATGGGTCTTCCTTTAGGGTGCTGCTCCTTCCCACACGTTCATTGGAGCTGTTCTGTCTTCCACTTTCACCTAAGGTGCCTGGTCTGTAGCATTGCTGAAGGGACTCTGATGATGGGAGCAGTCACACTGATAGGGGACTGGGCTTTAAAGGGACTCTGCTCCTCACAAGAATTCGGTTTCTAATGAAGGGTTTCCTTACGAGCTCTCAGACTGCTTCTGTGCAGACTGAGCACCCAAAAGAAAAGAAAAAAAGGATGACATTGCACTTCTCTTAGCAGATTGACTTCAACAATTTACCTTCAGGTACAAATAACCTTTCCCTGGTTGGAGTCTATCAGTTACAGTGTTAAAACTGAAAGGCATTTCCCCAATATTTTATTTTTAATGTAGGGTGCAACTCTGATTTTGGCCTGCAGCAATTTCTAGGAAATAAACCAACTTTAAATACAAAATAATTACAGATGATTACTTCACCTCTTCTCTTGTGTTGTCCTCCTTTGTCCACCCAGGAAACACTGTGGTGTGCCTGAATACATGAGCTCCACAACACTTCGCTGAGATCCGTGTTACCCCCATTTTAAAGGTAGAAAAAGCTGAGACACAGCAACTTACCCATCTGCAGCCAAGTCTGGAGTTCAACCCAGGACTCCTGATCATGAATCCAGTGCTTGAACCCAGATGATCACCCTCAGGGTCACAGAAGAAAGACTTACCTGTGGCTTGCTGTCTGAAGAAAGGTTCGGACGCACACTCCTGTAACCCTTGGCAGCCAGAGAAGATGGTTGGGCATCCCCATTGGCATCAGTGTTAGACGATGGCCTCCAATCATCTGCGAGGGGAAAGAAAACTCAGATCACAGAGGATTCCCTCCAGTTGCAGGATAAGTGAAAGGAGGGGGCTTTTTCTTCCTTTTTTCCCCTCTTTCTCTTTTTTCCCCCCAGGCAACAAGAAAAAATTCCAATAAAGCAACAGAAGTAACAACAGAAGCAGCCAATGTTTATACCTGTTTCTGAGTTTTCTGGCTCCAGACCTAAGTGTTTCACAGAAAGGAGGGACAGAGGAGATGGGGGTGGAGGACAGGCATAGAGGAAAAGAAAGGGGAAAAAAATAAACCATTACATTTCCAGAAAACATGTACCAATTGAAGTTAAGAGTCAAGCTACTTCATTTCACACATAAAATGCTTTCTGACAGGGCTGCGTAATTACCATGGAGACCAACCCTAAACATGATGTCCTCCTTGTTTCTGACCTTTGTAAACACAAGGCAATTCATTCAGAGCAATGAAGAAACAATTGTTCATTGACATTCTTATTTCAGAGGCAAAAAGGCTGCCCAGCTAGCTACTTTCTAAAGCTGCAGCTTGACATCCAGACACCACAAATTACTGGAAATGTAGGGACCCTGCATTCAGATTATGAAGACATATCTATCCTTAACAATATCACTATATTTGATTGAGATAAAGGATTACCAACAAATAGATCAAGTTTTGCAGACTAAGTGCATGAAGGGAGTTATAACATCACTTTACAACACAGTCTCTGCAGCTACGTGCAGTGGTTTCATCACATATTTACCCGCTTCCCACTGGGCTCTTCCCCACCCTGTACCCATTTTGCTGGTTAAGTTATATGCAAAAAGCTCTTCCAGCTCCAAAGTACATTCCATGAAGTGATCGAGAGAGTAAGCAAAAGAAGTATAAATGAGCTGATTTCCATAGTAATGGGCCTATTGCCATTCAAGCTGTTAGAAATTTATGAAGCCATCAACAGAAAGGAGAGAGGCAACAGTAGGGGGTAGGAGCAAAGAAACAGAGAAAGGCAAGCATAAAAAGAGGGTAGGTCACGGGTGGAGCAGAACGGGAGAAGACAGAGCAGAAAGTGGCACATTAGGGCCAGAATTAATGGAATTGCCCTTTCTCCAACAATACAGTCAGAAACGATGTATGCTTTGCTTTCAACAGCAAGTTTTACCCCCTCCCCCTTAACGGCATCTTGCCTTTGGGATTTCATCCTCTTTGCCAGCCCCACGACACTGGCCAGGTTTGTTATGCTTTGCCTGTCTCCTACAATTAAGTAATTACACGTCTGCTATTGAAAGACGGCAGAGCTCTGTGGCGGCGCTGTCTGTCCGGGGGACGCTATCGCCGCTTCCTTGACAACCCAGCTGAATGCTGCACTAGCACCACTCAGCTTCTTTCTCTTCCACCTCCTGCCTGGGATAAAAGGAGGGGACATAGCAAAACCAGGGGCAGCGGTGGGGGGAGGGGAAGAAAGAACAGGACTGGGAGTTTTGGTGCTCCTGACAAACTTAAGTCAATGACTGTGTGGTTATGAAACCGGCGCTAGGAGTCTCTCTATTGGTCTGGTCCTTGCAAGAGGTTTCCAATTATGCTATGGAATTCTGGGCTTTAAACCATAGTTACAAAGTAAGCCCAAGACCCTGGACTGACCTATCTTGAGGTTACTGCAAGTAAAAGATTCCAGTTACCCTTCTACCACTTACTTTCAGGTTGCTCAACATCCTGAGGACATGGTGAAGTGATATTCCGATTCCCTTCATAGGATGGAGTTGCCCGGAGGGTTACAGCTCCTTTTCCACTGCAGACTTTTGTGGGATCCATTTCTACAGGAAATGCATATGCACAGAAGAAAACACATAGAAAGGGATGATGCAAAGATATCGGGGCCATCAGAGCTGTAGAGTAATTTTAGCATGGCTGGCTCCAGGTGAATCAATCTAGTAATGCTTATGCAGATGAAGATTAGCTCTGTATTTAAAGCATTGAGAAGTCAAAGCAGTTTTGTATTAATGTAATCAATGAATGTAGCAGTTAAGTTCTGAGTTGGTGGAACAGAGCTAAGAAAGTAGGGGGCGAAAAATGAGTGTTTGAACCAAATGTCACAGGTCCATTTGCTTTATTTGTTCTACTTTGTACAGAGGTATTGTGCTAGCAAGGACAGTCTACCATTACACCTGTGGCTCTTCTATAGGGATGTCCCAGTGGCATAATGCACACACTTTGTGTGCCAAAGCTTAAAAATGCCTTTTGTGGAGGACTTAAAGAGGAAAAAAAAAAAAGACTTATGACCACTGGAAGATAAAATCTTGCAATGATGCTGAATACGATCTAAAGGCAAGGCACTGCAAGCCACCTCCCTGCCATCTCTCCATGTCATGGCAGTGTTTCACCTTCTGACATAGGAAGCCAAATCCTGAAAAGCAGAAGGAGATTTAACATATGCCTATTCAGATCAACCTGTGAGCCAGATACCAGATCGTGCCAGCATCCTTGCTGAGGCACAGTTCAGCACAACTTCTGTGCAGGCTTACTTTTGTGTATTTCAGTCCATGATTTGAGTTTTCTCCTCCTGTCATCCTATTAAGTAGTAACAAACCAGTACTTCAAAGCTATCTATCTTTCTCCCCCTACTTAAAATCCTCCTGGAGAGTTGTTTCCTTTAAGATACCTCTGGAAATAATATGCCCAAAAAGTGTCTTGTTTCTCTAGGTCACTTCCACAGAAGAACATGTCACCTCCTCTCCTCGTGCACTATTAGTGGGCCTGCAGCTGCTATCAGACTTCACTTACCTACGCAGAGGTAGCAGCCCTACCATGACTGCACAGGGAGCGTGAAGAGGTACTGAGCACATGCATTGCACAAGGGACAACACAAGAACTTTTATTTTTATGGGTTGAGGATCATGCTATCTCTGCATGGGGAAGGATGCAGCTCCTCTCTAAGAACTGCTTTTGTAACAAAAATTATGCTTTCAGACTGGACAGAGGGGGCAAAGGCTGTTGTTTATGGTCCAGGCAACAGCCCACGTCTGTGCAGATCAGTATTCCCTGGCTGATTTCAGCAAGGTAATGCCCCATCAAATCCACACCAGTACAGCGCTTACAGACCATGGTAACACATTGGCTAAGGTTGCAAACCATGGCCAATGTGGCCACAATATGGAGAAAAATCAATATGCCAGATGGACAACAGCAGTAAGAGGAAAAATTCAATAAATGCCAAACTCCTGGCTCTCATTGAAAGCCCTCTGTGCTGGCATCTCCACTGTTCAGGCCTTTACATGGGCTTCCAATGCTTTAGGGATTTTACAAAAAGTATCGTTTCAGATCCATACTTAGGACTACGAAAAAGTGGGAGTAAGTAAAAAGTCAGAGGATACTTTCCTATAGTTTAGCATTTAGCTAATTGAGGCAGCATGGAGGCAGCCTCTGTGAGGGGAAAGACTACCCACCCAGACATATCAAAAGCTGTTTGATCCTTAAATATACCACAACTGATCACAACTTAAGGTCACCCACATTCCTGGTGAAATAGAAGTCGACTTCTCTGATTTTTGCATGATTCAGGTAGGGTCAGGATTCCTTTTGCCCAAGAGTGCAGTTCTGGCTATCATTCCCATCCACATGGTACAACATACAGCCCAAGGACTCTATGGACTCACTTTCAAACCACAGGACAAAGATTTAAGCTCCGAGACTCCAGTTTTAAGAGTGCTGTAACTTTAAAGCATGCACACGATGTTGGGAGTCACTGGGCCTGATATAAACATCCACAAAGAGTGCAGGGTAGCTGTCCTCTTACAACCCCATGTCTACATTTGCTTCACAGGCACTAGAGAGAAATGGAAAAAGAGCTCAACATGTATGACATGTAAAAACATAATCTTCATTATACTGGAGGAGAATCAAATTTGGGAATCAATGCATTTTTTTTATTTTCCTTACAAGAGGTTAAACCTTCATACTGAACCAAAAGAATAAGAGCCAGAAAAAAAAATGCTCTGAACTCAAAAAAATTAAAATGCTTTGAAAATATTTGAAAATAAAATCTTGCCAGACTATCTCGCCTTGAGATAGTCTGATAGAGGGAGATGGAAAAAAATGCCTAGAGTGATGAATTCTCTCACAATTTAGGTGAAATGACAGAAAACAAGAATCTGAATCTCTCAGTATAGAAATCCAGCAGACAGTAATAAACAAGAATCTGAATCTCTCAGTATAGAAATCCAGCAGACAGTAATAAACAGGACATTAGCACTGTACTAGTTCAACAAAGCACATGTGTGACAGATTAGGAGAGACAAGCAGTATCAGCTACACTAGTCTGACTGTCCAAATCCAGCAAAGTACAAGCTGGACTTGTACAAGTCTTGTACTTCTAGTGGGGAAGCATGCGCTTGGGGAGGGCGTGACAGCCTAACATCCTTACTTATTCACATGTGGATTAAATTCAGTGCCTGCACAGAAAAACAAAACCACGCTACCAATGTTGACTATGCTTGAACCATTTGTTTTCATAAAGACCAAAGATATGCAGGAAACATTCTTTGGTTCTTCAGGAGTTTGGTTCAAAAAGAGTCTATAGTATTAATAATAATAATATTTTTCACAATCAAGCATTAGTAGAAGAGCTTACAATGATCCCAGACTCAAGTAGACACAATCATGTCTGCAGAAGAGCACCATAATTGAGAACAGTGTATTGTGCCATCAAGAGCTAACTGCATTACCTACTGAGGAAATCTGCAGCACTGGGAGGAGTGAGAGGAACATGAAGCTGAGAATTAGCCACAGCATATGGGTGAAGCAGAGAGACAATGACAGAGAGAAAAGAGAGACAATGATGGCTAACCAATGCATGGCAGGGGAGGAAGGAAGAAGATACCTGTAGGCAGCACTAGGTGAGGAGAACTTTTCACTTTCTTCACAGGGATTATTTTAACGGCAGAAATAGAACGTGTACATAAAGGGACGTCAACAGCTGCAAACACAAAAGTGTAAATGGCACATCCAAAAAGGAAAGAACAGAATTTGGGAAGCATGCCACAAAATTTTCGAACGTACTTGGAGACACAATAGCAGGAAATTTCAAATACAAAAGCAGTCTAGAGAGCAATGATGCAACCGTTAAAAATATCCCTTCGTTTGCCCTAATTCAGGATGTGTCTGTTTTATGCAGCATACAGAACTGCTTACTGAATGGACTAACTGCTGACTGCCTCTGTGGTGCAGGCAAAAAGAATCTGGAAGCATTAGCTTTTAGAAGCCATCGAAAAATTTTAGTGTAATCATTTAACTGAGGTACACTACATGCAAAAAATAAAAATGTTAAGTAAAACATTAATATGGTTCAGTAAAAACAAAATAAAGCAAAAAAACCCAAATACTGAAAGGTTGAGAGAAAAACACTAAACTAGCTGCATTACATGGATTCTGAATTTTATCGCTCATATTTTACAAGTTCAACAACAGAAGGAAGTGAAATAATCTTGAAAAAGGTCCCATGCTAAAGGGTAGCATCCATATAGCTATTTCAGAAAAAAAATCCATCCATATAAACAGTAAATTGAAGAGATTTCTACCTGACTTCATCAGCTAGCACATTAATTATACTAAATGTGGTAACATTGGGGAAAACCTATGCAAAATTCTAGCAATTGTTACAAAACTGTTCAAATCAACGAGTACGAAGAGGGATTGTTGTGAAAAAGGCAGTACTATTCAGAGGTGAAGCTCAAGAGGAGCTGCCAAGATAAACATCTTGTATATCATGACTCTATGAATAATAATCATGACTCTCAGAATAATTTGAGTAGTGTTTTTGATTTCTGCAGAGCCAGGATTTTCTTCTTTAAAACCTGTTTCCTGTATGTATTATTAGCTGGAAAATGATAGATGTCTCCTCATATTCCATGCCATCTCTTTCATGCCTGTAAAATCAGGAGTAAGAGGAACCACATTTCTAATACTTTACACACTAACACTGAGCACTGGGCCAGCTTGAGGGAGGAATTGACATCAGGGTGGTGTGTACACCCCCTCTTGTGGCAGATCTTTCTGATACCCGGCAAAACTGGAAAGCACAGGTTTCACAACCTAGAAAAGGAGTCTCAAGCAACAGAATGAGCAAAGAGCTTGACAGAACTTTTTCAAACCCCATAAAATCATTAGTTTTTAATTTGATAGGATTGCTTAATTTTTTTTTTCATAAAAGCGGAACCCAAATCAAACCCTGTTTTCTATACTTCTTCCTGAGCAGAGACCCTGTGAATACAACAGATCCCAAATCAAACAGCCTGTGGTTTTAGGAAACAATCCTGATTCTATTCTGCTTTGAAACTGACTGAATTCATCCATCCACAGTGCAGTCAAAATACTAACCGCTATAAAAAGGCATCAAAGGGAAAGAAAGGAAATTAAACCAGCAGAAAAGCAACCCATACCCACATACTTTCACCCTGCCAAAACAGACACAGTTACAATACAAAACTGAATGCTATAAAGCACATTGCAAACCTGCTGATGTTAACATGAAGACTGGTTTGTTTTGATTTTCTTTCATCACCTGAATGGTTAGTTCCTGCCCTTTAATCCCAGACTCTAACCTTCACCTCTTCCTGATGTTAGCACAGTTCACACACAGGCACCCACAAACCCAAGCTGTCTCAACTCACTAAGACATCGATTCGCAGGTGCTCACAAGTACCACAAGCAGTGTACAGCTTTCCTCAAAACAGCACTAAAAATATACAAAGAGGCAAGTCCAGCCTGCCACTTTAAAGAGACAAAGAACACTTGTTGAGCTAAGAAATGCTGCTGCGACTAGCATGGTGCAGTACAAGGCTTTTCTTGTGTCAGTCGCCAAGTGAACTAAATTTGGAAGCCCCCGCGGCAGTGAATTTCCGGGAAAATGGAGCACATCACCGGCTGACATGCGGGGGGAGCTGTGGAGGTGTCTCTGGAGCTCTTAACCCACCTTTTTCTTGTCCATTGCTGCTCAGCCCATTGACAACGGTTTTTGCAACATCAATTTCATCATGTTCTGAAAGACAAATGAAGAAATGGTTTTCAAGAAGGATTTTTCAAATCTGTCACGTCTTCAGCTGACATGAATAAAACTCTTGTGATTTCAGGCAAACACAGGAGACAGTGGTAGAAAGGAGCTCCAAAGGTCATCTAAAGCCCTATTTCTGAACCATGAAAGAAACAAATCTACCTCTGTCACTGCCGAGAAATGTTTGCCTAATGAGTTTTTACAAACTTCCAGCACCACCCTAACGCAACCTGTTCCAGTACTTCCCAGCTTGGAAGCTTATCAGTGCTTACACTGAATTCCCAGGTCATGTTTCTCTGGACTCTCTTCAAATAGTTCACATTTTTCTTAAAATGTGGTGCCAAAACCAGGACATGATACTCCAGTTGAGACTTGCTAAGGTGCTAAAATTAAGCGGGAATACTATTCTACAGATCTTACATATGGCACTTCAAGCCTGGCATCTGCTTTATTTTTCACTCTGATTTAGCCTGTTACCCAGACAAGCCCAGAAATTTTCCTCTTCCCAACCAGCTCCCATTTCCCGGTCCCTTGGTTTTCTTTGAACAGGTGATTTTTTCCTATCCAGATGTCAAACTATGTATTCATGTCTACTAAAATATATCAAATTCAGACTTTTTTTTTCAGGTTATCAGCAATTTTGAATCTTATATTCCAAACTGAAATAAGCTGAAGTGACCTACTCCAGTTCAAGATGTTTGTAGCTATTTTTTTTACCATTATAGGCTAAATTCCAGCAACAAATGTGAATAATTGCATCAGAAACAGACAGGAACACTACTAGTAATAACAAGGAAGGCCAGTGAGTGCAAGTAGAAAACAACACAGACTTACCAGAACTCATTGTGGCAGAGGGACTGGCCTTTTTCCCTTCTGGATTTTGTTTATGTCTGTTAAAAATGAAAGACAGAATGATTACATAATGTTTCATGTCTACCCAGACAGCAGTGGACACAATGCCGAACATTCACCACAAGAATCAAGGTAACAGTCACAGTTTCTTAAAAAAATTGCTTTCAAATGTCAAGTGGATTCATGTCAAGCACCAGATATATTTTTTTTGCTGATAATTATCAGAAATTAAAGATTATTTCCACCAATGCAAGCACTTCTTTCAGACTTCAAGACTAATCTTCAATATGAAACTGAAAGATACTTAAGTCTAAGAGTCTATAAAGGGAAAAGTGCAAGCCTGACTAGTTTCTAATATATAAAATGTGCATCACCTTTTAAGAGAATTAAAAAAAACCAAAGTGACACTAAAAGCTTTAAACAAAAACCTTCAAATTAGAGCTTTTCCATATTTCAAGGCAATCTGTCGCTCATATCAAAGCTGGTCTCTCCTTTGAAAGATAAAAAAATATAGAGGATATGCACTTGTCAAAATGCATATTAACTTCTGCACCAATCATTTCCAGTCATGCAATGCCACTGGTGTCTTCAGGATCAGACTCCAGTAAGTGAAACATGAAAACTGGAAGCTTTAATCCTGGTACCAAAAGCAGTGAAACTGCCAAGCCAAGAGAAAAAATACCAGATGGGAATCAGAAGAAAAAGTCAGTTTTCATGGTGATCCCAGCCTGTGGAGGACAACTGTGAGGCCTCTTCGTCCTAACTCCTGTGGGGCCTTGACACCTGCAGCAAACAGGTTTCAATGTCATAGGTGTTGGTTTGAATAGCCAAAGAGCATTTCTACAAAAAAGTCTGTGTTTGAAAAGATCTCTCAGCTCTCTAAAGGTCCTAGGTTGAATTCAAAGCCTGTTAATTTTGTGTTCCAATCTTCACCTCTCCCCTCACAAAAAAATTAGCCCCAAAGAAAGTGAGATCCAGTGTCGCTCCAGACAATTGATGACTTTCATGACACAGGTAGAAATATGCATCTCAAATCACAAAATCATGCATAAACAAGAACCCCAATCTGAAAAGTAGAGGGAAAATTGCTTGGGGAAACAAGAAACTAAACAACAGAGTTGGAGATACTTTTCCTTTTACATGAACTGGAGGCAGCAGTGGAGCATTGTAAGAGTGGAAATTCCCTTCAGGGAATTGAATTTGTTCTCCTGCCTCAAGCATCTCCTTTCTTAACCTGCATTTGTTTCATGCCAGCCAGAATATAATGTGCATGTTCAGCAGACAGTCAAAAGGAAAGAGAACTCAACAAGCAAGTATAGTAGCAGAAGAGTCTATAAAATGAGACAATATCTGGGCTCCCCAGCAAGCCACCCTAGAAACAACTGCCAACACTTAACTATTTAAATATTTTCCTCACTAAAATGCCCACATAAGATATACATTGTGAGTTCGTGAAGGCTCAGCAGGATTCAGCCTAACTCCAAGCTGATCCCAGTAAAATACAATGTAAAGTGGGGGGTGCAGTATAAAACCAGTCAACAACAAAAACTGAGTCAAATTTAAGGTTTGCTGCCTGATTTTGCCTGCCCATACAATATCTGCTTTTTGTTTCTACCATTTCATATTATAAGTGGGTCCCTGAAATAGTAATGGTTGACACAGCCTGAAAATGTAGACAAACGTACTTAGTAATAATGGTCTTTCTGATCTCCATACGTTCCATTCCAGAAAGATGCCTTAGTTCAAGCAAATTAGAAAAAACCAGTCTAAAATTATGTTATCCAGCTTAAGGAGATTTGTAGCGATATCATGCTCTTCTACGCACAGAAAAATGTTAGATGTTAAACTCACTGGGATAAATACCAGTCCCTCCACAGGGCCAGGGGAAGACCACAAGAAGGGGCAATACTGTAGTAAATCTCAGCTCAGCTTCAGGATCAGCCTCTCTCTGAAGCTGAGGAAGTTGCGGATCCCAGATGTTTTAACTCAGCATTGGCCCTCTTCATGGGCTTCATGCAAGTCAACACAAAATTTCTTCCACTCCAAGCATCCGCAAGAGGTTGCAATGCTTTCCTCTGGTACACAGGATTAAATAGGAGTGGGAAAAAATAATTCAGTGTATTACCCTTCCAGGAGAGGAAAGAGGATTTACTGGCTATAATGTCTGGGCAAAAGCAGGGTCCACTGCTGCTGCAGTGCCAGAGCGACACGTTCCCTTCCACAATGGCAGTATCTGAGCAATTAAACTCGTGACCACACGCTTCATCCTTTTTAAACAGTCTCATTTGTTTGGAAACAGTGACATCACAACAAATAAAACTCTGATTTCAGTGATGTCTTTTTGATTGAAGCCTTGACATTGCTTACAGTGTGAAACACTGACCTTCACTGCTTTCAGAAAAATATTTAGGAAAGAATTCACACCAAAAAGAAGCATAATTATTTAGCATTAATAGATCGAATTACTTTTTACAAAAAAGTGATTTGAGGATAAAAATGAAGTGATAATTAAAGAAGATTGCTAAAATTAAATGGAAGATGTGTACTAACTCATTAGATCTAGATTGGATCTGGAAAAATTACATATCCCCACACTTACTAGCAATTATGGAATTCAATTAAAATAACAAGCATCCAGTGTTCACTTACTGTGAAACTAATCAGCTTCCTTCAAGCACTCGAACTCACATTTAGTGCAAGCTCCCAGACACAGAATGGATCCAGCATGCTCAGGGTGAGAGTAACCAATCCTGAGCCCCTGAGTTGGTCTAATTTCAGAAACTCCATTTGAAAGTTTATTTTGATCAGCTGAGAATCTGCACACAGATCTGCTGCATGCAAGTAGAAATAACTCCTGTTTAGATCCACGAAATTATGGTGCATGTTTGGAGTTGAGAACATGCACTTTATTGCACCTGATTGCATCAGACAGAGCTATTCTACCTGTCTCTCATATACTTGACCCAAATCACATACTGAAGTCCTGTTAGGCCTATCTCAGTCCTAAGGCTGCTCTTGGGATCAGCAGGATGGTCCAGCCAGATAACTCATCTGGCTCCACAGCGTGGGCGCAGCAAAGTATTGCCCTGTAAGCTGGGAAGGCACATGCTGTAAGCCACTGAATGTTTGGATGGTACATCCTTAGACAGATTAGTCCCTGCCAGGTTGGGCAGGCAGTCCCTGACAGGCTGCCCCTGGAAACAGGTGGGTCTGGAATTATTTGCTGCTCCCAGTTGCCCTCAAGAACCAAGAATGAGGTCCCTCATGTCAGTATTAAAAACGGAGAACTCCGTATTGCCAGATCAGGCAAAGGAAAAAAGAAAAAGACTAGAAGAAGTACTCCAAAGCAAAACAACCATGTGTCTGCTTCCTGCTCCCTGCTCCAACCAGCTAACCAGTGTGTCTGTGCCAGCCTGGAATTAGTGCCTTTCCTGAAATGTGACAGACATAGCAACAAAGGCTTCAAAGCTGCACACACGCAAAACACAACGAAAGGTAACGAATACCTCAGGCCATGAGCCAGCAGCTGTAACCCTGAACATGCCAATGTCCATACGTAACATCCACTGACTCCTTGTCAGTTCAGTCCTACCTCTAGACAGATGTTTAACTTTTCCTTCCTCCCTTTCACCCCCAGCACATTTCTCCAAGGCTGCAGTCCCTTCCCTACTTGGTGTGGAAAAGAGAGCAGTGCGTTCAGAAGCCTATTTAGGAGGAATGCAGATAAGTGGCAACTACTTCTGTACAGCCTGTCTGGATTATCTCACATGCTCTAAAGGTTTGAATACTCCCCCTACAAAGGCAGGGGGTAACAAACAGCTCATTAATAGTTCTGAGCAAGGACACATGCTCTTAAGTCACTGGTATCTCAGTTGAGAGTCGCATGCAATGGTTATTTTTGGTGGCCTAATGTGAATGTGGGGAAAAGTAACTTCCTTTCCTTTCTTCCCTTGTTATTACTGACAGCTCCGGTGACTCACATAGGATTTTAAAACAATTGCTAGACATGAGATGACCATTCAAAACTTACTGTGCTGGTCCCTTATATTCCTGAGATTTAGACTCCTCCTTTATTTTCTCAGTTTCAGGTTTTTCATATTTTCAAAGTTTTCTCTCTCTATATATAAGAGCTCTAAGTGTTTTTTGGCTGCATTTAAATGAAAAATCAAATTCTTATTTATATTAGTATAAAGTAGGAGTTGAGGCTTTAGGAAAAATGGTAAGCTTTCGGACTGAAAGTATGATTGGCAATCACAAAACTTATCTTTCACCTGGTCAGGTCTTACACATCACTGACAGCACTCATTTGTTTCACCCCGGCTCAGTCCCTTTCTCACAATGCCATCAGTGTCCCTGACCCAAATGTTCTGCTCAACGAGCCATGTCAGCAATGTGGAGTCCCAAATCTGGAAAGTGGGCAAAGAGCTGCACTGCAGTCAGTGCCTCCCAATAGCAGGTTCCTCTGCTTAAAGGAACTTGCTGGAAAACACATCTTCTGTGCACTTCTCACCTTGCATCACATAAAACGTGACAAGAAGAAAAATAACTAGAATAGAGCAGGCAGCCCAGGTTAACCCAGGCAATCAGCTCTCTCTTCAACTATCATTATTCTTTTATTCCGGAATACTGAAATACGTTGTCTGTCATTTTTATTTTAAGGGTTAAAGAACATCCTGTTATTCCTTCAGAAAGCATTATGCTCCTAAGAATAAATGTCATGAAAAGACTATGAGTAAGCAAGTGCACATAGAATTCTGTACAAGACAACAGCCTCCACACACTCTCCAGCAAGTGCTAAGACAGCTGAGAGAGAGAGCACTGAAAGCCCACTAAATGAAACAAATGGCATCATTACGCACCAGCTTGGATAAGGTGTTCTTATAAATAATTGAACTTACAGCTGTTACAATAAACAAACACAGCACATTTCAAATGCAGTACTG
This sequence comes from Monarcha castaneiventris obscurior, assembly GCA_026261815.1. Lineage (NCBI taxonomy): Eukaryota > Metazoa > Chordata > Aves > Passeriformes > Monarchidae > Monarcha > Monarcha castaneiventris. The sequence continues at coordinate 20,142,608 of JAMPIT010000886.1, forward strand.
CTTCCTTTTATTCTTTAAATATAGTGTGCATCTGTTGACTTCCTAATGGGCAAAATTAAATTATCTGGGGCATAGGTGCCAGTTTTCATGCAATATATGAGGAATGTGCCTCTCTTAATAATAGAAGTTAAATAGGAAATATAAACTAGGAGATGTAGCTTTAAGAATTCAGAGACGCTTTTGAACTAAGTCATCTTACAGCCATCAACTTCAGAGTAAACAAAGTTTACTGCAACCTGAGTTAACGCAGTTCAAGGTCACCACTTGTGGAGCAGGGGGCAGAAAAGAATCTCCTGGGTCATCCAGCCTACACCCATGCTATTGCAGGCAACTGTGTCATACAATCCTGTGCAAGAACACTTCACATTCCCGCTTAAAACTGCTAAAGATTCCCACCTCCACTGCTCTTCCTGGAAGCCTGCTCCAGAACTCATTCCTCTTATGGCATGAATGCTGTTCCTCATTTGCAACCTAAATTAAATTCATGAACAGCTACAGCTAAATTGTTTTGCGCCAACACAATTTCTCTGTTTAAGCAGCTCTTCCTCCTTGCACTCACCCCTATCCATGCATTTTTAGAAAGCAATTGCACCTCTGAATCTTCCTCTTGCAAGCCCCTAAACAAGCATTTCCAAAGAAATTGGCCAGCATGTTGTCACCCATCTCATTAAAATCTGACAAATAGTGGACGACTTTAAAAGGTCGGCAGGCCAAAGTCTAAATTCCACTGAACGTCATAAAGCCAGCGAGCAAAGCCTACAGGCGACATGCCCAACAGCTGGACAGCAAGGTTTAAAAGGTAAATCAGCTCGTTTTGTCCCTTCTAACTCCGACCTGTATACTAAAATGAATTCCATGATTAGTGCTAGTTCAGATAGCGATTTGATGTCTACAGGAACCTCCCGGCAAAGAAATGGACTGGAATAATTTCACACCAGCCACTAAACCTTCATTAAGTAACACTGACTTGTGCCTGGAGGAGTGTGGGGATGAAAGGTGGCTCCTGCTTGAGCCATCAGCCTCCTGCTCTGCTGCAGACTCAGGGCTTGAAAAATGGCCATCCAGAAGGGCATTTGGCTCAGAGCAGACTCAACACGCGGTGTGCCACCGGTTCCCTCTGCATAAGTAACTGCTCGTTTTGCCTTACAGTCAAAAACGTTTCTTCTCCTGACAATAGACTCTAAATACATTGTAACTGGGCTCTGACTGCCTCCTGAGTCTGTCATGACTGCCCTCTGTCTTCAGGATTTGACGGCTGAGATAGGGTGACAGTAGCTCTTGCCCATGTATCATGGGTGTCAGCTGAAGAAACAAATGCCTTTCTGCCACACCCGTGTGCCCAAGCAACTCATATGAACATTTTGAAACTCCAGAAAGAAAAACAAAATTTTCCAGAACACTTTAAATAAAATCTCATATCCATCTTAGCAGAAAACACAAAGCACAGCATGTGACAGCAGCAGAAGTTGAGATTTCTGCTCAGATTTATCTGCAATATATATGATTACACCTCATAGACGGAAGAACTTTACAAAAAGCTGATTTACATCCTATAAAAGGGAGCTCACTGGGCACAGCTCCGAGGCTGTCAGCTCCTGGGAAGGCTGTAAATTACTTAACAGCATACCACAACCTAGGACTGTTCAGGACACTTAACTGAGATTCACACAGGAACTGGAGCAAGGAGCACACAACTACTGAAACTGAATTTATATACAGGTAAGGGGTAATTATTTCCGTGACACCTGATTTACCTTTGTTGCAAAAGGAAAATCTTTCAGTCTGCAATGACCACACCTAGCCAAGAGGATGCTGGTTTTATACATCAGCTGGAAGAAATGGAGGACTCATGGAGTTTAAACTGTTGTGAGACTACTTGTAAGAGCTGTGCAGCTGGGGCACTCTGGGTACTGCACCTAACTCTCTGTACACCGCTGATACGGGGCCACTTGTGCCTTGCAGAACAATTGCTGTAAATAAACAGACCCAAATTCCAGAAGCCCTAATTATGTATAACAATGAATCCATTCAGCTGACTGCAGGATTGAGGGACACAAACACTGCATTGCATTTACTACAGTGAACGGCATTCTATAAATACAAATCAATTAGATCATCTAAACAACATCCAGCAGCTTCTCTTTCATGATTTTGTATAACAAAGACTACAAAGGCTGTCTTTACCTCTATCACACACTCTCAAACAGTGAAGTAGTAAATAAGAGGAAGTTGCATTAAGCAGATATACTGATTAGAGAATGACTAGTGTCTCAAAGTTCAAACATTCCACAAAAATGAGGGTAGAGAGAAGACTCTGATATACCTTTGATATATAAACCAGATACTTTAGATATTTTAATGCTGCAGACCACCTTATACCATCCCAGACACATCCTGAGATGCCCAGTTGTGTAAGGCAGAGGAATTGCACAGGCCTGAGTGAGTGCTCACTGTGGCAACCACACCAAACATTAATGTTTAATTATGACCTCCTCTAGCATTAGCTGTTCAGAAGCTCTGTACAAACACTCACTAATCAACAGCTAATACTTTCCAAGACATGTAAGTGATAGTCTTATTTTATACAGAGATGGAGGATTCGGGCCTCTATCCTATGCAACATCCAAAACCAGCTGATCTGGCATAGTGTAACAGGGCCTTACAGGTTATCAGTCTTACAGGTTGCTTTTTATGGTTTCAGAATAAGAAAAATCAGTTTGAGAGTTGGTCTTGTTTACACACAACTGCAACAACCTCCAGAGAACCACATAAAGCTAAGTCTAACCAAAGCACACGGGGAGCCAGGCATACAACACCTCCAGCACACCTCTGACAAGCCCAGTTGAAAGTAAGCTGAAAAGGGACAGGATCATTTTTTTTAGCCTTTGCCATCCTGGAAGTATTGCTATGCTAGAAAAATTGCCAGGGAGCTGATTCATCTGCCTGGATATCAGACTCAAAATGGTCTCAGCAAAACTCAGAAGGCTGGCCACTGTCACACATCCAAGGCCAGACTGCAAACTTGTGCCTGCCAGGGAATTCAGGCTGGAGTGCTGGCTTGCTAGTCCTGCTGGACTGTGCTACCACTAGAGTCACCTACATGCTAGAAGGAAGGACACAGTGACTGCTTCTCTACTCACTACTGAAAACACTTGCAGAAAAGCAAACTGATGAGTGAAGCAACAGTCTGACATTCCAAGTGTCTCCGGAAACAGCAGAAAGTTACATTCCAGAAGCCAGTCCTCATCTTCACTTCCCTCTGACTCCTCCAGCCCCAGGTGACAAATTCATATATCACTGAGAATTCCACATCCATTCTTTTCACTTTCCTCTTAGTAACTGCCTCAGAATCAGCACTCAGGAACTCCTTTCAATCTCCCCTTCCCATGAAAATAATTAGGAGAAAGATCCAGTCACTAGGGTAAGGAGGCAAGGACATGCCCATTTCCCTTAATGAGAACACAAACCTATGTAATGCCTGTCTTGACATTGCCTCTTCTCAATCAGCAACTGGAAATACCTATCCAAATGAAAGCAGCATTCCCAAAATCAGTGTGCACTGCCCCACCAGACTTACCCACTCAGTGTATATTAGCATATGCCAGTCATATAAAGTCCTGGGAGTTCAGCTCACAGCAGCTCTAGCAGAGGTAGATGTGACTGTGACTAAAAACCATACTGGTGTCCTTACCTCGATTCAGGCTTTTCAGTCAATGGAGCCATTTCCTTAGTCTCTTGATTTCACTCCATGAGAGGCATGAAAGAGTTAAGAAAACCTTTCATTGTGCTGCCCAGTCACTTGGCTGCTGAAGTGTAACAAGAAATTTGTGGAGGCATCTCTCCTTCTCTCTGGCACCCTTAAATACTCCGCTCCTCCTACTGCTGTGCTTTAATTAGCCAGCTGGTTCTTAGTCACCCCATCCTGTCACTAGGCTTGCTCACCAACAGCCACCCCCACCCAGCTTGCCTGTCACTCCCCTGCCACTGTCAACACGAAGGGCACTGTCTCTTCCTGCAGCTCTGGAGCTGGGGAAGGGGAAGAGAAAAAGGTTGGCGGTGACACTCCAGGGTAGCATTAGTATGGGATGCACTTGAGAAGAGAAGTGACAGAAAGACCTTGAAGGGATGTTAAATTACAGGGAAAGTACTTGAAAAAGCACTTTTCTGTTTCTTCTAAATCAGGCAGCATCTACTCGTCAAGGAAAGGAAAATTTTCATTAGCACTGGACATGGCAGATCCTATTTCAATGGTTAGGAGCTGAAGGGGCAGCTAAAGTTTCTGGTCTTGGCAGTTGAGATTTGTAGCATAAATACCTGACATGACATAAGAGGAAACTAACTGCTGGTATGGCTATTACATATTACATGCCCACTCCATGAGCATCGTAACAGGCATCAAAGAAGCTTCTGAGCCATCAACTGTACTAGGGTGTCCCTAGAGTGGAGTGTCCCCACCACAGTGCAGCTTGGCTTCCCTTTAGGCAACCTAAAACTTGCCCTGGAGTGGAGGCAGTGGCAGCTTTTAGGAGAGCAAGGGTATACACACACATCCCCAGGCCTGGGCAGCCCAATGGCGAGGAAGGCGAATTGCAGCACTGAATCACCCTTCCTTCCACAGCCAACGTCTACAACACAAACAACTGGGACCAAGCCTTCCTCAGCTCAGACCTTGGAGGGTGGCTCATGCAAGACCCAAGTGGGAGTTGAATAGCAGAAATAATTAGAAGGAGGCCCCCAAGTCTCTTGGTACTATCCTTTATCGCCAGCACCGGCTTTCATGACTGAAGCTCCAGCGTGTCTCTATTTGCAGCCTGTCTCCGGATTTTGATTCCTCAAATACACACGTACGGGCATTGATCTGCTGCCAAACTTACAGACTGATAAAATGTACTGAAAATTATTGCAATACGAGCATCTCAGCATTCAAATGAGACCTAGAAAGCAACACAGATGGTAAGAGTTGCTGATTGCAGAAGGGCACGGAGCAAAGTTGACTTTGTGGGTCAAAGCTTACACTACTGATTCTTTCAGTAAAATGTTAGCAAAGGACACAGAACAAAGGTCTCCAAATACCTACACATATAAACCCATACTGATGCTCTGTCAAATGCTGACAGAGGTTGGGTCAGCAACACAAACTCTCCTTTTTCCTCCCCTGTACATCCTTTAGCATCCCAATACTGACCTCCCACCAAATGAAGCATTTAATTGTAAACCAAAACAGGCACAACTCTGACTTGGTATATTGCCTAAGGAGCCAAAAAAGGCCAGGAAATGTTGCTCTATTTTACTTCATTTAAGACCAATCCCAAACCTCAGTGTGAACATGGCACTGGTAGTTCTAATTAGGGTAAACAAAGGGCTCTGGAGCCCACATTTACTACCACATCCCAAAGACTAATGTTGGGGAGCTTGTACCTGGGCTTTTGATTTCATCTACCACAGCAGATACCAGACACTATTAGCAAAATTCAGGCCTGGATCTAGGTTTAGATTTTAGTCCCTTTACATTTGAGGGGTGTTTGGTTTGGGTGAAGCAAGAAGAGCGTCATTTCAGACATATCAACAGTGAGAATAAAGGATGATGGAAAACAATGTTTTCAGTGGTCAGATTCTACTCTCCTCTTCATAAAAAAAATGCAAACCAATCAGCCAATCAAAAAACCCTAACCCCATGTGGCTCTCAGAAACAAACCAGAAAAGCCAACAAAAACCCCCACATCATCCAAAGTAAGCTGTGCAGTCATCACCAGCTCCAATTACTTGAAACATACTTATTTACACAATATGAAACACAGTTTACACAGTATGTAACAAGAGATACCCCTCACACCCCAAAGACAGCCTCCTTGATCTCCTTCAAGTCTGTTGTGGAGCCTAGACCACATGAGAGCATGAGAGCTGGAAGCCCTATTTTCTGTGTAGCAGGGGTTTATAAACAAGCCCCTGATAGTTTGTCTTCAGGTAATAAAAATGACTGTGATTAAAAAAACATACCGTAGAAAGAACAGCTAGTGAATGAAAGCATGGCACCTAAGGAGAGGCAAAGTAAGGAAGGATCCAGAAGTCAGCTCAGGTCCAAAGTTAGGATGGTCAGGTCAAGATGGGGTATGAAACATTTCTGGTCTTTGCAGAAACCAGCTTGGAGAACCTCCAAACAGCTTGGCAAGAAGGGAGGAGTTTTTGCTACAGAACACCACTTGAATGGAAAACTGAATTTTCAGGGAGTTCCATTTGGGTGAAAAGCAGCAGGCTTTGCCTGGTTGCAGGGCCACAGAGCTTGGTTGTTTCTAAAGTCAACCTTGAGTGCAGGATAAAAAGCTTTATGAAGTGTTGCTGTTTTGCCATCAACCCATTGTACTAATGGTACTGTGCACTGCAATTTTCCTGGCATCTGCTGCTGCACCATCTCTGCTGTGTTTTCCCCCATAATACCATGTCTTTGTGAAAGATAACTTCACCGTAGTGGCTGAAGGAGATAGCAAAAAGAACAAATTAATTTTCTCAACAAAAGAAGCCTTTGGCATAACAGAAGCAGATGATGGTTCTAGGATGTTCTGGATGCCTGCTCTAGTAGCCACTGGACAAACCTGCTTTCACTGGAGGGAATAATTTTCCCAGTTATAAGCTACCCTGGAAATTTTTGTTGTACAATCCATACAGCTTTTTTATTTTGATAAATGTCACACAGCTATACTAGTTCTTTTACACCATCCCAATGTGCTTTGGGACTAGGCTTTCCAGCTACCAGAAAAAGGCAGAGGTGCTGTGACATGCAGTTTAGAAAAGGAGGTACTTTTGATAAATCTGGGAAATGCTTAACAAAAGTGATTGAAGTTATTTCATTCTGCAGATGGAGGAGGAAGGCAAGCAAACTTACATCATACTAGTGCTTTTAGTCCAGTTCCAGGGTTTGAATTGCAAAACAAAACTCAGCCAAAATAACACGTTGCTGCCAGAGTTCCACCCAGTACCGTCAATGAGCACAAACTCATTCACCCAACATCCTCACCCTGCTGGGCTGGAGCTCCTCCTTTGTTACAAAACAGCCACCCAGGTTCTGGTTAGGATAGTTTTACAGCACCCTCCCTGCTATAAGAGATGAGCCCTACCTTGCCCCAAAGGTCCCAACACCTGGATCCCCTTGATCTGAGCCTGAATTCTGCAGTTCAGTCCTGCCCAGCTGAAATCCACGGGAAGCAGCACCACCACAGAACAAAATACTGCCATCAGCAGCCCCTACAACCTGCCAGGCTGCTCCCTCCAACTGCACAAGGACTTGGGAAGCATTTCCAGCTGAGTCTGTATGGCACGAGGGGTTCAGACTGTCACCAGAGACTGAGCAAAATTCCTTGAAAGACGTATACAGGTCTTTTAAGAGCTCTAGATAGGAACTTAATCTGTCAGTAGGAGCGAGTCTTCAGGACAGAAGTTAAGGGCCAGCAAGAGATCCTTGTAACAGTAAGGTATGTATTAATCCAGTGAAAGCACATAACCTGCTAAGAGAGAAGAGCACAGAACACAAGACAAAGTGCTACAAAATTTTCTCAAATGGCTAAGAAAAGCAAATGCAGAATTTGTCTTCCTTGCTGAAGACTGAATAACTGTCCTGGTGTCCCTTTTGGCTGTTGAAAATAAGACCTGTACTAAAGACTGGTGATTCCTCATTTAAAACAGAATGAAATACAGCCTGGTTGGATCACAGTTTACCCGCACTCAGGATCTACAGCATCTTAAGGGAAACTTCAGTGAGAGGCATGGCACCTGCTGCTTTTGTCTTCTGACTGCAGAACTCCACGGGATCTGGACAGACTGCCTTACACCAGCACAAGCTGGGAGTGATCAGCTGTTTAGCAGGCACCTGAGTAGCACTTTCTTTCCAGCTCCTACTGATCTGCTGACCTATTTTAACTCTCATGCATAAAAGTAAGCATAACCTTGCTCCTCTACCCTGAAGTTGCTGACCCTGGTCCAAGCAATTTTGTGAAACTCAGGACCTGCTAACTGCAACACTATAGGGAAAAACTTGGGGCTCAGCTATGTTTACTCTAAGGGAAGTCCTAAGGAAATTAATGGCAGTTACAGAATGCAATTGACAAAGCATGCACCCTCATCTACACATAAGCACCTCCAGCCTTTTGTACCCTGTGCTGCCACTTACACTCAGGCAAAATGGAAGCAAAACTTGCATGCTGGGATTTGTGGCCTGTGTGCCAAACTGGGGTGTGGAACACAAGGATTACACTCAATAATGACTGGATTGCTTGTGGCAGGAGAACTTTGTTCCTCTACTACAAAAGATCAAAGGCACTTCATAAATTTAGTTTAGGCCAGAGCCATGCTTACTGATCCAACCAGCACCTCAGTCAATGAAAGGCACTGCTGACTGTGAAGGTAACAGAATACACCCCAATCAATATTAAAAGCTTCTGTAAAGGCACCAGCTGTTTACCACTGCTCTTAACCTTTGTGCTGTAGAATTTAAATTAACCTTAAGGTACCGTCAGTCCAAAAATCAACCTCCTGTACGACGCAGAGGGAAGCTGATTTTTGTAAAATTCTCTAATTTTTATTTAGACCAGAAATACTCAGATATTAGCATAATCTCTGTGCCAGCACCTCAGTTTACTGCCTCTTCCAATTACAGTGATTTTCTAAGTTGCTGAGGGCAAAAAAAGGAGATATGGGACTGCAGTAAAGAAGGGAACTTGTAGAAGCAGCAAAGAAAATTCAAATGGCACTCTCCATCTCAGTATATTCCTGCAATGCTTTTCCCTGCACCCTAAGTGCTAAAGACAAATGATTATCAAATCAGGCTACCCACAGATCTAGTTCTGTTCTCCAGGAACAGAACTACAGAGCCAAAAGAAGCAACATGTCTTCCAGTAGACAAGCCTGGGCATTCATAGAAACTAAGTCCCAGCAGTTCTGTCCAATGTATTTGCTGTGTATGTCTTTAATAAGCAAAAATCCAGCCCAAAACAGCAGGCTGAGGAGAAATGTGGATTCTAACCTGGCCAGCTGGCTGGAATTATTAACCAGTTACATTTGTAACTATGAAAGCTAATGAGAGAGTAATCATATTTCACAGTTCACAGCCGAAAGTCATTTCCTTCAGGAGTTAATGACGGTTTAAATTCCCCCTTCTTTTTGATTTCTCTCCCATAAACTGTGGCTGTCACAGAGTTTTGAAGGCCTTACTTACTTTAAATCTGTCTTCAAAGGACAACACTTTGGTACAGGTGTATCGAGAGGAAAAGTGCTTGAACCTCTCCAAGAGAAGAAGAGAAGAGCTGATCTTCCTTCATTCCCTGGCTCCCACCACACAAACATTTCTTGTCAGAGCAAAGAAACAGCAACTGGATGACTAAGTAATGATAATGACTTCTGCTCAGTGCACTGCTGGGCTCTGATTAGATTCTTCCTGGCCTCTAACCAGATGTAAAAAAAACCCCAAAAAACCCAAAACCCTAAGAAAACACATTGGCCGTTTAAAAGAGGCAGGACTGATCCTAATAGGATCAGTACAGTGCTCAGTTAAAATGCTCCAGGGTCATTGTCTCTGTCCAGAGAGCCCAGATCCTTCACTTCAGTGACTTGGAATGAAGTAAACAAAGACATTGCCCATCAGGCCATGAGCTGCTCCCACGACCCTTTGCATCAAAAGTTCCATAGCCCAAAAACTACAGCTAAACAGGCCTTGGGGAACATCCACCTCTGGAAGCCTGGGGGTGCTGAAATTTTCACATCCTAAACTAACTGCCCTGTGCCAAACAGGCAGGAGCTATGAATGTATGAGCAGATTGGGAAGACATTAAGGAAAACGTTTGAAACACACTGTGCCTTCCAGAATCTCTGCCTCATCGACTCTCCATCTGTTCCCAAAAAATTCAATGGAAAAAATGAAAACTCAATTTCCCTGCTTTCTTTAAACTCACTCTCACTGTTACTGCTCTGGTTTCTGGCACAGTGCTGCATCATTTAAACCTCTTTTACAGCCTCAGATGAGCAGAGCCAGTGTGGAGGTGGTGTGACCAACCAGCTGGAATGAAAATTACATTCTGGGCAACACCTTCCTCTAGAAGACATTCTGCTCTGACCCAAGGGAACGTTGTGAAAGAAAACTTGTTACACCTTACAGCAGCCTGTCTGAATAACCTTCAGCATTCACCCAAAGCAACAAATTCCAGAACCGAATAAAGCATCAGCTATTGACCAGCAGGCTCTGGGAAATCTGGCCATCCGTAAGAATATAAGCTCTTTAGCAGCTCTCCAACAGTTCTGTGTGTACATTAAGGGCACTTTTTCTCCATTATTGAGTCTTGGACCTACTGTAACATTGTCCTCACTTTGACTCCTTCACCTACAACAGCAAAAGATTCAGTCAATATATACCCACTGTACTTTCACAAATTAACTTTGTTTCCTGGTGCACTGACTAGATATTTTCCTTCCCCTTCTGTGCCTTTGGTCCATCTTGACAGGCCTGGAACTGTTCTGTTTCCAGTAAGTGACAGATGTCTGGACTAAAAGTCTGAAGGAAATAGTTGATCTACAGTATGCATTGCAGATCAATACATACTGCATTGATGTAGTATGTATTTTTCTCTCATATAAAAAAGGTAATGCAAAAAGGGCCATTCAGGGCTCTACCTAAGCTGGAATAGGAGCTAAAGAGTAAGTTGTTCTCCTCCAAATTCCTATATGGGCTATTCAGGCCCTGGTACTCAATGCTATGAACTCCCTGAAGAACAGATGTGCTGTGCCTTGATGTCACATGACAGCCAGCAGGAATGACCAGGCATCAAGAAAAAGGGAAGAAAGAAATGCAGATGTCATCACTTGGCTGATGACATAGGCCAGCCATAGCACAAGCATGAGGCATAGTGACTCCCAGGCATGTCTCTGAGAATCAAGGCTTCTGGGAGACGTTCTTTTTCCAGATCAATGCCTGACTGCATCTTTCTGCCTGGAAGAGAACCAAGAATCACATTCTCTTCCCTCTAAAGCAGTCAAACTGAGGGGAGGGAGCTTCTGTCCCTTTTGCAGCCAAAGTATAGGATCATATTCAGGCTGGGTGTAAAACAACCCATTGTGCCACTTCAACAGTGGGGTCAATGTGATTTTGCTTATAAGGCAGTAGTAGGAGAATGACATAAAACTTGGCTTGATACATCCCAAAAGTTCCTCCAGCTTCCTCTCCAACAGCTTGAACTTTAATTCCTTAGAGAGAACTAATGCATAAAAGACAGCACCATCAGGCTAACAACAGGCTCTGCATGTTCAGCATGTAAGAGGCTGATGCAGGCTCACTGGAAGGGTTGTGTATCCCCAAAGGAGATAGACATAAGCAACCCCTGAGAATCATAATGTCAGTATGGATGTGACTCTGGCATAGAGACAAACATCAGGTACAGTGTCATATGGGAAAGGACTTGACATAATCATTTACGGAGCTGCAATTTGAGAGCACTGTAGCAGAAAAAAGGGAAGGGGAAAGAGAGGATAGAATTCTCCCCTGATGCTTTAAGCCTTTTTAGAAACAAAGAAAGAAGTAGCCAGAAAGAATTGTATGTGGCATTTCTGTGAAGCCAGGAATTCAGTCATTGGTAACTGCTGTTTTGACCTTTGCCTTCCTCATCACAAAGAGGCTCCCTAGAAGAGTCATCCTAAGGGAAAATTCCAAAATCCCACTACCTCCATCTGTTTCTGACCTAGAACAAGGCACAGAATATTTACTGGCACTAGCATCAAAATAAACAGAAAAGGATGTCACAAATGCAGATAATAAACAGGGAGGATGGAACAAATGCAGATAGTAAACATTATGTCACAAACACAGATAGGAACACATCTGACAGTGGCAAAGGTGAATTTAATCCTTTCTGGGACTATTATGTTTTATCTAATGTATCCATGAATCACCACAAAAGTGATTTGGAGTTTGACTGTCTTTCAAGAACTGGAGCTTCTGACTGGCTCACGTACCAAAAAAGCCTCTGTAATACAGTGATACTCTCGCCACCATATAGCTTTCTGCTGCACAACCCAGCTAGGCTGCTGCTAGGATGAAAACTCCTTCACTGCAAGTGATAGAGATGGATGAGATTTTAGTGCCTCAAGTCAGGATAAGGTCTTCCAGTGTGATTTTGGTGCCTCAAGTCAGGAGAAGGTCTCCCAGTGATGCGTTCCTTCCCCTCCCTTTCAGGCTACTCACGGAAGTCAGCTGGATGAACTCTTCAGGCCCAGCTTAGGACAGGATCTTCTGACGATGACTTGTACTCTGTCTTCTCTTCACATGCAACTGCTACATAACAGCTCATACCTACACAAGTCAAAGAGAAAGAAAATGCTTATTGGTGCCATTAGTCCTGCTGTCCAACACATTTACAGAGGGCTGTACCAAAGCAATAAGTAATTCATAGAAATAATGCTACTTTTAGATGAAACAATTACCTCTGCTTACTATGCAGGAAGCATAGCATAGTTAATATAAACATCAGTCTGCCCAGATCCACATCCTAGCATCCTCTGTGTGAGAACCAATATTTACGGTTGTCTCCAGGGAAGGCTGAAACCACATCCGTTTTCCTGCCTTTCTGTTAGAGATTCCCCCTCAAGCAGCAAGGAAAGCTGAAGAGCACAAATATTCACGCCTCCTTACAACCTACAGTCTGTTTACCAATGTAAATTGCTGTTGATTTCAGCTTCATTTAGTATACTAGCTTGCAAAATGCAAAAAAAAAGAAGTAAACACACATCTATGCTGCTATCCCCGGTGTGTGAATAGGCTCACCTGATACAGAGTCTGGGTTGGGAACTAGGGGTAACAACAGCCATGAAATGTAACTCCCCACTGCCAGGAATAAAGACCCTCAGAAGGAAGGGCAGTATGTATGTATATTAAGAAACATACACATTAGGTTGTCTTCAGACAAATTCCTTAGTTAGGGTGCACAGCTAGACAGACATAGAAGCAGAATTCACACAGAAAAAATAAATGGTTTTTTGCATGCATTTATGGTTACTAAATGAAATTATTTAACTCCAGTCCAATACTAAGTCTAAATGCTAAGACCTGACATGGCTTTGATAGATGGCTGTGCAACTTTATTAATAGTTTCACTCAATAACATTAACAGCAGTCTGCTGCAGCGAGATGCCTCTGCAGTTTGACTTACAAGGTAAGTATTGACACCCCTCATCTTTAATCATGTCATTTATCAGGCTGAACTAGTCAGACAGTCACCCTGAGCTCCTGCTGTACTGAGTGGAGAGAGTGGTTCTTCCAGAGGGCAATGCAACTTTCCTCTACACTACCTTCTTCATACTTCTCTGTATTCAACAAGAAGTTGAGGAGACCAACCAGCAAAGTTTGATGCCTATGCTGGATGACTGAATGAATCCTCATATGTGTTTTATTCAAGCTTTGAGGGGAGTGAAATCACACTTCTTTAAACAAGCAGTGCAAGACCAGGACCTCCCAGGGCCTTGTACAAGCAGCCTGTCAGCCAGCAAGCCTCACCAGTTAGATATTCTCACGGCAGTACACACAGGGCATAAACACAACATAGAAAAAGCAGAAGGTGATGCTCAGAGAGAAAAGCACTCATAAGGAGTATCAAGGACCTTGCACAGGAGCAATCTCAGACCATGCTTACAGAGCTCCAATAATATGATGTTTTTACAAGCCTCAAGACTTCATTTGAGACTCATGAAGACCCCAAGCAATGAGCCTAGAAGAACTGGGATAGTTTTCAATAAAACTAGAATAGTCCTAGGAAAACACAAGCTGAAATAAATTAGAGTTTTCTGTCCAGGATGGTCTAATAGCTTCTCCATCTTCAACAAGTAGGAAGGGATCAGTGAAAGGACACACATTTGAAAGGCTTATTGCTAGTACTGGAAAGAAAATTTCCTATAAAGATGTCCAGAGTATGCACCAAGAAAGAGTTAATATTCCAGTGGCAAGGTCAAGCCCTGGTTTTCCTGCAACACAAGAAGCTGCCCTGCTGGCATTCACTGCAGTTTGCTTTCCCAACCTGCCTTGTCCTTGTGAGCTGGCAAAAGGCTGAAGCTGGCCAGAGTCCCAACTACCAAAAGCCACCCAACGCAGAGAACTGTTATCACAAGGACTAAGAGCAAGATTGAGAGGGGGAGGAGAGAGTAAATGGCACAAAACACAACCGACAGAAACTTCTCTGGTGCTGAGAATTGTTACAAGCAAGGCTCCAACCTGGCACATAGCCAGGGAGCTCAGCAAGACAAGAGAATACAGAGGCAGGTTATGACTGGTCTGTGCCCCAGTCTAGAAGCGACACTGAAACATTCAAACTTTCCCCTGGGAAATATGCCCCACTTTAGCTCCTGGCAGACCATAAGAAGTTATTTCTGCTGAAAAATCAATGCAGGACTCATGGAAAGATTCAGTTTAGACAAACTTTATACCCACTGCTGTTAGAGACAAACTTCACTTTCTGTCAATGGCAGCATAATTAGGGAGCTGAGAGTATCAGAGAGAAAGGACACCACCAAGAAGTTTTCAACATGTTTTTATTTTAATTTTGTTAGTGCTCAGCTGTGTTCTGGCTTTATCTGTTTTTAAGAGTTTGATTTCCACCGTAAAGGAAAAGTCTGATGAAAGAGTTTCTAATAATACAAAAGGTACTTGAATTCTGCTTGCACAAGAAGCCAGCAACCAGCACCAATGGTAACTGAGCTCGTCAGTGAGCTACAAAAAGCAACTTCCACACGGAAACTTTGAATGAATGTGGCAGGTGAAAAAACCAAGCAATTGGAGAAGAAAAAAAAAACCACCATAAAACCACAACTCAAAATCTCACCACACTGCTGATAAAGAGGTTTCCCTGCAGAGTTTAGAGTTTTCATCCTTCTTTTTTTTCATTTAATTTCTATAACTAAGGGTTTCCCTAACTCTAGACCCATCTTGAGTTTAGAGACAAATAAATCACTGTGGCTTAGAGTAAACTGCAGATTGTGTAGTTCTGATGCATTGAGCTACAGCTTTAGTCTGTCCTGGTACCCAAATCTGATATAAGAGGCTTTTCAGAACGACATGGGAAGGGAATAGCAGGAACACCATGGGGATGAGCCTAAAGTACAAAAGTAACAAGGTCCACAGTTTTACGGATGTTTCTGGAGGCTGTTTTATTCCACGATAAGGACTGATACAGTGGCTGACAATACTATGGTAGTGCACAGTCAAGCTCTCTTGCTCCTCCCTTTTTCAGATCAACAGCCAGGCACACCTTAAAAGGGTTGGACACAGACCGCACTCAAACCACGTCTCTATGGAGAAAGGAATGCTGCCAAAAGCAAAAAGGAGAGGTGAGATACAGGAGAAAATTTCTTGTTGCACACAGTGGCCAGGCATGATCCAGCAGGACAAGTCTATGAATACGCTTATGAGCCCTGGTAACGACACCCAGTCCCAACTAACCCACTGTAGACACAAACATCAGCTCAGCATACTGCTATTCTTGCAGTAATTTTCCACACTTCACAGCCTGAGCTCGCACACAACCAAGCAGACAGCACAGCTTCCAGTACCCCCTTAGGCAGCAGTGGAAAACACTCTCCAAGTGATCTCACACCTGAACACAACAGGAGGGCAGCACACACACACAGCCTCCAGCTCAAGAACTGGAAGTGCCAAGCAAAAGAAACATAGGAGTTTCATATTGTTTTCAAGGTAAAAAGAGAAAGGGGCTGACCCTGCTTGACTTTATCATGTTGTTTGTACAGCACTCTGTGCTTTGGGCACTGAGCTGCAAAATCAAAGCAAGTACAATGGCAATGAAAACATAATCAAACACATCAGTGTGGGACCAGCTTTGCAATGGAAAAGCAAAGAGTTGGAAACTAAGATCAACAAACAATACTCAGATCTAAAGGCCATTTAAAGAATAACAAATTCAATCAGCTCTGTAAGACTAGCAGGATAAAACTACTGTATTTTGCCATTGTCCACATAAGAACAGGCATCCCCTTTTCAAGGAATTTAAATGGACAAGACACATGAAGGAGAAAAAGATGCATGGATGAGGAGTGATTTGACCTGATCGCACCAGAATCAATGCCAGGAACAAACTGTGACTCCAGCTTTCCTAGCACAATGCTCTTTTCATGGTCTATACTGCCTCTAAGGCTAAAAATTGACACCCACCTTTTGAAAGCGTTTTCCCTGAAAACTGCTTGTCACCATCCCACCTGCTGGAGGTTCCAACTCCCTGCAGTGGTCATAGCAGAGGTGTCCAAGTGAGCACTTCATAATCCACAGAAGGCCGAATCCAGCAAGTTAAACTGAACAAGCAGTGACGATAAATTAAGCTGATCTATTTTCTCGATGCTGATCACACAGTGCTCACATGCACCCTTCAGCTGGCAAAGCTGCAAGTGGAGCCAGCCATCAGTAGTGGTAAAGCAACAAGAAGCAGTGTGGAAGGGAAGACAAGGGTCCCTGTCTTCAACCTGAGCAACTGTTTGCTAAATTGATGCTTGTCCTTGGGCTCAGATTTAGTTACGCTCTTCCACTCTGGAAGTTGTAAGGCTTGTCATTCAGCTAAGAAGAGATATCAACAGATCTTTCGAAAATTTCTAACCTGAGCCACTCCATCATGAGAGTTCTAGCTTAATAAGTATCAAATACAACAAAAATGCTGTCCTCAGCTAAGTGCATCAAAGATCAAATTCTGATAGTATTTTTGCTAACTAAAATTAATAATAGTCATCATCATCATTAACCTTACTGATAAACCATGTCTAATATCCTTGGGTTTTGGATAGTTTCTTAGATTTCATAAAACAAACTGCCAAATACACTATGAATATGGACTGCTTAGGGACAGATGGCCAGAGTTCAGCCTGTCCCTATGGACTAGAATGACTCAAAGAATATTGCTTTGGGCCAACAGAAATACTGAAGACAACAGTGACGCTGTTACTAATCTACATGCAAGGCCAAATCCTCCTAAAGCATGTCATTTTCAGTGAAGTCAACAAAAGAGGCACAAGTACATTCCAGGGTAGATCTTGATTTCTCAAGACTGGCTTAGATTTTCTCCAATATAAAAACGAACTCTTTTGCCTGATAGACCTTAAATTTTAGTGAGCTTATGTAAACCAGTGGCTTTCTTCACCCAATGCTCAACAAGCACGACCTATGTAGTATGTGACCTCCAAATGCAAATTCCTTACATGGACTACTTGGGCTCAACTCTGTTGAGAAAACAGTGTCAGCACATAACAGATTAGCTTGAGATGCCTCTTCAGAAAAGGCTGCTGCCAAAATTCCTCTTTCAGGTTTGTTCAGTCCATGCCCGAAAGACTGCTTTTACCCGTGCAAATGAGTCAGCAAAATCCATTTCACCCCTTGTCCAACACAGTGCAGGCAGCATACACCTGCATGGCACAGGCAGCAGGGCCAGCGGGGTGTAAAGCACCCGTTTGCTCAGGTGTGGCTCTTTCTGCTTGGGCATACCAGCAGGCAGCATTCCAGCAGTACTTTGCAGAAGAAAAACTGCCCAGAAGCAGCTAATACATACAAACCATTAATGCAGGCTTACCCCTAAAAAATATCCATTTAGGCATGCAGGAAGCTGGAGAGAATGGTAAAGTGGCAGCTCTCAGTCTAACACAGTTAAGGGCACATCTACACACAAAGGGAGAGAGAAGTGGGTATCTGCAGAACAGGCATCCCTGATTCTCAATTCTTCTACATTCCCAGCTCAAAACTGAGGTCAGAAATAAACAGAAAACAAATATACAAAGGAACAATCACAGAGAACCAAGCTTGTAGACAAACACGGATCTGCTCTCAGATTTGAACCATAAGATGTAATTTCAGCAACACACATTTGCTTACCCCTACAATTCACTCATTACCTCTTCAAAGGAAAAAAAAAAAAAGGTGTCACCAACATGTAGATGGTGATCAGAAAGAACAACAGTACAGCGATGCCAGAGCTCAGGGCACATTCTCACTTTGTCACCATTTTCCATTAGCTAATATTGTCAGCTCCAGAGAGGTGAGATATGACTTATCCCAGAATAATACCATCCAGATACAGAGGTTACTCTCGACTGACCCCAACCTCAGTGAGATTAGAGTCAACCCCTCCCCTTCCCAACTCTTTCACCACCTCTATATTTAACTGCAGATTAACTCATTTCCTCTATCCACATGTAAGATTAAAGTGCACCAAGCGCTGTCAGCTCAAGCAGAACCTCAATGCATCCTCATGTAAATCATCACTCAGTGCATGTTTTAAAGTATGTCAAGGAGGAGAATGAGTCACACCTTCATACTCACAAAACCACACACTTGCTTCTCAAGAAGTAAAACTGGCTGGCAGCCCAGGTCCCCAGAATAGTAAGAGATATCTCCAATTCTAATCTTTCCCTGTCTGTTACATAAATCTCAGAGACATAAGAAGTGCCACTATTTACCAATGTGTTTGAATGAAATATGGGTCAGTGACCAAGGCAAAGGGTCGAACAGCAACCTGGCTGACAGGCACTGCACTGATTACACTTCTCTAGGAGGAAACAATAGCCCTTCATTCCGGGGAGAGGGAAAAATAATGCAACAAAATCTCACCGAGATCTCACACTCACTGTTTGGCTCAAAGAGGCTGAGAACTACAAAAGTGACTAGAAAAATGAAACACCAGCAGGAAAGGGAGAGAGAAATGGAAAGCACTGAAAGACTTCTCACCCTGCAATGCCACTCAGGAAAGGCTTTGTACAAGGATGACAATGCTTCCCTCAGACTGTAGCTCTCCACTCACTGCGAGGCAGACTCGCGGGAAGGAGAGAGGTGCTCTGCACTGCGAGGGGGCCGGCAGCCGTCGCTCCGGGGCTGCAGGGATCCCACCCTTGCCTGGTCACAGCACTGCTCCGACCCCTCAGGGCTACAGCCAGCACCCGACACTCCCATGGAAAGCAGCTGCCTTTTGCATCGTCCCTCTGCGCCTCAAGATGCCACACCAAAAAACCTTTTTTTTTCTACCTGACCTCTCTGCAAATCACTTGGAGCCCTACATTATAAGATCTTTATCATAGCTTGAAGCAAACATTAGGAATTTGTAGATAAAGCTGGGACTTCAAATCCAGACACATGAGTTAAATCAATAGTGAAAATAATTTTTCACAGTTAACAACTATGGTAATGAATTTTACCTCAATGAACACAGAAAGGGTGAAGCATGCAAACTTGACAACAGGAGTAAGTTGCTTGCCTTAGATTTTATATCAGTAATCCTTTAAAGTAAAAGCACTTGTTTTCCTCATCTTCCTAATCTCTCTTGGTCTAAACACTTCAAGCAATGAGGTTCCCCTTAAATTCCAGTGGCTAAAAAGAGGCCTCCCTATTTTTGCCAAGAATAATAGAAAATCAATGTGGAGAGCAAGCAGGGAAATATGCAGAAAAGCCACTAGCATTTGCTTCAGCTGAACAGCTGGAATAAGTTGTCAATTCCCCTTACTGTATCCCCCAACCGCACTGCCTGGCAAAGGGGGCTACTAAAGGAAAGAAAATGCTTATGACAAGCTTATGACACATCTCAAAGGCAATCACTGTGTCTCCATTATTCAAGAAACTCTGGAACGACAAACAGATGGAAATGAAAAAAGAAACAGTGGAATGACAAAGAAGATTCAGCCATAGATTGCAGGAGCAATGGGGCATGTCAGGCAGATGTACCATTGCCAGAGCAGAATCTGTCTGATCTAACACAGGAACTGCATTGCCTGCGAATGAAATCACAACATGCTGGGCAAAGACAGACACAATTTTTACTATTTGATGCTGCCATGCATATAACAAAACAGAGATGAACATGTACCAAAATATAGAGAACAAAGAGTAAAGTGGCTGAAATCTCCCATGGAAAGAAAGATCTACCTTGCAAGAATCAATAACTACCAAGGCGGTGATGATTCTCTTTCAGCTCAGGCATTCCCAGAGGGCTATAAATAGATTGTTGTGATTTGCAAACATCTACCATTTATTTAAGAGTATATTTTGGGGTGAAGGCACGTCAGTTCTGTTTTCTGGCAGTATGAGGTCACTATATAAAATTTATGGCAAACTTAGGACACATCTAAAAATCAATAGTAGGCTTCTAGTGATCTAGGAAGCTGAAACACTGAACAGATGGAAAGGAGAAAACGAACAATGCACTGCATGGGGTCACTATCAGTTCACAGAAAAGCTGCAAGACACACAGTCCAAGAGCTGCGTAATTGATGAGGAAGGCCCCTCTGCTTTCTCTGTACCTCATGCTTGGCTCCATGTTGCAATGAAACTGCAAGCATGTCTCATGGAAGCAAATCACATTTCTTGCTTCTATCCCTGTCTGCCAATGTGCTTACACACCACTGCCCCCGTGTTTGCACACATGCTTATTATTTTCCTGCTGAGACTTTAAAAATTGAGTTCTTTTTGTTGCCCTTGTAATTCAGAAATTAAGACTCAGACCCTGAAAACATGGTCTATTCTTGGCAAAACGAAGGGCAAAAGACTCTTGATCAGGTCTATAGGAAAAGAATACTTCCTGTTCTAAAGAACAAATTAATGTTTCATATTTCTTTAAACCTCATGTTGTTTTGATGTCTTTATATATAACAGAAGAAAATTGATTGTAACCACTGTGGGACAAATTCCATCAGATTCCCTTCCAGCTCTGTATTTTGTGCTTGAACAGTGCAAGTGACCAAGTAGCTGGCAAAGTTACATCAGGTATGCTTGTGACAATGCTAATAGTCAGGGATCCTTAAAATGGGTGAAAACAACTCACAAACATCTGCTCAGACAGCCTCTTGAAGAGTCTAACCCTGATCAAACAGCAGCTCTCAGAGGGTCAGCATTTGGGCCAGAGCATGGCAAGTCACAGCTACTTCACACTGCAGGGTACTGTTACAGGATGCTGAAGGGAGAACACAGCAGATAATCTCAAGGCTGCTATTTCTGCTGGACAATGCACCACCCTGCCTAGGGTGGCAGGGTCTTACAGACATGGTTCAAGACAATTCCTCCTTGTCTTAAGCACAGGAAGGGAATAATCTCTCCACAACCTGAATCAGGTATGTGGAAGCTGTGGAAGTCCAGGGACCACACCATTACCTGGGCTGGGATTCATAATGATCCAAGCAAAAGCCACAGTAAGAATCAGGCAGACTCTTGAAGCAGCAGCCCAGAAAACTTGACTGTTAGCCAATGTATAATTAAATAATACCAAGGAACCTTGTAAGATTAGACAATTGAAGTAAATCAATGCTTAAGAGAAAAAATTACAAATATACATTGAGGTTACAAAGAAGGATTAAAGGAATATATAGCTGAAAAAGGTGGAAGCATAGAAGAAAAGCTGATTAATTTCAGGCTGCAAGTCAAGTAATGAGTGACTAATTGTGAAGCAAAATCGGGATGCATGGATTTCTCCTGCTCCATGCCAGAAGAAGGCACTAGGTGTAATAGATATTCTTTTATAGAAACAAATTTTAAAAAGGGGCATGAAAATCAGCCTGAAGAATTTATTACCACAGGGCAAGAAGGGAACACTGTAGGGAAATATCTTTACTGGCTTTCAAAAATGATTAGACAATTATATTAACATATAATAGCTACAACTGGCAGAGTTACATGAAGAGTTACATGAATAATCAGCCCAAAGGCACCTCTCTCTTCCATTTGCAGCCCTATACTTGTGCCTTCAGGCAAGGTCTGCTCTTTCTGAATCATTGTTGGAATTAAACAGGCTGTAAAATTCCTATTTGGCCCTTACATGGTTTTGTGTGTGATGGATGCTCAAACCATGGGTTAGGATTCTCAATAGTTTTGGGATGTGTCAATGCCAGTGAGCAAGGCTGCAGATTTGTCTTGTAGAAGGACTGGTAATTCTACTCCTTTAGTGAGCTGGAAAGCTAATGAGCACAGCAGCAAGTGGTTACTTTAGCTCAAGCATCCTTCCTCTAAAGTCTGCCCTAGCTGTGACTCAGCCTGCTCTTGTGAATGAAGATGAGCACCAAAAATCTTCATCTTTGGTCTTCATGCTCAGACCTCCCCGAAGTCCAGAGGACTTGACAGATTCATTTCTCATATAATGGCCTTAAAAGCCACCCTGTTTTCAACAAAGCCCCCATGCTAAACAACAGCCCAGATTTTTAGAATCCACTCTTCCAGTAACTGAAATAATTCCAAAATGTCACTGCAAAAATATTGAATTCTTCACACATAGCTCTAGCTGAGTAACAACATTCAGTCTTTAACCAAAACTCTCATGGGGAATTCTTTAAGCTTGAATTCATTCAGAATTGCCCTCAACAGAGCTGGTCTAAACCATATTCAACCTCCAGTTAGTTAAGAATGGGCACAGCACAAAGTGCCACCTCCCAGTCTGATACACCCTTGGGCCCTACACATCTAGCATGGTGTTGTCAGCTCCTACAATGTGTGATGTTTTCATAAAGCCACACCTGATAGAAACAAGAGATTGCATGAGACTCTCAGCTTTCATGTAAGACAAATAAAAACCAACCCCCAAAATAAAAAATTCATGGTGAAGAAAAAAAACTTGGAGAACCAGGAAAGACCAGAACCAGAACGCAAAGAAAAGTAATTCTAGTGTATATTCTTACATAACAAACAGAGACAGCTTAATTTGGGATAGGGGGAACCCACATTCTAATTCAAGAACATCTGAAGTGGCAATACCATGAACATAGAACATAGGACTTCACACTGTCCTCCAGGCATTCACGCTTGGGAAATACAGATCCTACTTTAGATAAAGGCCTGCAATACAAAGGGCAAAGGAGGGAAAAGTAAAAAAGAAGCTGAAATGCTGCAAAGCAGAGTGATTTTCTAAATACTTGGTGATGTTTCTCAGGAGTCAGTGCCTTCCTCTGACCATCACATGAGTGCTCTAGGTGCTGGGATGAGGTGATGTGTTCAGTTGAGGATATCTCAGCAGGGCTCAGTTACTTCTGCCTATGCACACTGAGAGTCAGAGCAGCAAACGTATCAGACTGCTGCTACATCCTGCCAGATGTTGTGCATAGCTGGAAAAAGCCCAACCTGAACAAAATCAGAGGTTTTCTTCAGCCTCTTATTACTGAGACTGTGGTGTCCATCGTAATTTCAACAGCTCAAGAGGAGGAAGAGTTGAATTCTCACACTTGCTTTCCCATCTGTCTTTCATGAACATACTTGATTGGAAATTCTGTCCTCCCCTGTGCTTTGGTCAGCCAGAGAAACATGAGAATGGGGTGTTGAGCTCAGCAAAAAGTAGCATAAGCAGTAGTTTTCCTTGGTCCAGCTCCTTTCACAGTTTATTGTGCAGCAGGCATGAAACAGAATTCGATCCCATCTCGCAGGAGGGTTTCCTTCCCTGTGAAGTCAGGGCATACTAACCCAGAGCAGGTCCAAAGTGGACTGAATGCAGAAGGTGCAGCCATGCCGGCTCTTGTGCTTTGACTGTGATTCCCGCAATAGCTGGGTTTTTCTGCAAAATCTGCATCTCATGCAGTAACCAGGAATCTTAGCTTTCAACTAAACAAAAAAACAACGTTCTGAGAATGCCAACTCTGCATAAGGCAGGGTTATGCAAAGACTCGTCAGCAAGCTCTGAGCTAGCTGCTAACTGGCTATGGCAGCACCATGCCCCTGGGCACAAGGAAGGCTGCTGCCAGTCCCAGTTGAGATCAATTAAGTGTTTCATGTGGATATTTCCTGTATAAATCTACACATGGCCTAGGCAGTGTTTGCTTCTTATACAGGCTGACGTCCCCTTAAAGGTCCTTTCTACTGCCTCTGAAGGCCCAGGCGGGACATCATCCTTCAGAGCCAATAACTACCTGCATTTTCTGCAAAAGTGAGCACTGTGCTTCCACTGCAGAAGAGCTGCAATGGCTCCATCCTCTTGCAAAGTAGGTATAACCATCCTCCATAAAGGGCTAATTATTTATTTTTCTTTTTAATTAGTGTACCTTATAAATATTTAAGAATCTCAGGCTTCTTTATGACTACAGAAAATAAGTTTTAAAAACATTATCAAAAGCTCAGAAGAAATAAAACCCCAAAATGGCACAGAAAGATCCCAGTACTATTTAAAAATCCTCACACCTAGTAACAGATTACACACCCCAACCTTGGTATTGCATTTAAAGTCCTTCTATTCATTGGGTTTCTATCAAAATGCAGAGAGACATATATTTCATAGCTAAATATCACATGAAATGTGAGATATAATGGTAACAGTTAAGAATGGAGCACATCTGCTCAGGTTGTACAGAACATCCCTTAGAATTTCTCTGTCTACATGAACATCAATGCTTCCTTGTCCTGCACTGGCATGTTGGCCCCTCACATTTTAGATGGTCAAAGGGTACAACAACAGCATGACCTATGTATCTTTGTACCTACTCCAAGAGTTAGTTGCCAAAATAGATGCTATCCTTGAATCTGAATAAGTGGCCTTTTCTTGTTTTTCCCATGAGATAATGCTAAAGTTCAAATCCATGAACAAGCCAAGCTTTGATTACTCTCCTCTTGTTTACAGCTTTGAATACAACGCAAGGCCATCAAGTCAAGTTGCTTTTCAAATTCTGTAATCATACTAAACTTTCAGAATTAATCCTATAAAGTAGATTCTCTGGGCTTTCAGAGGTTCCCTAATATGGTCATTAAATATCTAAGAGATGAGGACACCTCACAAAAACTCAAATGAACTATAAACTCTTCAGACTTATCATTAAAAAAAAAAACAGAGACAAAAGATAAGGCAGATTACAAACTGGCGCCAAGACACAACTAAGGCACGTGCTTGATGAGAGCAGCAAAGATGTCCAGGATAGCACAGACAGAGCTGTCAAATATGGTTGCAGAATTTTGAAGTGCAAACTGGATACTATTTGGAAGACTGACTAAGACAAGATTATCCAATACTCAGGTGATATTTAAAATGGTCCTGAGGTGGCATTACTCCATTTTTTCACATTTAAAAATCAGAAAAGTATTAAAACCTGAGAAAAGTACATGAGTAACTTATTTGGCATTACATATCCATATCAAATTCATTTCTTATTCAGTGCTGCATAAGATTCTAGCTACTCTTACTGATGTCTCTGCAAATAGTTATACATTTAATACAAATCAAAACTTCAGCCTCAGATGGTGTTGCCATTTATGAGACCACATTTTGGTTAGATGAATTTTCTATTAATCTCGTGACAGATTTTACTCAGAGCCTCTCCCCTTCAGACCCAGGAACTGAAATTTAACCTGGACTTCATGGAACTTCACTGGATAGACCAAATCAGTGCTGTGGAGAAGCAAGTGTCCCTTCACCCATCCATCATGTATCACACCTGCTCTTTTTTAACACTGGCTTAGGATTTAGCAGATACTCCCCATGTAAGCAACTCACCTACCCTAGAAAAGGGGCTGCTAAGGAAAGCTTGGCCGTGCATTCAGAAGCAGAGAATGCTCTGGCTCAAGCAGACAATTTCCTCTGGATGGTAAGGTCTGAAAAGACCTTTGGAACCTGATTCATAGTAAAAGTGATTTCAGAAGACCAGTAACTCATCTGCTTTGTATTTGGTATAATACGAGAAATATTTTTTTCTATCCACCCAATTCAGATAATAAAGGACTTGGCTTGATTAGAGCACAGCTCAGCTATCTATAACAATGCTGGGCCAAAACATTTTCAACAAGCTGTTCAAACATTATTAGTTTTGTCCTGAAAAGAGCAAGGTACTCACTTGTCTTGGGGGTTACTCACTGAACAGATGTTCAAACACTAACAAAGACATGCAGTGTCCAATTGCTAAGCCAGGATCTTGGGAACTTCCACTGCACTGTACTCCCGTTCTCAGCAAGCATAAGCCAGCACTTTCATCACATTTCCCAGTAATCAGAGTAAACAGAACTGCTCCCATCATGACAGGAGTGGAATGAATTAGGAAGATATCCCAATTCCAAAGATCAGTATCAAGAGGCACAAAGTATTACAGGCTCAGTTGTTTGTTTCTTGACAGCTAAAATCTGTGAGGCCTGTACACAGTGAAGGTGACTGTGATGAGCTGTTATGCTCATTTGTATTGTATTTGTAATGTGTGCTCATGGCAATATACTTCTGAAACAAGTTCAAAGTTTAAAAGAAGAACTATTTCATTCTAGATTTCCCATAGCTCACATATGTTATAGTTTCAGCTGTATTACATGCCAAAAGAAGCTGAATAAATTTTCACAATAATTAAAAATTTTATCTTCATTTCCCACCTTTTATTGAACCAGAACTTGTGTTTTTTGAAGTGGGGGTCAAACAGAGTAGTCTTAGGAGGCTCTGTAACAGTCAGAAGTTGCTTAGACCATCCATACACATGCATGTCATGGAGGTAACTATCTCAACACTCTCTGTCTGTTGAGCCTTAGCTTCACCCCAAAGTCACCTCCACACTGGAAGAATTTCTTAACCAGTCCCACAGATTTCCACAGCCCCTTGAGCTAGCAATTACCACACCTCTTTGTCTTGTATGATGATGTAGTGACAATAAACTTCTTGTGTGCAGGAGATGAACACAGCATGATCTATCCCAAAGCATCCATTGATTTCAAGGCATTTTTATGTAAGTGAATCCTTGAGCCCCATTTCAAAAGCAATAAAGCAGCAGCCAGGGATAAGACCAAGGCCCTTGAAAAAGGCGGCAGCTGATGAAATGAAAGTTGATCTGCTGAGGAACTGGTATGAAATATGATCCATTACTAACTTTATCAAGGTTGTGTCAGGGCAGTTATAGCCATGCTCTGGGATCTTGCTGTTCCTTTTTAGAGATTGAGGAAGGTGGAATGGTCTGTGTCCAGAAGGTGCAGTTTTTCCATAACTTACATTCACAGAATGCACACATTTCTGTCACAATGAACCCGTTAAATGTTCTTCTCATAGACCTAACATTGTACAAATTAATCCTCTCTTGTTTTGCTAGCAGAAAATCATAATGTAGCAAGAAGGAAAGAAGAATACTGCATGTACTTTGTGAAGAGGAAGGTGACTTAACATATTTGAATGCAGTTTAGATTACATATCTCAGAGTGAGTTATCTCAGTTCTACAGAATGAGATCTTCCATAGAAGACTGACTGATTCACTGAGGTTTCTGGTACATGCATTTCCTGGAAGGAGACAAAATTCTGTGATGCAAACAACTTCTACTCTAGTAACTTTGGTGAACCAAATTTGGATGTATTCTGGCCTGCTTTATTCTCCTCATCATCTGCATAATTCATGGAAAGCATTCAGGAAGCCTAACCCCAGACAAGCAAAGGACAATTATGATTTAGAGCTTTCAGAAGTCAAAAGTCCAGACATAGATGATTCAACAGATTTGATATTGGTAACTAAAATAGTATCTGTGGTTAATTAGCAGTTGGAAGTTCCAGCAGCACTCCATGTTCCACAAAACACTGCAGGAGCTCTTCTGAAACAGGAGCCTAAATCCTCCTACCAAATCTTGTCATCCCACTGTGTAACATAGAGAACTGTCCTAGGAGTTCTATCCAGAGGTAGGTCTGTCACCACCACAGGCTGGCAATAGGCACCTCCTTGGGAGTTCACAGCTTTTCCACTCTCCATTTGCCATTCAGAACTCTGTGCTTTCCTAGCCCCAGGGTTCCTCCTTAGCTCAGACTGAGTAGGATGTATTTCACGTCTTTGCTGAAGTAAATCACACAAATGCTTTGCATATTTGGCAAGCAATATCCTTCCCCAGCCTCTTCTATAACCGATGCCATAGATGCCAAGTCATGCTGCTTTACTAACTTAGCTGCTGAAAATTAGAACAGCACTTTCCATAAAGTCCACATTGCTCCAAGACCTTAGTTTGAGGGGTTGGACATTGTGTCTTTTATTCTGAGAGGGTGACCTAAAGTTAATTGCCTCACTGTGAGGCCCTTTAAATGGCATCAGCACCCTTGAAGCAGTATTTTGTCACACACTCCACTCCAAGTGTAAACCATTGCTCGCTCCTGGTCCCTGCACACAGAAAAGCAGCCATGTTGCAGCATCTTGCAGTAAGTTGCCTTCCATCAGCATTCTTCGGGATGCAGAAGGCAAAAGTCAGTACAGTGCTGTGGTTTACCAATGACCATACACTATACTACACCTTGTAACACACATGGCAATTGCCCAGAGTTGAAGAGAGGCAGTGTTTGATTAGGAATTGTTCCTGACAGGTGAAAACACTGTTGGCAATTAGTAGGGATTGCCATGCAAATTGCCAGCGGCAGGTAGCCTATTACCAGATATAGACCTGTGAGGAGAAGCACAGTGAAAACAGACTGTGTGCACTGTCACCTTCAGGGCTGGCTGCCAGTTCCAAATGTCAGGACTGTGCTACTGATGGTCTCAGAATCCTGTCCACTGTAGGAGCCACTTGACATCTTAATAGGCTTGCCAAAACAAGGAGCATTAGCTATTCAAACCCCTGTCTCTCTCTTGCATCAACAAGTCTCTTGTATTTTAAACACTGCTAACAGCACTTAGTGACGATGCAGAAGGGTGATCGGCACTCAGGAAAGCAGCCTTGCTTCTGTCAATGCCAGCATGATAAGTAAGGTGAAGAGGAAACAGAATGAAAATATTTAAGCCTTATTTAGTCTCAGCAAAACCTCGGGTAGTTCAACCTGATCTACTGCCAACCCGCTACATCTGGACTTGGTTTCTCATGAAAGCATCTACAGAAACAAATAAAGTGATATATTCCAGTCCTAACTAATGAGCAAAGCTTAGAAATAGTCTGTCATGACAAATGGAAACTATTCTGTTACAAATAGCAAGAACTTGCACAGAGATGCGGTAAGAATACTGCTGTAAGTGCTGAAGTCCTGGAACTCTCTTCTTAAAGATAATTACAAGGGGAAGGGCAATGCTGCATTTCAGTCATAACAAAATGATACATTTCTATAACATGTCATCTCAACAACTTCATAGAAACTCTAAGCTGAAAAGTCCCTATTGCTGTGACTAAGCAAGAGCTGTCCTTCTCTGAAATTTGAAGCACTGGCAGGACGCTTTGTCTCAAGTCCCAAAGGAAACCACAAGTGGCCCAATGAACTGAGTCTACAGGGCACTCAATTGTCAGTAGACTCCTGGAATGACAAAGAGCATCCTTAATAATACAGCAAACCCTCTCCAGGCTCTGCTTCTCTAAATAAGCAAAGTGATTTGGGGTTTCATGTCTACAATAAAGATAATAGGAGTTAATTAATATGCTTATACAGCAAAGTATTGACTCCCTTCAACAGACACACTCCACAAGTGTGCCTAGAGGAGCACGCAAACAACATAATGAAGAAATTAGATGACTCTGAAGAGAATCGCTCTCTACACAGTAACTGCTCTAAGACAACTGGACCTTTAAGCCAGTCCAGGAGTGAGAAGTCACCTCTATATCACAGCTTTACTGGACTGTGTGAAACAAGTTATCTGCCCAGTGTCTCGTGAAGAGGAACTCATCATACATGCATGGAAGCACCTTCCATCCAAACAGTCCCTACCAGTCACAGCTCAGGGTCACATCAGTGAAGTAATTCAGCAGGCAACGGAGTGAAATCCACCACTGCTACTAGACAAGGACACAGTATTTTACTATAACTCCTTCTTCCCATCCCCCAATAAATTAATAAAAACAGAATACCAGCCCTCCTGATGGAATGATAAACTGGGTCTCCTGACATTCTGTATGTTAAGGAAAACACAGTATGGCTTAGATACCAGCAGGCACAGGTTTCAAAAAGCTGAAAACCAAGAATTTACCTCTGCAACTATTTAGCTCTGTATCCATGATATTTTTGACTGAACAGAATTAAGCAGTACTGTAACTTTAAGGATGTAAACAGCTACAATTACAGGCTTCTGAAGAAGGACACCACTTATGCAAGTCCCACTGGACCTTACTAAATAGAGTTAACTTTACCCCAGCTTGCTCTGGATACTTCTATTCTTAGAAAATTCATAACGATAAGTTTTCACAACAATTATGTGATGTGTTCACAACTTTACACATGCTAAAAGGTGAAATCCCACTCAGCCCTAAGTAACCACTGAAGATATCATGCACTCGAAGTATTTGTAACACAAAAAATCTAAATATTTTTAAATTCTCAAGAAATTTTAGATCTTGCAGAAAGCTGTAGTTTTCATTATCTCTTCATGACCCAGTACTTTCTATTTCCCAACCTGACCAGCTATTCATTGCTTTCCCACAGTGGGAATCCTCAAAAAAACCATGTTGCTGAAGTGTGGCTTGCGAATCAGCACATAGAGGACCTTCATAAACCCTTATTCAAGATGCTGTTGATTCTAAACATGGACATTTCACATGAACAAACATGAGAGACAAACAGTAATGGCAGGATCCACTTCATCTAACTGGAATTAGTAAAATGTCAGGCATCTAGACAGTTGCCTCTGCAGTCAATGGTGAGCGACAAGGGCTTTGACGGGACAAGTCATCCTGTCCTACAATGAACACAAGCTGGAACAAATCACCACATGGCAGTGCTTTTCTTTTTCTACTCATTATGGAAAGAGCCTGGAAACCTAGGGTTTTTTAACAAAAGTGTGGGTTTCCCCTAGGAATCACAGCAATAAAATCTCTGTCACAGCCTCAGCTGGCAATAGCCAAGATCATGACATCCAGCTACATGTGGATCACAGCATACAGGCAGCAGCCGCCATTTGCAGGGCTGTGCTCATTCCCTGCTACATGGAGATGCTTAATACTTTACAAAAAGAAAGGAAACAACTGGCAGTGAACAGACACGCTGATTTCTTCTCCCATCAGAACAGTGTATACATAGCTGGGTAGCATCAGCTTGTTATTGACTTAAATGTGTGGGTTTTAAAGTTGTGGTTTGTGTTGGCAGTGAGATTGTTTGAAGCCAACCATATTTGGGGGAAATACCGCAGCTAAAGGGGTCGATTCCAGACTGGAAATATGGTTGTACTTAAAATACAGACCAGGCTATGCTGGAATATTTAGGATCCTGTGGCATTAAGATAATTAACCAAATGGCAAACAGCACAGTTGCTTGGGGAAAGTGGAAGGTCTGGAATGGTAAAACAGCAGTTTCATAGCAGAGTCACCTTTTCACCTTCCCAAAGTTTCCATGGGGGCTGTGTGGCTGTGCATTCAAATTAACTAAAATCCTGGCACCCGCCTGTGCTCTGACAGAGATGAGGTCAGGGCCCATCTCATAAAAGCTGTGTTAGGGTCCATATTCCTCAGAGTTAAAAATCTGCACCCTGGCTGCAGCCATAGTCCAAAGGATGGTCATTAATCACTGGTGGTCTCTGGATACAACATCTTTGGAGTACGGGGAGATGTGGACAGCTGTACAAATTGTAATAGTGTAGCCAATACAATGAATGCATTTAAACATCAGCTGCTTAACATATGCTGCACTGGACACCAGAGATGGTAAGGAGTCCTCTCAGCTGGCTACAGTTATCGGAAAAGTGCAGATTTACTCATTTCCAACCTGCTTTACTGCTCCTGTGCTATCAAACCCAAGGTAACCTTTACTAACTGTAAAATCAGGTTGCATTCCAGGAACAGTCAATATTAGCTGTATTTAGTAAGCTGTCCTGGTGGACCCTGTTGACAGTTTCTGATGTCAAGAGATAAAAAAATACAACACCAAGAGAAAGAAATATAGATTATGTCCATGAAAGATTTATGCATATTATTGACCATGTAAATCCAGAGACAACATTACAGAATGGAAACGGAATGAGCTGTTTCCTGAAGTTAACATTTTAGGCCATGATCTTTTTTGCACCATACTCATCTATTTAAAGAGATGGCAAAAGCCCTGTGTCACAAAGCATCCCACATTTGCACAGAATAACCATGTTGCATTCTTTATTTAGGATTTGATTTTGCAATTTTGTACACAAACAGCCTTTTCCAAGCAAGTCCATTGGCAGCAAGGCAGTCGTTCCTGTAGGCAGAGATTTCTCTTTCAGGCAAGGGTTTTTAGGCATCTGTTAGTATGTTTGTATGTTCCAATTAAATTGAATACTTACTATTGTAGTCTCTGAATTTATATAACGACTATTTCAGCTCATATAACAATAACGCTTAAAATATATTTTTATTCCTGTGAACAGTTTTAATATTAATTGAGCGATGTGATCCTAAGCTACAGTGTGGTATTAATTTGAGCTCTAGAATGTCAACGGGAGAAGAAAAGGCAGTTCATCGTGGTAACAAAATGCTTCATTATCAGTCTGCAAAATACACATGACATTTAGAAGACAGTGATCCTCATATCCTTTTGAACTTTTGTGAGGATCTGTTACAAAATGCCATTAGCAACTGATAGATTCTTGTAGCATCGGGAGAGAAACAAATTGGCTCCCACCAACAGTCTTGTGACCTACAGCATGGTTAACAGGGGACCCAACTCCCTCCTGCAGTGATACAGTCCTTCACAGCAGAAGTCCTCACCACATGGGAGGCTCTTAATGGAAAACACATTGTCTTACTAAACTAAATTACTTGGATTTAGGGATATTTCTCATAGAGATAAAATACAATACAGAATTTTCACTGATGAGAAAGTTAGTTCAAGTTAATTATGCAAGTTTACACTCAGGCAGCCCTGGACATCTTCAAACAGCTGGGCAAACATTAAATTAGCTTTGCTGCATTTGTAGGTACATGATACTACGCTTATTTTTATATTAGGAAAACACAGAAGCCAAGGTTGAAATTATTAAAAAGTTGTTCTGTTTGTTTAATCTTGCTTCCATGGAAGTCAATGGAAAAATTGTCAGTCACAGATTTGCATTTCCATGGGATCCCTTTATACCCCTGTAGTAGGGCAAAAAGCCTAGTTTTAAGCATCTTGACCCTGCCAGGCAGTGTCATGGAGCCTTAGTGGAAATAAGAATTAGGCCTCCATCAGCTTGAATAGGAATGGATTTACATAACTGCTGTGTGTTTTTGAAAACTGTACCCAAAACAGCCAGATTATTTGACCGATATGACACAACAGGCTTGTGACAGACAGTACAACAACTCAGTTTGCCTGGCATTAGTGAGCACTAGACCAAATCAGTCACTCAATATGTTTCTAGCTTGGAAGAGGGCTCAGTTACACAGAAATCTTTAAATTATTTTAAAGGACATTTTAAAAATAGAAATGGTATACAACATTTGACCCAATGCTGATCACCCATTACCAAGCTGCTCAAAAGTAAGTGCTGTCCATGACAAGCTACTTTAAGGGGAGAACAAGATAGTTATGCAAAGGGTTCCCACCATTAAAAGATGGTAATATCAACCAAGTCATTTCAACAGTGTGTGTAAAAGATGGACAAAGGCAGAAAGGCTGAAGGAATCTTATAGAAATAGGATTCCAGAAAGAATCCTGGCTAAGAAGACGGGCCTGAATGGAGGGAGCATTGAGGCTATCTGCCCTCCCTGGATACCAACCCACTGCACACACTCTATAGAGTTACTTAATTCCTCTAGCTTCCAGCATGATTAAGACTGAGAAATGCCCTGCATGTGAATATACATGTATGACTTGGGGCTGAAATGCTGTCTCAAGAAAACCACCCAAGTTTGTTTAAAATTCTATCCTCTCAGTAGGTTGTTCCCTCCATCCTCCCCTTCCCTCCCTCCCCGCCATCAGTGGTTACACTTTAACCATGTATGGAAGAGTTTCCAGAGGCCTGAGCCATTAAAACCTACAGAGAATAGAAGAACTTGGCAAATATGAATTAAAAGCAATTTAAATGGCTCTGAGACAGCCTGCTTCCCCTTGCTACTGAAAATGTGATAGATGTGTTGCCATTTCTGTGTAGGAGATCACAATCTGAGATTTTTGACATGTCTATAAACTTAACTACACACAGTGTGTCTCCAAAACTGTTTGAATACAAATTATCATGTCAAAACCTGCAGGAGATCTTTTGATCTTATTAAAAGCAACAAAACAAACAAACAAAAAAACAACACAAACACAAAAAACCCCTACACCCCAACACTTAAAGTAGTAATCCTGTATGTTATCTGCAGACAAGCTTCCTGCCAAGTATTCTTGTACATGCCAAAAACTATGGTTATTTTTGGACGGTTTCTTATTTATAACCCTTTAGTGTGCATGAAACAGTGGTGTTCTGCCATTTTTAAGAGTCGTTGATCACAAGAACACCTCTAACACATCTCCTCTCACAGCACATGATTTATGGGGAGAACATTACAGCAGTCTTCCTCTTCCCCATAAGAAACAGACATTGAAGAAAGAAACAAATATCCAACACAACACTGAGAAAAGATGCAGCATACAGGAAACATTGTATAGAAGCTTACACAATGATAAGACATTACCCAGAAGCATGTGGAATTTACCATGGACAACATCCTGCTCCTGATAATACTGTAAGATGCAAAGAGAATTAATGGGTATGTTTCCCCCTTTCTCCATATTTTAGAAGGCTACCAGATTTGCCTTTAGAAAAACAGATTTTCTGATGATGCTCCCTTTCAAACCTTTTAGGATGTTCTCATTCAGAGCATTGCTAAGTAATCACAATTCAGTGTGATAGCTTCTCCCTGAAGATAATTCAGATTCGGATTCTCAGAGAGCTCACTGAGGAACTGGAATTCAGGAAATCAGCTTTATTCCCAGCCTTCTGCAGTCACTGCGCTACAGAGTTGCATCTCATTTTCTCAATTGAAAAACCAAACTAAACCACCAGTCTCCTTTTCAAACACTTAAAAACTTGATCAATACCCTATAAAAGCTTTACATTTCTATCACTGTGTTAAGTACTCCACCTGAAACCAACTAGATTTTGACATTTATTTTTCATACTCTCCCAGAATATTACAGATGACATTTATACCAATTCCACCACAGCATCATTATTCAAGAGCAGAGACTTACTGCTCTATCAACCCAGAATAACTGATTTCAAATGCAATTAGTCCAGCTCTCAGTTCTATTGCTGTAAACCCAAGCTGTGGCCCTCATCATGGAATCTGATCCATGTCACTACTTGCAGCCATACAGATCCCAAACAGAAAGTGTGCTTTTGTCTGTCCAATCACAAAATAATTTAGGAAGTGTAACACAGAAAAATACAGGTCCTAAGTGATTCCCAGTGCCATTTGACTTCTGACAGCATCGTTAATGATTCCTTTACTTCTACGAACTCCACCTTCTCTCCTACCCCAGCCATCCTGACGCCTTGACATGAGTAATTTGGGAAGAATGAGAATACTGCGTACATTGAAAGAAAAATGCCCCTATACCTTTTTATCACTTCATGGATGACAGCCTTTCTATGCATACTATCCACAAAGTATATAATTACAGACAACTAGTATTCTATTCTTCATCAAATTCATTAATTTCATAAAATCTTTAAAGTATCACTTCCACATGAAGTAGAAAATCACATATTTAAATAACACTATCTATAACTCTCCTACTATTTTGCCCTGTTACTCATTAATGAGGACACAAACTTGCTGTTTACCCATTTTTCTTCAATTTTTTTACCCCAACATCAGATTCAGCAGAGTTGAGAATTTTTTTGTCACATAGAACATATTAGGGCACTGAGTAAGGATGAAAACTCTGAAGAGGTGTCCAAGAGCAAGCTGCAAAACAGGTTAGCAAAGATTTGAGTGCCAAAAGCTTCTCATAACCTGGCAAAATGATGAGATATAGACAAAAATACCCCAGACTTCAGAGTTTGTTCTCTGTGAAAATTAAATGGGTCCTACAAGTCTTGTTTGCTCAGAACATACAACTGTGGGAATTCAAAAGCTAATCAAGTTAGAGGCTGGATGGGATTTCTTACACAACAGGACAGCCCTGAGTTATGTGCTCTTGGTCCTGGGGAGCCTACCACATACAGAGTCAACAGATTTTAATGCAATCTAAAAATAATTTTTAAAGTTATATTAACACATGATCATGTGTTAAACATTACTGCAGCTTGCGTAGTAAGGGACATCAGTATATAAATCTGTGCTTCCCTCCCTTCAGATATTCCCAGAAATTACAATCAAAAATAAGAGACAAATCTCTCACTTCTGTGTATTGACTGAAGAGAAGAAAAAAGGACGTGCTCTGTGTGACAGATATGACTCTTTTCTAATAAAGCTTTCAGCAGTTCTTTAATTCAGCACATGCCTTTTATATGGATAAATATAGATGAAGCAGTTACCTGAAATAATGTGTCCATATTTCAATATTTTTATCACAGCATTACCTAAAGGTCCAGTCAAATTCTATCCCTAATGTGCTAGAAGTGTATAAGACTAGACACCTTATCAGACTAGCTCACAGCCAATACAGACAAATGAAGCATCATTACATTCACAGGTAGGGAAATTTAATGCAGATAGATGAAATAAAATGCTAGAGATCACACAGAGTTAGGTATTAAACTTGCTCCTCTTAGTGAGCCCCACTTCACTGCCAAAGCTTTTCCATCTGCCACAGGGGAGGCTGGGCAAGAGTGCTGTGCCCAGTTATGCCTCCATGTAGTTATTTCTCTCACTTGCTAGCCATGCGCCATAGGTGTGCAAGACAGTAAATTATCATATGATGGCCATATAGAGAGGATATTTTACATAAGGGGAGACCATCCACTCACCTCAAAGGAGTCTCAAGGGAAATCTCCCCTGCAGAGCAGGCAGTAAACTCTCTACAAGGTGCTTTAAAAGCTATTAGCCACACTCTGGGTTCTGGCTCTTCCTCTAAATGACTGCCTCTATTGAACTGTATGCCTTAGGAAGCTGTGGAATAACAAAGTTTGTCATTTAAGCATCAAAAAATATTCAGGAAAAACTTAACAGAAAACTGAGTCATGGTGTTTAGGGCTGTTCAGCCTCCTGAGCTCAGGCCATTAGCAGCTATCTCAAGGCACTGATGGGAGAACTGGGAAAGCACCTATGGATGCTGCAGAGCAGGACTCGTCTTCACTTGGGAGCAGCAGCAGGCTGCTTTATGTGCAACAATATATAATGTAGCTCCAGCCTTCCAGAATGACCATAAATTGTGAAGCAATATGATGAGTACCTAAAGGAAAATTTAAAGTTGAAGTCAATCATGAGAAAGAAGCAAGGTTACTATCTTCAGCTATCACCCAAATCTACCTAAATCAAGGTGGTTTTTAAGTGACCCTGGATTTACTATAACTTCTCTCTGCTTAATTTTATCTTGGTTTTCCCAACTAGAACAGAGGGGCTGTTCCTAGCCTGGAGCTATGCCAGAATGAAATCCAGATTTAATTTCCTAAACCAGAGGTTGTGGAAGAATTCTGGTACCCCAGAGCAGTTGCTGGGCTCTCTCTACAGCACAGGCTACTTGTGGCCATAGGAAAGCCCAGTGCAGTCACACCCTGTCATGGGAGAGTACGGGCTATTTGCTGCCATGCCAGTCTCATGTGAGGTGAATATTGCCAGGACTGATGCAGGTGATTACTGGAGTAGAATAAAATTGTAAAATGACAGTGAAAACCCTGCCCTGATATCAACTACAATGCCTGTCTTAAGTCCAAGAACCTGCATGCTCACAGACACCCAAACTTTTGAAATGAAAGAAATTCTCCCATATGTATGCCAGAATAACTAAGAAAGACCTAACCCTAGGTCTCATTCAAAATGTTTGAAATGTGCTACTAATTATTGAATCAAATCATCAAGTTTGAGTCTGGCCCTAAATTGTTCCAGCTGCAGCTGAGAAATCTAGAATCAAACTTAAAGTTTCAAAGGCTTAATGTCAGCCTTGACTTTCTGTTAAATTAAGACAATAATTTAAGCCACAAATTAATTTAATTATTAAGCAGGCTTGAAATTGAGCCCACCATACTTCCAGTTTTAGTAAAAAAAAAAAAAATCTCAACTTGAATTTGCAGTTTATGCACGGCATCTCTTTTACTTTTGTTTCAGGATATTCATTTGGGGAAATTTAATAGGCGAGAGATGCCTATCTGAGAATGGAATTGATCAGGAATGCAGTTACAACAGAAAGAATTTCAACAGACCATAAAAGAGAAAGACAAGAAAAAAGGAAAAGCCTACTACAAGAATAGTCCAGCAAAATGCAACTGTAGTGAGTTTGGGCTGTTTCCCAGTACTCCAGGGGGAATTTTGCTATTCGCTGAGTTTAGTGAATGTAATCTAGTGCAGAAGGGAAAAAAAAGTGCCGCTGCTTTCCATTTTCTCAGTTCTGCTTTGTATGAGAAATCATATAAAAGACAGAAAAATTATTGTATTACTGTGAAAGCACATAGAAACTTGCAAAGCAGATGTTCTCAGCACATGTAAGAGTGACTGATTGGACACTGAATAAAACTACACAACCAGAATGAAAAAAATAAAGCCACTCAGCGGGCAGAGATGAATTCAGAAATAGGGGACTCAAAAATAGTTTGGTAATAACATCTGTAGTGATAAGACAGTCTCATTTTGTTAATCAGTAAAAGGGAATCAATACTTTCCACTACACTTCATAGACAACACTATTTGAGTTACTTTCCTCCAAGAATCTCAGTATGCAACTTTAAGGAAATTAAAAATCATTCAGAACATACACAAACAGTTAACAGGAAATACAAAATGAAGTAATTGAAACAGAATCTACCTCCAAAACCAGCAGATACCCCACAAGTTATTTATAGCAGAAAATTTACAAGAGATTGGAAAGGTCTTAAACATTCTGATGTTTTAAATACTTACTTCTTGCAGCCAAAATCACATCAGTGGAATATCCAGGAAAATTTTTAAAAGATTGCATTAAGGAGCTTAACTAGCTGAGAACATGATGTAGCCTTTCCTTTGGACCATCCAGCCACAGGCATTTACTCATTCAACAGAAGCACAGAGTATGATACTGTAGTGCAGCCTTTTACGTAGGGACACCAAAGAGGGGGGAGGGAGGGGAAAGCCCTTCCCCAAAGATTTTAGTTCAGCCCACTCATTAAAATACAGAGTGGAAACAGCTGCTGTAGAAAGGAAGAGGATGTCCAGGCAGTTTTTTATTAACTTTCTTAGGTGTAAACTCATTTCATTCTGGAGTCTCCCTAAGAAAAATAATTTTTCTTTTGAATTTCACTCTTCCTCTGCATTGCTCTTTAAGAAAGTGGCTCTAGCTCCACTTAGTAATAAAAATAACAGTAGATAGTCAGCTCTCCATTTTCAAAATCATTACATCTCACTAGGGGAAAACAGATCCCTAACAGAACTCCCCCTCCACCATGCAAGCTCTAGTACAAGAGCACGCTTGCTTTGTAACACTTAAGCCTTCACACAACGTAATATTCATCTCGAATGACTTCCCACCAAGTCCCAAGCAAACAAATACGAGCTCACTGATAGCAACATTTAGAATTGATAGCATACCTCTTAGAGATTAGCACCTCAAAGTTAAATCTAGATAAAGAACGGAGGAAGGAGGTAAGAACAATGAAAGCTTTTCAACTGTTTGACCGGGAGACACTGAATAAACAAGGATTCTTCAGTCTGAGAAAGAGTTGGCAGGTGGGGAGATGAGAGAACGTTCTATCAAATCATGAAATACACCAAAAACGCTAATCTGGGAATGGCAGCCCATTCCTTCTGGTAACAAGAACTAAGGGGCACTGAACCCAATCTTTAGGCAGAAGTTTTAAAACAAACAAAAGGAAGTTATTTCTCACATCATGCATAGAAGGACTGCAAAGCTTGTTGCCAAGGATCTTGTGGAAGTCCACTCTGTGAGCAAACTCAAAAAATGAAATTCCAAAAAATGAAAGAATAGTCCTAATCCCAGAACTTTTGGCTTGGGAAACTATCAACCACAAGTTACTAGAAGGTGTCATAACAATTTGAATTTGCCCTCTTTGTTAATCCTTCCCCTAAACCACTGACACTGACCACTGCCAGACCAGCAGTCTACATTAGAAGCGTCTTGGAGCCACAACTGTGCCCATTCTCATACTCCCATTTATCTAGTTTTCACAACGCTCCTTAATGAGAAATTGTCTGAATTATTAGGTCCACTTCACAGATGGGGAATTAACTATGTACATCAAGGTCCAGAGTAGCAATTTGGAAATTTTGAATGGTAACCACAAATCACAAGTTAGGTACTATCCTTAAAAGTCCTCCTGAAG
Organism: Monarcha castaneiventris obscurior; assembly: GCA_026261815.1. Classification (NCBI taxonomy): domain Eukaryota; kingdom Metazoa; phylum Chordata; class Aves; order Passeriformes; family Monarchidae; genus Monarcha; species Monarcha castaneiventris. The sequence goes on from JAMPIT010000886.1 coordinate 20,182,815, forward strand.
TGAGTTTCTACTTCTAAAGGGCAGCACCCTTTCAAACCTCTGCACTTGTGACTGTTCCCTGTTCACTCCAGTACACCTACTCCAGTGTAACTACTTTCATGGGCAAAGTTATTCACCAACAGGAGTTTTCCCACAATTATTTCAGCAGCTATTACTCCTATTTCCTGCTCTCTCTTTGCCTACAGTTGCAAAAATTAATGCATGCTGATAGAGAAATCTTACTGTAGCACACTGATTTTAAATATATATGTGCTTTTTATATATTATCAAATAGCATTTTTTGGTGTAAGGCAAGCTGGCTGTTCTTAGAGTAGCAACTAGCAAATAGATTGTGCAATCAAGGTTGTTGTTTCGTTGTTTGCTTTTTTTAAAATAAGAGACATACTTTAAAAATACTCTCAGAGCGGCCATTGTGTGGTAAAAGGGGTAACTGCCCACTGACCTTGCTGTTACAATAGCTTGTCTGAATTAATGCTGAGAAACAAGATACTTTTATGCAAAATAAGTAAACTGATTTGAGACCCTTTTCATATCAGGTCTGAGAAAAGCAGACAGAAACTCTGTTTCTCTTCTCTGCTCCTAATTTTAAACAGGGGCTTCATAGCTTTTTGTCAGTCTCAGTGTGTTTAATGTTTCCTGGAGGCCTGCAAAGGCATGCAAAATATTTTAGTTCAGGGCCTCTATATGGTTGTAATAGGAAATAGATGTCTCCCTTAAAGAGAGGGGTTAGTATAGAAACAGATTATCTGAATGACAGCAGAATCTTAAGTGTTTATTTCAAAGGGAAGGAAAGGGCAGATAAATATTTACTGCTTTCTGTCCACATTGTAAAATACAGACGCTGCCCATTTTCAGTTACTTCTTGTCTAAGTAATCCAGGTTATTGTCTGATCCTGTTCTCTTGGTCAGGATTTGTCTTCATATTAAAAACAGTTCTGATGCCATCTTTGACAGATACATCCTTTAAGCTGCAGAACAGTTTCACAAAGAGAAAGCTGGTCTCTAAAACCTGGGCTGGGCAAGACCTTATGCTTGTACAAGGTATTTGGTTACCAGAAAGGAATCACAGACTGTGGTGGCCTGTGAGAAAAAAAAAACAAAAACCAACCAACTTTAGCATCAGAGACTGTCTTACCAAGAACACTCTCTGTCTCTTGTACACCCACCACAACAGAGTTTTTGGTCTGCCTGAGAAACTGCATGTTTCCTGTGTAAGGCTTCACACTATGCTGAAATAGCCTTTTGGAAAAATTCTGTGTTTCAGTGCTAACAGGTCGAAAAATGGTGAAGACACGAATGTAAAGAAGGGTTCACTTCTTACCCCTATCCCCTCTCTTACTTCGCCCAGCCTGAAATGCCAACCCTTCCCCGGCAGGGTAGAGAATGATAGAACAAGAACAGATGTTCTCTTTCCTCCTGCACAGGCCCTAATCAATAATCTTCAGGTCCTGTTCTTTGATCCATTTGTGGCAGCAAGCTTTGATTCTGAGTCTCCAATTCCTGACAGGTCCACCCTTTCTCCTTTTCACTCTCTTATGTACCTACTGCTAGAGAGTCAACAGAATTAAAATAACTTTGGGACAATTACCCTTTTCTAGATGCAGTCTTACCTTCCCTATTTCAAAAGTTGACTACAACTGATGAGATCTCTCTTCCTCACCCTTTCTTTTCCTCTTTTAATTAAAAGTTGCATGGTAAATCAAGAGGAATACAGAAGGACTTAGAGCAAATTTTATTATCTTCCCTTAGTTGCAACTACACCTCTTATATAAGAAGACATCAAGGAAATAACTGATGGAGTAAGTGCAGTAGGTGCAACTCGGTGGAATGCTGGTTATCAAAACAACAGCCAAGTGGCAATCGTATATTCTGTTCAGTAGATGAATGAGAGATCAATACAAATGGGACATATTCTGGGATGTTTCTGTATGTACAGGCATTCCTCTTCATAAAGCAACTTCATGAAAATCCCCTAAAATAAGCAGACTTCTTACAATTCAATAGCTGGATAGGAAGTCCCTAAGGTGTTAGAGAGGAAAAATGGTCATTCAATAAATGCTGTTTTCCTCGGAACAAGTATCTTAGCACAAAGCCTTCACACACAAGTGTTTTTACAGATCAGGAAAGTTGCTATCATATTTGAAGGTGCAAATGGATAACCTTCAGCAGGCCCAGTTGATGAGAGTTACACCTGTGTTATGAGCTGAAACAGCATAACAAATTATTGCAGCAACTGCAATCCAACAAGATTTTCTGTGCAGCTCCTCAGAGTTTTCATTGTCTCATTTAAAAAATAAGTATTTTTTAAAAGCAATGAATCAAGTTTGGGATACCAGTGAATTTCTCCCAATTCTGTTTTCTCCTTATGTTCTTTTCCATTGGGTGGAGCAAAGAGGTGAAAAGGAAAGGAGAGAAAGTCTATTTAGATCAAGGAAGAGGAAACAAGACAGGAAAACAATTTTTCAAGGAAAGGAAGGGATTTTGAAGTTGAAAAGTAAAAACTTTCTGTCTCATTCTGGAAAAATAATGCAGTATTCCTGACATTAAAACTGAAGATCTTCTTTTGCCACATTTTGTTATACAGTTTACATCACCAATCGTTTTCTTCTGGAAACATTCACAATTATTTCAAATTCAATACTCAGAGGAAGAGGGGAGTTGCACTATAAATGGACTGGATGGCCAAATGCATCAAAACAACAATCTTTGGCTTTTGGTTCTGGAATGGCATGCACTGTATTACTACTGATGCTATTACCTCTGGAAAATTCACAGTGATTTTACTAATAGCTGTAATTATTAAGATATATAAGATTATTAACTTTGGCTGTAGACCAATGTTTCTATGACATAACCAAGGGGTTCACGGGATCATTCCCAAATTCTGCCACACTTGACTTTTTCAAGCCATTTCTATAGGCTGCCTTGAAAAACAGCTTTGTGTTTCCACAGAGACGAAGATCACTGAGAAGCTGTCAGTGAACATCTATCCCAACTGGTCTCTTATCACAAATCCCTAAAAAGCAGTAAAGGGCTACTGCTCTTCACCTAGCATCTGCAGGCAAACCAATGGGCCTCAGAAATCAGACACAACCCTAGATTCTAAGTACAATACTTTTGGGTAAGGTCTCAATTCCCGTTTTCAGCCCAACATATGCTAATACGTTCCTCAGCAGTGCTATCTTTAAAAAGAATAAATACCTTCTCAACAGAGAGCAGCAAGTTGTCCATGCCCAGCATTTTTCATGACCATGGAAGATATGGTTCGTTTTGACTGAGGTCACAAACTGAGAGGCTTAATCTGAAGTTCCAAAGGACATTTTAATACCTACCCTGAGCAAAGAAAGTTCACATTTCTCAGGATCCATTACAAAAAATGCACATGCTTTATGGAACCAAACTGAAATTGACTAAACTTGGAGAACTGGCTATCTGAGGCAATGTGATAAAGCATCTTAGATGCTGAGCAGAACCTCAACAGTCTCAGTCTTTTCACTGGATTGTGAAGCCACTCCCTTCCGGCTCCCTTCCCCACCCACCCTGAAAGCACTCTGCTTTGGGAGTGGCTTTTCTCACCAGGGAAGCGAAACTTTCTTTTAATGTGGTTCATGGAAAGTTCAGCTGGTTTTCTTTCTCCAGGCCACCTAGGCTGGAAAAAGACATTAGTCCCAACCAAAATCCAGTATAATAACTGCCTGTCTGTGGACAGTTCTTTTCAACTTGCAAGGAAGCAATCCCACAACTGCAATTTCTTGTGTCTCATTATGGGAATGGTGGTGTAGCAAAATCACAGAAAGAGCTGTACTGGAATTGTTTGAGCATAGTTATTGTACAAGCATTTTGAGATGCTTTCATCCAAAAAAAGGAAACCAGGGATTAGATAAATTCTAGGAGTCATCTTAAGTATAGGAAGAACTACCAATAAATTCAAGGGTAATAGAGGCAATGGGCTGCATAGGATGAATTTTATTTTAACTTGTCTTTAATGATACACCATGGGATACAGAAACTGAGCTGGGGAGTATAAACAGTACAACCCCAAGGCATAATAAATGGATTTATTTCTGATCCAAAGTCTGCTATCAGTAACATGTATCATGTTACTGCTTTCAATGAGCTTTGGATCAGTCTCCCATGAGCACCATGAAAAGGATATGAAGTCAGACACCTACAGAAACAAGGACAGTGTAATTTCAGCAATGTGTGTGGGGAGAAAATTTGCTTTTCAGAAAAAAAGGACCTGGGAGATGCCGCATATCATCAGATCATGAATTTATATAATGCAAAACCTTTTATCAGTACCAGAAGCCTCAGGGTCACATACAAGAAACCAATCAGCAATTCTGGGAAAGCTGCAGCTGGGTATTCCTCCTGTTTGACAAAGGCACATAGCAGCTCCCCCTCATCTGTGAGGCACCATTTTTTCTTTGCTGGGCAGGTTTTTACCTGGATTTGTCCTCAGCTCACCCGATCATGTCACATCAACACCAGAGGTAACACAAAGTAAGGATGAAGTTGGGATAGGGCCATATTCTTTCAGTAGCAGCCAGGACTTGGATCAGTTTACACCAGTCCTGAAACCACAGATCTACAGAAGAACTTAAAAGATCTTTTACAATTCAGTGGAACAAAGTAAAAGCCAAGAGAACAACTCAGGTTCAAGAAACCAGGTATTTAGGAACAAGTAAGCTTGTACGTCCAGAGCAATGCACTTGGCCCTTCTAAAGACAGAGAAACAAACATCTGAATTGACTCCCAAGGAAGAGAGGAAGGCCTAACCTAACACCATTCCTTTTTGGCTGGCTTTATGTTCTCCAGGCAGATCATTTTCCTCTTGATTACAGGATGATATCTCCCCCTCCATGAAGGACACACCATTTCTGATAAAAGATCCTGTATGTTTATCACCTACCCTGCTTTCAGCACAAATCCAAAGCACCCTGTTCCCTTCCCCGAGAAGGGTCTATCTTAAAGGCAGTGCACTACCCACAGACACTGCAAATTTTCACTTTCATTCACGACTAGAGAGGTCTCTTGGTCACAGAGTTGCAGGCAGATTAGTCTGCACCTCTGCCTATTTCTTTGATTTGGCTGAAGCCTTATCCCAGCTCTGCCTCCTTTCCTCTCCTGTTTATCACTGCAGCCCTGGTGGTCCCTGCATGCTGCACAGCTGCTCCTCCTTCCCTCCTGCCTAAGCTAATTCTAAGATGCCTCCTTGGACCAGATGTTTTCCACGTGTTTCACTTTCTATTTTCTTCCCCACCCCCACCCCTTCCAAGGCAAGTAACAATCTCTCTCCTTGACCTTTCAGAACCAATCCTAAAGTATCCCTTCATCGACTTGCCCAGCTTGGTTCTGGGGCAGGCAAAAAACAAGTCTCTGCTTTTTCCTCTATGGTAATACATGGGCAGGAGACAAAAATAAGCTTTAACCTTGGCACAGCCTTTAGTTTCCATTTCACCTTCAGATGATCAGCTTTGGCTTTGGTATTTTTTTGGCTTTCTTTCTGGATTAAATTTTATTTCTTGGAAATATTTTGTTAAGCACGATTAATATCTGTATCACTTGCCACTTTCCCTTCTGATCATCCTTCTGTTTTCTAGCTGCCACTGGAGTCTTATTTACAGGTACAAATCTTAAGTTTATAGGTACTTCACAGGTCCCATCCCCCTTCTCTGTGACATTTCCCACCCTCCATCTGTCTTTCCTTGGCACCAGTGCCTGCAGTGGCAGTAGACTTTTATACAAACTACCATAACTCTGCTTCATCTCTCAAAAATCAGTTTTGTATCAGGCCAATTCAAGCCAGTTTCACAAGCTTATGTTAACTGTAGATCAGACCTAAACCAATAAACTCCAGCTGGACCAGTCCTGTAGCACCCATTTTAAGGTACTCCAACTTCCAGTCACTCGTATGCAGAGACAGTTTTGCAGGAGAGGGATGGGTGCATCATTTCCATCACCTCCTGTGCAATGTTATGTTTCTCTGAGCAGGCCTGCTCGCTTTAGGCCAAGTCCTGAACACGATCATCAGTGTACCAAAGGAGCACTGACCACATTCCATAGGCTGGAGGGCCAGCCCTGCCACAAGGAGTGGGTGAGCATCCGAGCACGCAGTGCCAAAGCTGCCAAGATCAGCAGAAGAACCCGAGCGCCTACAAACCTGAAACTAGAAACTAAAGGCACGCAGATCTTGTCTAAACCACAGACAGTCCACAAAATACTTGTCAACAGAGATTTCATGTTTTAAAGTCCTGACTCTGGTCTCAGTCCCAAGCAGGGAGTAGCCAGTGGCTGTGCTGTTTCTCTGTGTCCTGCAGCCAAGACACTTGTCCCTCAGAGATGGCCTTGAGCTGGTGAGTGGGGACAGGGCGGGCAGCGTGAGCAGCCCCCTCGCTTCACTGATAATCGCCTCAGACAACAAAAGCTGGTGGCAGGACATCCCCTTTCTGACAGCATTACTCCTGAATTTGCTGTCTCTGTGCAAGTAGATCTCCAGCATGTGATTTCCCACATTCCACACGGGCTCCAATAAAAGCTGTTGCATTCAGCCAAATGGTTAGTACTCCTCTGATATCTGTATATTAAAAATTACTGTGGGGGTGAGGGAGAGCAAAAAGAAGTGTAATAGTTGGAGAATATGAAGTGCAGCACTGGGTGAAGAAAAATTTTGCTTTCCAAATGCCACATGCAGATTTAATTGCAGGAACAAAATGGGTGCGTAGGCACTGAAAAGCCCTAGGCAAAGTCCTGCATTTCATTTTCTGCCTTACCCAGAGTCTCTCTCCAGGACTTGAGCTGTGTCACTTCACTTTCTGGTATTTCATAAACAGGCAAAAGTTTACATTATTGCTACATATTATTGAAGTTGTATACTCAGAGTCTTTCACTATGCCCAGATCTCAGAAGAAACTTCAAGGCACAAAACTGGCAGAAACCTGCCTAGTTTTGTAGCACCGACATGAATTTTCCAATGAACTACTAAGAACTTGCACTCACTCATTTTAAGAGGTGAAAAGCTTCCCAGCAAGATGGGCAAAATTGTATGCATTTTAACAATGAATCTGGCTGTGTCAAAATTGCTGCGGAGTCCTTCTGCTCCCAATACTGCCAAAGGAAAGCAAGGACGAAAGTAGCAAGTGATGGCAATTCTTCCTCAACACCATCTATCTCACTGCTTCATGTACACTTTCACTTGGACAGTTTTGAGTTTACAGAGCAGAGAGGACATCAGGGGGTTTGGGGGGTTTTTTGTTGCTTGTTGGGTTTTTGTGGTTTCTTGGGGTTTTTTTGCTTTTGGTTTGGTTTTTTGGGGGGCTGTCTAGTGCCCTAGACAGCTCTGCTCAGTACCAGCTCATGTTACAACATCAGTATTTCTCTCTTCCTATACAGTTCACTAGACTTTGAGATTTATTGAGATTCCATTTGGCTGGAAAGCTCATTATGCACCGTTTCCTGTAGCTCCTATATAGGACACATTGCAAGCAACAGATAAAAATACCTGTACCACTCCTTGTTTTTCAATTCCTTGATACTGCTGTTGAAAAAAAAAAAAAAAGAAAAGCTGCAAAAAGTTTCAAAAATTCAGTATTAATCTAGGGAAAAGAAATTCAGTTCTAGAAGCACCAAAACAATAAAAGAAGCATCCCAGGTGGAGGGAAGGAATAAAAGTGTAGAGCTCCAAAGACAAAAAGGTAATAAGGAACACTTGCATTTTGATCGGGAAAGAACAAAGAAACTATAGGTACTGCTTTTAAAGACAAAGACTTTATTACATTCTGTCCCATCTTCAATATCTGCAAGACACTTTCTATCACATCTGCATACTGAACACATCACTTGAATGTTAAACAGTGGCAAGAGAAAATTCTCCTATCCATTCCTGGCCATTTCATATTCAAGCTTATCTCATAGTTAACAACTTCTTTTCCATTCTTTACTACCTCCTAAACTTGTTAATCTTGCTTCATTTCCCATTTTCACTCTTTTTACACCTTCTGATTTGTTAGTTCTGGACCTGCAAATCCCCTTCTCCAGTCACCACCTTCTCAGAAATCACTTTTCCTTGAAACATTTCTCACCCTTCCTCCTATAAGCAGCTGTGCCCTATGTTATTAGCTAGGCAGGATTGGGACTGGTGTCTCTGCAGTGCAAAGAACAGGTCTTATTTATGTTTGTGAATCCTTGTCAAACTTTATGCTGCTGTATAAATGTTTAATAGGTACTAATGCATTTGCTGGAACAAGCTGTGTGCTAATACTCAGTGGACTGTTTGGATACAATCCTTGCTGACTGTCAGAAGCTTCTGGAATAAAAAAAAAATGCAGGTTTTTGGTGACACTGCAGTTTCAAAGCTAAAGGATCCAACAGCTGAAGTAGTCTAACAAACCATCGTAGCACCGGAAATGGCCTTTTCTGTTCTTTCCATGTTTGAAACAGGATAAAGTTCGAAAGCTTAGCACTATGGATGTGAGGTTGCTTTCAGCTACAGCCACTGTACCTTATCTCCTCTATGTTATCTATCTCCAGACCCTCAAGGTCACAACATTTTAAACAAATCATTCATATCTTCGCTTTCTCCTTAATACTGGCTGAAGAGTATAGAATGGTCTTGTCCCCTTTTCACTCTGCTCTTGGCATGAATTTCCTGTGGGCTTGACTGTATCACGTCCTGTGTAGAATTAATTGTGAAATAAAAAACCCCAGTGGCAGATCAGATGCATAGTTTTTATTTCAGGGACCAAAGAGGCACTGAGTGATTGATCAGCACAAGCACACCACACAAGCAGCAATTGCTCAAGCAAACAGGGGATGTATGATGTCTTGGCCTCGGGGCCAATGAATGGTGATGCTAATGGAGAAAATCCAACAAGGACAGCAGGGTGTCAGGCCTACATGTCATCAAGTCTCATGCTAAAACTCATGGAGACAAACAAACCACATCACAAATTTCCACAATCTGTGTGAAAAGAAAACTTCGGGGTTTGTTTTTTCTGGATCAGGTTGTTCCTAATGGTGAGACTGATGATGACAAGTCTTATCCCATAATCTTAACGTGTGCCCTGTTGCCATGAAATCAAAGGATATAAAGAATCACTGTTGTGGTGTGTTTGTAGGGGCTCTGAATTGAGGAGCTCTGGATAGTGCCCATCCAGCCATCCACTTCCAGCACTGCATCCTAGGATCAGGTTCTCTTTCCTGTTAATTTTAATACAGTTTCAATAACAGTACTCTTGATGTCTTAGCCTTGAAAGAGATTTGACCAAGACATGAATTGAGAAGGTTTTTCCAACTTGCAGTGTGCATTAGAAAAAGAAAAAGAGCTAAATCTGGGGGAAACAAGTCCAAGCAAAAGACAACCCTATTAGGAAAAAATCCCATAACAGTGAAATCTGTTGGACTTTATACAGTTTCTTCCGTGGTATAAAACATATGCCACCACTTCAGTCTTTAAAAGGAGAGTGGACAAGCAGTACAAAAGTACATTGCAGGGCCACAGCTACATCAGCATGGGAGAGGAATAGATAAGCTGATAACTATCTTTTCTCTCACGTTCAGGATTATGCATGACAAGATTTCAGTACTAGTCAACATCTATTTGCCTGCAACCAACACAATTTTCAGAGTTCAGATTTGGTGTAAATTATGATCTGTTTGGGAGGAAAGGTGTGCATGATTCATCAAGTGATGATTATTACAGATCTGAAGGAAGGGGCAGGGAGGAGCAAGTGTGCTTGGTGCAAATGAGTCAGGGACAGAGACTTTTTCTGGAATATTAGAACAGAAACACTTTAGAAAATCTGGTCTTATATGACTGAAAGCTGAACTTTTACAGAAATTCCCACTCAGTTGCAAATGTTCAGCACTTGCACCAAAACCTGTCCCCAGCTCTCTACCTGCTGTAACTGGTGTCAGGAACATTTCTCCTGAAGATATAATAATCTTAATGAACTTTCCAGCTCATCAAATATCAGAGCTCACATGTGAGAGGATTTTCAAAGAAGAATGTAGATTTTTTGGTGAAGCCATCATTGTTTGAGGAACATTATTTTCAAATTAAATTAACTGTTGCATCATGAGCTGGACAAGTACAGCTGTATAATGCCTTCATGCTTAATGCAAACCAATTTGAAACAAAGAGGAGAAGATGGAGATCTGTTTGTTGTTTTATATTGCCTCTAAAGAACACAGTTTCAAGTACCCAAATAAACAATCAAAAAAATAGTAAACTGAGCAATTAACCTTGCATGATGATTTCAGAGCTCACAGTTTGCATGAGCTCTGAACAGGTTGCTGAAAGTGTGCCCTCCACCCATGAATTAGTTTAGTCAAGGAATCCAGACCTAATTCACAACAATGTATTTCTGTAGAAACCATAAACCTGCTTTCATGTATGTTTTACTTTGTCTCTGGTTCCTTTAAACTGTAACCAGTTTGGACTCAGATATGATTTGACTAATTTGCATTCATTCTGGTAGGAACAGATTTATGATGCATTTTTGTATTCACAGAAGTGTCATATCTTCAAAAGGTTTGTTTCAAGGATGAACTGGTAAGCCTTGGGGACTAAAAAGCCCTTTAAAATTGGGGTCAAGCTAGGCAATTAGATTCAAAAATAATAAATAAATCCATTTGGAGACAAAGGCCTATTGTATACCAGTCTTCCAGGAAAACCCATGGGTGGCTGAGAATTACTTGGGAAAACTTTGCGGAAATTAATTCCGACTCATTCTCAATTCTTTCTTCCACACTGAAAAGAGGGGTCTATGGAGGCAGAAAAGCATTTGTGAGTTCACACAGGGTCAGGGAATATCTGGCTTTGCAAATGCAGGGCTAGAAAATGCTTATGTTTCCTGCAACACTGAAAGAAAGAACCAGCACCTTCCCTGGCTATAGCTCACTGGGAACCCAGGCCACCACCAGCTCCAGCTACAAGAGGGTGGTGCATGCTTGGAAGGTACAGAGAGGAGTAGAAATTGCAGTCAAAGCTTGTGTGGTACAGTAGTTCAAAGGAACCAGTTATTAACCACCCTCTGTTCAAAAGGAAAGAAAAAACCCAAAAAACCCCACTACACCCAAAAGAGAGTCCCACTGTTCCTCATCATACATTGCTTTCTGTTACTAGGCAGGCACTGTCAAGCTGACATTTACAGTTCATTAGAAATTAGAATTTTGCATTTTATATATATATATATATATATATATATAAATATAATTAATCATTAGGCTACATGGTTCCTTACATTTGTTTAAAAAAAAAGAAATATCATGCTGTATTATGGGCTTTTACAGTAACATTTATAGAAAAACACTGTTCTTTACTCTTAACTCTGCAATCACATGTTAATAATTATCACCACAAAGCTATTTCAATTCTTCCAAGTTATACAACCAACTAGACAGCAAAGACAGCTTTGAACTTTTGAACATAGGGTTCTTGTTTACCAAATCATCCTATTTTTAGGTCAAAACATTACACATCTGCTGAAACCACCTTCTCTGTGTCAGGCAGTTCTCCTGGTAAAACTCCTTCAGGTACCAAGCTGCTGAGGAGGAACAGCATAGTCTTGATTCAGTGCCCAACTTGAAATCCAGACATTCTTACAGAGAGCGAGGAAGACTCCCAGACTTGGCAAGGGAAGGAGACAGTGCCTCCCTTATGCCACGTTTTTTGCTCAGGAGTTAGAGTATAATACGGGGAATCATTAATTAACAGACACTTTGAAACCAGCATACACCTGCTATTAAATAGCTCTGTTCTTGTTCTTCAGTGTCTGAACCATGTATTAGCTATTATCAGGCAGCCTAAACTTGAACACCACTTGCAACAGTGTACAAGAGGGATAGTCGTTGTATGTATTAACCTGAATTCTCAAGCTTAGTTCTGATTCAGTGCAACTCTCTAGAGAAGACTTTTGTATTGTGTTTGAAATACTGCATTCAAAAATCAAGGAAGTCGTCATCTCCTGCCAATAGATCTGAATGTCACTTTTCTGGAAATTTCCATAGTGCAATTTAGATGAACACAGAGGAGAGTAACAGTGTGTAACATACATTAACATACCTTTGGCAGAGCTCGGACAAAGAGAAGCTGCAGCTCTACAGGTGTGTTCTGGACTCCTCCTGGAAAAGAAAAAAAAAATCCAGTAAATGTTATAGAATACAATAATCTAATGCAGCTGTTAGGAAAAAAAAATGAACAATAAAATGCTCTCTCAGTTTAAAATAAAAGAAACCATCACCCTGGGGTAAACAAAATTTGACAATTATTTTTAGCCCATCCAGTTCAACTAGCCTTGTTATCTTTTAAAGCAAAGAGTCACCATTTGTCTATGAATCAGCTTTTATAAGACAAGAGCCTCCATATCTATATGAAAGCCAAGGCAACATAATGTGTGTTTATCATTCTGTAAAGAGAAGCAGTGCCAAATTTCTGCAACACCTACTTTAGCTGCTGAAATCCAGAGGACTGAATGTGCTGCTGTTAGCATTTGGAGACAGGAATATGTTTTGATCTAATACATCCAACACAGGCTCACTTGGTCTCAAGAAAATACTGGATTCCATAACAGGTTAAAATAGAGACAAACGAGAAAACACTCTGCATGCAACTTATGCAGAGTAACTTCTACTCATCATATATGAATTTTTTTCAACAGTGCTCTAAACTTTCTAAAAATACCATAGAAGTTTGCAAATAGCTACATTCTCCTAGCCTGACACATAAATGGCAGCTTGATTTATGTATATGAATGTTCTAACATTACTTTTACTATGCTGCATTTAATTCAAAGTTATGTGAGAGGCAGGACTAGTTACAAAAGTTCTCATATACAAAGAAATCTGCTTCAGAACTTTGGCCATTACTATTTATTCAGGTGCCTTCTTACTTGCCAAGGACACAGCCTGTAGATACCTAAATGTAGGGATACAGTGGGTGTGCCACTGGTCCAGTGGAAGGTGTCCCTGCCCATGGTGTGGGGTGCAGAACTAGGTGAACTCCAAGGTCCCTTCCAACCAAACCATTCCAGGACTATTATGATTTTCTAACCTACTGATCCTTTTTTCAATCACAAGACTTATGCACACGTTGATATGTTCTCATTGGTACTCCAGCCAGTGAAGGATTCTTCCCTCCATCACAATGTTGCTATGGGGAGTAAAATGCTCTTCAACTTCCCCATCTCTTCCTCCCTCTCAGAAAGCAACATGCCTCACTGCCTACTGGCACCCAGAAGTAAGGACTGGGGCTAGGAACACCTCATCACTCTGTCCTCAGTTTCTGATCCTTGCTCTGATCCTTACTCTGGATCAGACCTATCCAATGTCTATCTTATGCTCTAATGCCAGTGCTGTTATGGAAAACAGAGGTTGCCTATAGCGTGACAGATTGTTTACCTCCACAAAAGCTTTTAAACTCAAGTCATGCCCTACCCTCAGCCACACAAATAAATGGCTCTGGAAATAGAAACAAAGCAAGAAAACATGAATTCAGGCCTCTTCAAAAAATAGAGTCCTGGATGGTTTTTGCTAGAATGTAGAGTCAAAGGCCGAGAAGAGTAAGTGAGACACATATACCAATTCCAGCAGGAATTGCTCAAGGAAAGTCATGGATTTTCCATGCACCACAAAACAGCCAAAAGCCTAAGTATACTGGAGCAAACATTATTATGAATAGCAGCAATAGTAGGTGTTGCCATTAGATAAGTAACTCTGACAAGAACCATTCTTATCTAATGCTAATCCAGAGCAGCAAAGGACTGTTCTTTCCACTGGTTTGCAATGGAGGAGAAATTCTTTGAAAGTCCAATTAAGTTCAATCAGTAACACACGCTTCCTACGGATATCCCTGAAGATCAGACACGCACTGCAGCTACATTCCAAACAGCCGGAAAGGCAGCAAAAGCAAAATGAAATTCTGCTTTTAAACTGATTTACAGCTTGAAGAAACAGCATCCAGGATGCCACCGGCTCCCTGAAAAATGATCTGGTGAGGGCAAAATATGCAGATATTTCCTTTCTGGCAAGTACAATAGTCTTTTTGGTTAGGTGGCAACCATGCAGCTTCCAAACAGTCTGAGCAAGATGAGAATAAAGTATCTGAATTACTAACTTTTAAATTAAGGAGTATGCAAAATGGGGCTCAAGCAAATTTTCTAAATTACTTAGAAATGTGAAATGTTTGGATATCCCCATAGAAGCAGCAAAAATACGTATCCTAAATACCATCACTAAAGATGATACAGTACTGGAAGTTCCTGGAAGTAGGAGGAGATATTCTGGGCAACGTTCTCTGCACCTCATGCAGAAATCTCATTCATAACTACCAAACCACCCTTTGCTGTACTTCCTAATTACTGTTCACTGTGAGCTTTTCACTTCTCCCTTGTGCACTGTTCAACCTCCTAAAGATACTTCTGTTAAGTACAGACAACACCTGTTAAGTTTTCAAGCATAAACCAGTTAGAAGACCTGGCAATGAGAATGTATCTGACAAAGCTGGATAAGACATGGTGAGAGCCCTGAATAATCACTAGAACTTTCTGGAGCTGAACTCCATAGCTCAAACATGCTGCCATGATCCATGTTTAAAAGAAACAAAAAACACCCAAAACAAACAACCCCCCCCCTCCAGTGCTCACACTATACAGAAGCACACACTTATTAGAAAACAAAGGACATGCATATCCATCCATCTACCCACAGGAGTCTAACACAGTGTCAATTCTTGCCTGCAAAAAGTAGTCTGGCATATCAAAGGATGACTGCTGTGCCACTTGAAATAATGTGATGGCTGTCATTTTCCACACACTGCCTGTGAAAGACACACGTGCCCAGTTCCACAGTATACGTGATGCATCTGTAAAACCTGAGTGCGGGGAGAAGAGGGGAAGGACATGGAACTGAGCAGCGTCACTGCCTCTGCCATTTTGGAGCACTTGTCCCTTTTAATCACAAAGCAGTCCCTGTGCAATGTACTGAAGGTTTCACTCACAGTATACAATGAGCATAAATAATTTTCCCCAACTTAATTCCTAACTTTCAATGCCTTTTTAAACAAAAAGCTAGGAAAAGCATCAAGGAGCACAACAGCAGTAGTGTTGTTGTTGAAAAAGTCTTAAAACAAACATGAACATGCCTTTGGAAAAAATTACTTACATAATGCAGAGAACAACAGAAGATCCCTAAAGGAAGCTGAAGGGACACTTTTTCCCCCCCTCTAGCCTTATGAGGACTGTAATCCTAGCAACCACACTTGTTCAGAAGTGGGTGTAGGACGATAGGGGGAAGAAAGGATAGCATTGTTTATAGTAAAGCAGGAGCCAAATGAGGAGAATAACGTCTGTGCAAGAACGGAAGAGTGAAAGGAAATGGGTAGGTAAAGACAATTGTAGGATTTGTACAGTACAGAAGAGAATCCCTTCCATGTAGGATGCAATTTCTTCCATGGAAAAGATGTTTCATCCATGGAGCTAGATGACATAACTCCTCTGGAATAGTAACCTTTCAATGTTTGTTATCTGTAGTTCTGTTACTAGACAGGTTAGGGCTCTTATAATTAGCACTTTATCAGCTAAAAAGACAAAACATTCCTTGCATCAATGTATTTAGTCTTATGTCACCTCTATGAGATGGGTGTCAATTAGGACTGAAAGGAGTGTCTGGTATGAATCACGAATACTTTAAAGGGTTCTCTAAGTAGGAATAATCAACACTTTCTGAAAATAAACTTCCTGGAATAAGCTTCAGAGTCAATTCACATCAACAAGCCTTTCTGATATCCTGGCCATTCCCCCTCTTTTATACTAACAAAATGCTAACATTTATAGTTAACAAAATGGAGGTGCATAAAGGCACCAGACAGCTTCTTTAAAGGAATCATACTTGCAAACCTAAAAGGAGGGAGTTGTTTTTTCACCATTTGTCAAGCACTTCAGATCTCGCTAGGAAAATTACATTCCACATGCAGAATGCTATACAAAGGTTTGAGAACCCATTGAAGGGCATCTAATAAATCCCACGGTATTTAAAAAAATGCCTGCAAAAGCCCCATTGCATTCATCTAGCACCCACACAAGCTTCTCTATGGACAGATAAAGAAAAGTGGCCTGCTTGTTGACCTGCACAAGTATGATATTAATTACTCTGTCCACAATTGTGAAAATACTTTCTTAACTGAATTGTGTCAGGGCTAGAAATACATGCAGAGCCTGTATTTTTTGACAAACAGCATTATTTAACCACAATTACTTCTGTGTGGACTCGTTCTCTATGGCACATGGGGAGTCCAACCAGGTTGCTATTTATACGTGGTTTTTTGTGGACTGCTTCAAGGATGACAATGAAGAAAAGCAAGTCTCCTTTCAATAGACAGCTTTCAAAGTCAGGTAGGGAGGGATCTGCCACTAACAAAAACTCCTAAAGGGTCCACACACAGAAAAGTGTTGAAAAAAAGTTCTTTAAACTGATGGTATGCTAATGATTGTCCTGAAAGTAATTTCTTTAAGTTTCTTTACACAATCTAAATACTCACACTATTATATGATGCTCTCAGAAAACTAGCTAAATCATCTGGAAATGCACATTGCATCAAGGCAAAAATACACCAAAACAAAATAAAAAAGGATCCCCAGGATTTGATGGAGCTGTGACAAGCATCCAAAAGAAACACATTTCACCATTAAACTTCTTCATGTTATTTCCAACTGATTTTGGACACTGGAACTGACTTTTAATAGATGCAAAAGAGATAAATGTCTCATTACCAAAAATAAATTTGTCTGTTAGGGATGACAGAGAGAGGCAAAAGCATTGCACTGCCTATTATGGTATTGAGCAACAGATTTCACTCCCTCTGCTATATGCCCATTTATTAAAAATGTGGCAAGCTTCACGAAAGAATCCTGAGCTTCTTTGGTCCTCTCTTTAATTCCTCCATAATTCTTTGTGTATATAAACATGTCAGGTCTGGAAAGAAGTGGGGCATGGACATAATTTACCACAGCGCTCTTTTTCTATTCAAATACTGGGAAGAGAACGATAATAGACAAAAGGGGAATAATGCAAAAAACTAAAGCAATGAAACAAATGTGCCTGCAATTCCCCATCCAATCACCAGATGAAGCTGCTTAGAACACCAGCACCAACACGTTTTTCTGCCTTTTTGACCACAGAGAGAGACTTTCTCTCTCTGTGTCAGAACTAGATGCATCAGCTCCCAATGAGCTGAATCACGCTGCATCACTGCCTGTGTTTCATGAACATGCGAGACACTACTTTAATAGGAAATGGGAGCTGGCTTTAGCATTACCAGTGTGTCACGCACAGCCACAACACAGCGAGGCCTTTGTTCTCTTCCCAATGGGCTGCCTTTGTAAAATACCCTCCCATGGCCAGGCAGAGTAGTAGAATTTATTCTCACAATTGATCTAACACAGATAGACCTCTCGCTCTGTCAAATACACACATGCATAGCTAGCCATACTCACAGATTTTTGCCTTTCTTCTTGTTCTCCTTTGATGAGGTAAAAATCGCTCCACAAAGCAAAACTGCACATCTGTGCAATCAGAACAGTTTCTGTTCAGACCACTGTTACACTTTAAATAAAAGAGCCTGGAAAAAAATTCTCCAGAATATTGCTGCTTATGAGGTTCAAAGCTAGATGTGCATGTAAAGCCAGAAGCACAAAAGCCATATCATACAGAAAATGTGATCCTGTGTTTTACTCAGCTATTCATCTGTCCTTTAAAGCAAATCCAGTTGAAGCAATTCCTCACTGGCACGCAGGAGGGCTAGATAGCCTAATAGGTCTCTTCCATCTCGAAGCAATTCATGCCTTGCATGGCTTATTTTTATTGACTTATCTTACTGGCTGTTTGTGGGCAGGAGCACGTGCCTCATGCAAATGCCAGGACTGCTCTTGCTTTGGGATTTATTGCATAAATGGAAGTGAATCAGACTTAAAACAAAAAGCATGATTTTACTTCTGAAGGATTAAGTCTGTATCATCAAGCATAATTTTTACATATACAGAGAGAAGCTTCAGCAATACCACCCTACAAACATTACATTAACCAATCCAGCCCTTTCTACTGCTCCTGCTTTACCACAGCTGATACCTGAGCTCTCTACAAAGATTAGAGCTTTAACACCTTGAGAACACTGAGCAGGGATTCCCAGTGCCCTGAGGCAGAAGTCTTGACATCTGACACAACCAGCAAGACAGAATAAGCATGTTCTAAATACATCAAACTCTTAAAAGTGAAAGAATCCTCATCTTCCTTAAAACTATTTCCTTTGTGCACATTTTTTATCTCAGCAGAGACTGGTGGTGACATTTCAAGTCAGCAGAAGGAAATGCTGCATTTGTGGCCTTAGCTGATTAGGTCCTCAGCTAGTACAAACCGGGGCAGCTATGTGTACTTGTAACCCAAAAGAAACCCCAATTCTGAATATGCTTTATGCCTTAAGGAGTTACTGTATCATCAATATCAAATCACAACATTTATTAAAATGACATTTCTGACCAAAAGAGCAAGAATGAACCTTCTATTCACAAGACGAAGTACAGAAGGAAGGAAAAAAAAAAATTAGTCTCTTATCTTGAAAAAACTTATTTTACATTTCAGCACTAATTCGCTGCATGAGATTCTTCCCCTATCACCTGGAAGCGAAAAGCAGCCTGGGTGAGAGCACTTGAGAGGATTCCCAATTTCCAGTTTTTAACTATTTACAATTACCAAGCAGGCTGTAGTTTTAAAAGTTAAGCAGCGAAACTGGACTACAGGAAAGGAAAGTCTGCTTTCACTGCTTGGAAATGTTCCTGATTTTTTCAGTGGGAACATTCAGTAGTGGATGTTAATATTTAACTCTGTGTTTTTCCAGTATTACACCAATCTTTCTCCAGGGATGCAGAGGAAGTCAGTGGCATAGCTGAACTGTTACTATCCTTTAAAAGCATGAAAAGTGGCCAACACAGAAAAGAAAAAACAACAGAAAAAAATCCAAAAAAAGAGAAACTTTCTGAAAAGATACTGTCTGTATCACACATCATAAAACATCTCCATGAACCAGCAATTCATAGAGACAGTAAGCAATTAAAAATATTGTTTTTAATAATAAAAATCATTAACTGTCATATTTAAAGCTGCTCAGAGAGCAACAGTACTGCTTCACTTGGTCACTTAGTCTTTCTGAAAGTGCAGTAAGTCACTCTCAAGAAAATCTTCAAATATTAATCAGTAAACAACTGCCCTTATCTATGCCATTGCTGCTCCAGCTGGTGGGGCAAACATAAGCTCAGTGGAGAAAGTCCCAGATGCCCTGCTGGAAGGAGTTCTTATTGTCTAGTTCTCTCTAATCTTGTTATGAGACACTCCCTTCTGCCTGCCCACTTTTTCCCTGAATGCTTTCCAAGTCCATTTCCTTGTTTTTGGAGTTAGCTAGAAACAAGACTTTCAAACCAAATGCCAAATGGAATCTATCCATGCTCACAGTGAGATATAAGCAAGAAACAACTGCATGTTCAGAAATGGTAGCACCTGAGGTCCTCTGGTGAACACATGCCCCACATCCCCTCTTGTGCCAGAGCACAAGGGGCATAGGGTACTTGCAGTCCCATCTTCAAACACACTGGACAAGAGAGCACAGTCCTGACATTTCCAATACAAACAGGTGGTGAGTGATGGAGGAGGGACCATCACCTTTAAAAGGAGAGACTAGCTGTTTTGGAGCTTCAAAGACTCTGACGGAAAATGCCTTTAATGGTAGAAAACACAATGAGCAAATAGAAATTGGCATGTATTTCCAGAAGCCTGCCTCAATGTAATGAGATGCACAGGGAAAGCTGATACTCCTACAGACCGTAAGAGCCTCATCATATCAGTGCCTTCTACCCCCACCATTCTATTCAGCATCTTTAAGTGGGAGGTATTCTGCAGCCTTTCACACTTGACCTCTTAATTAAAGCATGATAAAATTAACATCTCAGACGCAATAGATCTTTTACCCACCTACATCAGTAATTAAACTAATTCTCAAGGGAGCAAGAACATTTGTTATGTGTAATGTAACTTTAGCTGGGGTATTCCAAAGAAGGAAAAAGAGCTGATGTAATAAATGCAGTCATTTATATTTTAATGGAGCTATTGTAAATGAAAGAAGAACACCTGTGACAGCTTGAGGCAGCCCCAGCCAAATGAAATCTTTTGTGTCATGCAGGGACAGCACACTGCATATGGCCTCCCCATCTCCAGCTGCAATATTGAATAACTTAGTGAAGCAGACAGACCTTATGCCTGCTCTGACTCTCAGATGCACTATAATCTGCTTTCAAAACCAATGGAACAGTACCATATATATATGAATTTCATATTCATTCTACATGAAAAGCAAGATAAGCCAAAGTAGGTGTAAGGGTTTTCTAATTGGCAATACACACTTTCGTATCTGTGAAAATCCATGCAGACCTTGATTCATGACTGAGACAAGTTTAAGACACTATCACAATACAAATAATTGAATAACCTTATGCAAAGAGTTCATGTAAAGATGAAAATTACACCACCATGATCAGAGTGACAGAATTGAATATTCTTTTCTATACATCATCCTGATGTATAAAAGACCAAGCAGTAAGAAAAAAGGTCCAAGAAGGTAACAAAAAATGTACATGGAACAAAGGAGATACAGAGGATACTTGAAGAGCTACAACAGCACAGAACACAAACCCCATTCATTTAGGAAACAAGACTGACTGATGACATCCCAGATGCATGTTTTAGAGCGTTGGTTTGTGCTTGAGCCTGAAAGCATGACAAACACTATTTCAGTTGTCAAATCTGGTCCTTGTTCAAAGGGTGTATTTACTCAGCTGAGGCGTAACTGTTGAGAAACATGGCCTGGCAAAGGTCTGTGCAGTGACTAGGCAACCTTGCTAAAGATCTGCCTTAATTTGCATACAGGCAATCAAGCCTCAGTGAGCTTCAGAGTCCTCCCTCCCAGACATCTCCTCCATCCAGGGTTTAAATGCATAGTGTTCAGATTATAAGCAGCCAGCATGTACGTGACATGCTGTCTCTCCCCAAACCCCAGTCAAATCCACAACAGGTAAAATGAAAATTTCCCCAGTCCTTCCCTGCTGTATTACTCAGCAATCAAACAAACCACAAACTACAGTCTAAATGCTCATCTTCAAGTTTAGTTGATCCCATGACTCATTCATTCACAGCTACTCAGACTGATTGATTGCCTGTCAGAAAAAAGCCAAACCAAACCAAACCAAACCAAACCAAACCAAACATACCAATATATTATTTCAGAAAGAGACCAGCAACCTGGTAATCTCCCTGACACAAAGGAGGCCATTGCTTCAGCTGCTTGGAAGTCTATACCTTTGCCTCTGTCTGGGGTTTATCAAATGAGTGGCCATCCCTCCAATCCCAAGGGAAGCATGGGCAATTCTACCACTGTTATTAATTATCTGACTGTTTACTGCAATCTCATCACAGGCCACGAAACAGGCTCAACAAATTTAGCCTTGTATATTTAATAATTGCTCTATTGCTGCTCATCCAAATTTCAGTCACGTGAACGAGTCATTCTGGTTGTTGTGCAGTCTGCACCAAGTTATCAAAATACTGAGTCCAAGCAAAACACCGTGAAGAAAAATACTTAATTTCTAATCTATTTCAACTGTGTTTTTCTTGGCTTACACTGCTCTCTATGACTGATCTTTAAAATATGGCTAAGGAAATGAGACAGCTAAGTGGCCATTGCCTTAAGTACACACTGAACATCTCACAGCACCATCAGTTTATTCCAGTTCTACTATGCAAAGCATCAAATACTGAGCACATGACAGCTAAAATAATCAGAGGCATTCAGCTGTGAATAAACAAGGCCAAAGCAGAACATGAATATAAAAAGAGAGGATTTAAAACTTTTAATAAACAGATTCTTATCAGCCCATGGGAGGCAAAATTGATTGGGGAAGTTCCCATCATATCCAGGGTACTATTTGGAAAACTAAGAGAACATTTTCAGAAGTAATTAAGATAACTTATTATGATATTAACAGCATTAATTGGAGTACATATAGGCTCAAAAGACTGAATTCTCAACAAGTACAGTTAGAGTACCTTCTGAAGTCAATGGCTTTACACCAGTTTATAGTGTGATACTCTAATACCAATACTAACACACAATTTTACTTCTTCTCTTTCTGGTTTTACTTGCCAACACAAGAATTTCAACCTTCAAATACATCTCTTAGCTATAGATTCCACACAAGCTTCTAATCTTCATTATAGTGCATCCAGTACCTTCCCTCTAAATATTATAGCTCTAAACTTACAGTAGCGCAATTAAACAAAATCAGAATCAGCTAGGTTGGAAAAGACCTCTGCGATCATCGAGTCCAACCTATGATCTAACACCACCTTGCCAACTAGACCATAGCACTGAGTGCCACATCCAGTCTTTCCTTAAACACTTCCAGGGATGGTGATTCCACCACCTCCCCGGGCAGCCCATTCCAGTATCAAATCACCCTTTCTATGAAGAAATTCTTCCTAACTTTCAGCCTAACCCTCCCCTGGAGCAGCTTAAGGCTGTGTCCTCTTGTCCTCTCACTGGGTGCCTGGGAGAAGAGACTGACCCCCACCTGGCTGCAGCCTCCTTTCAGGGAGCTGTAGAGAGTGATAAGGTCTCCCCTGAACCTTCTTTTCTCCAGGCTGAAAAACCCCAGCTCCCTCAGCCACTCCTCACCAGACTTGTGTTCCAGACCCATCATCAGCCTTGTGGTGGTAGACTCTGGACTCACTCCAGCATCTCAACACCCTTCCTAAACAGAGGGGCCGAGAACTGGACACAGCACTCAAGGTAGGGCCTCACCAGTGCCACGTACAGGGGAAGAATCACTTCCCTGGTCCTTCTGGCCATGCTATTCCTGATCCAGGCCACGATGCCATTGGCCTTCTTGGCCATGTGGGCACACAGCTCACTCATGTTCAGTCACATGTCGACCAGAACCCCCAGATCCCTTTCTGCCTGGCCGATGTCCAGCCCCTCTGTTCCCGGGATGTAGCGCTGCATGGGGTTTTTGTGGCCAAAGTGCAAGACCCAGCACCTGGTCTTGTTAAACTTCATATCACTGAATTAGATCCATCTATCCAGCCTGTCCAGGTCCCTCTGCAGAGCCCTCCTACCCTTCAGCAGATCAACACTCCCCTTGAAACTTGGTGTCATCTGCAAATTTGCTAACGGTGGACTCAACCCCCTCAACCCCCTAATGGTCAATCCAGACCATTAATGAAGATATTAAACAGGACTAGGCCCAACACAGATCCCTGGGGGATACCACTAGGGACTGGCCACCAACTGGATGCAGCACCATTCACCATGATTCTCTGGGCCCAGCCATCCAGTCAGTTCTTAACCCAGCGAAGGGTGCACCTCTCCAAGCCATGGGATGCCAGCTTTTCCAGGAGACAATGTCAAAGGCTTTGCTGAAGTCCAGGTAGACAATCTCCACAGCCTTCCTCTCATCCACCAGGCAGGATGCACCTATCTACCAGGTGCATCAACTTAGTTATTAAGAATTACTAACAATTAGATGCAGTATCATTAATACCTTAAGTGTTGTAATTTCTATAATTCCTTAAATTGTTTCAGGTAACACAATTTTCTATACAAATGTACCACTAGAGTACAGCCCATATGATCTAAATTTTATATTTGCAGATTTGACTCTTTATCCCATGCAGTGGAAATGCACCAATGCCAACAGCTGATACCTTCTTTTGTCCACCTCAGGACAGAGTCAATTATTTGTCACTTAAACAAATCCCATTAATTATAAGCCAGAATAATGCAGTCCTTATATTCACAACACTGGGATATTCAACTGAGAAAGTTTAAATTTATATAAGCAAGAGATTTGTGAAGAAAAAACTACAGTAATACAATAATGCAAAGAAATAAATGAAACTTTTTTTCACTGTAAGAGAATTTTTGAAAGTTTCAGCTATGAAATGACATGCAAAACTTGTACCTCAATCTTTTGACATGTAACAGTAGCCACTGCTTAGGAGACAGTTTAATAAATAAAAGAACTTCAGTGGTCTGCTTAAGACAATACAGATAAAGGTTCATATTAAGCCAGAGAATGACATACTCTCCATTTATTTACACATAGGAAACTGCTCCAACTTCACAGAGGGAGGGTACTGTAGCATGAAGAGCAAAATTCATCTCTCCAGTGTGTCTGGAGTGATTAGTTTCCAGCAGATGCTTCTAAGGTCATGATTTCTGTTAGAAGCATCCCAAAAAAATGTTAGAAATGAAAGAGAGTAATGCTCCAAAACTGCATTGGCAAAAATGTTGCTGTCTCCATCCAGAGACACTGGAGTGCATTAGCTTTGAGGTCATTAAATTTCCTCTCTGTTGGAGAAGGAACAGGGCAAGAGATAGTAAATCATTCACTTGAGAAACTCTCCCAGAAAATCTCTTGGGGCCAAAAGGACCGAGGCTGTCTATTATCACTGTATGCAATGCAATCCCCCTGAAAATACGGTCTGAAGGAAAAATATCCTGAGCTGGAATGCACAGAACATTTGAAAAGTAATCACTGTGTACAAGGCATAACTTAAGACCTGTAAAGATTCTCTAGACAAGTCTGCTTACAATTTCATACCATCCTCCACTGAAACAAACCGCCATAATTTATATCCTACCTGACAGCAACTCTCCTAAGCTGGCTGCTCTGGCTCTATCAGCCTGTAGTCCACAAAGCCCATTTCCAGAGAGCCCTGACTACCCACCTAGGTCACCAACAACTAGCTCTTCCCCTCATCTTTCCATACTCTTTTCGTAAGGAAGCCAAAGGATCGGGCTCTCTTAGGAGACACCTGCAAACTGTTATCTACTATCACCGAGACCATTACAGCTCGTGTTCGTTTCCCCATACATGAACCCTGCTGTCAGGAGAACAGCACAGTAGGAACACAAATCATGTTCAGGCTGCTGGAGAGGGCTGCGAGTCCTGCACCAGGGACATGTTACAGAATGAAGATTATTTTGCTAGTCTTTGAGCACCACAGAAACTCAGACTTTTGGTGGTGTTGGGTTTGGAGGTCGGATGGACTGAACTTTGTTCAGTTGTTTTACAATATGTGAACTAAGTCAGGTCAAGGGTACTAGAATCAGTTCAACCCTATTATGGAAAGGACAAATGATGTCCCCCACAAAGTGATAGGGTTTTCAGGAAGGGCTACAGTTCCACCAGTACAATGTGCTTGAATATTACATTTCTGAATGTCAAAGAAGAGGAGTTGTAGGTACATGTACCCTTCAGTCTTTGCTGTAATCATCAAGCATAGGACACTGACCACTTTGCTAGCTCAGTTATGGATAATAGTGTAGCCACAACCACAGACAGCTCAAAAATAGCTGGCAGTCCACACTGAGAAGTACAGTGAAAGCTCAAGACCTTAGTCCTTTCAGAGTGCGTGGTACCTGACTTGTTATCTGACCTGGACAGCGTCATAGGTGGGGCACAGGGGGAAGTCAGAGGAACACACATACTTTATTTCTCTTCAGGATACTTTTCTGAATCTCCTTCATCTTTTCTCAAATGAAAAAGGGGGGAAAAGAAAGTAAGTTTCTTGCCACACATCATTCTAGGAAGGACACACTGATGGCATTACACTTGAACATGATTCTATGCTAATGTCATAATTAGATCCCAGCTAATCCTTGTTTCAACACAGCCAAAATTGTCAACCTTTCCTATCAGAGACAACAGCTTAGGGACATTAAAGTGCAATTTACAGTTTCCTTGTTACTCCGAGGCTGCCAGAAACAGAAAATTATGGTTGCAAAATAGCAGTATTTTTCATGCAAATCCCAGGGCATTAAGTACATAAATATTATTATATACTGCATTTCACCATCTCTCTCTAGAAATCTTGTTAGGCCTTTTAAATAATGCACAAGCATCATATTATTCCCATAAAATGGAGGAAACCATGTTCAGCACAATTACAGATGTCACTGTGGGGTGCTCCTGCACAAACATTACAGGCATCAACTTCTACACATATCCAGTGGCAGAAACTGGCCTTTATTACAGTTGCATGTCAAATGATATCAGAAAAGGCTAAAATATTTCATAAGGACAAGGGAAATGGTGCCCCAATCAAGGACTTGTCATCACTTCTGATTAGAAGTTCATGAACACAAAGCCTGTTTTCACTTTAGAGATGCAGGCAAAATAGCACCAGACTCAGCGATGCAAGTGAGAAATAAAACAAAAATGAAGAGAGAAAAGGAGGAAAAAAATCTCAAATTTGAAAAAGCAGGGCTGCCATGTAGTCACACTTCCACGGTGAGAAAGAAAACACTGCTAGTTTCCTTTAGGGGCTAAGTGTACCGGCTCAAGAAAATGGAGGATGTTCTTTCTTCTCCCCCCTGCCCCCTCCCCAGCTTTGTTTTTCATCCAGATTACAGTTCAGTAAGACAGAAGAAGGAGCTAAAGAACAGAAGAGCAGAAAGAAGTACATTTTCTCCTCTACAGCCTAATAACTCCTGCCTGGTTTCAATCTTCTCTAACTACTGGGTATCACTACATATTCCCTCAGGAAGTTAGGACAGCCCTAATTAGTCTGTGATAGTGAAAGACACCTTTAACTGCTACATCCTTTCTCTCACATCCTGGAGGCCATTGGAAATTTTATCAAACTAAAGCATAGAGGGATTTGACCCAGACCAGCTACGCCTGCATTCCTATTAACCCTAGTGCCCACAGCCAACCAATCAAGGACTGGTAGCTGGGACTACCAAAAAATCCAGGTACCGTGACAGTGAGAGGACACTGGACACCAATTAAAATCCCAGTAGCTATCATCACTGTGAGCACTAGAGCACTGTAGGGAAGGGAAACACTACTGTAGATTAGGCCAGCCACTACTATGGATGTTTCCTGTTTTTGCCATGCTATGTTAAACCTAAATAAGAAATACAACAGTAAAAAAGAGGTTAAGCTTAAAATTTTTTAGTTCAGAAGCTAAGAAAATAAAAGCTTTTCCCACTGCGCCCACATGCTCCATTTTATGACTGAACCAAAGCATGTAACAAGTTCCCTATTTTTATAGATGAAGAAACACAGGAACAGAGCTTCTAATTTAGTTACAGCTCATACCACCTCCTAAACCCTTATCGTCACACCCACATGGGCACCTGGAACCAGTCTTCAAATGTAAAGAAGGTGATTCCATTTTGCAACATGATCAATTCAATTACAGCTGAAGAGACCATCAAATAAACAGAGACTACTGGCAGCAAGACAGTGGAAGGCTGCAAGCCAAGGCCATACTCATCACACAGGAAAGTTGGGGGACCTTGTGGTGAAGAGCAGAGTTCAGCTTCCTTGGAAGAAGGCTTTTGAATAATTTGCACAAGTCACTAAAATAAATACAGAATGAAATACTAAAAAATGCAGTGCAAGATTGATTCTAGAAGAACAATCATATTTCAACTCATAATTTTATCCGTCCTCTGGCTCTGCACACACTGTAACATGTATGCTCGTGTATTGTAAATTGAACCACCATAACATGATGAGGAAAGACTTCCAAATCAAGTTGTTTCAGGAGGTTTGGGATTGAGTTTTTTTCTTCCTTTTTTTTTTTTCCAAACCCACAATACATCCAGCTTCCATTGCTGAGTTAGTACTGCTGAACTGACAATATTTTACCTTAAGAACACCTTTGCTATGGATGGTTAACATGTAGATAAACTTAGATCCAGGATGCAGATGTCAAATAAAGTGAGAATAAATTAATTGGAAGAGGTCTGAAAAACTGGCATTCAGTAGCAGCCATTACTACAGTTTGAGAGTGCAAGAAACCACTCATGTGCCATAAGGAAGAATTGCACAGCATTGTTTTAGGCTAAGTGAAAATTGCTTTCCACTGCTTCTCAAGCTTACACTTCATTATATGATGCTTCAATGAGGCAGATAAAGAAAAGATACTCTCAATTAACCACTGATAAAATGTTTTTGCACTACAACGTTTATTTGAAATGCAAGCTTTTTGGGGCAGGAACTAAATTTACTTTTGTTTAGAGCCTGAAAAATGGAGGCTGTGGTCCTGTGTCCTACCAGCACTACTGTAATACAAATAGTGTAATAAAATAATTGTCTTCTCTCTTCCTAACTATGAGGTGCCACATCCATCGAACACAGCTATACGGAAATAGGAGATAAAACATCCTTTCATCCTCACTGCTCTTTGCAGACATCCAGGCTGCAGTAAAAGACAGTTTATCATTTCTCTTTTAGCAGTCACAGAGCAGTTAAGTTAAATGACCTGGGGAAAACAGGTCTTGAGGAAGTCTGTAAGCTACTGAGAAAATTAGCCTCTTTTCCTCTGACTTTGTCTCTACAGAGAAGATATCATGGACTGTAAGATAACAAATAAAGTTCAATACCACTTCCTGAGTCTGGATCTTGTTCTTGGCACTACATAAAGAATAATATCCACAGATCTTCACAACAATAGGGCTTTTTTTATTGGTGGTGGTGTTCTTTTTAAAAGCTGTTTTTTCCATGATACGCACATTTCCCACAGCTCACACTGAGGTATCTGATCAGGTTTTAGACTCTTATCTTATAGTCACTGTCTCTTGTTAGTGAGTTCATCTCTGGGAATACTGCTACAAAAAGTGCTGAAAAGAGAAAGACATTGCAAAGGATCTTGTGTGAAAAGCTATTTTTGTTTAAGTGTTTTAAATCTAAAAGGCTTTTCATTCTGATTCCCCAACAAATCATTTTAGTTCATATTTATGAAAAAAATGTTCAAGGCAGATTATTGTAGATGAATTGCTACTGCAAGTGAATCATTTGAGCTTTCAATAGGAAAGCATAATGCCTGTCAAACAAATAAACATAATATTTAGAACACTCAAAGCATGCTATCAAATGGACAGATTGCAACACTGCACATATCACCTAACCCAGCAGACACACAAGGAGTTGTTCTGTTCTCAAGCTGCAATGTCATTTACCGAAATACTTTCTTTTGTCTGAGCATCGAATATCTTATTTGTGAGGACTTTGGACTAATTCAAGATCCCTACCAACAAGCAACTTGATGCCTGATACACAGTGAATTGGACAAGTAACACCACTGCATAACCTTTTGTTCATACAAACAGAAACCATCCTGAAGGACACATTCATTTGAGGGCTTAGGCATTAAAGATATACTTCCATATTTCTAATGGTTTGAGTTTGTTTACCCTTCCACCTGTATTTGTATGCGATGCTGCACAATCTTTATTTCTGCTCATATTTATTTCTAAGCCTTTAATACTTGGTTCTTCTCCTGCCTCCACATGTCTCTAGGCAGTAATGAAAGCTGGAATCTATTGTAGCCCCTAAAACCACTCTCTGAAAGACTTAAAGCCTAGGAATCAGTCATCACAACCCTTTCCATTATATTGGTTCCTTCCCCATTTAGCATGTTCCATAATCTATCATCACTTTGTCTTATAACAGTCACAATAAAAACCCAGTAAACATGGAGCTTCCACATCTAATCATTTCAAAGATTACTTAAACTAGAATAAACTGCAAAATTTCCAGAAGCAGGCTTACAATAAATATTCAGACTTTCATTTCTAGGGTGAGAATGGGTCTGAAGCTTTTCTTGTACAATATATTGTCCTACATAACAAGAGTCTCTGCATAAATGGAAATTAAATATTCATTAACTAACTGTACTTGGTATGCAAGCCAGCACAAAACAAAACTGCCTATTGTAGCAAAAAAGGAGGCAGACATATTCAAGAACCTGGAATGAAAAACTTTAAAGGGGATATTAATGGACTTCCATTTAACAGCTCACTACAGAGCTTCAGCATTTTCAAGTGACAGCAGCATGCCATTACAACTAATGCCAATACAGTAATATTTTCCCAGCTGTATATACAGCCTTTGCTAACCACTGCTCAAAAACAGGTGTTTTGTCCTCTCCATGTGGTACATTCTCAGAAAAGTGTTATTGACTTTTTCTACTCAGGATATTCAGAGAGGTCCAAGGTATTTGGGAACCCAACTGCTATTAAGAATCTCATGCCTTTCAGCACCTGTGAAATTCTCAGTAAAATAAACAAGGGAATTTGTCTTGACATTTCAAACTTAGCTTTTGAGACAAAATAGCTCT
This sequence comes from Monarcha castaneiventris obscurior, assembly GCA_026261815.1. Lineage (NCBI taxonomy): Eukaryota > Metazoa > Chordata > Aves > Passeriformes > Monarchidae > Monarcha > Monarcha castaneiventris. The sequence continues at coordinate 20,213,043 of JAMPIT010000886.1, forward strand.
TTGGAATTTGGGGCTTAAATTTTATTACATGGTGTGCTTCTCTCAACACCAATGTGCCTAACCAACAACACTCTGTTGTGTTTTGCTACCCATTATCCTCCTTTGTCCTGAGAAAAGAATGAGCTAGGACTATAATTCCCAGACAAAACACTTTAACTTAGAAATATGAACCTCTGCTGCTTCAGATTAAAAGACTTTGCCCATCAGCTCTAAGAATGCAACAAATACAAAAAGCTCTAGCGTGTGGTCCAGCCCTAGGGTATACAGAGCCACCCTTTATTACTGAGATCTATCCTACCATGACACTGTTGTATGTTAATAAAGGTTTCTCTGACTTCTCTTGACTTCTCTACCTTTATCACTTTTAATGATAAGTGTTCTTCAGCATCCAGTAAATTCCAGGTGTACTTGACAATGCAATAATTTCCAAGGGTTACAGAGAAAACCAAATATTTGATATTTAGAAGTAAATAAAGAAAAAATTCCTCTTTGCAGTGTTTCTGAGGAATCGTTTTGCATTAATCTCATAGAAGTCTTAAGAGAGAATAAAAAACAGGCACTGTGTGATGCTAGAAGATGTAAAACCCAGAAAGACCACCCAAAATTTTCCCCTTGGAATTCACTGCACACTTGAAACAACCTGGTTGAATGGGCAACACATGAATCAGAGATAGATCTGTCTCTCTCAAACTTCTTCAGCAGCCTTGAGATAAATGGCATTGCTCAGACTGCCCAACTCTGGTGTTGTGACTACTGTGCATTTTAGTTCAAGATCACAATAAGCACTTTAGACTACCTAAAATTCAAGAAAAGCCTGGCTCCTTACACCACCAATGGATGAGAATAAACATAATGTCTATATTGCATACCTATCACTGGTATTTGAATACAGCCCAAAGTGATATCCCAACAGATCCTAGGATTCTCAACCCACATAACCTGTACAAATTTTAATTCTGATACTAGTAGACATAACACCAAAGTCAAGGACAGATGAACTTAAAAAAGTTAGCCACATGCTTGAAAACAAACTTCTCCCTTGAGCAGGAACCTTCTCAACTGACTGTTAAGAACTTAGTGCCAATTCTCTGAGATACACAAAATCGATAATCATCATATAACTAAATATCTCCAAAGATCTAAATATCAAAATGCCTGAGAATCACAGTGCTGCACAGGTGAATTTTTGAAGACATACTGAGTATTTACGGGACCCAATTCTGCAGCTTCTGAAGTTTTTGCATGTTTCCTCATTCCTCTGCTAGGAGAAAGATGAAGTTAAGTAGTAAGTTTAAAGAATAAGTTTAAAAATTTTTCAAGAAATTTCATTGGAAACAAACAGAAGTTCCTAAAGGACTGTCTACTGAATGTGTGCCCAAAAAACAAACTAGCAAGAATTCCAAGCTGAACAAAAGTAATCCAAGGAATGGCAGTATTTTGAGGAGATGCTAAGGTTCAAGCTGATGAGATATCAACCATGGATTTCTCTAACAGTTGCTAATGTCTCTTGTAAGTCTTTATTCATATCAACAGAAGAAGTGTGAAATGGCTCCAGACTGAGCCCAGCTGGTGCTGGAAGTGGCACAGGCTACATATGTGTCCTATCAGCCCCACATCCACTCCAGCCCAGCACTGAAACACGGCCTAACTCAAACTGGTGACTCACAGCACTTTGAAATACAAACATCAGTAACAAATTCAAAGCCTTTCACCTCTTCTTCAGCAATCTGAATCAAATTACTAATTTCAGAATGCCAAAAACTGCCAAAAACTGTTGTGCTTTGGCCATTGTTTTGTGGCCTTGGGGGATGCTTCCAGGCTAGTTCCCAGTGTCCAGCAGGCAGCTATACAAAGGTGTTTAGGCACCTGGAGATACATGAAGTCTCCTAATAAGATCTACAGTGTGAATTAGGATTCTAATTTACTTAGGCAATTCTGAAATCCCATTTAGAGTCTAACGGCTCTTAAGCAAATAAATACCTTGAAAATCTGACTCCAGGTCACTTAAAGTATAAAGATTATAACAATGGATGTCAGCAGTCAGTAGTCTCAACACAAAGGCTGCATGTCTTGTCAGAGGTGCAATTTACCCTTTAATTCCAGAGACAAATCCCCCGGAAGAAGAATAAAGGACTTTACAGAATATAAATGGAGGAGACTGGGCAGCCTTATTAGCATAACCATTTGCTACCTAGAGATTCTGCACTTTCAGAGGAGTACTGAATGGCATAAAAGACTACTATTTCTAATTATATCTAGTATTAATATATATAAACACCACTTTTATAACATTTCCTCTAAGTTAAAAGATCACATATCAATTATTACTAGGGAGGATTCTAAACAAACACCAAATGGTGCCTAAAACAGAAAAAGACCCAAAATTATTTCTTAAGCATTGAATAGTGCCAAAATATAGATATAGTCAAACATATCTCGTTTCCTTACGACCCTTTGGGAATCCTTCCCTTTGGGAAGCTGTCCTGGGAGCAAATACCCAGCTGCCATTCCCAGAGTAGCACAGTTCTATCCCATATCCTTACATCAGATTTTTGCAGAACTGCCACGATATAGTCCAAAAGATGAAAGCTTGAAGAAAGGTTTTTGATTCCACTGTAGAACCAGCAGATCTTCTTCACCCTCCTGTCACTCTGCTCTAACAAGAGAAATGAATGCTTTTCTGAAGGCTGAGAAAAGCTGGAATCAGTGCCTGCAATGGTTTAAAAATGGCTTGGTTCTGTTAAAGGCAATGTTGATTAACACCAACTGGAGATGTAATTTTTTAAACCAAGTCTCTTCTAGGCACAGAAGGGTTTCATTCTTCAGTAGCTAAACTGAGAATACAGTGATTTCAAGATGAGGTTTTAAATAAAATGTTTAAAAAACACATAACCCAGCCTGCAACTCGAAATTCCTGTTTTTTCCTGAAACAATGCAGAGCAAAATTGCAGAACAGTGTAGCTCCCTCATTAAATTGGCCAATGCATGTAAACACAAATGAAATCATGCCTCACTAAAAAATATTTTCTAGCTACTCACTAAAATAGCTTTAAGAGACCAGGTCCTTACATGGAATAAAATGGCTTTCTCTGCAGTCCTAAGCCAAACTCTCCTCTGGAATGACATTTTAAGTAATATAAACAGTTTAAAGGCAAATGTAGAGCAGAGCAGTGCAGTTTTATACAATCAACAACATTGAAATTTATTATTCTGTGCTGAATTAAGCTCTTTATATTGTTTCTACTTAAAAAGGAAAAGTATCAAACACAACAATTCCTACAAATTTATCTTTCACAACAAACATTTTCATATTCTATTTGCAATTTCATCAAACGAGCACGCCCAAGTCAAGTGGCAGAATTTTGGCTGTACTGATCTGAAAACACTATAAGCTTTGCCCTTTCTACCACTCGGGCAACTTAAATGGAGGCAGGAGTCCTCCCACTACTTTTTCCAATAAACTTTGCAACAATGGTCACATAAAACTCCTGGAACACATGACTTAGATACAAAGAGATGCTTTTCAAAATACCTGCTTGAACTCTTCTATCAGAAATGCAGAAACTTTATGTAGAGACAAAAATCCCTTCCAGGCACTCTAATGTTCAGAGCGTGGTGAGATGAGTCATTAACCCTCACAACTTCCCAGTACTCTGTGTACAACCATTCTCATTTTATCTGGGAACACAGGTGAGAAACAAGAGAAAAAGGCTCATCATCAGCACACAGCATTATAACAAACTGCAAGTAAGACTTTCACCTTTTAGTTCCAGTTCACAAGTGGTTCTGAATGTTTGTAAATAAAGCCTAACATACATTTACACAGAAACCGAAGGACAAAAATTACCAAGTGGAAAGTGCTACAAAGCCATCTGAAACCCAGCCCTTGGCAGGGCCTGTTCCCTGCACCTGACTCCCTCCCCAGGACCCAGACACAGCTCTGCCCTCATGGTGTCCTGGTGTGGCATCTCGCAGCCAAAGGCTCTGCAGCACATCACAAACATTTGTCAAAGCATGTTTCAATCCATGATACATGTGTGGGGGTGGATTTGGTGTGATAACCACTCCTCCCCATTTCACACATGAATTAATGAAGGTATAAAGTGGTGGGTGGACATCAGCAGGAGCACAGGGTTAGCCAGGGCTGCCAGCCCAGGCAAGCTGGGGAGAAGCTACTCAGTAACCTGAATCTCAGATGCATCAGAATAATTGCTAAGAGAAGGAAAAGCCTGACTGAAAAGGAAATCAGAGCAGTAGTGACAAAGGAGAAAAATAAGCAGATGGCTGTATGTTAAACTAGGATAGAGGAGTGTTTAGGAAAACTGGAATGCCTAGGTTTAGCCAGGACAAGAGCAAAACCAGTAAGAAATAGTTGCTAAGTATTACTTCAGATAAAATTTCAGAATAGCAGCACCGCCAACAAAGAATTACAGAAGCAGGGAATTTAGACTCTAAGCCCATGGATGAGGAAATACAACTGTAACAGTTTAAAGGAGAAATTTCACACAGAACATTTGGAGACAGAAATTGCAATCACAGTCCTGTCAGACCAACCTGGGTCTGACACACATTTTTATCATTATCATTGGAGAACTTTGATGGATGATTTTTGCACCTTATAACAGCCACTCAGAGCACTACTTGCTTTTAGGAGTTGCACTGTAGTTCATTAGAGATACAAGAGTTGCAACAATGAGCTCTGAATTAAGGTTTTTGTGGCACAAGTCATTCTGGGCTTCAAATTGCAGAATCTGGCTATCTTACAATCTTTATGCAATTTATCTTTATGCAATAAAAGCTGAGTTTACATGACCACTTCGAAACCAGGGCTATGGCTAAACATTCACAAATCAGGGACACCTGCCTTTCTCAAGAATTTTGTTTTAATCAATGTTTTGCTTTGTTTTTCAGGTAACCTTATATATTAGATATTTTGAATCTTTATTATATTTCATTTTTTCTTGTTTGGTTCAGACTTTTAGAAATCCCATTTTGATGCTTCCCTCTGAAAATTCTTTCTGTTGTTTTCAAGAGAAACAATAATCCTGCAATAGGACACCGCTGTATCGTAATGAAAATAATTCTTAATTTTTTCTTTTCCAAGCATGTCAAGAAGGAGGTCAGAAAGGAGAGAAGAGCTCATACTTAATCATCTGAAGTACTTCATAAATAATTTTAAGTGCCTGAAAAGCATCAATAACTAATTAACTAATTTAAATCTGAGCCTGAGCCATCCAATTTTTATCTCAATTTTAAAATACAAGGTATTTATAATCTTAAAAGATCCTCAGATTCTGGGTTCAGACCTTACTAGTGAAAGAAGAGGAAAACATAAAGGAATTCTGAGAGCACTCACATTACTCAGATACTGTTTTGGAGGAGAGGAGGGATCAGCTGTAGAGATATCCACATATGAAAGTCACAGAACTTTCATTGATGCTTTTGTCTATCATTAAACAATCTTTTATTGCCAATGACCTCTTTACTGGTTACCCTCATGCTGCTCAGGAGAGGAAATAAAAAGATCAGTGTCTAATGTTCCAGACAGAAACCATGACAATATTTTTTTTAAATGCTGAATTTAAATTCTGGTAGACTGATGAGACTGAAAGACAAGTTAGAGTGAAATGGTCTCAGGTTCAGTGAACCAAGTGTAAAGGTCTTTATGACTACATTGGCATTTTTGCCTCAGTTGCAGGCATCAGTAACTATTGGAGTAGGTCACCTGAGAATTTAAATAGAATCACACATTTCTAATGAAAAAACGGCCCACGTGAGTTAATACAGCTCCATATCACCTTAATTACATATAGCAATTACAATTACAGCAGCACTGCTACTGGGATGTAATTACTGCAACTGAGCTTTTCCACGCTCCATGCAGGCATTTTCATGGCAGCTTCATGCAGCATCACCTGAACTTGCATTACAAAATCAGTGGCAAGGACCAGAATGTGAACTCTGTCCAGACAAAAGGATGGGGCTTTTGCTGGTCTGAGTTGGCTCAGAAATAGAAAGAACAAAATTTAATTTCTGTGTAGAATAGTGAGGTTCCTTAAAGCAGGAGCTAAAAGTAAGAGAAGGCATTTTCCCTCAGAGAAAAAGGACAGCCACTGTACTCTATGGAAAATACACTTTAGTGATCATTCCAAATTCATGATGATGATGGCCCTTAAGGCCAAAAACGACCAACTGAACTAAACCCACAGTATTCTTCTCCTGTTTCTGTGCTTCTTAAAAAGAGGGATCTGGAATTCTGGGCTATCTTGAAGTACCTAGAAAGACAGCTTTCCAGTTAGTTACCAGCCTTAACAGCATCCAAAAACATGGTCCACACCATATGGTTTGCTTCATGGCGTGCTGATATGATGAATTTCACACAGAGAAGGCATTACAGTCCTTTTACATTAACTTTGCAAGGTTGTTTTCCCCAGTTTAGTGTCAGTGTTCACCAGAATCACAGACTCAGGCTGCACTGGAGTAATCAAATGCAGCTCTACTGACAGCAGTTTGCTGAAATCCAGTCGGAAATTCTACTTCTAATCTTGCCTGAACTTAAGGCTGAATAAAGTAAATCAGTACAGAAAAAAAGTGTCACTCCCTCATCCATTTCCTAAAGATAGCAGCAACAATGTGAGGAAGAGCTGAGGCTGTAAAGATTCACAACTCTCCTCTTGCATTCTTCCCAATGTCTTCTCGTGGTTGTTCTCTCTCTCATGAAGCAGCACTTGAGAGACATGTTCCCCATGGTGGTTTTATTGTATTTATAACCCACCAGCTTGTGCATAGGAGCACCTTATTGCACTAAAGCTGTGCAAGGTTCTTAACCATGGAAACCGCATAGTTACAACAAATGGAAGCAGTGAGTTACGTGTGGCTTCACCGGTGACACAGTACTCACGTCATTCACAATTCTTCAGCAAGGACAGCAGGTACATGCTCTTGCTCCAAAAGCACAAATCCCTTAACAAGGAGATAATGATTTTCAATACTCTCCAATAGCTACTCCAAAGGCAGCAGAGGACTTAGGATAATTCTCACAGTTTAAACAGTTACCATTTATCCTACAGAACATTGAGTACATAGACATAAAAAGCAACCAAAAACCAGCCCACTACAAAGCACTAGTAGAATACTTTATAATCCCCAAAAACATCTAAGAGAAAAAAAAGATCTAATTTTTATACTGCTCTAAGCTTCTCAGGGAATCAATCCAGTAAATTGGCTAGCTATGTTGAGGTAATTGAGGAACAGCTCCTAAAAGACATTACATACCTATAAACACAGTATCAACCAGATACATAGAGTTAAGCAAGACAGAAGCAGGAGTCTAGAGTTTGTTTTCTGCCTGGAACTGAAGGACAGGGTGTGACTTTATGAGTTACCTTGTTTCCTAGGATAGGAGGACAATCCTGGTCAGTATTGCCAGACAGATTCTGCCTAGCAGCATTCTCAGCCCTTCCCTCCACTTCAGCCCTGTGCATCTGCATCACCCCCAGTCGTATAAACACTGATCCTTTATCAAAGTCAGCTTTTATACAGCAAGACACAGTGACATGATTAGGGCCTGATAAAATGAAAACCAAAATCCTCTGGCAGAAAGAAACTGAATCATTCCCTAAAGCCAGAGTAATTGCTAATCATCAACAACAGCAAAAACGGATGTTTCTAAACTCCTCCATGTTCTGTGGAACAGAAATTATGAAGATTCCTGTAAAACTGGTGAGGGACAAAAAGTTGGAACCCAGAGATTTTTTTACTTCTAGCAAACAGTGGCCTCCTGGCCAGTTTCATACAAAAAGATGTGTTCAACAAATTAGTCAATATTTACTACCATAAATTCTATCTTGCTTATCAGTCTAATATATATAACACAGCCTTCCAAGGTAAAATACATAAAAGATAAGCTTTCAAGTTTTGTGCCCTCTTTTTTTTTTTCTTTTTTTTCTTTCTTTTTTTTTAATCCCTAGAGGCCTGAAACTTTAAAATGAGAGGGAGAGGTGTTCAGAAATTATTTTTTTGCCACTTGCTCTTTTCATTTAAAATATCACTTTTCTTATTCTGTGGTCTCCTTAGACATTTTAGATATAGACCTAGAGCTCCTTCAGCCATCTATCTGAGCAAGCTGTTACATCCTGGCAAACAGCAACTTTTCTCCCAAATATTTATTCAGGTGTTCAAAAGCTTGGAGATGTTATTTATTTTTTTTTTAACTTTTAAGCCATCAAAATAAAAATATTTCTTCTTCCCTGGACAGTTAGTCAGCTTCCATTCCTATAATAACCCTGAGATAATTCTACCAGATCATCAATTATGCATATACTCTGAAAGAAAGTATTTTTAAAAAAAGTAAAGTAAAAGGAAACAGAGATGCTTTTCTCTAGAGGAAAACCAGAGGTACAAAACAGAGGGACCCTTTGGGCCTTTTTTATATAAAACAGGAAAAAAAAACCCCATAATAAATCACAAGTGCACTTTTTATCTTTTGTAGATTACTTAATGATAGCTTGCAGAAGTCCCCAGAAGAACACTAAATATTTCATACATTTAGTGCATCATAAATATCGTGGGGTTATAGAAATTAACAACCCTCTGGTAGTGGACAACCATCTAGCAGGCAGCTAGCTGCTCTGCAAGCATATCATAAACAATTTTTAGATTCAAAATGATATTTTCTTATGAAATATTAAAGTGGCAGAAAGGGAAGTTATAATAAGATTTGCATAACAAACAGAATTGCTTTGGATTAAAAAAAATCTAAAAAGGATTTTTAAGATAAAGGCAGGAAAACAGTTGCTCCTAAGAGCTGGCTCCTAAGAGTCCAGCTGAAAGAAGTATGTGTGGTAAGTCTCTTCTTCCTTTGGCTAACTGTATTTGTTCTCTGTTCCCTTGTGCTCCTTTGCTTTTGTGCTTCCAGCTTTCCTAATTTGGACATCCAAAACTGAACCAAGGACTAATCATGTAGATGCTTTTCATAGTAAATGGAGTTGCGTAAGTTCAGAGCAACTAGAGAAGGCTACAATGAAATAAGAAGAAAGCTGCACAATTTACCATTCTGCTGCTCCTTGTCTCTGCCCTCTTGTTCTGGCTGGGTCAGCACAGAGCACAAGAGTCTCCTGGTCCACACTTGACAGCCCAAGGCACAAGAGTCCAACTCCCAGCAGGGAAACTGGCCACCTTATTTTTATAGTTGCAGGGAACTTTGTGCACAGCCCTTGTTCCAGCATAAGCCCACATCTGTGATATGTGCTAGGCCAGCTGTCACAACAAAAGCTAATTCTGCCACATCCACATCCCTGACTGATTTGGAGTTGGCCTTCACAAACATGAAAAAAAAGAGCTAGATGCACACTGATGGACCCAAATACCCTCTAAGTCCCAGGCTGGTCAATCTTAATAATGCTAATAAAAACAGAGTAAACTTATGTAAGTATTTTAAGAGGGCTGAGCAAGGATGTGAATACTGTGGCATACTGAGTGAATTCAGCATCATCCAGCCTGAAATTCAGGCAACAGTGGTTCTTCTATAGGAACCATCAGGGACCTTGGGAAGATCCATGGCACTTGTTAACTCACATATAAAGTGAGTGTCTGAGGTATAGAATGGGTTGGGAGAATTGACAGTCCTATTTTAGTTATTTTAATGCCTGGGGTATACAGTGAATTGAACTATGTGTGATTAGTGATTGAATAGCTGCTCCTCTATTACACAGTCCATTTGGTTGAGTCTCCCTGTGTTATCACTGTTCTGTGAGCATAAACAGCCTTCTACTCTTGATCATACCGGGACACTTTTTGCTCGTGTTCTCTGCTGCATACAACTACAAAAGAAATTTTTCTCACTTGCACTCAGATCTGGCACCAGGTTGGGCTCCAAATACTCAAGCTATGCTTTGGGTTCAGGTCTCAGCATCAGGCATCAGCACTGTACCCAGCTGGGTTACAATGTAGTTCTTCAACTCAGTGTGTTATAGCACACAGCACACACACTGAATGGCTTAATGGAAACAGAAGACCTCAGTGGGAAATTACAGCTTTTACGGGAACATACGGTCCACAACCACTCCATGTCTAGAAAAGTATTTATCTCAACATTTCATAGAGGGGAAAGCAAAATAGAAAGGTAACATACACTGCCTCTGAAAATCTTGTGATTAGAAGACTTGCACAAAGCACTGACCAAAGAAAAGAAAATATAGAAAGCTCCAGCATTTAAAGTGGAAGCTTATGGAAGGGAAGATGATTAAATCAACTCCAGCAATGACTTTTTTTTTCCCCACGAAGATAGCGTCTCACAGTTCTATTGTACCTTCCATTCACAATGACTCAAAAGTCACTCCCATAAACTACACGTGGTGGAAGTTGCTGTACTCACTATAGGGAGCACAGATGCTTCTGGGGTAGATTATAACAGACACTTGGAACTGTGACTCTGTGGTATATCCAAAATTAGTGGATATTGCCAGAGTTAATGTCGCTCTACATTTACAAAATGCCATGTAAAGACAACCAGATCTCTTGCTCCTAATTTCTCTTATGAGTTCACCAACTACTTGCTGTGGATGGTACCACAATCAGCATGCACCTAGCAGGGACTGCCTTGCACTGAGACGTCAGCATTGCTTCCCACAGAATTTATGTTTTCATGTAAAGTCACATATTAGATGTGGGCAGAACATCCCTCTCCTGTCCCAGAATCATCTGGGACATTAGCACACATAACCAGGGTTCCTACTGTATAGTAGAAGGCTACCCTGACGGCACCGGACCCTTCAGCCACATCAGAGACGAGAGAGTGGAAGCATAAAAGAACGTTGTGTAATTTACCCGTCACCCTGCACTATATCAGTAACAGAGCTGGAAATAGAAACCTCCCCTCTTAGACACCACATCAAGAGGCATGACAGGTGCTTCACAGAGCCCTGTTCCAAAGCATGTGTCAACTAGAACGTGGGCATAACACTGCAGGGAGGCAAGGATGGGTGCTGAGACAGGCTCAGTTAAGCTTGCAGTTGAACGCTTTCCCCTGCATCTACCCTGTATGTAGTCACCAGCTTGCAGAAGATAAATTTTTTATCACTTGTACCTATGCACATATGTGATGACAAGAGGAGGTGACATGACAATGACTCACTTCTAATAGAGCCTTAATAATGAAAAGTAATGATCCCAATGCTCCTTATTCAAGCTAAATGGTCTTCATTTCAGTGGAGCCTTCCCAAATACAAAATTAATTGCATTCTCAGACTTGGCCTTAGTTTATTAAGCCATTAGAAACAGAATTAATTAATTAAATCTCAATTAATATAAGGATAGGCCATGGCTTGGCAAGATGTCAAGTAAAGTAGACTTTTCACAGGATTATGCTCTGTCTGAGAAGCTAACTGTCAACCGAAGTCTAGTTCAGTAGGAAGGAGTCACCCAGGACAAGGAGCTCTGTGACATCCAGCAGCTCAAACAGTGAGGATTTCTTGTCACTCAATGCTACAAGGCAAACAGAGGCTTTGGGGTGTCCTTGTACTCAGGACCCATGAATGACTTCTGTTGCCAGGTGACTAAATTCTTATCTTAGCTGATGTGCCAGAGAAGCAGCATGATATTTTTTGAAGGTCATGAGTCTGTACACAATTATTATGGTTGATTTTTTTTTTTAATTCAACAGTAGATTTCGCTCCAAAAAGCTTCACCAGATAGACTTACATAAGTATATAACCTGGATGGGATCCAATTGCTGAGCATTGAGCTAGTATCCACTAACAGTGATTTTGCTTTAGCTCATGTAGCAGGGAATATACTAGAGCACATGGGTCTTAAAGCCTGTAATTAGCCTGAAATTCCTATTGACTTCTCCAATCTTCATCAGAAAGGTGAGAGACCTCGTGGTCTTTGTGCTGCTACTGTACAGCAAAATACCAATAGAGGCATAAAACTTACAATAGGCATGAAATAATTTATCATAAAATTTTAGTTTTCCTGCAAAAGAAATGCGACTCTCTATGAAATATCTATCATATATCTTAGCCAAAGGCTTGTAAACTTTTATAACAGACCAAGGACAGATCATGAATTAGTCACAGGATTTCACAGGGCTGAACTACAAGCCTTTATGAATACCAGACTCTGTAAATTAGATTATACTTTTTTTAGAAACAAAAAACAAACAACACTGCACTTCACCTAAAAATGCAGCAAGACAATGTTTGAGAAAAAGGAGAAGAAATGTCACATTTAATAAAAAAAGAAAACTTACACAGCTCCAGTAACAACCAACAAGTAAATTAAAATGTTCATTTAAAAACATTAAGATTGGGGAATTTTCTTTGTTGGGAGGGAGAGATAGAGATGCCCACATTGTCTTTTCTTCCTGAACTGTGAGTTGGTAGTACCTGTGGCAGTCTCCAGAGCTCCTCTATCAACTCTCTTTGAGGAATCTGTACAAGCCCTAGACCCACAGGGAACACTGAACCACTCATGACTGGACCTTCTCCTTGGGCTGGCCTCTGGAAATTGCAAACATCTTCTTTTCACAGCAGGGAATTTCTGCAGTGGTGGGTAGAATCACAGGGCAAACAATCTGGTGTTCAAGAGGTGTTTTTGGCATCTGCTGTGAAACATGTCAACTGTGGTATGGCAGTAATGGGCTGTTCCATCCACTGAGTAGCATAAAATGTTGCACAAAAGTAACTACAATGCCATTGCAGTATTTCTCACTCTCAATTAATGTACTGAAATTTAAAAACCAAATGGGAGAAATTATTTAACATCCTATCCTGACAACTCAGCCCAAAATCTTCGTGGATGAAGCTAGCTGATTGAAGCCAATGAGATTGTTTCCATCGAGCCCAATAAATTTGGATCAGATACTGAGTCCCTTGCGCTGGTAAAGGCTAGAACACAGCTAACAGTTACAGCCTGATGAAGCATGAGTCACAAAATACCACAGCTCACACTGTGTCTGAGCTCTGGTGAGTGCAGGATCAGCAGCAGAACATTTGTTCAGATCAACACAATGAGCGCATGCCTGACATGATGGTTTTCACTGGGCACAAATAACACACAACTGAGCGCGCTCATAGCTTGTTTGTTCTAGTAAAAAACAATGCAAGACAGCAAGAAAGAACAAAAGTGAAGGCTGTGAGATGGCAAAGCGTTGTTGTTCTCTCTTTAATGAGGCCTCACAACATAGCAGGTGATTCTCCAGATGCTATCTCCCAATCTTACAAATGCACACATTAGGACTCTGTAAAACCCCCTCCCAAAGGCAGAAGTTGAAGGAGCTGAGGTGAGATGTTGAGGTGCTTCTACTCCTGCCAGCAAAACAAAATTGCAAAGCAAGAGACTTGGATTCTTTTTAATCAAAATTCCACCCAAAGAGAAACAGCCACACAAAATAAGTACTTTGAGGAAAAAGACTTATTGGCAGGAGTGCCATGAGTTAAAGCCAGCTGCAGAGAGAAGGAACACCTCTGCCTCATTCATTTCCTGCACTGAACAGAGGGATTTTATGTGGAACGTCTGACTGCTAAGTCTATCCCTCTTTCCACCCTTCAGAGCTAAGTAACAGTATTCCCTTCTGTCCCTCCATAGCTTCTATCCCAAGGAACTCCACCTAATTTACTTGCTTGATAAACCCTTTCTCTTGGAGTCCTTACTGTTTGGTTTTAGCACCAATACAGCTACTGACTGATGTTTTTATAAAAGATCACAACAATCATGTAAAGATACATCACGTTTCTCAGCTAATTAGAAATGAAACATGAGCAACATGATTTAAGTCTAATAATCACTCATTCAATACCATAAACACAAAGACTGATGGCCATTTACCCTATTCATATCCATTTGTTATACAACGGGGTGCAGTGACCCAGAAATTGTAATAGGAAATGGTCTTTGAAGGCTTTGTTTCCTTTTTTTAAGTATATATAATTTTTAAGAAAACAACCACAGTCTTGTGATTAAATATATAGATATTTTTAGAACAGTGTTCTAGAGACCATGTAGCGAACTAAAGCAATAAAGCAATAAATGATACATAATTTAGGAACGCTTTCATTAAAAGCTTACTGTTAATAAGTATACCCAGGTTTGAAGATCTGTTCTGTCATGAGTATCAGTCATACATCCAGTAAGACTCCAAGCCCTCTGTGAAGATGTTGTGAAGTTTCTTTTCTTTCCAAGTCCTTTCAGGCATTTTTTTAATGGATAATATATCTCACAATTGAATAAGCAGCGTGTTACTTATAAAAGTCCTCACAAAGAAGTCTCACAAATCTATGTGGACTGCTAGGAAAGAGAGATTCAAATGTCTCTGAGGTTTTTTCTGCTAGCTTTGGCTCACACCTGTCTGAGGCAGGAAAGGACTCAATACCAAATATGCAAAAGATGTCTGTGATTTGGCATCACCAAACTACAAAGGAAAATAAAAGGTGGAGCCCACCAGGCCCCAACTCATTCCTCATGCAAGAGTCCATGTCCACAGCACTATGCCCCATTGCCTTTTCATCCTCCTCCCAGTCCTATTTATCCCAGTCTTCTCACTTGCTTAGCCCAAAAGCATCCTGGGTTGATGCTGTCTCTGGTGTATTTGCACAAGCCTGTTCTGATGAGGACTTTGATCTTAGTTGGTGCCAGTGTTCTTTGAATCCAGGCAATAAAATAGAAAAAAGGTCCAGAACAGTAACACACAGTTTGTGTGCACATATGTGCACTGCCATATGTGTAACTAAGCATTGCTTTTAGGAGAACCACAACACAATTTGTACAGGTCTTTGAAATATCTGGATGTTAGAATAGCAAGCAAAGTATTTTGGTGCCTTTCTCAAGATGTTAGATTCAAATCCAAGTGTCTTCAGTGTCTGAGGAAATGTGATTTCCAGGTTTGGAGTCTCTGATTCTATCATTTTTTTTGTACACTTGTATAGTTGGCTGTAAAGACTCACAGCTCACAAGTATGCTAAGAGATGGTGCCTAATAGGGCAAGGTAGGACACAAACCATGTGTGTCTACCCCAGTCTCACAGCAGTACTGTTGCTTGGCACATCCTGCCTTCTAGAAAGCAAACTTTCTGCCACATGGATTTGCATTTACTCTACACTCATATATCATCTTACATGAGGGGAACACACATCTGCTGGACATAAAAGTTCTTAAAAAAGAACAGGTTATTTACCCAACAAAAAAGATTCAGAGAGGTACTATAGAGAAAGAGAGAAGAAACTGAAGCAAAGACAGAGTGAGGAAATAAATATTTACACAACCTTCGCACTTTTAAATCTTTTATAGGATGTGATATAAATTCTTAGCATGTTTTGTAGTAAGGTTTTCCTCTGATATTGTAATCTCTTTGAAGAAAAGTATCAGTAGATAAGATAAAAAAATTAAAATGTGTAAAATATTTAGTGGGTTGTTTTAATAATTAATCAGCCTAAGAGCTTTCAGTCTAGTTGTACTGACAGCACAGTCAGACTTTTCAAGACAAGAAACAAGTATCTAAATATCTAAATATCTAGTCACCTATTACAATGTGCTATTATACATACATATATTACATTATATTAAATGTATAAGAGCATTATTTATAGCTCCTCAAATATCACACTGCATCAGGAGAAACTGCAATACCTAATGAGTTTTTCCAGAAGCTGTAACTCTGGGACACACATATCTTTTAACTGCTGCCTAGCATGTTTGTGTATGTGATATATTCTTTTCCAATTTTGCAGACTTTTGCCCAACAGGTTTCTGAGAAGATATCTTCTTGAAACACATGATACTGGCCCAGGGCACTGAGCAGAAATTCATTGCAATTTTTTTTTGCAACAAAAGACTTGACTGGTAATTCTAGGTTGATGTACTGAATGACCATGTGCCATACCTCTCACACTACATGATGGAAGGAACTGCACACAGAGATCTTCTCTAAGGCTTCTGGAGACAGAGATTGTGTCTTCACAACTGTCTAGAGCACTGAATTCACTTACTTCCTGGAAGGATCTTCAGGATGAGCATTCAGTGACCCTGCTGGTATTGCCAGAGAAAAGCTTAGACACAGCCAGCACTGTGAGGAGACTCTACACAGTACAGCCCCTAGTCAAGTATTCTACCCTTGCAATTTCAGATGGGCAAGATGAGGTGGGAATCATTTGAAAACAGCCCACAGTCTCACAATATCTGCTCCAAGGACTTGCAGCAGCCTTTTCAGGCAGCCTCGACTCACATTCAGTTCAGACTTTTTGCTAGGGACGGTGTGATGTCAGATCCCAGGTGCCAGTGCATTACCCAGCATTGAGGACCTGGGTCATCCTCCGAGGCACAACGTAGACACCAGCAGGTCACAGGGGTTTTCTCCTCTGCCAAGCATTGGCTCGTCTGCCTCCTGTCATGACCATACAAAACTCCATTTGGAGTAAAGCAAAAGACTGCCAACCACACTTGAACATCCAACAAGTGTCTGTGGAGCTCCGTGCTGCATGACTGGCTACTCTCTCAGTACAGCTTATATTTTGTGACTGGCTTGAACCCAAAACAGAAGAATGGCTTTCCGTGAGGATTAGAGGTACTTCACATGCAAATAAATTTCAGCCAAGTTTTCAGAAAAATAATAATTTGCAAAACCAACACTTTATTCCATAAAATCCTACAAGATGGGCCAACAGAAGGAAGTTACAAGTACCACCATTGCAAACACATGTCTTACTTGAACAGTTTTTCCCAGCATTTAAAGAGCTCAGTCAGAGCACATCACAACAGAATAGACAGAGTAGGAAACACCTAGTTCAATCTCATACTATCTCTTGCTTAAGTAACACCAATGACAAAAGGATAAGTATCTATAGATTCACCTAGACTGTTTTTGTGATTATATCATTACCTCCCATACATGCTGTACAAATTTTCAGCTGACTCGATATGAATATTTTTAAGATGACACCAGCTACAACTGCAGATTATGTCAACCAGGATTCTGTGCTGATGCAGGGCTCACTGCTTTTCTTAGCTCTTCTAAACTGTGGGCTTGATCTGAGTGAGGGCTAACACTACCTCACATGACATTACTGCTATTGATGTAGCTGGGCAAAAGTCTAAAGAGCACAGTCTCTAAATCTGGCCTTTCTCTCTTAGGGCCTCACGCCTGACTCGCCCTGCCTTACTTGGAAAAACCATGCCTCTGATTATAAAAAGGCATTTGACTGCAAGGACCATTAGACTTGGCCTTCCTGGCACCACTGGTGTGTCCTTTATATTGGTAACACTGCAGACACAGGAGAGTGGTCGAAAACTCATAAAGCTCATAATAATAATAATAATTCACCAACCACTACTTTTGACTCTTAAATGCCAGGATCAATACATACATAGAAACGAAGGAAAATTAACTCATATTCTGGTATCAGTCTCCTTTCCAAACAGTCATCTTCATTCTAATTATGTCCATTCTGCTCTAAGAAAAACATAACTTCTTTTCCTTATGTGAATGAGCGCTGCAGCGTTTATTCAAAACCAGAACAGCTTTCTGGACTTCATTCATATTGTTACTATATGCAAATAATTGATTCTTTGAAAGACCATTAAAGTTATAAATCAAATCTCTAGACAAACTTGCATGCTGCTATTTCCTGTTTACTATGCTTCTTGATGGAAGCATTGAAAACCCCCAGGTGTTACACTACCAAATACTCTTCTCTTAGTTCTCAGGGTAAGAGGAAGTAGAATTATTTCAGAAGTTTTCCTAGCAAAGAATAATTTTAGCAACAGTTTGCTTTCTAAGATAAAGTCACTCACTTCAAAGTTTTTATTTTGAAGAGGGCAAACATCAATAAACTGTTACAAGACTGGCTATGGATATAAAAGATACATTTTTTTAGAAATTGCTTTACCTCTCCACATCTCATTTCCTTCAGCTGCAAAGTGATAGCAGAGTTGCCTGCCTATGCTGGCATTTGTAGATAAGAAACAGATTTAGTGCTACACTGTAATTCTGTGGCTAGAGAGACTTCACACAGGATATGGAACAAACTTGCCCAAAAATCAATCCAGATCATCTCCTCTTACTCTGAAAAGGTAAGAAACCCAAACACCCAGGCTTACATCGTACACATTACACAGATATCAAGATGTAAAGGAAGTGAAAAAGAATAAAATACCAACTGACATATGGCCATTCACACACCCAAATTCCAATACAAAGTGTCTGATCGGAGAAGCATATCACAAACCAGTTTTTCTACCTCATTATTCTCATCTAATACTATTTGTTTTCCTAAACACATTCCAAAGAACAGCACCCATGATGCAGGAATCCAAAATGACTTAATCATGCTTCATTTTATCTTAGTGAAACCATGAAAAAGCATATACAGAAGTGCTATTCCTTCCAGTATTTAAATAGCATTTCTCTCTGGGACGGCACACAGTGTCTGTTTTAGCAACCCTAATGAGAGTGAGGCATGACTATATCTAGTTGGCAGAGTTATCACAAAGCGGCTGACCACCACTGTCCAGGCAGTTTGGCATGGATCAATTTTCATGCAAAAAGAACTCTGAAGTGCTGATGAACCCAAGCACATATGGCATCAGTATGACACCTTCTTTGAAAGACACCTACAGTAGCACATTTGTCTTCACTGTCATGCTTGGGTAAGCACTCTTTCTGCTGAGTGTGAACACATGACATCATCACTTCCCAAACCCTCTCCTCTAACTGATCCAAATACTAAGTCCAAAACTGTGACAAGAAGAAGGGTCAAACTACAGTCTGCAAAGGAGCAGAGGCTGAAATCATACTAAAGTCAAAGTTCAGGTTCATAAAGACCTATTTAGATATACAGACTAAGCATCAGTCACCCAAGGAAAAGGAAAAAGTGAAGGACAGCATCTGAGTGTCCAGCATTGTTGAAAACCCAAGCTTTTGTTATGCTTCTACTTCAGAGATCCTAAGCAGCAAGTAAAAGCCCTAGCATATTATTTTACACAATAAGAGCAAAGACTAAAACAACCTACCCATGACTGAGAACTTCAAAGGCCTGAAGTAAAAACAATTTTCAAAGAACACTGAACTTTATCCATGCTGCCAGCGTATTTCCCAATGCTGAATACATCCAAATCAAATATCTCACCAAAAAAAAAAAAAGCTTCTCAGTTGAAAACCTGTCTGCTCTTAAAGGCACAGCAGTTCCCATAATCCTATCAGTAGCCTCTGCTCTAATATAAATTACACTAAGCAATGAAAGTGCTGACCCTGTCTTAACTTGCACCACAAACAACACACACTGTACAACCTAATTCCTTAATGCTCATTCACATATATAGCACCACAGCAGATAATGGGATTATGGAAGAGATTGAAGACTTCAGGATCAGACCAACAGAACCTCTGTGGCTTGCTGCAAAGGACCCAGCAGAGAGAGAAAATATCATGATTGTTCATCCATTTTAGGAGATACATGTTATAGTTTTTGCTTAAAGCAAACAAAACCAGCCAGGGCACTGTTTTGGTCTCCCCGCCCGCACTGTGCTGTCATAAGACCAAAGAGGCATTTAACAAAGTCAAGGTACAGAAAACTGAAAAATAACACCACAGAATCATAGAGGAACAGAGCATTAACCAGTGTAGCTCTCTGCAGCAGAATACCATTGAGACAAAGCATTCTGTAGTGGGTTCATCAATTAATTAGCACACTGTATACAGTAACACATCAGTATATGTAAATTCTGTGAACATCTGCTGCCATGTCTTAATAGTGACCTGAGTGTGCGCACAGATGCTGCACCCATGTACACAGAGCACATTCTTCAAAATACAACATGTAATTTTCACAAAGGTTTAACATTCCTGTTTTTTCCCCAGATTCAAACTTTGCAAAAACAGCAAACTAGTAATTCAACATTTGCAGAGTGCTTCAAAGTTTCTCTGAGTTCTTCTTTCCCCCCTACTCCAAATATTTTCCCTCCCCTACAAACAGAAAACACAAGAAGAGACCTGTTTGTCACATGACCTTCCTTTGGAGGAATCCTCACATTTGTACTCTTTGAATCACTTACGTATCAAAGAAAAAGAAAGCTGCAAATAATATGCAGATGAAGCACATAATTCTTACCTTTCTGACTTTTAGATTAGCCTCCTGGGCATGTGAGATTTATTAGGCACTGTTTCTTTCTTCTTCTAGACAGCTTAGGTGTGAGCTTGTGTGTATGTATGTGGTTCTGTGTCTGTTTACAAAATATCTGATGTATTCCAAAAAAAGGCGCACTTGCTGTGTTTTAACTCTGTGAATATGACTACTTAGATATTTTTATGATTTTTTATATATCATTATGAATCTATATTGGCTTTAAAGAACAGAATTATCTTTAAAAATAACTATTCCTATTTAAAGAAAATAAGTATACCTACTGAACAAGAAAAGGGGAGTGTAAAAGAAATGGGATTCATTAGGAGCACCAATGTGATATGCACATGTTTTTTGCATGTCTACCCATGCAGCAGAACCAATGTGGTCCAGCCTTTAGAAATCAAGAGATTCCAACCTACTACTAACCTTGAGCAAACTAAACCACCCCTTTCCTTGCTGGACGTCCTAGGTAGAGAAGCATATGGGACAGTTTCTTTTTATGACAAGGTATCAACATACACAAGAGAGAACAATCTTCAAGTGGCATAATCTATAAAAATGAAATACTAATATACCAAGTATTTCCCCAAAGCAGCAGCACTAACAGCAATACCATGCAGAATAAAAAAGCAGCATCTACAAGTAAGGAAACACTGATCTTTGGGCAGCAGAGTGAAGAATATATTTTACTTAGAACAAATCCCACTATCAACCATCTGGGTTCCACTCTGGTGCCCTTGATTTGGGGGCTCCTTTCTTGAACCCATACATAAAGGAGTAACAACCACAGCACTGACATGAGCACAAGGCACTTACTGGTTAAAAATCAAACAAGGGTAACAGCAGGAGCCCAGGCAGTTTTGCTGAAACGAGATCTGCACAGCAGGGCAGGCATGGCTTTTCTTCATTACCCTAATAGCCTAATAAATAAATAAGGAATAGTTGTGTCCATGGTAATCACGCTGGTGATTTTTTTTCCCTCCCTTTTCAAGACACCTCAGGAGTGAGGTAGCCATAGCCTGGCTGCAGAATCTGATCTGTAAATAAAAAACTGAGAGCTAAATGAAGACCTTTCTATGATAGGATTTAACTAAAACTACTACGTATTCTCAGACATTTAAACCACCTACCATTCATCAGGCACTAGTGATACCTGCAGCTGTTGCCAATTATTTTTCACTCCTGAATTCCTTATGAACTGCTTGCAAAAGGTATTTACACCTCTGCAGAGAAGCACACAAAATACAAATCTTCAGAAACAATAGAGTGAGATTAACCAGCAGCCTCCTTTCCACTTAAAGAAAGACACAACGGTTTCATACCCTGCCATTCCCAGCTTCTGTTTTATCCAAACTACAGCAAGTGTTGGCTTCCTAAAGTACAGTATTCTCAGCATGTCGCACGCAGGGCAGCATCCATGCGCCGCTGACTTGGTAATTGCATTATCTGCAGCCGCTGATGAATGAACAACCGTAATGCATACATCCTGGCTTTAGCTCTCTCGGGACAAGTAGACACACTCCCCACACCAGATTCACTCAGTTTGCTGAGTCCGAAGGTACACAGAAAACGCCCGTGTGCATTCCCTCTCATTTTAAAAGCAACGTTGTAATCCGCTCCCCCTTCCCCTTGACAGAAATACAGCACTTCTATTTACAAGCACCAGAAGATCATTCCCAAACCTACTTCTCTGCATCTGCAATCTATTCTACCTGCAAATAATAAAGCTTGAATAAAAGCTTGCAAAAATTGTAGTGTAATATCGACACCGTCTCTGGATACTAGGAAAAACAGAGAGGCGCTAATATCCCACAGCATAAGGGCCCTTTAAAGAACGACTAGTCCTTACGGGTATAAATAATCTCAAGAATAAAATGGAGCCAAGACGATTTCCATTGCAGAGGGAGGGCAATGACCAGCTGCCATAGCTGCGAAAGCCCCGGCCGGCACACAAAGTTACCCGCGCAGAGGAGCTTACCTCGGAGCGGCACGGCAGCCTCCGTGCCCGCCCGGACGGGACGCCGCAGCCGCGCCGAGCCAAGCGGAGCCGAGCCGAGCCGAGCCGAGCCGAGCCAGGCAGAGCCGAGCCGAGCCGAGCCGAGCCGAGCCGCCCGCGCCGCCGCGGCTCCCCGGCAGGCGGCGGCCGCGCTGGGCGCCGCCCCCCGCCCGCCCGGCGGCGGCGGCAGAGGCGCGGGAACCACCCGCTCGGCGCCGGCACGGAGCGAGCCCCGGCCCGGGCCCGGGAGGAAACGGAGCGACGCTTCCCGGTCGGGAATGCCAGCCCAAGCCGAACCGGAGCCAGGCGGGAGCAGCTCGGCGGCCGCTGGGCTGGCAGCCCGGGAACGGGGGCGCGGCGGCCCCTACCCAACCTGTTGCGTGTGTCGGTCTCTGTTAGTGCCCGGGGAGGTGAAATTGGCTGAGGACTGAGCGCTGCGGAGGCCGCGCACCGGTGCGGGGGGGTACACGGCTGAGCAAGGGGCTTTCAGCGCAGCCATCGGTGTCTCGGCTGTGTGTAACACGAGTCACTGAAGAATGGGGAAGAAGAGATGAAGGAAGGGGAAGAGGACTCTGGTAAATCACTAAATGCTCCATCTGGGGAAAAAAGATCAAACAGGAGAGGGGAAATCCCTGTCTCATTCACTTTTCTTTGCACTGGATTAATATTATTATTAATATTACTATTTTGGCTTCATTAATGGAGGGCACAACCCCCAGATCAGCTCAGGTACTCCACAAAAGAGGAGGAAAACCAGTCCAGCCTCAAGAGCATACAGACAAAACACATGAAGGTACCAATCCACAGATGGCCTGACTGTGCTGCCTCTGTGTTAGGAAGAAACACCATGGACACAGAGGGAATTTCATCCTACTCAGGCTGTCATGGCACATCATGTGGATTTCTTTTTAATATTCAGAGGTTATCATTGTGTTTTCTTTCTTTCTCACCTTCACAGTTCCTGTTGACTTTAATATACTGACAGCCATAAGAATGTGGTTTGTCTTTACTTGAATATTATGTATTAATCAAAAATATCACCAAATAATTCAAACCAATTGCCAAAAGAAATTAATTAGATCTAAATCTGTAAATTTGTTTGAGAAAAGATCAAACATGTTTTGTTTTCAATAGCCAGAAGACACAAAGAAAGTTTAACCCCAAATTTTGTTCCCTCTAAAAGCACACTAACCTCTGAAGGGCAGCTGGAGAAATCTCCTTCATTTCAGAGAGATGAATAAATACAAAAGGCAGGCTAGCTGCCTTCCAGATGGGGACAGGAAGTTTGTAGTGATGATCCTGAGCAGCCCTCTGCTTCTTGAAATCCCAGGAGAGAGGAACGTGACCATCATCTCAGAGCAGAATGGACAGCCGGGAAATCTCAAATCTGAAATCCAGCTAGGGCAGAAAATAGATGTCTGTTTCTCTCTCATCCGATCAGATCTCATGGAGACAAGGGTGATAAAATTTGTGGCATCCTGACAAAGCCATTGAACCCATGTAGGCAAAAAACCTCATATTTCCCAGGCTTAATAGCATCAAGAAGAAAAAAAAAAAAATTGAAATTTTTTTCATTGGTATTCCCACCCCTCAAACCCCCATCATAAGAATAGCCATCTGTGAGAATAACTGAAGACAAGGCCTGGGATTGACCTAGTAGCTGAAATGCTCATTTTTAATTTAGAGGCTTACTGAAGTGCCAAATATGTGCCAGTGTGTATGTACATCTCCATGCAAAAGAGGCAGAAGCCAGGAGCAATGTAGGTAGACAGTTAAACATTGTAACCTTGTTCTCTCCTGATCTGTGCAGGGTCTGCAAGCATTGTTTGCCTGTCTCTGCTCCTGAAACAGTACTTCTAAAAATCGGTTGAAATACCTTTTATTAGACTGGGGACTTGCTGGCTCATCTCTGAACCCAGGAATGTCAATCCACCAATCTAAAAGAGCTATTCTGTTCCAGATTTTTACATGGGGAAGGCAGATAGCTACTTAGCAGGACAAGTTCATCCATCATGGAGATCTACCAGCAGCACAAAGTAAACCTGGATTTGCCCTTTTACTGCATCAGTGCTTCTCAGTGCAAGAAGTTCTGGACCATATTTTTTATCTGCACTGTTGAAATACCACTCCCTCTATCCTTAGATCATACAGTTGCTTATGGACACCGTAGAACAGTAAAAATGAGTTTACAAGATCACAAGGAATGCACAAATGTAGGTCTTTTCTGTTGGCAGGAGAGGAATCAGGTCTGTTATAACCTCAGCACTGGCATGGCCACCACACTAGTTCCACCCACAGCAGCAGGCAATTGCAAGTCAAACGATGGAGAAATGATGATTTTAAGTGAAAGCACACTTACATACATGACCCAATTTTCAAAAGCTGTTGAGCTTTTCTGAAAATTCATCTAAATAAGAGCAGATATTTTTCAAAATATGCTCAAACCTCAAGCCTGCCCCACGTAGCTGATGCAGATAAAAACCCTTCAAATCTTACTTGGGCTGTGAGAAACCAGCATTTCCTCTGAAACAGGAGGGGGATTTTTACAGGAGGGGGATTTCAGCAGGTGACTTTTTCAGCAGTTGCCCATCTGCTTTACATTTTGTAAATATCAAACATTTGTCTCCCGAAATGCCCCATCTTCCTGCTCCTCTCAAAAGCAGGAAGTCCGCCTTCCTG
Organism: Monarcha castaneiventris obscurior; assembly: GCA_026261815.1. Lineage (NCBI taxonomy): Eukaryota > Metazoa > Chordata > Aves > Passeriformes > Monarchidae > Monarcha > Monarcha castaneiventris. The sequence goes on from JAMPIT010000886.1 coordinate 20,237,832, forward strand.
CTTGTGTCCAGGCTGTATTAAAAAAAGGCATGTAATGGACTGTTATCTTACTAGCAGCCAAACTAATAACAGCAGTTCAAGATGACACGTGAACACAAGAGCTTAAAGTGTGTAGCAGGGCCAATGGTTTCATTAGGAAGTGAACTCAGCCCTTCTTGCAAAGAGCTATGTTACCAGAGGGAGCAAATCTTTCATCACAAAGTTACTGCTTTCAATCCAATGCAGAGACATCTCAGGCTGAATGAATGAATATTCCCCACTGCTACTGCATCCTCAGCAAAGTGCCCCAGAGAGCAAGGACTGAACTCTTATTTTTCTCTTGAACAGTGTCTCTCAGGGACAAGTACCAGGAGGAAACTAACAGTGCTGATACTTCAGGTAGAGGCCCTTAAAAGAATCTAACAGCCTTCAAAGTGACATCAATTGACAGCCATCCCTCTCTTTAAGGGGTTTGTCCTGTGTGCACATAGAAAGACTGCATCACACTTACAACCCTGAGACATTATCCAGGTGCATTGGAATTTTAATGCTAATCTAAGTACCCTCACTGAAACAAGATAAATGTAATGGCTAAATAACTGGTATGAGAAAACAGATAAATGGATTATAGGGCAACACAGACAAAAAGCACTCAAACATATATCAGAATCCTTCTTAGCAGGAAGACTTTGGCTACACTGCACATTTGCTCCCCACCCCCATCCCTTCCCATGGAAATGTTGAGCTGTGAGATTAAAAGAGAAGTGATTCTTCATTAGACACGAAGGATTTGAGTCCACATGCTGGTCCCAGGAGCTGTGATACCTCTCGAAATTTTTCTGTGCTCCCACAAACCATGTAACTTTTTAGATTCTTAATGACAAATATTCCTAGGTAGTAAGTACATGGGCACAAATACTACTCACTTACTGAAGTGTGTGGGACTTCTGTGATCATCTTTCCCGGTGATGAGAATTTAGCTCATCGACCATGAAATTCCTAAATTGTGCTGCTAGATTATGTTAAATAGGCACATATTTAGTGCTGGAATGGCAATCCTCTGCCTGAGGTGACACAGGAATGGGATGGGACAGCTTCTTAACAGCCTGCTGGCAGTGATGTGAGAAGAAAAATCCCTTCTTGACTCAAACCAGATGAACTTTCCACAGCACTAAAGCAACACCATCTTTTTCTTTGTAAAACAGAGAAGTCTTTAAAATAAAATCTGAGACATCACTGATCCCAAATCTTGCCATTTCCATAGCCATAGCCTGAACAAAAGTGCATTTCAACGTTGAACTACCCTACTTCATAAGACAGCAGCTTAAACAAGAAAATCAAGTGTGTCTCAGGTCAGTCTCCCAGTGCCTCCGACTCAGTGCAGGTATACCGGCTCCAGGCCCTTCCTCTGGGCTTCCCACCATTCTTCATCACACTATTTAAACCAGACACAAAGTCATGCTGATTCTGTGAAGGCATCCAGACAGACCAACTGCAACATTTTCCAAAGGCAAAATCATAGAGTGTAGTGAAAGGGAAATTGTATTGACCTTTTGCATTGCTAACAAGGGATTTGCAAGCACACAGGCTATGTTTGTTCAACCCGAGTTGAAAAGAAAACCAGAATCATATGAAACATCCCTCTAATCCATGAACCCAGTGAACAGGATGGCCGTAGCTATTGTGTCAGGACATACAGCTTGGGGTCCTTAATCCTTCAAATTATTGGCATGGTGCACTTGTTCTGTGACAGCTCTTTCAGATCTTTTCCCATCTCTATTGTTTTGTTTTCTGCTTGAGTAAATAGTAGGGCAAAAGTGAGACACATTTGTTTCTGCTGTCATCTGTCAGAATGAATGGCCTGGAACTTCAGCTCCCCACTTTTTCCATCAACATTGTATCTTGACTACTGCACATGGGCTACCATTAAAGGAAAGAGTCCTTTCCCATTTAGTCTTGCATGAAAAGTGCAGAGTGGAAATGATGGCACAAAGTACAAAGCTGTCAAGGACAAGGGCCAAAAATAGAGGAAAAAAAAAAAAAACCAGAATCCACCTTATTTACATCACAGACCACCATTCACATCCATGGTGGGCAAATGCAGAGTGAAAAAATTGCCTTCAATTTACAAAAGGAGAAAACTGAGGCAGAGAATGACAATCTGACCATGGCCACCCCACAAATCAGTGGCATATTAGAGATCTCAGGCTTTCTTAGTCCTAATTTCATCATCTACCCACTAGGCAGCACTGACTTGTTTTTGCATCAGAATGATTACAAATTATTAAACCAGGCTTATGGTGATTTATAGCAACTTGGCACAGACAAACGAGGGAAGCAGAGAAACTACAGTGTGGAAAGGTTCAGCTATGAGGTGATCTTGAACAGCTTAGAGATTTTGTGTCATGGTTTTCAACCTTGGTTGTAAATGCTGCAGACTCCCAACTGGTATGAGAGGGGTCAGGACAGCATTGTCTTCTGGAAATCCTCTGGAAAAAAAAGATTTTAACTCAGTGAGGAGTCTTCATTTGTCCTCAAAAGACTCTGAGTTACTTTTAAGCTGGACAGTCCCACTACCTTTATTCTTTATAATTTAAATCAGATCATTGTAAGAAACTATGATTATTGTTGGTATTGTAGAAAGTGAAGAGAGCAGCATTCTGTTTGTGCCTGCACTAGAGCCTCACTGGAGAGACAGGACAAAGGTAACCTTGGCATCTGCTGTTATGTTCCAAATCCCAGGAGGAATGAGGACTCTGAATTCTGGTTTAACACTTCTCTTGCTGGGAACTATGTAAGGGGAACAAACAGATTCTGCAAACAAAGACAGTTTTTTTCTAAGCAGAGATAAAGTTTGACTTTTCTTTCTCTGCCTTCCACCACAGCCTATTCCTTCTTTCTGTCTGGTAGACAGGGTAGTATAAAGGAGGATGTATAGATGTAATCATTCAGGGACCTGGCTCTGTTTCCAACTTTGCCAGTACTACATACAGCCTTGTACAAAACACTTGTCCACTCTCTTGCATTGCCTGTATTTCCAGCCCTTTCAATTCAAATAGCAGCTGCCACACATACCAGTGTCCACAGATATGTCCTCTGTCCCTAACACAGAAAGTCAAGGAAGTTTTGATTTGTCAAAGTCTACTGCAGGCCATATGTGCAAGAAATCCATGCTTCCTCAAAGGGAATGTCTTGCTGTGCAGTTGTGACAGAGTGTGTGGGCATATGTTTCTGGCTGGCCTAATTAATCATTAAATGATTTCAATAACCAATTCTTCTTTGCCAGGCTATGCAGGTTAATTCACATCCGTTAATATATACGTGCACATATACACAGGTTCACACAGAAAGCATCCAGCCACCTTTGCTAGTTAAACACAGCTCATCATTTCAACAGGTATTATGGTGTTCCCTAGTAAGATACAGATAATGCTTAGAATAAGATTTTCCATAAAAACAGAAATAATTTATGAACCTGAAATACTTTCCATAAATGCATTATAATGCTACTTCAACTTTTTGTTGTGATTAATAGTACTGACATCAGACTAGAATGTTTATGAGCAAATAACAGCATCAACATTAAAAGGGTATGGACAGAGTCCAAGTGCATTTCAGGTTTTGGTTTGAACAATTTTCAGCATATGTTTACTTTCACTGGTAAGTTCTCATCTCTAATCAGAACTCTTAGGGACATCCCATCCCAAAAAGGGATCAGATCTGACATATGGAACAAGAAGCTTCAGCAGTAGGGAGACTTTTCCTTTCTATCTCTACAGGTAGAAAAATACCTTTATCTAGCTAGAAAGGGAAACACAACCCAGCAAGATGCATGAAGTGTGCCAGGTCTCAAAAGTAAATAGTGAAGAAAATGCTAAGCAATCACTAAGAGTATGCAATGTCCATGACTAGCTGTAAAAATACATTCCTCAGATTGGATGCCTTTTATGTAATCCCACTGTTCAAGATCTGCTATTATTTCTACCTCAAAAGAGCAGAAATAGTCAGTGGCTTAGGACATTTTCTTCCCTTCCATTCATAAAAGAATTGAGTGGGCTCTTCTGCCCATTCTTGTCCCATCCACCCTGGAAAAGTAGAGTGAAGAAATAAAAAAACCCAAAAAAACCTGCAGGAGAGGGTGAGCTGTGTTGTTGGGGACAGATTTTAAAAGTGAAATTGCTGAAACAATGTAGGGTTAGAGACAGATTTAACAGTTTACACAGACAAATGGGAGAGCAAAAGTACAGGTAATGATAGATTTTTTTCTCCTTCATGTAGAACTACTTAAAGCTGATTGCTTTGGATGAAATAACAATACATCTTCCTTCACCTGATTTCTGCTTTATAAAGCAAATTGAACTGAGCAGGTCTGGAAAAGTTCTGAAATTTCTTCTTTGCGTTGCTTTCTGCCTGTTTTTACTCAAAAGATAGATAAAGAGACAACTCAGAGATGTGCTGAATCTAAAATTATTTGGAAATAGGGAACAAGAAGCTTAGGGGACATAAGGAGCATAAAGCAAGAGAACTTGCAATACTTTAGACCAAGGCCCATCATGAAATCTCTGACCTGTGGATTCTTACTCGGCACCACTGGCAGTTAAGTTTATTTCTCAGTTTTTTCACTGTAAGACTGAAGTTTTGAAAGCAATTTGGGAGAGGAGCAAAGCATTTATTCTCTGCTGGGATTTAATTTGCTTTCTGTCTTTATTTCTGTCAGCCGCAAGGGAATCTTTATCTACCCACAGTGAGCCTAAAACATTTGCAGTGTGAAGGATCTGAGCACAGCAACATTAAACAGAAACAAAACCAGAAACCAAGCAAAGACTGATTTTAAAAAACTTTAGAGATTCCTTCATCTCTCCTGTATCAAGAAGATTTAAGCTTGTAGAGAATGTTAGATCTAAGTTCAGACCTATCTTGCATAAAGAATCATAGTAAATAGTGGTAAACCTAACACCCAGATTTTGAAATAGTAACAGTCATCATCATCTTCTTCATTTCCATTAAAGGCTTGGAGGGCATTTTGGAACTATTACTGAACTAATATGCCCAGTGCAGCCATTGCACAGACAGATTTTTTTTTTTCAAATTTCTTTTTGTCAAAAAATTAAGTAATATGATATATACTCCCCCTCTCAGCCTTAAAATTTAAGCTAAAATAATCTGGAAGGCTTCACTCAATAACCCAACTCAAAACATCCTCTAAGTGACCTGTTAAAGCTGCTGAGTTCTTCTCTACTCACAAGCACCCAAAATCTCCATTTCCCACTAGTGCAGTCTCTTATCCTAGTGGGTGGGCATTTAACACAAAACCTGTATAGTGCCAGGACAGAGTAAAATAGTAGGTCCCAGGTATTTGTCCTTTGACAAATCTACTTGAAGCTGGGAATATATTAGCTCCTGCTGAGTCCCAGCCTGTCATGGGTAGCCTGCTTTCAGCACCCAGTTTAGTTCTAGGCCTCAGTATCCTTCATGGCAAATTCAAGTGTAATGCCTTGTTGACTCACCCTGTCTTTTTTAAATACCCAAACTACCAATGTAATCCACACTCTGAAAATCATGATTTTCTAGTCTCCTGAGTAGCCACCATCCCACTGTGGTAAATTAAGTGCTGTGCACGAACTTTAGACATGGACTTGCTTCCCAACAACCAATCTACCAAGTAGCTTAAGCAAGAGACCAGTATTAAAGTCCTAGGACAGAGCACAAATCCTGCTGTGCTGCCCCTTTGATAGGATGTTTAATTTTCGTAAAGGGCCAAAAAGGAAAACTGAGGACAGTATTGTTTTAAAAGTTATCACAACTAGTCAACCAAAACTCTTGAGTCCTCACATTTGTGTTTTGCTACATAGTCTACATTTGCCTCAGTCTGAGCCTTAAAACTGGTGAGGGAGAAGTAAGCTGTATATACAGAATCCCTAAGGTTCTGAAATGTTAGATAATAACAAGTCATTTTGTAGCATTTGTTTGAAATAAACATACAAATTACAGAGAACTACTGAAAGACATACCCTGAGCTACACGGCTTTTGCTGTTACTTGTCTGCTGAATAAACCACTCCACTCTGGGAATGTCAGCGATTTATGTTGAAAACACAAAATATCAACAAATCATGTCTCTATGACATATACCTTATAGGCATACAGAAATACTGCTGTTTAATTTGGGATACCCTTAATGGCCAGGCTAGGAGTCAAGTTTCCTCTGTAGCTTTCAACACAGTTTCAGATACAAAGCAAAGCTCAATTATTTTTGAGACTCTGAAAATTAAATGACTGTCACAGTCTAACACCAAGCTGTGAATCTGGGACAGAAGTCCTGCTGTTATGACTCCCATCTGAGGTCCTGTGCACCACACGTTCCCATCACAGGACACTGACTACAAGATGTAGTCATTTCTCTTAACACAAATTAAGAAATCTGTCCTTTCATACCCTGAATTACCCTGAAAACTCCTTTCATTATCTCCAAGCCGTTAAAACAGTCACAGTTTTATTTTGCCATTGCAGCACTTCTATTAAGTGTGAAATGAGTGCTTTCCTCTGGGATTGCACAGTATTTTAGGAAACCCATCTGTACACAAGCCTTTGTCTGAGAATGTTTATCAATAGAAACCATATCTGTAACAAATCAATAAACATTTAAAATGGGCAACATGGTGCAGCTGAAGTAGCTTCCACCTAAGCATTATGAATGTAAAACCTCATTGCATTAAAGAGTAACACAGGTTGTGACTACTGGGGATTTAGAATGCTGTCTTTGTGCTTATACTGGTTAGAGACCATTTCCAAGAAATAAGCATCTTCCTTATTCAGCTGGTACCTTGCTTGACTGACCCTGATGGGGTGGACAAAGGAAAAGAGACTGAGTATCATTTATCACACACACTACAGAGTGATGAGAGGATATCAACAGTGGGGACCTACAGGGCAAAGCCTGGGAGTACTGATTTAGATAGTGGACTGCAATGATAAATCTCCTGTGCCAACTCAGTCTGACTGCCATTATTACCCAGAAGCTTGGGGACAGATTTTCCTCCTCTGCGTATTAACTAAGGGAATATGTGCAAATGTAACAAGCCTTGAAACTATCAGTCCTACCGCTTGACTTCATAAATAAATTTGGATATTGCATCAAGACCTTTCCAGCTTTATTAGCTGTAGCAACCATTTTAAGGACATTGCCACATGCCGTTTTATAACACTGCATACACAAAGTGTACTCTGTATTTTTCTTCCAACGAGAACTTCACTGTGATTGATTTAAAGACACATCCATTAGCAATTTTGATAGTCAGACAAAATCACAGTCCAAGCTATGTACATATATAATCCTGCCAGGTACATTTTTGTTTGAAAACCCATGTATGTATGTACGTATATTCTTGTTCCCATGCCACACAATGCGTTATGTGAAAATCACTACACTTTGTGGCATCATCTTCTGGTGATGCTTGAAGCTGCACAGATTAAAGAAATTGCTCTGCCTTCCAGTGAGCATTTAATTTGCCTAAATTTTAGTTGCTATGATAAATAGATTGTAACAAATGTAGTATTGGAAAATTTAATCCATTTCTCTGTTTCTTCATTGGAACTTGAGTCTGTAAAAGGTGCTTGGTGACGATGGAAAATTAACTGTGTATGGTAGAGCAAGACCATTAATAGCTTTCTAATATTTCAAAATAATAGACACACATCCCTTCATGAGCTGGGTGCATCAGAAGAGTCATCCCATGCTTCTGTATCCCATGCAAACACATGTATCCCTCTGCATCCCATGCAGATACAGTCTGTGGCAGGACAACAATGCAATAAAGACTACTGCAGCAGAGTCAGAAAGAGAAATTCTATATGGTTTGCAGAAAATGTCAGATGTTAATTTGAATACACTTTTTGTGTAAAAAAATTACTAGACTAGATGGTAATGGCCTAGAGAAAGATGTTTTAAAAGAGCTAATGTCAATGACAGAAATCGTGCTACATTGGGTTTTATGAGATAAACCTTCAAAAGTTCATAGAAGAAATTGCAACGCAAAAGCATCACCTTGGCAAAAGGAATAGTGATCTGATGGCTACTGTTGAGACCAAGCTTCAACCTCAACGTACAACTCCTGCCATTGATGCCAGCATTTTTGATGGAACAATATTTAACATGTTGAAATCTGATGCTAGCAACACACTTAATGACTATGCTCTGAAAAGTTTTGTCATACCTTTGAGCCAGAGAAGCAGGCCTGGAGGCTAAGCTGTTTGTGCTGACAGAAATCTCAAGTCTCAGATGCAAAGCCGGAAAGGAAAGGGAACCAGAAGATTTTCCAAACCTCTAGCACCAAGCCAGCAACAGCTCTGGGGAAACACATCACAGGAGTTACATGCTGAACAAGGCCCTAATGGGTTTATGCAGATGGTACTGGCAGCTGAGTTTCCTTCACCCTCAGAACTTGAATAGATTGAGAGGACACTGAGAGAAATCCCTCCAAAAGTAAGTGTATGACAACACTGAATGGCATTCCCGTGGGGCCATAATGGGACATGAAAAGCATGTGCTGAAATAGAGAAGATTTTGTTGGTTTTAGTCATTTTAGGCTGACCACTTCTTTAAATTTCTTTTCCTATAATTTCTAAATGTATATAAAGTTGTGTATATTCCTAAAACACAGCAATGTGTACACATACACCAATCTGAGTTACTATTATTAGGAAAGAGAAAGAACAGCCAACTTACCATTATTTAGCAAAAAATGCATTGGTGACGTGCTACACAACAGGTCATGTTAATTCTAGAATTTTTACACAAATTTGTTCCACTGCAATTCATTTCTTTAGCTTTCAGGAACCCTTAGACAGGACTATAAGCATATAAAAAATAAAAAGTAACTGGGATGTGTTAACAGGATAAATAGTAGTGAGACATCAGGACTCAGATTTTAGGCAAACCACCACTGGCACCATGGAAAGGTCTAGCAGAAATTTCAGATTTTAGTGTCTCTACTAGCTGACATTTTCAGCTGACAGCTTCAACTGTTGCAATCTTCAGGTTTCATCATGAAATCAAGAACTTTTTGTAAGTTCTGGGTTATTTTTCTTTATTGTGCTTAGGTAGAGCAATCATAGCAGAGCCTATAAAGATCCAGTGTCACTTCAAATCTTGCTAAGCCCTTAGTCTCACTGACATTCATCAACAGGAGGCTCTACTCCCTAATTATTATTAATTAATGCTGTGTGAAAAAATATTTCCTTTATAGCTACATCAGCATGCTTCTCTGTGTTTTATTGTTGTTGCTCCATTTTTGCTGCAGCAGTCAGACACATTACATACCATGAGGAACCATGGAATTAAGCAACTTGGATGTTGGAACCAGCTGAACAGCTCAAAGTAACTACACATCCTGGAATGTGCAAATAGATTTATGTCATCTATATGAAGCATATTTTATTTAATGAACAATAGACCAAATCTCTGTCTTGTGAATTTCAATTAAACTCCTAAGCTTAACCTCAAGCTGGATACATATTAAAATAAATTCCTAAGGATGTATTATCAACAGAAATCTGACCTGATCTCCCTTTAAAATAATCACCATGTAATCAGTTTCTGTGCAAAAACAGAAGTCAGTGTTTCCCCATCTCCTTCTCTGGCTGTAAAAAGCTGGTCCATATTAAATTAACGTGTGCCTTTGACTTCTCAGTCTTTGGAGGTTGTGTCTGTGTGTGGTCTGTTCTCTCTGTAGAGTATGACTACACGTGTATCTTCTACATTTGTTCAACAGCCATGAGTGGCCCAGAATATCTCTGCAAAGTGAGGCACATATGGCAATGATTAATGGGGGCTGAGAAGTAAATAAACTGCCGAAGTTGCAGAGGGGACTTTGAAAGGGGAACAGAATGGAGGAGAACAAAGCATCCCTTGAGTTTGACAATGCATTCTTAACCAACTGTAAGAACAAATGAAGAGATAGTGCCTACATCTAAGAGCAAGAGAAAACAAATTAGGCGGACACATTATGAACCAGGATTTATAACACAATAAAAATGAAGAATACTGTATCTGGAAAGATCATAATAAAAGCACCAGCTTCCTGGCAGTTCTCAAACAGGCAGCAGGGCTACTGGACTATTAGAGATAGTTTCAAACAGCAACTGAAAAAAATCAAGGGGAGGGCAAGAAAAATATTATATTAACCTATAGAGTTCTGTGTTGTTACTTTGCAGATTGCACCTTTCATCTATAAACACCTACAAATTGTACATAAGATATATGTACGAGAACACCAAGCTGCACACAAATATCTGCTGTGATATGAATGTCATAGCTGACAAGATACATAGGATTCAGGCTTTCTTTTGGGTTGATATTTGAGTACTGGCCCTTTCTCCAGTGTTAGGCTAGAAGGATCTGAAGTTGCTCAAGATGCCAGCAGCCTTCCAAGGAAAATGTGGGACAAAAGAATATATTAGCCTAGGCCAGATGCTGGGGATCAGGAGTCTTCAAGTTATCTTGGCCATGGTCTTTTTCTTCCTGCCATGCTCCTTTTTCATTTCTTGGCAGATGTAATTTTTATCTGTGCATATGAAATGGGGAAAAGATGAGATTTCACATCTGCTGGGTTTAATTGCCATGCTGCTAATAATGCAGTGCAGCCCAGCCCTAGAGCACTACCAACCCACACAGCCACCTAAAGTCTAGAGAAAAAAACATGGGAACTGTAAAGCAGCAATCAATCCTAAGGCCTCTGCTCTAGGGACTGCTGAGTGCTGCTGGCCAGTCTCTGGGCTTCCTCAAAACATAAGGAAATATTCTTGAAAAGCCTCTTCTTCCATGGAGATCCAACTATGATCTATGTTTGACTGGACCAAGTACAAAACAGTGGGTAATTTCCCCACTGATTCCACAATTTTCTCTGTCGTGGGGGTACAAGGCACCATTTGGACACTCATCCAATGCACTGATGAGGAGAGATGGAATCATAAATCTCTCTGAAGCAAGCTGCCTTCTTAAGGAGCAAAACTTCAACAAATCTGAAACAAGCAAGCCAGCTTTCACATAACTTGGGTTTTCACTTTTTTCTGCTAAAAAATCTCTATACAGCAATGTCTGTGAGTAATATATATATTACAGGTAAGGTTCTCAATACATCACAGCCTACACCACTTCACCATCGCTGCTGCTGGCTGTGATAAGAAGGATGAGGCTATCCAGTTCCAGGATTTGAGGCATTCAATTTGAGTTTGAGTGTATTTCATCCACCATGTGCAGCTTTCCTAATGCTTAGCTGAGAAGGAGACTGTTGTTCATCTGACCATGTGTACTGATCAATTTAGATAGGGAAGATTATAAAAGTCACAGGAAATGGTGAAAGTAGTAGCCATTTCCTCCGATTTTTTCTATTAACATTTTCAATTAGCTGTATGTTTTTACACCTTTGGTTTCTTTGGTTAAATCTGAGTATGATGCCACAGAAATAATGTCTTAATGCAGAGGGCAATGACTAGAAGAGCAATATATACTACATACTTTACATACTTATGTAAATATATTCTCAGGTCACTGCTAGGCTGATAAAACACTCATATGCTGCTCTCTGATTCTGTGACATGAGCAGAGCTGCTTTACTGAATTATGATATTGCATTAATTCATTCCAGGTCCAGCTGTTAGGCAGCACAGCTACAGTTCCATTTTGATGTCCTGAGCTTTGCGCATGTAATAAATCACTGTGGCAGCATGGGGATTTATGTGAACAATTCCTCATATATTTATACAAATTCATACACCTATCAAAGGCTGTCTTGTTTTGCAGCTCATTTCAAACACCACCTGCAAAAGCCTGCTAAGTTTCAGGATCTGACATGTTCACTGAGTCAATTTATGCAATGAGAGATTCAGTAGGACCAAAGACTCACAGGACCTTTTGGAGAGATGCTTAACATGAAGATTTCTTGTTACTTCCTTGTTCTCCCTTTAGAACCCCAAACATCTATTGAAATGAAAGTGATAATAATCTATGCATCTTGACTGTCCCCACATTTTAGGGCATTCACCATGTCCCAGTTGCACTGGCATGGCAGTTTCAAGCAGGCGGAAGAACCAAGTACACATTTAGCAAAGCTGATACACAGAAGAAAGAAATACCTCCTGGCTCAGAGTTATGCTGAACAAAGGGGACAGGTCAGGATTTTCAGAAACACTCAGGGCACTGGACACACAACTCCCATAAAAATTGGCTTAGTGACTTCATGTTTCTTTAAAAATACTAGCTGAAGTTATTCAAAGAACATACCAGTTAATATATTTGGATGTCATTGCTCAGGTTAATAATAATAGGAGCCTAAGTCAGGCTCCTGAACCCATACTGAGGCATCAAAGTGTCCTGGTTTGCAAAAGTGCTGAATACCAGCCACTCCCACTAACTCAATGAATGTGCTCAGCACCTTGCTAGCAAATGAGCCTCAAATTAGAGCACTACGAGACATGAAGCTATTAATCAGCCAAGTCTCAAAGCATTCATCAGGGGAAGCAAGGAATAGAGAAAAATTAAGACTACAGGGAAGAGTGAAGAGAGTGCTCTACAAAGTCAGCTTTAGATTGTTACAAGAGATTTTTCTTCAGAAGTTTGACATTATTAATGTATGTAACATAAAACAGTTCCACAAACAGAAGCTCTTTGCTTGAGTCTGCTTCAACAACAGTAACACCAGTTTCATGTAATGCACAATGCATCCCCACAGATTTGCACTAAATCAAGTTGACAAGAAAATCAAGACAGAAACCATGCAGAAGAGCTTTGAAAAATAAATCAAAAAGGCTATGCTGATTCTGCAGCCCAGCTCTGTGCACAGATAAGCCAGCTTTCTCCAAAGTCATCTCAGATTGTTGCTAGGGCATGTGAAAATGTAGAGAGGCAGGATAGGAGCAATGTTGAGAGTACATATCATCCATGGATATGGAAAAGAAATTACCTTCACTTACGCTAATTCTGTTGGAACTACTTCAGCACTACTATTGCTTCAGCACAGTCAGGATTGGGCCCCTGTTGTCGAATATAGTATGTTCTTCTAAAATGTTTGAACTACCACTAAATTACTTTTATGCTTACTTGACACAGGTTTTCCCAAACAATGTCTCTTCTGATTTTTTGCACAGACTTTGCAGAGTTTTCTTTGCACAGATTTATATGTTTTTCATTTATATATTTTTCTATCTTGCCCTAATGTGGTTTTATAAAAGGGTAAACATTTGGTCTCTTTCCAGAGACACATGGCAGCCAAAAATCTTTCCTAAAGTGTCCCTTGAGAAGTCTCTGGGGCAGAGGAGTCCCACGTGGGATAGATCCACCAGAAAATTCTCTGTCATATCACGCCCCAGTCTCTGCCACCAGTGCTGGCGGTTTAGCCATATGAAAGAGGATATGTCCCAAAAGTGTCAAAGCTCTGGTGCACCCTGAAGGTGTGAAAGACACAAAAATTCGGAAAAGATTCAAGGTTACTCTGAGTTAGATGGCGGCATGTTAAGGCCTGAAGTTTATGAGGTATTTAAGTTACCAAAACCCTTCCAGTCTTTGGCTAGATCAGTGATTCTGGCCTACATATTTTGGTAGACACATCTTCCTCCGTAATTAATTTGATACAATCTTGTTTTGACAAATATGCACTTCAAACTTATTATTATTTCCTGACATATTTTTTACAAAGCTCCACATCTATTTTGCACCTTATATTAATTATTTTAGGCAGTTCCCACCCCAGAGTCCTTGCACTCCATGTTCCCAAGATAAGAAATTGAGTGACTAAGGGAAAAATGTATGAAAGAAGGTGGCGTGAATAACAATGAAGATGGGTGTGCTCACATAAATCAGCAATCACCATGGTCACAGATGGCCTCCAGCCTCAAGACTGCCAGGTGACAGTGATTTGTAGGCAGTGCAGCAAAGACAGGCCTTGAAGAGGGTTTTGGAAGATAGTCAGGGGGTACTTGAAGTTTGGCAGAAGATTTTACAAGAGAAGGTGTCTAAATGGAAAAATGCTGACAAATAAGGAGATAAATGTTAGTGATATAAAGCAAAGGCATAGAAAATCAGGTATTGCATAAAATAGTGAATGAAGTCTTAGCAGTTAAACAGAAACTGCTCCTTTGGCTTTGTTCTAAGTACCAAAGCTGGTATTTTTTTAAATGAAACATGATTTCTGGTTTGGTTTTAATTGTACAGCTTATATTACAAGCTTATATCAGCAAGCTTGTTCGGTCTTTTCCCACTTGGTAAAAATACTGAACACTCATATTCTGCAAATATTAAGAACTTTCACTGGAACGTTGGTGAAAGGCCAAGTTTATTAGTATACTTTTGAGAAACAAAGTGCACACAAAACAATCTAACAGACTCAACTTTGTATCCCCGCTTAAACTGCTCACCTGTACCATGTTTTGGTAGTTCTTACTGAATCATAACTACTTGTCATGTTACTAGTAAAATCTTTTAGGGCAAATTTTGTAGGCGTTCTTCCTAGATTAACTGATACAGTTGAGAAAAAACAGACAAGCTTCTGGTACTGTCAGTTTCCTAAGCCTTTGACAGAAACACTCCATCATTCCCAGTAGATTTACCTTCTCTGACCCTGTGACACAAACATCTGGATAAGCCATTTAACTTATTAGTAGCATAACTATAGAGAATAACGACTCTTGAGTAAGACGTGAACATGTTCAGACAAGGAACAAACTGAGCAATCTAAATTTGATGTTCCAAATAAGCATCATTCCAGAACAAATTTGCAAGCCTGCATCCCACCCTTTTTAGGTCCTGAAAGAGCCCATGGATTTCACTGGCATCTGGAAGTGATTGAAAGGCAGGAACACTTGCAAAGACCATTCAATTATTGGAGATCTTAAAAACTATTATTAGATTTCTCTGTATATCAGCAGAGAAAGAGGGGGGCAAAAAAACCCAAATGCAAAACTATTCACTAATTTCCTTAAATTTCTAGGAAAGCAAAGAGAAATTTCACACCTACCTTAGTTACATGTATTGAGGGCAAGTATCCAAACATAAAACATTACAGTTTTAGGAGCCACACAGTGGCTCATTGACTTCTCTCAATCTTATTTATGCTAATATACAGAACCAGCTCTTTCTTTGCAAGAGAAAGATTCTGGGCATGTATGTGACTTGGGAAGGTGGCTGTTTAGAGACTGAGTGGAGTGCTACTGTTCAAAGAAAAAATTCAAAGAAGCTCACTGTACTTGAAATGTATACACTGTACAAGGTTACTGAGGAAAAACCCAACAACAAACTGAATGAAAGAAGAAAATGTCCCTAACCATTAGTGACCTGGTTAGAAGGACTTTTCCACTAACGGGTATCTGGTGCTGTTACTTAATGACCAAGCCTAACTTCAGCACTTTTAACGTGGGGGATGAGCTACAGATCATTGCATAGGCCTGTTGTGACTGGGAGGAAGCAGGAGCTCTCCAGGAGGGTGCCGAGCCACTGGCAGCTCTCCTATATCCAGGGGATGGAGCAGGAAGGTACAGGAACACAGGAGATCCCTCTTCCACTTGGTGTATCCAAATTGATGCTGAGCATTTCACAAATGCTGTGCAGGGTTCATAGACAAGCTGGAACAAGACCAAAACTTCTCATGCAATCCACCTCCCTCAGCTATTTTGAGTTTGTGTCAGACAGAAGTTTAGACAAGGCTAATGCTTTTTCCAAGTGTAGACTATAAAATCCAGGAATGACTTGAGAGCAGAGTTCCTGTATTGGGACCAAAAAGGAGCTAACGTCATGGTTCATAATGTCCACAAAATCCTGACCCAAATCTCTCCAAAAGCTTACAAAATCCAAATGTCACTTTCTTGGTCTATCCCTGACAGAGACAAGGAAACTAAAGCTATCTAAACCACGTGAAGAGTCTTGGCAAACCAGTTCTATTACTTCATGAAAATGTCAGGACATAGTTGCAGAATGTGTGTTTATCCAAAGTTACTAAGCCATGAAAAGGTGGGGCTGTCACTAGCAGAAGTACATTTAATGGGAGGTGTTATGCAGCATGGTTACAGTATCATTTAATATGTTATATTAATATTATTATATTATTATTTAGTGTTTCTAGCAACATATCGGACTACACTAATAATTCACATTTCTGCTCTCTCCTAATCTGTTAATGCTCATCAGTAAATCAGAAAATTATGGTTAGTTCTGGAAGTATTGCTGCTCTACTTCCTAAAAAGCATATTTTTAAACCAAATTCTCTGACCATCATCATATTTATACACTAGAGATAATTTCCCCTGAAAATAGAAATAAAATGGAATTGTCCACTAATAAAATAGTTGTGTATTAAGACCTCTGATTGTGAACCTCAAGACATGAAGGCTCTGGTTTGTCTGAGCTGCAGGCCAGCGTATGCAGGCAGAATGCAAACTGTAACCAAATGTGGTTACAGTTTTATTTTGCAAAAAGCATTACACATATTGGCCTCTCTTGCTCAAAAACTGCGTATCGGGATAATTCCATGGCTGTGTTTTCCAAAAATCAGTGTTGGTGACTGAGGGCTTTTATAACATTCACAGATTTCCACAAAGTATTAAAATGAGAGATGTTTATATAAAGCTGACACCCTGAATGCACTAATCAAGTATCTCAGTGACATAAATGTCAAATAAATTAAATCCAGTGAGGTAGAAACATGTCCTGTAGCATTTTTTACATGACATTAGGAATGCAGTAGCATGGTAGTTCAGAACAGAGCTGTACTACGTAAGGAAAAGCTGCAAGGCTAGAGAGGAGAGCAGCAAATAGAGTGAAAATTGTTTTAAGTGATTGCTGACTGCAGGTGCCCAATTTGAATTTTCTTGTGTCTGTAGTTTTTCCCTCACAAATGCTGAGTGTCTGCAGTATGCAGCATTTTTGAAAACAGTTTTTAAGTTCCATGGATTTAAATTTAAATGTATCAGGGATGAGGATTCATTCAAACATTGGCTTTCTTATTTCCAACTCTAACATTAGTGGAGTCATTTTCAGCAATTTCTTTCATTTCTTTCATTTTTCTGACAAAGAAGAATTACTTAGTTGGAGCTCAATGATATTCTGGTTTCCCTGATTATGTAACTAAATAGCCATAAAACATACCAAGGATGGGTTCAGCACAGCTGACATGGAGTGGGAAAATGAAGATGATCTGTCACTCCTTCTGGGTGACAATAGAAAAGGCCTTCTGTGATTCAACTCCTGCCTCTGCATAGTGCTGGTTGAAATATATTCCTCCTTTGTAAAAATTGGGTGGACACTTTTTTTCTTCCCTCCACCCCTCTATGGCTAGAGCTTCATCTCACACAGTATTCTGTTGACAGATTCTTCTGTTTCAAGGCAGCTGCTAAAGCATACCTCAGGAATTAATTTCTCCTAGCATCAAGAGCCCTGGCTGGTGGTGTCAGAGTGCAGTATTTCCTTGTCACAGCCTTCAGGTCACTTTACATAAAGCCATAGCATAAGGAAAATATTGAAGTTTCCCCAGAGGTGCCATTTGATCACAAAGCAGAGTGTATGTCTCAGAGACCATCTTTGGATTTATGGTAAGTGCTGAAAAAATCTAAAAAAATCAGTGAAAACCTATTTTCATCTACTCATGTTTGAAATTAATGTTAAAGTTATATATCAAAGGCAAAGTCATCCAGTAGCATATTACTACACCCCCTTATCTCCCAGATGCATACCTTGTTTTCACTCAGATAATTACTAACAAAGACTCTAAGTCTGTCAAATATAATAGGAGTGGGAAAGGGGGCTGTTATGCAATGGTTTTATATTCAAAATACACCTAAATACTGGACTGTACAGGTGAAAGAGTAATTGTTTTTAGCTTTCATACCTTGCACATGGCTTCTCACAAGAAGCACAAACTTCCTTTACAAGTAATTGCAACCAAGGGCAGATGAAGGACAAATCTATTTGCTTTGTGCTGATCCACACTTAGCACAGCATCTAACAAAAATCTTACTCTCCAACTGCTGGTTATGTGAAAACCTGCATTTGTTACAAGTTTATGTGAATTTCCCAACCTGAATGAGAGCAGTAGGACTTGAATGAACTTTGACAATCTGTGTCAGAGCCAGCACTGGAAGGAAACTCATCTCCCAAGTCAGTGCATCACTGGTGTGATGTTGATACTGCAGCACCAGTTCTGGAGGGAAGGCTGCACAGTAGACATCCAAGTGCATCTAAGTGGATGGTAATGGTCTGGCAAATTCAGGGTTTTCCTCTTAGTGAATGCTTCTTGCAGCTGCTCAAGGGTCTGCTAGATGCCTCAGCTTCTAGTGCTCCAGCCAACACAGGTGCCAGAGACCTCCCCTCCAACAGAAATGTCACAGCCTAATGTCTTCCAGACAAAACCAAGCAAATCCTAGGGACTCTAATCAGCTCTATCCCATTGAGAGCTGTACTATTTATAGATCCTCTAGGAATCAGTCCACACATAAGCAACTTCAGCAGTAATTAAACTCATAGCATAGATGCCATGAATTTTTCCACTACGGTTTATATAATTTTGCCAATGAATACATCCAACCTCAGCTTAAAATCATCTGACGGTTTCAAAGCAGTAAATCACTGCAGCATGAGACTGGTAGCATTGATGAAGACGTGTCAGCCAAATGTCTTTTATGGGAATTCCGGAGACCGAATCTCTTCCTATTGCAGCGTGTCCCAGGAGGCTGCAGAGAATGGCTTTCCCCAGCAAAGATGACCCTGGGTCAGCTCAACAATGATAAGAGTTCAAACCACAGGCAATTTGTCCTGTGTTGCCTTTAGCAACACTGATATGAAAATCATGTTAGATACCCTGGTGATAACTCCTGGTGTCCTAGCTGGGCTATTTTAGAAGAGAAGCAAGGCTTTCTCTTTTGCTAGCACAGACACAGCTCAAAATAAAGGCTGCAAAAGCAATACTTGCCTGCCTTTCTAATGGCTATGCTGGGAGCTTGCCTGTACTGTTGGTGTGTGCCCCTGCAGCAGCGTTAGCCAAACGTTGCCTCATTCTGCTTCAGCTGCCTGGCTCTGGGAATGGGGCAGTGTTTGTGTAGCAATGCCATCTGCTCCCTTCCACTCATGAAGGATCTTGTGGACAAGCTAGGAGGAGTGGTGATTCACTGCATTCCTCCCACCACCAGGTACTGTATTTCCCTGCTGTCATTTGCATTTTAGTTATAAGCAAGTCCCTTTGCCCCATACTCATTTCTCTTCCATAGCTCACAAGAAGCAGAAAGGGATGAAAATTACTGTCCTAATGACCTTCACATTGGACCTGGCCTGGCACAGCATCTCTCAAATGAAGCCACCAAAAACATTGTGCAAGGCCAGTACAGTTTCAAGTAACTGCTAGTGTTGTCATCAGGACTCCATCCACTGTGCACTTTCTGTAGCCACATGTGCTGTCACTAGCATGGACTGATCTACATTACTAAGGGTTTCATAACAAAAGCTTACAGGAATCAAATACCAGAAAATGTGTGAGCATCATATTACAGTTTGCTACCACAATAATTTTGTGGTTTGCACTGAGGTTTTACTACTGCTTTCCAAGCAAGCTCTCCGGAAACATGAAAGAACTTTCTATGCTTAAGTAAATGCTGTTCAAGGAACAAGACAACCTCCAGCAGGAAAAGGAAACTCCTGCAGTATTGGCTGGGAGAGATGCCACAGTATTTCACTGAAAGGAACAGAAAATTGATGATCATTTCTATCTACATGGTGTATATTCAAACCCTCATTAAAGTGTTCCTTGTTCAAAACACACACTAAAATCAAAACACTTAGCACAATACATTTCAGTTGTTGTGCCCAGTCTTCTAGAATCCCTGGACTTGTTAAAGCATTTTCCAATATGCATAAATATCCTATTTTTATTACAGTTGTTGCTAACCTAGTATCAAGCCACTGCTAAACACTTCTAAGCCCAAAGATCTGCACCCAAAGAGCAAGGATGTAGGGGTACTGCTAGAGGCTTCTTGCTTCTAGCAAGTCAAACTGACCTCTTGAAGAAACAGCAACTGCTTCTGCATTTAGTTTCTGCCACGAGTCCTTCTAATTCTTTGTGAGACAGACCCAGTCAATACTATTTGTTTTTAATAAAGAGATCACTGAGATTGATGGAAGGAGAGACTAAGGTGAAATACTTAAGTAGTGCATGTGAATAGCTACTTGTGTCACTGTTAGGAATAAGACAGTCACACAGGACCTAGAGAAGGCAAAGGCAATAATTTAGGTTATGGAATGAGATCGTTTACATTCAGATGAACAACTTCAGGAAGAGTTTACAGATTCATACAGTGCTCAGGAGGATAAATCCTTACTGGAGGATAGTAGAGCATTACTGTCAGAGATGATACGATTTACGAGACACAGAAGTCTCACAGTTAGGGGTTAACTTGAGAGAACTGCAAGTCACATATGCAGTGCCTAACAGAACACACAAGAATATGTACTGAAATCCATGGGAAAGGAACATCAGAAAAGGTATCCTAATAACACTTCTCAGAAATCATCTGTTCTATATCTACCGTTATCTTTGAAAGACTGAACTCTGTAGCTGTTAAAGCTGCCCTATGTGTGACACTCTGCACTAAGCAGGCTCAAAACCTAGTGAATCCACTCAGGTGGGGATTTCTCCTGTGAGAGGGAATCCTTTTGTAGCATAAGACAATTGCAGCTGTTCCTTCCTCAGCTCCTGCTATAGGAAATACAGCTGGGAAAGTTAGCAAGGCCTGTACAGCAACAATTTTTCTGTTCCCAGTTTCTGGAATAACGGGTCAGCCACTCTTTTTTATAACTTTTAGAACAAGATATGAGCTGACAAAATTTCCTTGGACAAATTTAGCAGAGTTTGCTACAAAAATCTGAGAAATTTGTGTGTCCTCTGCACCCCTCTAACCTTGTCTCCAACTCTATTTCCATCTATATTCAGTGTTTAATTACACTTGAACAAACAAGTCTTGTATGATGCAAGTCTTCCAGGAAGAAGTTTCCAATTAATTCAGAACCTTGCTGATCTGCTCACTGTTACAGGGGCTGGCACAGAGCTCTCTGCTCAACTACCACTTGAGATGCGTATGCTGAGATCTTCTGCAGAAGGGAAGCAGAACATGATTTAAATTCATGGTTTTCTTCTAAAATTGGAAAATCCATTTCAAATCCTGTAGATAAGCATTTGTAGCATCCTGTACAAAGAGGAGCTGTGTTACCTTAGGCTGGATGACACTCTAAACAAAAAGGCTTGCCCCATTGTTATTAATTAGTCGAAGTGATAGGGGATTTTGGTAATGTTTTTAAAGATGCATTGAGGGAACACACTACAATCTTCTGTACTCCTTGTCTCATGCCCATCACTTATATATGAACATTCAACACATCCCCTTAACCAAGTCTGGTTGTGAGGCTTTGCTCAGTTTGAGTTTTCTTAGTAGTCTTGACTTGGATTGTCCTGGGGTGATGTTATGAGGCCACTTTATTCCTTGACCGTCTGCTTAATGCCCAAAGGACACCGTGTCTTTAAGATGGACCCGGATGTGGGTCAGTTGAACGGCTGGGCCCAGCGGCTCGGGGGCTCTGGGGGCTCGGCAGGGCTCGGGAGGGAGTGCGCCGGGAGCACTGTGCTGCTTTTTGGTTTTCTTTTGTGCTCCAGATAGCTGGGAAAAGGTTTTGTTGGTTTTTTCTTGTTCTTTTTCCCTTCTCCTCCCCTTGCCTCACTGCCTCCCTTCCCTCCTCGCTGGTCCGGGGAGCCCACGGGGTGGCCCCGGCTGGTCCGAGCCCGAGTGTCTGTTCCCTCTCTGGGAATTTGTTATATTTTGAGGGGTTTTTTCCTGTTCTACCCTGGGTTTTTTGGTGTTAATGAACAGTTTGGTTTTTTCCACTTTCACTTGCTGTGACCCACTTGTCTTATTGGTGGAGGAAAAGGGGAGTCCCTTTTCCCTCTGAGGAGACACTCATTCCAGAGTGTTTCCTCCTGAAGTTTTGTCTCCAAAACAGAGACATGGATACAACTGCCTTGGAATTACTGGAGTAGTCAGACACCAATTCAAGAAGGGCACTTGAGAAAAAGGGCCTCATGTCTCATTAAAGTCAACAGATCTAAGTACATGGACTGCTGCAGCTTTGCTTATCAGCATTCAGTCAAGCAACTATACAAGTAATGCATTTAGGCACATCAGAGTTCCTTCTGCAGCAGTCTAGTCATGCTTCTGGAACACTCAACTGGAAGTCTAGCAAAATTATCCTTCTCAGACAGCTAAATTAGATTATTCAGAACTCCAAGACTGCAAATTAGGATTGCTGGTTTCCATCCATCTCTCTTAGACAAGTCTCTTAGGTAACAATTTTTCCTCTACTTTCTTCTCGTACAGTGCCTGCAATGCAGAAAAGGCCCTGTGCAGGACTCTTTCAAGAGCACAAGGAAAACAGGACAAGATACATAGGACAAGAAAATTCAGGAATTTGACTTTTTAAACAGTATTTTCAGCTGAGACTTGTATTAGCCCTTCTTGACTTAATCTGTCTTTCCATGGTGGCTATGGCAGTTGTGTTCCAGCAGATGTAAGATAAGATATGGGGGAAAGAGAACAAATTCACTTGTAAAGGAACTCCACCAGTGTGTGAGATTATTCTAGGTGTGAATTAGACTAAATACCTTATCCCCAAGCAATTTTCAAACTCCTGTGCCAACTAATACTTTGCCAAAAGCAGAAAACTCACTGCCAAATCTTACCTTGTAGGTCAGCACAGTGCTGCATCTTGAAAACCCATTTTGGGAGAAGAGCTGGACTTGGAGGTGATAAACAGGATAGGAGAGTTCAATGCTGTGTGGCCGCTCCTCAGAGTTCCTTCCAAAAATAAACTACTACACCCTTTAAAACAAAACCTTGACCATGCAAGACATTAAAGCCCTCAGCTCAAGCACTCTTTGTACACAGCAGGAGGAGATGTTATCAGGACTAGCCCAGCCAAGAGAAACAACTGCTAAAGCAAAATCCTTTTGTGAGTGGTCCATTGTTTCTGAACACCCAGCAAGAAGCAAAGGGTGTCCCTCATCGGAATGGAACAAACCTGTGTAACAGCAAGAAGCTTTGCAAATATCATTAGCTACCATTCAAAACAGCAAGACGGTGGAAAAACAATGTGAGGGCTTACATATGCTTTATCACTTCTTTGCACTCCCCACGCACAACTGTCCCAAACAATAAAAGGGCGGGAGGTTGCTGTCTAGTGAATGGAAAGGATATTGTAAGGCAGGACCTCCTGAAGCCAGGCTCAGAGTTAAGTGCAAGCTGCTGTAAAATACACAGCAGGAACCTGCAGTCAGACTGAAGTTCAGGCTACGCTACTGCACTAGGGAGCAAGGACATGCAGGGACATTTATCATGCCTTGCACAGATAATCTGAGTTTGGAGTAGCAGTGCCTCTCTGTACATCTGAGCACACTCTGGCCTATGCAGGTGCATCAATACAGTGTCAAAAGCCATCTGTGCCATTTGGAAGCACCTCCAGTGCTTCCTCACTGGGGTTCCAGAGACACACAAGGGTCAGATTTGGTGACTGGTCTTTGGCACATCACCCACAGAACAACCCTCATTCAAAGCATATGAAAAAGTCACACAGAGGACAAACAAGAATTATGTTGTTACAGCTGATACAGCCAGAGCAACATATAAAACAGAAGTAGCTGGTAGAAGAATGTAAGAAGATACGAGATAGAGCAGTCCCACCCGAAGATGTGCTGCCAATATTTTAAAATAACAGCTTCCAGAAGCATTTCCCTGTCATGTGATGGATCCCACACAGGAGGAGTGGCTGTGCTGCAGAGAGCAGTGCTGGGTGTGTCAAGGAATCTGTTTGCTCTTCTCTTGTTTTCCCCATTTATACAATGTTTTTATAAACACAACCAAGGAGGGAGGTGGCTCCACTTGGCAGACAGGCTCCTCCTGAGTAAATTTGCTGAAAGTGATTATTCTCTATTCCTGAAAGCTGTACTGAGCATACTCAGTAGCTGTGCACAGAGCTCAGCAGGTACAACCCGAAGCTGTGCTGAAGGCTTTATGCAGGCAATTAGATTGATCCTTGCCCCAGTATTCCTCTTTCAGCCTTCTAAAAGTAACTGCTCTTCCGGCATTTTAAAAGTAACTGAGTTTTACTCCCAAACTTGCTTGCATGAACCTCGAACAGGACTGACTGAGTAATAACCAGAAAATGTCATTTGGCATGAAAAATCACTTTCCTCTTCAACAAGGGCTGGTTCCTGAAATTCCAATGACCATCCTCCCAACACACAGTTGTCCCAAACCTTACAGACTGACACAGATTTACTGAGCATGATGAATATGCTTTAGATTCCTTCCCTATAATCCCCCTTATTTTAGGCATTCACTGGTTTTCTGACCACTTTTTCGGTTCTTAGAAACAGAAGAGATGTAAAAAGTACTGCAGTGCAGCAAGGCTCACTCCTGTTCTCACAAGGAGATGCAGTGTAGGAGGAATTTGCTCTTAAATCACCAGTTTCAGTCCTCTTCCCCCACACACATATAAATGATGCTTAATTATAACTGACACGTATTTCTGCTGCAGGGATTGCTTTATGTATTTCAGTCACCTAGTGCTAAAAAAGCCAAATCTTATTTTAGTCCCAGACCAGGTTCTCAAAAATCAGAGCTAGCCAGCTCATTTTATGCTCAGTATGAGGGAGACAATTGTAAATATCTTATATACATCTGTCTTTTTATAATCAATAACCAGGTGTTGAATTGTCCTCTGGGGAAGAGTCTCAGGAGGGCTGAGAGACTGAGGCATTACAAAGCTGCTTACTTCAAGGCCACTCATGATTTATGCACTATATGATTAGCCAGAATCAGCCTCTAGGGCTAAGCTTGCAGATACTAGTTTGCAGTAGACGGAAATAGTAAGTGACCTAATCAAGTATTTTGCTACTTAACACGGAGCCTAATTAAGATATTATAATATTCAGGAAGTAACATAAGGTCCATGCCCTGTAAGAGATTTCTTGTAATATGAGTAAATCACATTTGTGTAGGTTTAGAGTAATTAATGAGAGGAAACTGGCATTAGAAAAATAAATAAATAAGAACCAGAAACATGCAGGAATGTTGGCAAAGAAATACAGAGGTCCATCAGCAAATCAAAGCAACACTGTGACCTGGGTTGAAAATAGTTCCCCAAGTAAATTTAGCATCTTTGGTACACTAATAAATCCATGTGCACAACATGTAGAGAATGGCACACAATGCTAAAGATGCTGAAAGTAAGGGTAAGGGAAACAGTCTGTGTTATCATCAAGTATTTAAAAGAGCCAGGTTCTTCACTGTAGGGTGAAACAAAGGTAATCTTGCTTCAGAGAAGACAAGACAAAAGTGGATTTGTGCTCCATGCAGGACATAATTCATGGTGGTCAAAACATACTGACAACAGGGAAAGTCTTACTTCCAGTAGCCTAAATGTAACCTCCTGTTTCAACAGGCTGAACTTGTCAAAAAGGCCTGAATGAGGTTGAGAGTCAGAATCCACTGCTTGAGAAGGCTAGGAGTCAGTTCAACATCCTTACCAGAGGGTTCAGCCTGCTCCCACTGGAGCCAGAAAAAGGAAACCTCTTACTTTAACATAATGCATCCTCTCCACAATGCACATCTAAATGCAACTACAGTGAAGTCTGAGGCTGGCACTGAGCTTGCCTTGCCTAGACAGCTTCCTCCCCATGCAAGGGTTTACATCAGGCCATGGCATTCCTCATTTTAGGATTCTGATCCCTTTGATCTGTGTTTTGGTTAAAAACCACTATTGACAGCTGGCAGCCAAGACTCACAGAGTGCATGTAAGTCACACAAGAACACTAAACAATCCCCCAAAAGGTGTACTAAGTTCCTCTGCTTCAAACTGCAGAATATCTATACCTGCAGGTGGTCACAGGCCAGGTAGCCAGGGACAAACAACACAGTTGAATGGGAAGACTAATGCAGTTTTCCATGGCCAACATCAACTACGGTAAATAAAAAATTACCAGAGCCAAGTCACAGCCTTGCTTTGGTATACCATGATCTAATATTTAATCTTTAAAGGATTCACCTTCTCTGCTCCCTTAATGCTGATAGTACCACTCTTTTCCAGGGCCGGTGCTCCATGACTGGAACACAAGAACCTGCACTTCCTGTAAGAAGGACGACAACTAACTATTGGAAAACTTCAGAGGGAAAGCCAGTCTTGATATAAGGATATCAAACTACATGAAGCCCACTGCATTCTAGGCACATTTTGTAACTATTCACTTATCCACAGCATTAACAGTTCACTTATCATTTCTAGCTTAAATTTGCCAACTTCCATTTACTACAACAACCTCTCTGTGCTTTAATCTGAGCCACCTAGGTTGTTTTTTCCTTTGTGAGATATTTCACTATGCTAACTTTAGCTAAAACCATGAACCCCGAGCATATTTCATTATGCAAATTGCATCAGATTTCAGAGCCTTACTGAGAAAGTCATGTTCAGTTCATTATACTTGTAATAGCAATTGCTAGGAAGCCCAGCATATAGCTGAAAAGCAGCTGTGAGTTTTTTGTTATCAGGGGTAAATTCAGCTGCATGAACAAGATAGAAACCAAGTTCTGGCTTATTTCAGAGACTCCACGTTCATAATTCCCCCTGAAGGATATAGAATGGCTACAAACAGGACAAATTCAGTTCTGATAAGAGCATTAGATTAGAAAACATTATTGACTCCATAACCCCATGCACAGTGCAGTGTTATAGTTGGTGGGGGGGAGGGGGGTTAATATGGTGACCTTGTCTAGTTATCATTTACCCTTAAACTTTCTACTTAAGCTTTTGAATTATCAGTTATGTCTTCATCATACCAGTGAAAGGCTTTCATTTGGTTTGCATTTTTCTTTAAATTAAAGTAATCAGCATGTTCAACTTTGAAGCTTTACCCAAACGCAGTTTAACACAGTTACACATGACTTGCCAGGTCTTAATAACTCAGGGAAGGCAAAATGTTTAAGTCAATTTTCTTCCTGAGAGATAGATTTTGAGTACATGTTGATTATCACGGCTTACTAGACAAAAGGAACCTGATTATCTAAGTTATTTTATATTTAGGACTTTACTCTTGAACCATTTTTCAATGTTTCAGATGCTCAGAAACACATATAACAGGCAATGGAATTGCTGTTTGAAACATTATAAAAGGCAAGAAAACTTCTTATATATTACACTGTGTGATTTCTAGAGGACAGCATTGAAACATTCACATCCATAGGGCTGACTGAACATCTTTTGTAAATAAAAATGGCCATCATTTTTACCCTTATTATAAATTACGATATAGTGACTAGTGGCACTGAGCCAGTCTGAGGAGCATATTGTAGATACTCAGGCCAATCTCAGTGTTATCAGCATCTCAGTATTACCTCACATTAGACATTAAGGTAGGAGTAAGCATGGTAATGTAGTCACGTATTTTTAAAATATGCATTTTAAATGTTCCCTGAATCTGGTAGGCCTTAAGCAAGTATTCCCTATGGAGAATATTCTGATAGTTATTTCATGCATTGATGTTACTAGGCAACACAAGTATCAGCCTACACAGCTGGCCATACTTGGCCAAGATAATGCAAAGAAGGATGACATTGCAAAACCATAAGGAGAGCTGGATCAATACACTTTGAAGATGCTAGAGCAATGCAACAACATGACTGTAAAAGTGTTCTGTGACTGCCAATTTGTGTGTATCAGGTAGCACTATAGGAAGCCTATGGACTTTTTAATCACCCATATCAATTCTTCTGGTAAACTTACACCTACTTGTGCAAGAAAGACCAATTTTTCCACAGGGTCTCTTGTGAAATAATTTTTGCCTCTGCAGTTGAGCACATGACTGTTTTCAGGCTTCCTATTCATAGCTGTGAATAGTTGCTAACAAATGACATTCAGGGAATCTCAATGAAGCAGGTAAGAAAGATTTTTCTTAGAACTTTTACATCACTCTTGGGCACAGATATTTTATTATCAGGTAAAGACAGACATCTGTGCACCCTAATATTCGGCTTTAGAGAAAATAAGGTCAATTCTTAAATTTGAGAAGCAACATCCTAAGACAAAGTAGCAGCAAGTCTGTAATGTTACTGTTACAAGGTGATTTATGTTAAAAGCATTCACAGGTCCAAAAGAGTTTATAATAAATTGTATTAAGTACAGAGAATGAAATCATCACAGCAGATCCACATCCCTTTATGTTTGCAACACTCGTCTCAACCTGATGTTGCACACCTGTGTTCAGCTATAGCATTTGAAACATTTTCTCACTGAAGTCTCGGAATTAGACCCTATATTCATTATTCCATAAATGGTCCTGATAAATTCAGAGGAACCATTCCTGAAAGCGAACCCAACCATGTTGGGAACATTAATAGAGTAAAAATCTACCTGCAAAAGTTGTTTTGATACAGATTTTAAGCTGTGTTCTTCTATAAAGTCATGATTCTAATAAATTTTGCAAAACAATTATGTAATTGCTCATGAGAACAGAATGTAATATAATATATATATAATATAATTCTCCACTCCCTCCCCTAGACCTGATTCCACTACTGCTAAAGATTCAACCATAAACAGACTTTGTACACTCTAGAAACAATTCTCTAGCTTTCAGGTACTAAGGAATTACATTCCCTTCGATTGCATGGTAACTAGCTGGGCTGTCAATTGAACAGCTTCAAACAAACAAACAAACAAAACCCAACCACAGACAAATAAAGGTTTTTGAATCTTCGTTGTTGATACAGTAGCACTGTGTCACAACAATAGTAACTAGTCCAGACTTGCTAACTCCAGCAGCAGAAGTGCTCACTGTGTGTTATTGCTATGCAGATATGCAGATTATCAGTTCCATGAAAATAGCAAAATGCCAGGTCTCACTCCTGCAAACTGCATGTCTTCTGCAAGGCTCCATAAAGAATCAAAGACTCAACAGCATCAACTATTTCTATAGCACAGTCCATTTTTTTTCTTTTGGATTCACGTTCTAGATGGACCTATAGCCTCAAAATACTGATCTCTGTCCACTATATCCATTAACTATGGCTTCAATGGCTTTTATAATTACTCCTTTATTTTACTCCTTTGTAAAGACTATGCTATAACTGCATTTGTTTTAGGAGTCTTTAGGATTTCAGCCCCCTTAAATGCACAAATAAATTTTCAAATTTTCTGACCTAGCCAACCAACTTTATTAATCTGTGAGCTTCAGTGAAATAGGAAACAAGACACATTGCATCAAGATTAAAATTCCACATGATACTCAGAAGGGCTGCAAAACTAAGTTCTAGATTGAAGAGACGGGGCAACTGCTTTACGCCAATTCATCACTAGATTAAACAGATGTGATTTCCAAATTTATGCCAAGTTGCAGCCACTTCTTATAAAAACATGACCTTTTCCATTCCCATTACTCCTACCTCCCCCTGTCTCCAATCCCTTCTTTATTTTGGCATGAAGCCCAAGACTGCATGCTGTTATGTTTTTGTAATACTCCAGTCTCAGTTTCCACTAAGAGGTAAGAACAGTCAAAATGCACATTGCAGGGCTCTTATAAATAGTTAACATCTAAAAAACACTCCTACAAGAAGAACAGTTTGAAAATGGCAGCAAGATGCTAGATCTTACAGGATGTAAAAGTGCTGAAAATGGAGTAATCAGAGTTTCGTTGAAGAATCAGGGTGCACAAGACAGTACTGTTTTAAATATGATTCTGCATTGATTAATTGCTAGGAGTATATGTGTCACATTTTGCTCAAGCAGAAAGCACTGAGAACTTGTAAACAAGTGTTAATTAGCAGGCTAAAAGTTAAAGAGGGATTCAGTTAGCAACTACTACACAGAGACTTCAATAATTCATGGATGCTTCATCCAAATACCTAGGTATCCAAAGACTTAAAGTGTAAGCAAACCAATAGGTCAACAATGTAGGCTTTTCTATTAATTTAATAGGGGCTTTAAAAGCTATCTGGAGTAGACAGGCCTGGCTGTCTTGCTATCATTTAAAGATTTTTGTGGTCTCTTGTCATGCCAAGTCTCAGCTTTCTCCAGGACAAAAGTGCTGAACACAACTTTGAACAAGGTTATGGCTAAGGATGTCTGTTGCTTGATTTTTAGCGTATTTAAAAGGCTGGATTAAAACCCTTGTCTTTTATCCTTTCACTTTCAGTTGAACAAGGATTTGACATTTCCTCTTGCAGTAAGTAATTTCAAAGGTCTCTATTTCAAGTGATTTTAGCATGGGAAGTATTGGACTAACAGCTCTAAAGACAAAAGACCAGGCAACCGAGAGCATATAACAGACAAGAGTGGTAGAGCA
Organism: Monarcha castaneiventris obscurior; assembly: GCA_026261815.1. Lineage (NCBI taxonomy): Eukaryota > Metazoa > Chordata > Aves > Passeriformes > Monarchidae > Monarcha > Monarcha castaneiventris. The sequence goes on from JAMPIT010000886.1 coordinate 20,268,217, forward strand.
GCCTTTCATTCACCTAACCATGATCCAACTGGTGGTTATAAATGTGGACTTGATATAAAATCTGACTGCAACTTAGCCAACATGTTTCTCTGCAGACTATAATAGTAGTCTCTCTCAAAAGCTGTAGATGTCCGATTTGCAGGTGCACCAAGCTGAACAAACCCAGAGTGAGAGCAATGAGAAGACACCAAGATTTAAAACACTAGAAATGGAAGGCCCACCTGCTGTCAACTACCCTTTGAATTAGCTAAGTGTTATTGCATAGAGGGCTGTTCTAGATCCAGTCTAGGAGCTGGGTTGTGGAAGCTTGTGAATGCAGCTATATATATAGCTTTTAAAGAGTGAACAGTATGTATAGGAGTATAACTGCTAGGTACATGACATTATTGAAATTGGTCTGTGACTGCCAAAGTCACCTGGATGCAAATACTAAATACTTCATTTCAGCCTATTATTCTCTACATAATACCTGCAGCATCGGGAGTTGGAGTGATCACCCCTATGCAGTGATCCCGAGCAGCAAGAACAACCAGAGCAACTGCAGAGTTAACCATAAACAACCCCTTTCCAGTGTTCATGGGAGTTAGGAGCCCAAAAAAAGAAACCATGCACATAACTATTGTTACAGCTGATATTATATATAAAGGCTTAGAGGTACCAAAATGTCATGAGCTGCGTTCTTCAGCAAGTTTCAGTTGCAGTTTCAGAAGTTTCTATGGCAACTGAATTGTTAATCCACAGGGTTTTTATTCCAATTCATGCTACAGATCACATTTGGCAAATGCCATAAGCTTTCAATTTATGGCTAATTGATTCCACATTTGGGGATATAAAGTCCCATTTGCTGGGTTGCAGCGAGTATTTTGGTTTTGTATTTTTATACAGTGTTTCTTTTAATCACAAATATGAAAAGCCAAACATCTTAAAAAGAACTTGAAGCATTGAAGTACAATTTAAAAGAAGCAAACAGGCTCAATGTTTGTGATACTGCGTGCCTAGAATGTCCCCATGTTACTTTCCCCACACATTTCTTCTTGTGTAGGCGTCAGTGGGCAGGACTTGCCTGTACCTCACAACAACCTGCTGAGGCTGCAGCTCCCAGCCAGCAATGCCATGGGTTATAGAAGCTTGGGACAGAAAACAGAACAGCAAAGGATGTGCAGAGCTCACCGAGGCCTGGCTCCATAGAAAGATCAGTTGCTAAAAGTTGTTCTAGTACAAGAATGTTTCTTTAAAAATAAAAGGTGCTACCTCTCTCTTAAGGGCAAGTGTACTCCCTTTAAGGAATGTGATTATTCTCCCTATTCAAATGTCTTATTCTGCTTCCAACTATAAATAATTTTGAACTATTAAAACTTAGCAGTTTTAATTTTCAAAAATATTACAATCAATTCCATAACACTGCTTAAATTAAAAGAAGTTAATTTGAGGCTCAGACTTGAAAAAAAAACAATATTTAACAGTTCTGAATATTTAGCAGTCTTAAAATTAGAACTTGTTCCATTTTCCCAGTAATTAGTATTTGTATCATAATTATAGTTTGTCTATAATTTCAGTAATCCTTAAGAGCTTAGCTGCAAATAGAGAGTCCTTATTCAATGTACAAGGATTTTTCCAATCAGTGGCAAACATTTAAAATCTCTTCAAACACAGTGTTTAAGAGATCTCCATGGATGTGGGGGAGAAGAGGGGATGAAGATAACACACATATATCAGTACCAAAAATTCAAAGCCTGCAAAACAAAGTATAATTTGACATCACAGGCTTCAGAAAGGCCTCAACATTCAGAAAGTATTTAGGCTATTAGTATTTGATACTTACATCATTCTGAAACCTATACCAGTCCTGTCTCTCTGAGTGTTCTCAGCTCAGTTTTGGAGGAAGCAATTTCATTTTTCAGTTTTGCCACTTAACCCTGAACCTTTTCCTCAGGCATCACACCAACAAGTTCCCCAGAGGTAAAGTTTTCCTCTGTGATAGCCTTTGGATCCAGCCAAGGATCTCCACAAGACTTCTACCGAGAAACTCTGGCCCAGTCATATGAGTTACTGCAAAACCCTGCCTCCACAAGCTCTGTTATCCTGAACATAACATCAGCTGAAAGATTTAAGACATATCAGTGCCTACATGCTGTTTACATACTCATCAAAGAGCCTTTTTAGAAGTTCCTACACAGTATGTAGTTTTTTTGTCTGGGTCATAAGTACAAGACATGATACTGCCCTGGCCTGTAATTTCAATGGAAAAGTCTCAATTATATCCGTGATTTATTGCCCATACACAATTTATACTATTTTAGGTGTATTCTTTAGACAATATAAGAGGAATACTTGAACCTAGCACAATTCTGTTAAGATCAAACATAAGCCTTTCCAGGTGGAAATCCACACCAAGAAGAGAGTGTATTCAATAACTGCATTTCTTAGCTTGCAGAGTGTAAGCTACTGAACATCTAATTAATTAATTTAGCACATGGATAAGAAATATCCCTTAAAATACACGGCCTTTCTTGCAGGCAAGCTAAAAACTATAGGGACCAATTGTGAAGTCTGTTCAAAACAGTAGCTCAGTTTCTGGGACAGCTCTATTTTCATGGAATAGAAACTGCATTAACAAATCCAAGGTTCAGTACTTCTGTTCCATCCTAGTCTGCCATAATTCTTTTAGTTCAATGCCTCTCCAATTTCAATTACAATTTCCTTCCAAAAGCAACATCTCTGTGCTCATATTTTTCCATGCAGTATCAGTCCTTTAAATACTAAAACCTAAGTCACACTGCAGAAATGGAAAAAATGTTCTGAAGAATCGGAGAGGAAAAAAAAAGGAAAAAGATTCCACAGATAGCTTTGCAACAGAGCTATAGAATTTGAAAATCAATTTTGTTGTGCCAGCCACTAATCTGTGCTTTTGTATTGTGATATTATTCTACAGTTGCCAGCAGACACAGGAAGACAATGCTTTAGCACCTGATCAACTGCATTAGAAAAATAATGGCATTTATAATTTAAAATGGATAGTAAATTACTGAGTCTTGGTATAATTTTGGATGTTTCACAGCAAATATTTTCCATTGATATTCCCCCTCCTTTCCCCTTCAATTTTCTTCTCCACATACAATTACCCATTCAAGATGAGCATTTGGTCATTGAATGAAAAAGAAAACTGGCAATTCAGTACTCTGTAGACTTTCTCATCAATCTGTGAAAAATATTTGAAGCCCTAGTAACAGTAAAAATCACAAAATAGAAGGTCTTCTCTGTTATAGGGCAACCAGACAACTTTGTGCTCACCAGCAGTTGAAATACATGCTGCATGACAAGTTTGGAAGCATCATCTATTTCTGGGAATTAGGAATTTTAAATACCAGTAACTAAATATAATAAGTGTTCTTGATATTCCCAGATGCTTTCCCTTTTCTAAAAAGGGAAAGGTGGAAGATTTAAAAAAATCCACAAGTAGTGTGACTTTTTCAAAAAGAATTCAATTTCTAAAACAATTCAACAGACTTCTGGAAAATGTTAAATAGAAAAAACCCAAACTTGTAGGACCATGGTAGCTCATAAGTAGAATCATCACTCTACCAGAGTTTCCTTAAATTGTAGTACCTAAATGTCATATTATGTACAATCAATCCTATGCAAGGTATAACATACCCCCCCCCCCCCCCAAAACTACAAAGAATACAGCATCCTTCCAATTTTCAGACTATGCTAAGCAAGCATAGATATCAATAAGTCAACACCATTCAGCATTCAGTGCCTAGCCTCTATTTCTACGTTTCTTTCTCATTCCTTTCCCCTGCTGTCTTGGGATAAGGTCAATGAGGGAAACTATAAAGGTGAAAGAAATTAAAAGCAAGAACAAAATACCACTTAAGTTACTTCAGCAGTACATCTTAGTTCAGGATCTTTCTTAAGATCATGCCATTATCAACTACCCCAGATTACCACCTTCTTCACACTGGGCCTGAAGAAGGACGGTGCAAATGGCATCAGTACCTTCAGAAGGTACATGCTAGATGGTTTCCAGCTCCTTTTGGGCAGCACATGCAGGTCACTGAAACTGTCTTCTAAAAAGACCTTAGAAAAATCTGGTGAATACTTAGTGAATGTGCTACTCTGGGTTTGCTGTGACGCTTCCTGAAGTCTTCTGTAAAAGTCTTTCTTCATTTCCATAAAGACAGCTCCATCCAACAACACACACACTACTTCCTCCAAAAAAAGATCAGCTCATACTGAGCTGGTTTACTGGGCTCTCTTATTCTCTGCATTGACATTACCTTAAAAATGCATGGAGGGGAAGCACTTCCAGATCTCTAGCTACTGTCCTTTGACTTCAGTTATAACAACTGCTCTGCAGTCCCAGGAATGCCCATCTGAGCAGCCTGGCCTGAGTCAGCATTCCTGGTACACTAGCCAAAACCACAATACTTACAGATTATTCTCTTAACTGCCTGGAGGAACATATCATCTTCTGGCAGAATGCAAAGGAATTAACAGTTTAAAATACTCAACATAGTAAAGAAGGAATCAAGCACGAGAAAGTTAAAAATATAGGCTATCAGGTTTCCTGGAAGCAGCAGAGAACATTCTGGTCTCGTGCCCTGTAACTCACTACGCTACCAAACAAACCACTTAGTGACATAAAGCAGCAAATAAACACTGAAAACCATCTTCTTTCTGCTTCTATGTTACCTCATGAAAGTAGGCTGTACTCAGGCCTTCCACGTCATAGGAAGCATCAAACTATTGCCTCTCTGGGCACACTGTTACTTTTTCTGCAAATGCAGCTTGCAAAAACTTATAGGACCATAGGTTCAAAGGTTGGAAAACACTTGTAAGATGATCTAGTCCAACCATTAACCCAGCACCAATGTGTTCAACACTAAACCATATCCCCAAGTGCCACATGCTTTTTGAACACTTCCGGCTGATCTCCAAGGGCAGCATGTTCCAATGCTTGACCACCTTTTAAGTGAAGAAATTTTTCCTAATATCCAATCTAAAACTTCCCTGGTGCAACTTGAGGCCATTTTCTCTTGTCCTGGCACTTGCTACCTGGGAGAAGAGACTGACTCCCACCTCACTACAGCTTCCTTTCTGGCAGTTGTAGACAGCAATGTCTCCTCTGAGCCTCCTTTTCTCCGCTAAACAACCCCAGCTCCTTCAGCTGCTCCTCGAAAGACTTGTGCTCCAGACCCTTCACCATCTCACTATAACCTTCTTCAGAAACAGAAAAATTACTACCATGTGGATCTCCAGCCCCACTGGTTGTCAGTTATTCCAACAAAGTTAACTTCTGGTCCTGCTGTAAGCCAGGGTACCAAAATGCCATTCTGTAGTAGTCAAACATGCAAGGTGCTTGCTACGGCCTCTGCATTGCATGTTTTTGACCTAACTGGGATTGGAAAATATTTGTTACAGAGTTTAGTAGTGTAATCTGTTATATTTAGTGATTACAGAATCATACCTAGAGAGGTTTTAGGCAAATACATTATATCAAAATAAAATGTGAATGCCAGGATGGGAGAGGAGAATGCGATGGTAGTTGGGGAGGAAAGAAAAAGACAATTTATTAAATTATCAGTAAACTTCAGAACTCGAAAAAATTTAAATATATAAAATAGCATTCTGTCCAGATCATTTTAATTCACTACAAGAGCATAACACCACTTTGTGTGGGAAAAAAAAGGAGTTGCATCTCAAGACAATTTAAGGATGGATGCTTTAAATCCTAACCCTTGCTAGGAATGAATTCACAGCTCAGAGAGCTCTCAAGTCAGAACTTACTGGTTTATGCTTGTTTTGGAAAATATTCTGCACTGCCAAAAAAAGAAAGGTCAACCTCAACTACCATGAACTGCATGACAGTATTATACAGTATGATCTCTCACTTGCCCATCACAAACCATCTTCTCTGTCTTCCAGGTGACCTGTATTTACTGAAAAAATACTCAAGTACTTTTGACAAATTTAGGACTCATGACTTAAACTGATCTTTACTGGTACTCACCCTAAGGGAAGATTAAATGAGGAATGAAGGGAAGGGCTAGATTTGAAGTTGTACCCTTGTGTGTTCTGCAGTGCACTTATTTAGTAGTTTTCCATTATGTGGCTGCTGCTTTGATTTTCTGAAGAATTTTGTGCTCAGCAGTACACACCTAACTGTGAAGTTCTTGGCAGTGTGCCCCACCAGCTTTGCAGTGTCTACTGGTATTTATACTGGAGGTATTCCACATCTCACCACAACTCTCCAGGACCTTCTTCAGACAGGTATCATGACAGAGAATACTTACCAAATTCCCTCTCCAGGCAGCTGCTTTAGCACACACACAATTGCATGGAAACTCATCTCTGGGGACACACAGGGGTCTACTGCAGAATCACTCATTGCATAACATTCTATTAACATATATTATTATTCTCCAAAAATTATATTGAATTGATTCTTAGAAGAACTCCTACCAATATTTTCTGAACCAGCAGACACAAGGAACCTAGATGCCAAATTTGCCCTTCTGATCATATGTTCAACTCATGAAAGAGGATCCAAAATTCAAAAGTCATCTCCAACTTGGAAAAGCAATTTGATCCAAAAGACACAAATCAAAGCTTCCAAAGGGTTATACTGTATAAAAGCTGTTTTTTCAGCTGGAGGTGGTTTTGAGCTACTTTAATTTCATCAATTTAATTTCATCAATTTATCTTTTAGATAAATATATAATGCTAGACATATACAATGTCAAAACAAAACTGTATATGCCATAGTTATAATAATAGTTATCTTTTGGAAGGCTGTTAATTCTGCCAGTGAAAATTTTATTTCCAGAATATTACATTTGAGCTAGGCCAGATAGGCTCTTCATTTTTCCTATTTTTCTTTTTAACTTGTTAATGCAACAGAATACTCCATGAAGAAGCACACAATAAAGAGAACATCCTTCTTCCCACCCTTCAAAATTAGATTGGCTGCAAAAAAGTAAAACAACCCAAAACCCACGTAAAACATCATGATGTCAAGATGAACAGGTGATGTTAAGAATACCATGAAATAACTTTGTTTTAGACCAAGACTTCATTTAGTATATGGTCCCTGTGATTGCAGACTTTGACCATTCTGCTTGGCTTGGATGATGACCCAGTGGCCAAAGACTTAGGAACATTTTCTTGGTAACAGGACTGGTGTGTTTAAGAGACACAAGGGGTCATCTGAATGTTATGAATTGAAAAGTCACCATCCTAAAGAGCATATAATTTTATATATGTTGGGAAGAAGAAAGCATTTGTCACATTTTATAGGCAGAAAAGGAAAACACACAGTTACAATACGATCACAAGAAATTGGTGGTTGGACCTACATACTTAAACCAACACAATTATTCTTATTATTTTGCTGGACTTTTCCTTTCTCCAGTCTAACAGTACCCAGTAACAGAACAAACTGCAGACAAATTCAGCAGTTCAGATATCATGGTTAACTAGTAATGAGCATCAGAACCAGCTTCTGTGGCCACAATTTGAAGGAATGGTAAGACAATTCAGCCTAAGTTCAAGCTTCCAAACACTTTTTCTTGCAAACATAAGATTAGGACTTAAGGAAATAAACAGCTGGTTTACAAGTCTGCAGAATTTTCTGAGGAACAGCAAGAATTCTAATAGAGGATTTACCATATAGATACACGAAGACCAACTTCATGTTTCTAAGCTATGTCATCTACCTCCATCTTGTAGCTTTGTATGTTTCCTTCTTCACAGATTTATCTTCTTGCTGTTTAAAAATTCCCAACAGCAGTGGAAAATGGATCTTGCCATTCATCCAGAATCCAACACAAGCAATCTTGCTTAAAAGTTCTTCCATCTCTTTTTTCAGTCTCCTCCTTTTTCCTCAGCACCTGAGTCTCCACTGAAACCAAGAAGAAAGCTTTCTCACCAAATATATTCAGCTATTTCACAGCCAAATCCCCAGAATTTTGATGTCTTTACACTAGTACCACCACAGCTACCTCAGTTATCCGTTATACAGGACACACTACAATTCCCAGCTTGCTGCAAGCCCCTAGCTCTCCAGGAAACCATTTTGGCCCTTCTCCATACTAAGAAGAGAATGGCCTTCTAGGAATCAAAATTACAATACACTTCTTCAAATCAATGGCACTGCATTTATGAAGTCAACAGACTCCAACATCCTACTTTTCTATTGTACAGCTGTTTCCTCTGCTGTAAAAGCCCTCATGTACTGATTTTTCTTAGTGTCAGTTACCATCTCAACAAAACTGAGGCTGACTGTTGGTCTCAAACATCTGACGATGCTTTGAAGATCTGTCTAAATATTGCCAACAGTGCTTGCTATAGGTAAAAACAAGCCCTATGAAATGTGGATAAATAGCATAGCCTAGCATACATAAAACACAACTTAAAGGCTCTTCCTAAGCTGTGCATTGAACCTTGCAGTGCCTCGGGCTCATCATTATATCTGTCAGCTCTGCCCTGCCACTGCCTGCTGCAAGAAGTCCCTTCTTTTGGGGCCTCAACAATGCCACACACTAGGGTGTTCCACATTGCTTTAGAGAGAGATTAGAAGCCACTCCCATTGCCCTCCCTGACACACAGAGAAGGCAACCAGAGTTCCTGAAAGTGGAGGCAAAAAGGTCAGTCTCTTTAGGGAGCTGAAAACATCAATATCACCTATTTGAGTGCCTGCATGCTTGAGCTGTGTAACAGGCTAGGGAGTGTGCTCCTGGAATTGGTTCCCGTCCTCTGAGAACAGGAGAACTGCCCAGACATGTTTGGATTGAGGGTGGATCTATCAATTCTTCAGATGCTCATGGAGCCAATCCTCAAGCTGCATCCCTCAGTTTGGAAAGGTCACAGACGACATACAGGGGAATGTGTTATTTACTATTAGTTTTGATACATTTAGGTAACAGAGTTGTTTTATTCCTTTGGGAAGACACTTTTATGGTGCAGAGTTATCTTGCCATCCCTTGCAATAGTTGAGAAGGAATTGCAAGTATGGATTACTGGCTGGCCTGTAAACCAAAACCAACCAAACGTGGCACTTCATATTCACTTGCTTGCTTTGCATATAGTTTCCAGATGTCAGGAACCCCAAGAAAGAAAGTCACTTGCCCAAATAAAGTCTCAAAATTACTACAGTGCAAAGTCATCAACTTTCAACCCATTCAGTCACATGGACAGGCAACTAGAGAGCTGATACATAAGCCTCATTATTTTCCTGCTACAAGTAACAGGGACTAAAAAGTCCCACCACATGAGACCATTTACTTACAACATAAAGGAAGATGAACTCCTTTCTGTCCTCCCTGTGGGACAGAAATGACACTGTAGTTCATCAGCAAATCTGGAAACAGGAAATGTCAGTAAAACACAACAATCTCTTAAAATGCAACATAAACAATGCCATCCAAAGAAAAAGTGCAAAAAGTTTCAAGGCAAGTTCCTCCTAAGTAAGAAATAGCTTTTTTATTCCATGTAATGCCACCAGCTGACTAATCCTGGTGATTCACATAGCCAGGTGGAGTTACAATAGCTTTTAATGGAAACACTTGCAATTTTGCATAAAGAACACTTGGACACTTTTGACTAAATTTGTGCTCAAGGAACATGCTGAACAACCTGACACCAATGCTTTAGAAGATTCAGATGAATGAACCCAGGCCTTCAAAAATCCTTATATTGGAGCACAATACTTCAGAAGTAAGGTTTAGGACACTAAAGCACAACCAGTTTTCATACAATAGGTATGTGTTAGATGAACCAAAAACTTGACTGACCAAGAACACCTGGCAGAGCACTAAGGATTTCACTACCCTAAAACACACTGTTCTATTCACAACACAATATCTAACCTTATGCAGGTATCACCTCCCACTCTATAGACATAAACTGAGTGAAGATAGTCAGAAAAAATGCTTATAAGCACATTATTAGCTTCCCTTTAATGGAAAAAAAAATTGGTTTAATCTGTGTCACATTAGACATTTTAAGCACACTCTGCCTTGCTATGAGCTGCAACCCATATATTTGTTTATGCATCAATGTTCTCACCCTCCTCACTCCTGACCCACACACCAAAAACTGAGAGTAGAACAAGATGACATATTCCCAGTGCAAGGAGCATCCCAAGTAAGGTGCATTGCTGTATTTAATTCTTCTCTAGCTGCCAGTGCACTTCTCTGTGCTAAATTTCAACCCAGTCTCAGGAATGAGAAACCCAAGTACCTCCAGGTAAAAACACATCCTGTTGCAGTTCTATATACACACAGTTCTTCTGTTTTTGCAGTTGCTAGAAGACTCCAAGCAAGTAGGACCTCACTGGTAGACCTGGTCAAAAAATTAAAAAGAAATCAAGTTAGCTCAAGCCCTATCTACTCTAATTTCTAGTCTAGTCTGATTAATCCAGTAATTTAGTGCACTAACCAGGACTAGAGGCAGTAAAGGCCCTTACTCTTTTTTTCCAAGGTAACCTAGAACCTAGAGAACTCGAGGCAAAGCACAGACTTTCTGGGCTCCCAGTACTCCTCACAAAGCAGAAGCTCTGGGCTGGGAATCTCAAAGCTTCCCAGTTCTAATCAGCTGTTCTGGCTTGCTCAACCCTTCACTGTGTAATAAGGAAACAAATTATTTCATGTAACAATTGCCATTTCCAAGGGGTTATGTAAAAATTTCTGATTTGCAGATAACTGCAAACACTGGTTTTATTCTGAATTGGGATAGACCTATGAGACAGAAATACTTCAAGTTAATAATGCTCAGGAATAAACACTGTTTGTAATTTCGTTTTGTAGAGCATCAGTATGTGTTTGGGGCATTGCAAATGGCTTCTTAAGGGCGGCACTTAAACACCCTACAAGTACACCAAAGAGGTTGACCTCAGCAATTTAGGTTCTGTTGAATTGAAGGGTTTCACAAAGCCAGAGATGGAGAGAAAACCTGCAATAAATGATACAGGCATTATTTAAAAGATGGTGTCCTAGGCTTACAGATCACCAATTCTGATAAGGAAATGAACAACACAATCTGAGGTCAAACCAGACTGGAAAATAAATTCCCTCATTACAGAGAATAACATGCCTGCTGCTCCTTGAGTCACCTAACTTTTCCTGGCATTTTCTAGCCAATAATCAGCATGTCTTGCTTGTTGTGATTTTGTGTATGCTTATAGACAGACAACTTGTTTCAGATTATGCTTAGTTCCTCTGTGAAGACAGAGTTCCTTACAGTTACATTAAACCAAGTAGATGTAGCTTCAGGTAGATGAAACCTCAAGAGTTTATTTATGTCCTAGACCACTCACTGTTAAATGCAGAGTCTAAACCAAACTTGTAGGAGCTCTTTAAAATCAGGTTGGAGGCTGATTGGAGGCTTACTGTCACTGAATCTGAACCACTCTTGATATATAGCCCATCAGCTGCTGCATCCCACAGCATGTTGCTATGGTTTCATTAACTTGAAGCTGAAGCCAATACCCCAGTTCTTTAGAAGCAACCCACTGAGGCTTCTTTAAATACAGGATGAAGAAAGCCTCCTCTTCTACCAGATCTCACAAGGTCTGGAGCAAATTAAAGCTCAGATATCTCCCAAAACCAGCTCTAGCCAAGCCATACAAACCAAGCAGTTGGCAGTGCAGTGATCTTGTTCAAGATGCGGCCAAACTGAATCCTAGGAAATACTGGGAAAGAGAATTTTGGGGCAGTGCTCTTTCCCAGGATGCATTCTTGGTAACACAGTGCTGATGCATATTTATTACAATGTCAGACTTCTAGGGACAATCAGATGCACTTAACCAAGCTTAGATTTTCAATGGTTTCCCCTGGATCCTAACTTCCCAAGAGCTTTGTCTGCTATCACCATGCTCATACCACCTCATTAGAGTAATATCAGGATAATAATTTACCAGGATTGTGACAAGGCCAAGTCAGTGCATGTAGAACCCCCAAGAGAAGATATGGAAAAAATGGTGAACAAACAACTTTCAAAGGATATCTCCTGTTCATTAGGAGTGCTCTGTGGCCATTAATGTTGACGTAGTTTAATATATATCACATCACAGCATGCTTCTGAGAAAGCATATGCTGGGTATTTTTAAGTGCAAATTACTCTTCTTTTTCATTAATCTTTCTCCACCACGATTCTCCACTGGGATCTTGGATTTCAGAGGACAACAGTTATGGAATGAGATTACCTGTTCCTTGGATTCAGCCATGCTGGAGTTTATGCAAAGGAGATCAACCATATTGTGTTATTTCCATGGGCACAGGCTCCACGGGAGTAGTAAAAGCAGAGCTCCTTCTGAACTTTGCTGAGGGAAGAAACCCAGTGTCAAAGCCAGTCCAAGTAAGTAAAGTCACATACACAAACAGCCACTTCTTTAGAAATTTAGAGATGTATGAACAAGGTTGATATCCTTGCCACTTGCTCTTCTCTCCACTTCATGCTCTAGAAAATCTTAATTTCACAAGACACCCTGGTGTCAATTACACTGGGCAGAAGGCCTCCCCAGGCATGCATCACAGTCAATGAGATAAGAATCTGTCCCAACCTCTACTGCAGCACAACCACCATTTATTTAGCTTTTCGCTTTAGCAGACACTTGGTATTTCTTAACTTGAACAAAGCTATCCAGACTGACTGACTGTCTCCAGAAGAGCAGCAAATAGCTGCTTATATCCTGGTGATACCTGTGATTGCAGTCTGACTTAAGAACCCATCATCTCAATTCTAGTTATGGATCAGGCATCTCTGTGCCCCAGAAAAGCTGTTTGGTTTCTTTGTCCTCACCTCCTCTCACTGTCAGGATCTGGAGAATGACCACATGTTTAAGCTGCAGTTTCACAGAAACTCATAGAACAGCATCATTAGGCTGTACATCTAACACAGCCTGAACCAATCCAAAATGCTCTGTCCTTGCCTCAGAGTCCCACATCTCTTCTTTGCACCAACAGAACTGACACCAAGAAAGTTATTAACTTTCTCACCAGATCCCAGAGCAAAGATGGCACTATATGAGGATAGATAAAGGCCAGAACCAGCAAATGGAATGGCAAGGAGAAATATGTGGCCAATTAGATCAACTTCAGTCATCACAGGAGCATAGATTTTGTAATTCTTGAATCTTACAAGCATCTGAAACATTTCTTCAAGCACAAGTATTGGATGCAGTATGGCAAGTGTGAATGGAAGGCCAGAGCAAAGCCTCTGAAAGAGTTTTCACTATTCAAGCTAAACAGAGTCTATTGGGAAAGGACAAAATTAGACTCCTCTGCGATTATGAACAGAAGCTCTGTTGTTGACTACAGCAGCCCTCACAGCCAGAAATGGATTAAGGCCCAGAAGCTGAAGTGAGGTGGCAGACAGATGAGATGGGTCCTCTAGTTGGCAGAGCACTAGAACAGAAGGGGTGCAGCTTGCCCACACAGCAAGTCAGAAGCAGAACTAGGTAGCTGCCCTTCCCTTTTCCTATATACTCTAACAATTTTAGCCATTCAGTCTAGTGCTTTCTAGGCTAAGCATCTGTTGGAGCTTATTTTGGCTCTGCTTCAGGTCAGAGTCTTGTTCTCAGGACGGTATTTTGCCAAATGAAATACAAACCTTTTGGCTCTGTTGCTTGTGAGCAGATATTTAAAATATTGTTTTTGTCAAGGACAACTTCTTTTGATGGGCTGCAAAAGAGCCAAATTCAACTTGATACATTATTACAATCCCTGGAAGCTCTGGTTTGTATTTGATTAGAGGGCAGTGGAAATCAAAGATTTCATTTTAATGGAGCAGTCTTTGAGCCTTTGCAGAAGTTCTACCCCAAAACCCAGAACCTGTGGTGACACAAACTGGACATACCACTTAAAACAATTAAGCACCATGTTCTGTTTGCATAGCATTTGTCCTATAATTTGACTTCAGCTGACAAAATAAATGTCTTTAGCAACAACTAAGATACATTAGAATCAGTACTGCTGTGAACCCACAGTCAGAATTATGTCTTAGGAAAGGCTTGCTATTACACAGGAAATACAATTCTAGTTTCCATGCTGAACAAAAATGATAAAGACTGAACACTACCTAATGCAAGCCATGTTAAATACCGGACTGTGCTCCAAGTCACTACTCAGACATTTGTATCTGCTTGAGCACCTCAGCTGCAACAGACTATTGAAATACTCTTCCCATGATATTAATATGTAACACAACAGCATAGAGAGCTGCCATGAGAAAGCAGACTGAAAAAAAAGCATATAAAAGTTTTCAAGGAAAATTAAGAAAAGGAGAATGAAGAAGTTTCCAGCCTAAAAAAGGTTTCTGCAAAACTTTGGCTAGCATGCAGTCTTATCACCTTTGGAGAGTTCTGTTACAGGATTCACAGTCACACAAGGGTAACAAGCACATCAAGGTGAAGTTTTGCTAACTTCTTGTAGCCAAACATCAGCAGCTCTACCGTTCTTAACCAACAACTCTTACATTTCTGTGAGCTTTTATATACCCGTAAAAAAGTAACAAGGCTCCCACAGAAATGAGAAGTATGTTCCACATGTTACCTTTTTCCGCACAGTCCTCAGATTTACTGTAGATGGTGGCATGACTGATCATCTGACTACCATCTGTCCAACATCTGCTTTTTAGGAAAACCACCCTGCAAATATAATTGGCTGGCTCTAGGCTACCATTATTCATAATGAATACCCTGTTGTATATTGAAGCTATCACTAGTGCTATTCCCTTAAAAAGATTCAGCATACTGACTCAGAGCCTGAGATCTCTGATTAGGGTGTGTGACAGGGATGCTATATTGCCATCAGCTTTTAACACTCAAATATCCTAGCAATCCTCTAAACTGTGAAAGTAGACCACAGCAGCTGGTCTTAAAAGCCAAAAAAAAACCAAAAAAAAAAAAACCCCAAACAAAACCTAAAGCCGAACCCAGCAATTATTGCAAGATTTGCAAAAAAATGATGTACTTGGCATCATAGTTCTGACAGCAATTCAGTAGCATGGCACCTCACACAAGAGAAACAGTTCAGGGCTCAGGACAGCCATGAACAGAACTGTGGGTGCTTCAGTCATTTTAATGCCCAGAGCTCTCTACAAACTATGTTTAGGATTCCATTTCTGTCCCCTAAAGGCATAGGTAAGCTGAGCCAAATCACTGACTATTCCTGATTTCTATC
The DNA here is from genome assembly GCA_026261815.1 of Monarcha castaneiventris obscurior. Taxonomy (NCBI): domain Eukaryota; kingdom Metazoa; phylum Chordata; class Aves; order Passeriformes; family Monarchidae; genus Monarcha; species Monarcha castaneiventris. The sequence continues at coordinate 20,283,399 of JAMPIT010000886.1, forward strand.
TGAACCATACACCCTTTGGAGCTATATATCCTTCTGTGTCTGTATAGCTCTATCTAAACAGAAATAATATTTCAGTCTGCCAGAAATCCAGATCCCAGACTCAAGAAAGCTACAGAAGCTTTAAGGTGCCATGACCCAAATTCTGCTTGCAACGTGAGCTTTCAAACTCCCTCTAGACTCATAAATATGGTTCTGTTTCCAATAACATGATTCTATTTAATGCCTTCTGCATTTAAACTCATAATCCTTTAATAACTTTGGGAATATTTGAAGATATTTAAAAAAAACACAACTCAACCAGAAAGCAGTTGGGCATCCCTGAAGTTGATTGTTTATTTGAATAAGACATAGGACAATAAAAGGCCAGACAGACCACAGTAATAACTCCCAATGCTGATTTGAAAAAATTAAAAGCAGGCCAGGAAGCTTAATTCTAAATGTGTTTTCAATTGATCTTTGTTCCTGACTGTGTTTAATGGTTAGTTGTTTGAGAAACCCTCTGGGGTTCTGCTAGTTGATTTCAAACTGGGAAACAGCAAGCAGTACCACAGACAGAGAGAGAGATGCTTTTCTTTTCAAGAGAGTGAATTTAAACACTGCTGAAGGTCACATACTACCAGTCTCAGAAATGTATTACAGAAGAAATACGGAAAAGCATTTTTCACTCCCTCTATCCACTGTGCTTGTACATCTCCCAGGACAGCATATCCAAACTTCTAACACACTAGAACAATAGGCCCCATAATTGTCTTGCAAAGCATGGTAGCGTTATTATCTGTTTTACTCTGATGCAGAAACACTCTAGGCTAATTCACATGACCAATATTTCACCCGTGCCCCTGGGTTTAGTGTTTCCATAGACCAGGTGTCTTTAAAAGCCACATCAGCCAATACAGGAGTTAGTGCAGGAACTGAAGTAAAATTTGACTTGGTTCCACAGGACACAATGTACATCTGACCTCTATGACTCTGAGAGCATCCATCTAGACATTTGTTTTGCAGGACTGATGCTGTGCTACTCCCAAATGTTACTTTAGCTTCTGTTCTTCTGCTTCTAATCACTTACTCAATTCTTAAAACTAAAAATAAATTTTAAAAGCAAAGGGAAAAAAAAAAGCAGGAACAAACAAACAAAGCCATTCCCCAAAAATCAGATCCTTGAGAGAGATGAAACTTTATTTTAGCCATAAAGACAAGAGATACTTGAAGCCATGGGGGCAGGTATACTCAGAATAAGATAAAAGGCATTAATGAACTAGAATACAGTGATTAGAGTGTAGAAGCAAGAACAGAAAAGCACGCTGCTATCCCAGAATCCGTTTCATTCCCAAATGATGGGAGTTCAGCTACCCCACTGCTGGCCAGCACTATCACAAGCTGATGCCATCCTGTTTCCACAGGTCAGGGCTGCCTTCAGGTGGTTTGCATTAGGCAGGTAAATTAGAGGCCTATGTTAGACATCTGTAGGCTCTCTGTACAAACAATCCTCAGAGTGGCTTAGGAGGGCAACTACTACAGAGCACCTGTATCAGACTTCAGCAAGGTGACTGAATCGCCTTCAGGGGGTTCTTCTCTTGTCAATCACCACAGAGAGAACACACAGGGTCCGGGCTCCAAACATGGGTAGTCACCCAAGAGAAAGGATAGACTACAGAAGTACTATCCATGATTCATTCCCTTGGCCAGAACTTATTGGAGTAGTAGCATTTTTTTGTCTACCTAATTTTCACAACAACAAATGAGGTAAAAAAAATTGAATAGGAAGGCTGCAACACCTACATAACCTTATATTTTAAACCCATTGGGAGACTTCTAACTAGGAAGTCAAAGCAATTTCTTTTTCTGGGTAGGCTTCTCCTACCATTCAAGAATCTCTTCTTTCAGAAATGAGTAAGGGATTCTCTTCTCATATTTGCCAGTCTGGGACAAGACATAAAAATGCAAAAGGTTGTGACTTCCACTGTCTTTAAGATAAAATGTAATACCTGAACCTGACCATTCTGTTAATGAACTTTGCAGAATATTCTAAGTTTTATACAGGAAAAGTGTAACATACTGTCACATTTAAAAACAAGGCAATGCATATATATATTTGGTTAAGAAAATGCCTAACAACAAAAGAATCTGGGAGAGAAGTTTTACAGTATTTTCAGAAAAAGGCAGAATTCACTGTAAACTTCAAAGGGCAGAGAATGAAAAAGAAAGATTTCTAGGCAGAGCTAGATAAGGGAAGATGACAGGGCATGGTGAGGGATATCGCCCATAAATTTGCCATTGGCAGAAGGCAGCCTTTCTGGTAGCTACAGAAACAAATTACTGGGATGATATTTCGGTAATGGATCAGCTTGTTTTTTATTACAATGTAAAAAAAAGATATGCAAAGGGATGTCATCCAGAAGAGCAAATGGCAAATCCCAAATGTTTGAGAGAATTAGAACAGAAAATCCACAGAAAATCTAAAAACAGCAGTGGAAATTCTGAACTTTTCATGTCAAATTACACTATAAAAGCTGTGAAGTTGTAGCTGCAAATAGAAATTTGACTTTTCAAAATGGGCTGGAAATCAAACCTGAACAGTTTAATTAACTGTGTTTATGCACTCCCCTCTCTGCCACAATAACTCTAGCAGTGCTGTGAAGACCTGTGATTCAGCTGGTGCACTGGGCAGTTGGAATCAACTCTTTGTTTGTGCAGATCAGTCCAACCAGCCTGATGCAGTTCACTCAGCCAATGCAGTGAACTGATGCAGAAAGGCAAAATGGCAATCAGAATATAGAAGGTGCATTCATATGTCAGCACTCACGGTATTTCAAATCTAGACAGATTGGTTAGGAAAGCATTTAGTAAAAAACAACCTGTGCAAGGTTTGATACAAGATTAAATCCAATTTTGCTGCTGCACCTGAGACCTCAGCAGCATGAACTCACCCCAGCTGAAGATTATGTATTAATGGGAAACATTATGGAGACAATACCATTCTCCTTCTGCTTAGGCTAGTGGAAGACTTCCTCCCTTTCCAAAGTGCATGGTCTCTGGGTCAGGAAATGCCCTCTTCAGCTTCCTCTCAAAGCTGTTTCCTCAAAGGGTAAGGTCTTTCCTGCCTTTCCTCAGTAAACTGTCTGTGCAGTCAGTTCCTCTACAGTAAAAGGATAAACCTATCCTCTATACAGGATAAACCTATCCTCTACAGTATCATCAGTCATATTTTGCAGAAGTGGAAAACTCAAATCTAAATGTTAAATTACTTCCCCAAAGTCAGTTTCACAGACAGGAGGATAATACTATTCTAGTTGTTATCAAGCACTTCACATTGTAAGAGCTAAAGCATTACCCAAAGCATGTCCCTGACATTTTTTCAGTTATCTGGATGCCTTGCCTTAACATCACCCAAATGCCAGTAACAGAAACACATTGGGCCCTCAGATCTCCCAGGCTCCTATGCGGAAACTGTCCCCTAGATTTTATTACCACTGTTCCTTTTCAGCTCCCATTTCTATATGTAAATCATTATCTTCTTACCTTCTCTCTCATTTCCCACTTATTCATCCAACACATCAGGATGCAGCTGCCTCAAACTGGAAAAAAACACACAGACCTGTGAAGGGACAGAAAACACTGTCAGGTTCTGGTGATATAAAATTCATATAATCCTTGGAGTTCACAAAACAACATTTTTGCCATTCCATATCTTGGCAGGCTTCCCTCCACCAGCAACTGAAATATGCATTTTTCATTCTAGTGTACTTCACTTCTGCATGCAGATTTTGTCTCAAGACACCAAAGCAAATGTTTGTGCTGAATGACACAGCAAACATTGCCAGTCTCAAAGGTCTTGTTCAACACTTTTGAGAATATATGCAATTTTGGTCTGGGCTGAAATGTACAGAAAATGGTCACTTTGACCCATGCTGTAACGGACACCAAGGAAAAGGACATGCTTACTGATAAGAGAAATAAAGTTGTAAAGTGATCGTATAAGAACAAGGGACTGGAAAAAGAGATTATCTTCCCAACAAATAGCACACTGACACATTAGCTGTTAGAAGTGTTAGAAATTTTTAATATTTGAAATCTGCCTGCACAAGATCTTTCACACATATCTGCTATCAGTGGCATTACACTTAATTTTATTTGGATGTCAGGTATTCAAGGACGCAGCTCTTCTCTGTTACAAATGCTTTTAAGTCAAACATAGTAGCAGCAAGTTACCAGACAAGGGAACACTGTGTTTAAGTCTGCCTGCCAGAGATTACTTTTTCAAGTTGATTACATGGAAAGGACAGTAGTGCTGCCACACTTCTACCCCATACTCCCTGGGGAAGAAAAAAAGCCAAGAGTCATACCTAGGTTTTCTTCAGTTCTCACAGCATGGGGTAAGCAGGAAGAATATAATATACAGACACAAGGTTTGATCTTGCAGGGTAGTGCACCTAACTGCAAGTACATTCTATCTTAGTTTTAAGTACAAGTAGTATATAAAATGCCTCTCGTTTGAAAGCTGACTCTGTCCATTATTTAAGTCAAAAGCAGAAAATAATCATTATAATAGATCATCAAGAAGCAGGAATGTCTTGAGAGATTGGGGAGTTCATGCTCTCATCAAAGACCCAAAACACCTTTCATTTCCATATATTTCAGTAAAATTTGGCGTTATACTATCATATTATCACATCTTAAGGTTGTGCAGTCTTAATATCCATAAGTAAATCTCTCCATGACATTCTTACGAGAAATCAAGGTAGGATTCTATTAATTATGAGGAATTAAAGTAAAATTACAGTAAAACTAACTCATGGATTCAACCTTAACGTTACTAACTTAAGAAACTAACTGCTGTGTGAAATACATGTAATAAACACTGGTGGGAAAAGCTGCGCGCACGAAGTCCCACTTAGGCTACTTCCGAGGCGGCAGAGCGCAGTGACCATTGATAGCCCTGTGGCTCCCAGGCTGCGGCGTGTGCCGAGGGACAGAACCGCAGCGGCGGCAGCGGCCCGGAGCTGCGGCCGGGCCCCGCGGGCTGCGCGCTCCCTCTGGCGGGCAGCGCCGCGCATCCCCCGGCAGCGGGAGCGGGCCCTGGAGCCCCGGCCGAAGCACCGACCCTCCGGTGGCACGGCAGGCAGCCCCTTCGGTAAGGTCTGCCGGTAGCTTCGCCAAAAAATACACTGATGCGTTTATAAAGAACACCAGGACTAGCATTTTCAGTAGGAAACCCAGCCAGGAAAACACATGACGGTACATACTAGGGGACAGGCATGGTATGAGACAACAGAAGACACTTCCAGAATTTCACAGATCCATTTACGTTGGAAAAGACCTCTAAGAGGATCAAGTTCAACTGTTTACCTGTCACTGCCAAGTCCACCACTAAGGCATTTCCCCAAGTGCCACATCTGCACATGCTGCTTCCCTGGGCAGCCTGTTCCAATGTTTGACAACCCTTTCAGTGACTAAATTTTTCCTAATATCCAATATAAGCCTTCCCTGGTGCAACTTGAGGTTATTTCCACTTTTGGAATAAATGCAGTTAGCCATGGATCTCAACAGTATGCAGTGATTTACAAACAAAAAAAAGCACACCACCAAACCCACCCTCTCTTCATGAAGAGCCTGGTCCAAGTTATTACTGATATGTTCCCACTGGTGCCTGAGGGGTTATGGTACTGCAACAACAAAAATCTGCCTTTCAAATCAAATTGCCTTTTACTGTGGTTTTTAAATGTAGTTCACCCATCTTTTTTGACAGATCTCTCACTGGTCATGGGAAGCACTGGAACTCTACATACAAGAACTGAATAAAAGCAGCTAAATAAATAGGTTTTGTGACATATTTCAACAATTTTTAAAGTTCAACACTTCTCTGAGCCAAACATTTGTACCACTTGGGGTTTGCCTGGGGTTTAAGATACTTTTTTTATTTCCACAGCCATCCTTTATTGAGTATGTGTTTCCATTTTCCCTTCCTCAGTGAGTGTAAAACTCTGACCATGACAGTATCTACTGCCCTATAGATAGATTGTTATATTATTATTATTATAGATTGCATGCCAGCCTGTGGGCATTGCTCCCTGATAGTTTTCACTGCAAGTTTTATTGTGTACTTTTACTTTAGCTTGGATCTCTATATTTTCATATAGTGACTAAAAAGCACTAGGCAGCCCCCGATGTGATATTTTTGATCACCTAATAATAACTTCCATTGCCACTCTAACTTTAGCAAAGGTATATTCTTTTATCAGGGTGGTATGCAATTAACACTATGCCTCATTATTTTTAGGTGGCATTTGGATTTTCACTCTAAGCATTGCCTCAGTAGTCCCATGTGTCAGTGTTATTTCTCTGATAATTAAGGTGGCCCCATAAAACATTACAGAAAAGCAGGGAAGGGCTTGAATCCTTTTTGCTGAAATGATGAAGCTGAGTCAGCTGATGAATTGTGCTGGGAACTGGTGGCTGTCAACAACTGTCTTTCATCTACTGGCAATACCAAATGCACGAGTATCCAAGACATTCAATTAAGACTAAATAAGGGAAGTATTATTTTTTTAAAATAGGAAAAAACCAAAGCAACTCCCCAAATAAACAAACAAACCCCTCACAATCCAAAACCTAAAACCATTGCCCATGACTGCATCATATAAAAGTCCTGGATAGAAGGCAGAAGGAATGGATCCTTTCATGGTTTAACCCCAGGCAGCAGCCAAGCACCACACAGCTGCTCACTCACAGCTCCACCAGCAGCACTGGGGAGAGAATCAGAAGGGTGTATCTCATGGCTTGAGATACAGTTGAATAGGGAAAGCAAAAGCTGCAAACAGAAGCAAAACAAAACAAGGAATTAATTCACTGCTTCCCATGGACAGGCAGGTGTTCAGCCATCCCCAGGAAAGCAGGGCTCCATCACATGTAACCACTGCTTGGGAAGACAAAAAACATCACTCCAAACATCCCCCACTTCTTCCTTCTTCTCCCCACTTTATATACTGAGCATGCTGTCATATGGTCTGGAATATCCCTTTGGTCAGTTTGGGTCACCTGACTGTGTCTTATTCCAGCTTTGTAGACAGAATGTACAATGGGAGACCTTTCTTAATAGAGGAATAAAAATATCTGATTCAATCCCGTGAAACTAACCAGATAAAACTACATCCTGAAATGATGAGTCAAATAAATTCGAGATATTTTATTTTACCTGTAATGCAATGTAGCAAATATCCCTTAAAGCAAGAGATTATGTTAATTCCAGTAATACTAGCAAGATAAGAAGATGGCTATTGATAAAGAAATTAAACATCATCAGTGAAAATGCAGCTGACATAAGAGTAAATGCAATAATAATGACTCAGTCACAATCAAGGACTAGAAACAGAAGTCATACAAGAGCAGAGCTTGGAGATAATTATATTCACCACCAAAATCAGATGCAGGGAAACCTAGCAAGGGAAACTGCAAAATCAGAAGGGCCTGAGTTATCATGCTGATCTATGTACATATGTGAATGTGTTTTCTGTGTCCCTGTAGGCTGACAGATCCTACTGTAGTGGGCTAGTATCTGAACATCCTAATCATATCAGTAGATGGATGTCAAGTTTTCATCAACAGGCACCACTGATAAGTGTATATACCCTCCTCTGAAAGTAAACTGATACTTTGTGAAACAATATTAATTATAAAAGTCTTCATTTTTCAGCAGTCATTTAGCAAGGAAAAAAGAGTTTTGTAGCTTGGACACATCTGCTCCAAGCACAATCACGACTGGTTTTCTTATCATTAGATTTATAGAGTCTTTGTATTAAGTGGGCTTTGTATGAGCCAACCACTGATCTTTGACTTATGAGATACAGGCTATCCATCTTCAGTCACTCTCTGGCACCCGGTGCAGCTACTTGACATTTACATATTAAAAGAAGGTTATCACAGTTGCCTTGAAGCACAACTATGTCTCCATATTAAGTTGCCCGATTTTTAAGGTGGAAACATAAAAGTAGAATGGGCTCTTATAGAGTCTTGCTTGCTCCACATGACTCTGCAGCTGACTAGGTCAAATTAAGCACCAAGCCCAGTTTGATGCAAACAAGAATGAGATCAAACAACTGCTCTCTAACAAGAACACCTCGCACATTAGACTTCTCAGTGACACATCAAAGCTCTGGGAGCAGAAACCTTTTAAAGCTTTATGCAATTTGACCCAGGCACGCCTACAAGAAATGAAGGCTGCATGGACAAAGCCTAAGAATAGGAGATGTAGTTTTTACTGGTACACAGACTTGGAAATGCTTTTATGAAGAGATAAAATCTGTTCATGCTCCCATGCATTATCTCTCCTTTGTAGCTTTGAAAGGCGTTCCCCATTTATGTAAAAGAAGCAAATTGCTTCTGCATAGGCAGAACATGTGATCTTTTACTGAGGTGCTTCTTTAATACTCAGGAGCCTTCTTCAGTGACATAGTTTAAACTGCTCATTAACTGATGACGTTCAGACCTCAACTAACGAAGCACAGAAAACTCCAAAAGCCATCCGTCATGATGAAATGATTAACAAAGAGAAAACAAACTTCTAAAATAATCCAATCTTCTTATGAAGTTATTGAAAGCATACATGTTTCATTTCACAGAATATCCCCTGTTGGAAGGGACTCAGGTCCAACTCCTGGCCCTGCACAGGCCCATCCCCAAGAGTCCCACCATGTGCCTGAAAGCATTGTCCAAACACCTTCTGAACTCTGTCAGGCTGGGGCTGTGGCCACTTCCCTGTGGAGCCTGTTCCAGTGCCCAATCGCCCTCTGGGTGGAGAACCTTTCTCTAACATCCAAACGAAACCTCCCCTGATCCATTCTCGGGTCATTCCCTTGGCTCCTGTCCCGTCACCACAGCCCTCTGTGCCTGCCCCTCCCTCACGCAGAAGCTGTGGGCCGAGATGAGGTTTCACCACCTCAGCATTGCCTGCCCCACCTGCACAGCTTCGAGCTTGCTCCAGAGTGAACACACGGGGCACGACAAACAACAGGCAAATGTCATCCAGTAGAAGTGAATTTGTTGGGTAATCACCAAACTTTGGATAGAGGTAACCAGCATTTGCTCTCTACGTAATACTTGACATCCACCTACTTTCCTATTGAGGCAGTAAAGACCCGGCGAACAGGACTAACAGCACTCGCCTGTCTCACACGGCCCAGACCCCAAGGGCTGTACAGCCCGGTGCACAGCACCACTGGAGCACCGGCTGCGTTCGCCGCTCCGCCACCCGGAGCCCCCGGTGTGGCAGCAGGGGCCGCCCGTGCCCTCACGGAGCTCGCCCAGCCCCGCCACAGCGGCGCTGCCGCGCCCGGCCTGCCCGCACGGGGGCGCTCACCCACCCACCCACCCAGCCCGCCGGGCGCCGCGCGCCTCCCCGCGCAGCGCTGAGCGGCACCGCCGCAGCCAATGGACGGCCCGAGCGGCGGGCGGGGCGGCGCTGCCGGCCAATAGCAGAGCGGACAGAGGGAGGCGGGAGGGCGGGAGCCCAATTGAGGAACTCTCCGGCCCCGGGAGGGTGGGACAAGAGTAAGATTCAGTCGCAGACGGTGCGCGCTTCCTCCAATCAGAGCGTCTCCCCCCATCACACGCTTCGGATTGGCTAAACACGGCCTCAGCTCGCCCGTCTCGCCAATAGGGAGGCAGCGCTGCATGACAGACGTTCGGCTCAGCCAATTGCTGTCGGTGCGGAGAACCCGGCCTCTTTCTGCTGCAACATGGCGGCCACAGCTCCCGGTGCGGCTCCTCCCGCGGCCGCCCCGCCGCAGAGCCCGACGGCGGCTCCGGCCGCCCCTGCGGGGAGCGCTCCCCCCGCGGCCGCTCCTGCCGCGCCCGCCGCGCCGGCCCCGCCACCGGCCGCGCCACTGTCCGCCGCGCTCTCGGGCCCCTTCCCCGGCGGCCGCGTGGTGCGGCTGCACCCGGTCGTGCTGGCCTCCATCGTGGACAGCTTCGAGCGGCGCAACGAGGGCGCGGCGCGGGTCATCGGGACGCTGCTGGGTAAGAGCCGCCCTGCCCTGCCCTGCCCTGCCCGCCCTCCCCGCGGCGCCCCCCTGACCCGCTGCCCTCCCTGCCTGCCTCCTTCCCGCAGGGACCGTGGACAAGCACTCGGTGGAGGTCACCAACTGCTTCTCCGTCCCGCACAACGAGTCCGAGGATGAGGTACGGAGGCGGCCCGAGCGGAGCGGAGCGGGGGCTCTCCCGGCGGGGCGCGACCCCCGCTGCTGGCGGCCTGTGCCCGCGGTGCCCTCGGGGCTGAGCACCCTGTAACCAGCTCTCTCGGCACTGTCCCGTTTCTCAGGTGGCTGTGGATATGGAATTTGCCAAAAATATGTATGAGTTGCACAAGAAGGTGTCTCCTAGCGAGATCATCTTGGGCTGGTAAGTTCTCCTTCTGCAAGAACATGCAAGTAGTTATGTTGATTCCTTAAATTACTTAAAATACATAATTCACTTCGTCACAGATGGAGAAGCAGAAGCACTAATGCCTGTGATAGTCAGATCTTGCAACTCTAGTTATACAGTCTGTGGTAAAGCTCCTGCAGCTCATAAAAAGAAGAGACAGTATTGGAAATTTAAAGGATTTGCTTTTGTTTGTGTCTAGCAAGGTATCACAGAGGAGTGATGCCTTAGAGAATTGTTTGCACAGCTTTGTTAGAAGAACTTACTACCTTTAATACAAACTGTACCATGGAAGTTAACTGGTTAGAAAGAAGGGAGAACAAAAAAGAGGGGTTTTAAGTATCAAAGGCACCAAGAGGAATCACTGATACCAGTTTGAATACTTAGTTCTCCAGTGGAAGTAGCTGTGTGTAGGATGCGAAGCAAGATCAGTATTGTGTTATGGGAACAGAGTCTGTGTCTGAGTGAGTGGCACTGTGTTTATCACTCTTTTCATGCCTCTCTGATCCTACAAAATAGCTTTGTTTTCTTCCTGTGGAGCAAGCTTCCTCAACAGCCTTCTAATGGCACAGCAGAGTGCAGTTCCAGTGAGAGCAGTTTCCCTGAGGATGTGAGATGCTAATTTTAGAGCAGTTAAAGGAGCTAGATTAACGAGTTAGACCTCCTGCAGAGAGATGTATGATTTGTGGAAGACAAAGCTGGTCCGAATTTGTTTGGTATGCTTTGATTTACTTAGATGGAAAAAGCTGGTCTAGAACACAGTGACAGATAACTGAATATTGGGTGTCTGATGTCAGTCTACTGACTTTTTATGACTGGTAGTACAACAATGGCCTTGTGCATATTTTGGGCATGGGTGTGCTCAGCCTGTGATTCCTACAATTTTAGGGACAAATGGCCATAAACTAAAAAATCCTTAGTTAAAACACTTATTTTTAGTACGCTGCTACAGTTCAGTGTTGGGAAATCAGTGTTTTAGGATAGAAATCAGTGTTTTAGGATACAAACCTGTTAAATGCCAGCAATACAAAACACTGGGCACATGAATGTTGAAAGAATGGCTCTTCAGCTTGTGTTCTTTTGAAGGTATGCAACAGGTCATGACATCACGGAGCACTCGGTGCTGATCCATGAGTATTACAGCCGGGAAGCTCACAATCCAATCCACCTCACCGTGGACACGAGTCTCCAGAATTCTCGCATGAGCATTAAAGCCTATGTCAGGTACTCTGGGAGGCTGCATTTCTGGGAGGGGAGCGATCTGAATTGCTGAGAGATGCCCCAGCAGGTTAACAAGAAATGTAGTGGGGTGCAGTGTCCGTTTTTTGGACAATATTGTGCAGTAGTTAAACATAGTGGTGAGCCAGGGATCATGGCTTACTTCTCATTGGAATATCTTGACCACTGTATGTAGGCTGAAAGACTTCATGAACTGGAACCTCATTGGGGTGGGGAATTGTGACTTAATTAACAATTTTCAGAACATCTTTGGGACATTTCACAGGGTTCACACAGCTAGCAGTAATGTCACTAACTTCCATCACACTGACTGAATGCTAGCCTGTAGCCACAGGGCTTTATTGCTCAGCAGTGCATTTGAACAAGTTGGAGGATTAATGTGATTAAAACAATTCAAATGCATCTTCTTGATGCGTCTTTTCTTCCCCTTAAACCCATCATTGTTGTAAATTAACAGTGGAAATTAAATATTGAGAAATTAAACTGTTCCACCTCACTGAATTCTTCCCCCCAATGCTGAAGAGCTCTGCTCTGTAAGATAAAACCCCTTTCTTTGTAGAGAAAGTACTGCTTCTTGACTGTGCATCTTCAAAACGGGAGCTGTTCCATGACATCTTACTTAAAGCTTAAATGGACTTCTGGTACTTTGAATAATAGGTGTAATAAAGGTGTTGAGAGTGCTTTGTACTTGAATTTTGTCATATTGCTTGTTCCTTCAGTCATTTCTTAAAGCATTAAGTATTTCAGGACAGAAGAGCACCTACTCTAAAAGCAAGAAGGAACTTTGGCTAAGATGACAGTACTTGGCTCTTCATGCACTCATGCTGACAAATGTCAAACCAGCTAGGAATATTCTTGGATGAAAAAGAGCAATTAATAGCATGCCAGAACTGATTTCCTGTTCTCAGTTATGCTTGGTCTTAAAATTGCTGATTTTGGTGAGAATGAGTAACCTACTTATGTTCACACTTCAGTGCTAACAGAGATCATTGAGATGGAAGTACCTTTTTTTCCTCCCTTATATATGTCCATGCTGAAAACATTTTGTTGTTCTCTTTTTTTTTTCTAGTGCCCCAATGGGAGTCCCTGGTAAAACTATGGGCGTGATGTTCACACCCCTAACAGTGAAATATGTTTATTATGATACAGAGCGGATAGGAGGTGAATGCTTTCTTCCTATTTTGGTTATAACCATTGTTGTGACCCTGTTCAAGTACTTCTTTTACCTTGGTAAAATTGCCATTCTGGGAGTGGCATACTGGTAATCAGACTGTCTTGCTGAAACTTTCCTAAAAAATGTTCAACACATTAAGGATTTAAGCTGGTTTCTGTGTCAATCAGTTTTTTTCACTGATCCTCCTTTTGCTTTCAGTGGATCTTATAATGAAGACCTGCTTTAGCCCTAATCGAGTGATTGGCTTGTCCAGTGACTTACAGCAGGTGGGGTCAGCCTCAGCCAGGATCCAGGATACCCTGACCATGGTGCTGCAGTACGCTGAGGATGTGTTGGTAAGGCCAGCTTTTTATCAGCCAGAAAAAAGTCTGATGTGAACTTGTGCATCTTGTTTTTCTCTTCATTATTTCTCTTTCTGGGCCATAAACTTTGAGTTCCACTTATGCTGAAGTGTGTGTTTCTTGTGCTTAGTCTGGCAAAGTGGCTGCTGACAACACTGTCGGGCGCTTCCTGATGGATCTTATTAACCAGGTGCCAAAGATTTCACCAGAGGACTTTGAGACCATGTTGAACAGCAATATCAATGTAAGTTCATAATTTAATTTTTTCTGTGCCTTCCTAGCAATTTTGGAAATTTGTCATACAGAAACAAATTTGTCTGTGATCTATCTTTTCATACAAACATGTTAATAGCAAATATAGCCTTTTATTTTCAGTAATTTGGTGTTTTAAGGGCTGAGGGTGGATAAAGGAGCTCACCATTATCTTGCAAGCAACTACAGACAAAAGAATTTTTAAGGACTTAGGAATTTTGCAAGTAATCTGAAAACCAATTCTTATTCCATATTGATTGGACAATATGAATTACCAAACTTCAATAATTTTGGTTTCAGCAATAACTGGTGACTTGCCAGATTCCTTTGCCTGAGCTGAAGTTCTCTCTCTGCATAACACTTACGACACGAACAAGGTTTTAGCATGCTACCTGTTCTGTAACAGATTTTTAGAAAACTTAAGCTTCTAAATATGTTGTTCACCCACAGTCTGTAAGACCAGAACTAATTTTTAATTTTGCTTATACCCTTTGACTCGCCTGGTTAACTTGGGTCAACTCAGAGTTAAAATTTCACAAGCAGCGTTTCATATTCCAGGAATACCAAAAGCTTCTTGCAAGGGAAGCATTCCTCAGGGTGGGACTTCCAGGACTAATTATATTTCTTCTAGCTGATTGGAAAATGCTTTACAGATGTTAAAAACTCAGCTCTCTAATAGGGTATGATTTATTAATATTTCTGATCACTGTTTTTTTTCCCCTCCCTTTCAGGACCTACTGATGGTAACCTACTTGGCAAATCTCACACAGTCACAGATTGCTCTCAACGAAAAACTTCTGAGTTTATAAAGAAATTTTGCCACCCTACACTTAAAGGAGCCCGAAGAATGAGCAGATACACTTTTTTGTGGTGTTAGAAACTTCCTTGGACTGTAATTTAATTACTTCCATGACCTGGTTTACATCGTTATTTCCATTGCTCTGAAAAATCCCTAACATGCTTTAGGAAATGAATGGGAACAGCTGCAGTTCAGTTGAGGTCGATGTTTTAAAATGCAGTGTGAGGATCTTTTGTCTCCTGGGTTTATCTACTTGTGTAACAAAATACAGCTTTATTGTAAGAATGTATTTGGAATAAAAGTTCCATTGCAGTGGCAACAATGGCTTCTGTCCAGAAAAAAATCTTTCTCATTTATTGTGTAATGAATCCACTTTTGGAAGAGGGTGCTGGGGGGTAACGTGGCATCAGGAAAGAAACAGTGGATGCAAGTCAACTCCAGTTCTGCAGACTTCTTTGCAGGTTTTTTTCCAACTGTTAAAGCACAGTGGAAGTGTGGGGTTTTGTGTTGCATATAATACGCTTTACCATGAAGGACTGCAGAATGGTCTCTGGTTTATTAGTGGTGTTGTGTATATCCCCTCAGCAGGGTACTGATAGACTATGAGACAGTAAATTCACTTTATGGTGAATTTAACTGAACTTTACTCAGTTTATGGTATCACTTCTATGCATCTAATTATTTTCTGATTGTTTGGGAGAGGAAGTCAAGGTCAATAGCATTAGCCCCTCATAAAGGGGGAGTTCAGAGAATTTAAGCCAGCTGCTGAGTTCATGGTAAAAGGGTGTGAAAAGCATTTGTGGCTAAACAAGTGTGGCTACTGGAGCTTCCATCTTTGCCAAAGAAAAGGACAGCAAAATGAGAATTCATGAAATCTGAGGTTAAAATTTGGATATTAGGAGTTTCCTATTTCATAACCCTCTACTGCTGCTAAAATTATGTGAAGAGAAACCTCATTTCCCCCCCAAGACATGTTTCATGTTAAGTGAGTTCCAGCTGAAAGAAAGCCAATACAAGTATCAGCTGTAACTTTGCACAGCCTTTGCCAATAACATTACCTTTAGAAGGCTGTCTACAGTTCAGCTGTACTGAGGGGGGGTACTCTGCTTTAACAAAATTAAAGCATCCCTCTTCTACAACAAAACTGTTCCCACCTTACTAATGACTGTATCTAGTTCGGTGAATGAATTTGAAATTGGAGTATGCAAAGAGAGTGTTCCCCCAAATAATTCTGGTAATTTGCCAGATAAATCCAAGAGTAAGACTCAAGTTACAAATCTATACGTCCTGTCTTGGTTGTTTTAATCTAGAGAGTTCCCCCAGTGACTCTGCTAAATTCTAAGTTCTAATTGCAAGGTCAATGTACGTGAAAACTGAAGGTGCTAAGATCCTGATCTCATTGAAAATGTTATTTATGAGCATTAAATATTAGAACTCAACTCTTGTTTTTTATTAGTCTGAATAAAAACGTTTTGCTTTCCTTTCTCTTCTTTAAACTTTATACTCTTAACTTCAGCCACATAATGTTTCAAAATTTTCAGATCAAGGTGTTTTTTGAAGTAAGTTTGGACATAAATTGAGGGAAAGAGGAAACAGCAAAGCTGGATAAGTCTCAATTACTGTAAAGAAATTGCAGAGTGGGGAAGCATAATATTCTTTCCCTGACCTCTCCTCTGCATGAACTTCTTTGCCATTCCCTGCTAGGAAAAGTGATAAAACTTTAAAAAGAAAGCTATTCAGCTTTTAGAGTGTTAAAATTCTATGTTGGTTTATAAGCTAGCGTGCACAAAATGCAAAGTTCCAAGAAGAGCAGTTTGTGATCATTGTGGAACTTGCCAGTCCTTGCAACTACCTGAAGAAGATATGTGACAAAGGACTGAGGTTGTCTTCGTAGGTAGAAAGATTCACTGCAAAGCAGAGGTGTCTGAAATGACCAAAGTCCGTGAGTTTAGGCCTATGCAAGATAGGAGAGTGCCAAATACTTGGAAGTGGAGTAGGAAGTTCCCTCGTTAAAAACTGTGTCTGATCCCATCCATTCTGTCTTTGTGAATGGACACAGGGTGATCCTCCTTTAGAGTTCTGAATACCTGATTTCAAATTTCAGTGGCCACTGTTAGGAAGGACAACACTTCAAACACAAACATAATGTATCATTTTGCTTAACAGTAAAGCCTGAGCTGTGCTATTGCCTAGAAGGCTTTCCTTCTCTGCAGCTGTAAAATGTTGACAGGAATTACTAAAGGTATTCTATTAGAATTGTTCCACTCTACAGGATTCTGTCTAAAAACTTGAACTTCAATACATAATCTTGTGGGAAAAGCTTGGGAGTCAAGAAACATCACCAAGGATTTCAAGCTTTAACTCTATATTGATTTGTAAACTCCATGACTTTATTAGGGGACTTCCTCCTTTTTTTTGTTTGTTTGGGTTTTTTTTTTTGTTTTGTTCTTTAGAATGTGTTGCTACAAATAATTGACAAAGTCAGTTTTACATAGTCAAGATAGATAATTCTCTGGTATTCTTCTGTATATTATATTCAGTCATTTTAGTGATCTCACTAATACAATAAAAACTTCTATCCTCTGTGATGTGTTCAGCATTTTCTTTTCTTAGATGACTTCTCTGAATGATTGTGAATTCCTGGACATTACTGTATTACATGTTTATTTGTGGCAGTGTGCATGGTTTCCTGGTAAATATTAGGCTTTAGAATACCTTGTCCAAGCAACTCTTTACCAGCTCCCAGCACTGAAGTATTTAATGGCTTAAATGATGTAAATGATTAAGAATGTTAAAATGTTTAACATATTCAGATTTTATTTTAATCCTGGTTTAGTTGAGCTCACTTGGGTTTTTACCTCTGCCTGAAGTTCTTGAACAGTTCCTCAATACATATAACAATATTCAGAACAGAATTCATTATTACAACTGATTCTCTTGTTCTCTTTTGGTATAACTTGGAGGAATGTATAAAACCCATCCATCTTGTTGCCTTGGGCCTTTCTCAGACACAATCTCAGGCAGCTTCAACAAAGGAAGAGAGTTTCAGGCAAGCACCTCTGGGCAGTACAGAGGCAATGAACCTTTATGTTTGCAGTGAGCATGGTGACTTAGGACAACCTGCAGTTTAATTAGCACACAGACATTATGCTTCACTCTGACATCTTCCCAGCACAGTAAGACTGCTTGTTCACAACACTGAAAGTGCATGTAAAACATGCAATCACATGCAAGTATGCTGTGTTTCTTATCAAAATCAATACTTGCAGGATGAACTATCTTATTTATCATTTATATTTATGAAATGCCTTCATAAAAATTTGAGAGGAGGTGGTAATGGTCTACTATTTTTTAACTGATCAGTCTCAGCAGAAAAAAGTTCCATATTGTTGGGAATAACAAACCTTATTCTGTTATCTGCAATTTGAAACTTAAAGCCTTGCTGCCAGAATGGCAATTTCATTTGGTGATTATTTCCATGTACTGGGATGAAGGTCACTAAATTTGCCTTTTTAGTTGAGTCACTTTAGTTTCTTGGCAGAACACTTAAATCTGCTGCAAAGAGGAGGAAGTGTTTTGGTGTGTAAGGTTGTGAACCTGTGGACATATGCCACCTATACCTGAAATTCATGGGTTTAATCCTAAGAATTAAAAGGTTGATGGTGAAAAATGTTAGGCACTACCCTTCTGGAGCAGTTAAGCAGAACAAGCTGCTGTTCTCCTGTGCTTTGAGGAAGGGTGAAGCTCCAGTTTCATCACAACGGAACTAGAGACTGGTTGGCAGCTCAGTTGTAAGGGCTGTGTGAAACCCTCGTGTTCAGACCAGGGCGGGTGGAGCACTAATGACTCACTGGCAGTGACTCCCTTCAGCTAACCAAACACAGGGCTCTTGCTGAAGTGAGCTGAACTCACCCTGCTCCCTGCTCCCGGGGAAGGTTAACTCAACAGCTTACTGGGACCGTGCATTTTAATGACTGCAGTCACAAGGCAGTCTAACAGGAGGAGTATTTTTAGTAGATAATGTAGACTTGGACCACTGCAGTATCCTGTGGGTTTGTTACACTTTGACCTATGGTTCAAAGCTGACCAGATCTTCTTTCTTACAACAAACTTGGGGCAAGTTTTTGTTTTGAATTTGACTATATTGGCTGGAGTAGAACATAAAAAGTAATGCTTTACATTACTTAAGTGGGAAATAATGTTCCAATGAGGATGCATAGAACAGAGAAGCAGCAATGCTTTAGCCACCTACATCACCAACAATAAATTCCTCTGGAAAAAAAGTTTTGTTCCAGCTGTTTTGACAGCACTCAACACAACTATGTAGTTAAGCCAGGTGGCTCCGTACCAGAATTCTGTCCAGTGCCATGTCTTAGGATCAGATGCAAGAATATTACAAAAGAGGAGAACAAGAGTTTGTCTCTCCACTAAACTTGAATTTTCCAATAGCAAGAAGCTGCTTTGACTCTGCATGGGGTTTTAGAAGCTTTCCTAAATGTATGGGCTTTAGCTATAGTAGTAAACCAAGGGATTTCCTTAAATACAAAAAGGGAAATTAGATGACCACAATGGCTCCATTTCATGCTTTAAAAAGGTAATTCCAAACATTCTCATTGATACATAAACATTCAATGCATTTAACAGATTTTCAGACACATTTAATTTTGTTAAAAATATTCTCTTCCTTTTACGCTTGTTTTTAAAATAAATTGTTCTTTTCTTCAGTAGCTCAAATCAATATAGTCCACTAAATGAAAAAGATAAAGAATTGTGTATTTTATAAATGTACTTGGTTCCCATGGAAACAAGGATTTAAATATATATATCTGTCCTGAAAGAAATGTGCTTAACAGGTGAAACAAAGTAGACATACACTCCGAGTGTCAGCTGAGGAATGCTGTGAGGATTAAATTCTTAAAGCCACTCCTGATGAGTTCTGGGCAAACAAGAGAGAACAAGCCCAATTTTCCTGGATAGGTAATGTATTAGATTCTTTATGTGGCTTTAGGTGCTCTTCATTTAAAGCAAGCAAGCATGGTAAATTATTACCCACCTATTTTCTGCTGCCTGCACTTCACGCTGTTTTACAGACAAATTGAACAGTGGTTGTTGTTTCATCTAGAGCTGAAGTGCTGCACCAGGAAAGAACCAAAGCTGGCTGCATTGAAATGGTCTCTAAACTGCTAACATGTTTGTCATAAACAAAAAAGGGGATATTTTGAATAACCTCAAGTTACTGGTGCATAATATCATTAGTGAATCCTTCATAAATCGTATCTTGCTGTCAGAATGTTTTACGAATAATTAACCATCAGGTAAAGAAAGGACTATGGGCGTGTAATGTCTATTCAAAGTATAATATGAATAAACATTACAACAGACAGAAACAAAACACTAAGCACACTCCCCATAATTACATACAAATAACGATAATTAAGATTTTGTTCTAGAAAAATGTATGTAGTAGTCAGTCAATCTTACCTTTACATCCTCCTGGGACCTAGATCCTGGTCTTCAGTAACTACAGCAAAAGGAACAGCTCCTCCAGCTCCATGCACTTAGGTCTTTTATATTCTTTGCCTGTTACATGCAGTTATGGTGGCCTGGGTGACTTGATGGACTCCCTGACATCTAATGAACAATAGACTCATCATGTGTTACTGGATTACAGACTTGACTTAGAGCTACACTCCATTGCAGTGGTGCTAAAGGGAAAGTGCAGTGTGGACTTTTCTATCCCTTTCCCAGCGGGTGGCAAAGGTTTCCCGTGGGATGGCATCTCCGGGCGCTTCATGTGTGAACGCTTCCTCTGACACAGCTCCACTGGCGTGTGACACTTGCGCCTGGGAACTCACGTCTCGTCCGTCTCGAGGGACACCCGGGCATCTCGCAGCCTTCCTTCAGCGAGACGGGGCGAACCCGCACAGACAGCAAAGGGTCCTGCGCTGGCAGGGCCGTCGCTGCCGGCACCGGGCGCGGTGCCCCTGCCCGCGGCGAGCACGGCCCGTGGGCCGGGCCGGGGCGGGCTCGGTGCCGGGGGCGGGGCGGGCATCGGCGGCCGCACAGGCTCCATTTTGCGGTGTGGCTGCGGAGAGAGGCCGAAGGCTCCGCAAGTTCCCCTCAGGTGAGGCGGCGGGGGGGAGGGAGGAGCCGGCCGGCCGCGACCCCCGTGCCCCTCGCCCCAGCCCCCGGCCCGGCCCCGCCGGCGCCTCTCACACCTCCGGGGACTCGGCCCCAGCCCCGGCTCTGCGCGCACATCGCCCGGGGGGCTCGGCCCCAGGCCCGGGGCACTGCCGTGCTGGATGGAGCCCCGGGCAGCGCTCCCGGAGCCGCGGCCGCCCCCGCCTCGGGGCTCGGCAGGTGTCCGGCCGAGGGAGGTGCCGCCCGCCCCAGGGAGCCGCACCCCCGGCGGGGGCTGCCCTGGCCCTGCGGAGCGGGGACGAGGTCAGGTGGCCTCGGGAGCAGCAGATACCGGGATACTTGCCTCCGCCCGCAGCTCCACCTCGCCGGAGGACACGCCGGGCCGGCCCGCGGCTGGCTGCTGAGGGAGCGGGAGGAGCCTGGGGCGATGCGGGACTGCCCCGCGCGGAGCGGAGCGGGGCGGCGGCGGGCGGGGCCCTTACAGGCGGCGGGGGCGCGGGCACGGGCACGGCCCGGGCGGTGCGGAGCGGGGCCGTCCCGTCCCGTCCCGTCCCGTCCCGGCGGGGCTGCGGCGGAACAGCCGCCACGGGGAGACCTCTCCGTGTTTATCGGCGGAGCTCCTGCCCAGCGCACCGAGCGCGGCGCGCCCGCTGATATTTCACCGCGGGGCGGTATCGCAGCTGACTCACACCCAGCCCCCGGCTTAACCCGCCCTGCGCCCGTCCGGGGACAGCGGAGGGAAGCTACAGTCTGACGGGAAAATCTGTTGTTTTGGTTATAAAAGTAGTTATGTCAGAGCCGTCGTTCAGAAACTTGAGGATGCTTGTGCCAAATTTAAAGTCCCTTTTTTCCCCCCTGTCATTAAATGTTTCATAACCTGGCTAATGGTCTCGCCTGCCCACTGGCTGGCAACATGCGGAATGGGATGATCTCTGCCCCTACTCCCCAAGTCCCTCTGTTAAAAATATGACTAAAATAAATAGTTACTGTCAGGAAACAGAAATTTGCTCCACGAACGAAGAAATGCTGAGGGATTACACCTGTTCTTATCAAATTACCATTTTTAATGGGATAGCTAGGATACTGCTCTTCTCCCAGGAACTACCCCTGTGAGCAGAGCAGTGCAGGACAATGGATACAGGTGCTTGGTGCAGTACAGGGCTGGAGCCTGCACTATTTCTGTCCTGGCAAAGCGTTCAGCTCCCTCCTGCTGGCACCTCAAAGTGTATCCTGTGTTTCAGAGCTTTCTGGAGGTTTGAGCCTCTTACCACGCTTAAATGTCCGTCTGACCCTGAATAAGAGTGATAGTTAATTACGAAGCTGAAGATGCTTCTCTTCTGAATTCTGATTGCTGTGGTCAGATGTAGGAGAGAAAAAAAGGAAAAGTTTTGTGGGTTAATAGCTGACAAGTATTCCCAAGCAATTCTACACCGACTAAACATATTATTCAAGTGATTTAAGAGGTAATTAGCAAGCAGATACCTACTATGAACTCATATATAGTGCTTCACAGTGAAAATATCTTTTTTTTCTTCCCCAGAATGTCATACCCAGGTTATCCCCCTTCTGATGGCTACCCTGCTTTCCCGGGTTATCCTGTAAGTATGGCTCTTGAATGTGTTACATTCCTAATGCATTTATATTCTATGAATACCCCTCTTTACTGTGCTCCGTGTGTCTGTAAATAGTAGCTGTCCATTCATGTACCCTATTCCCTAGTGATTATGGTCTTTGTTTTCATCTGTATATCTCTGAGGGTGACTTTACAGCTGTCACACAAGAATTCCAAGGAGGAAGCTTAGTTTTTCTAATGATGTCTGTTGTTCCAGAAAGGTCTTTGATTCTTTGGTCTTATTTTATTTTTTTCTTGTGAGTTTGTTTTTTTAAATATAGTTGTATCATCTCAACAATTCTTTTTCTCTTTTTCTTTTTTTTTAAAGTTTCTTCTATAAATAGGAGGCCCTTTACATGTAGGGTTAGAGGTAATCTCTGAACCAATCTGTACCAAATACTCACATAGCTGTATCCCAGGATTTACAGAGATGCTGAACAATTTTCAGTGGTCACAGCCATCAGGAAGAGCTTGGAACATTTTACTCAAGTAGCCCAGCATTCATAGGAGACCAAGTAAATATTTTTCTGAGGATAGAGGACACTGTCTCTTGACCACCCTATCCACAGGACTGTTCCACCTTCAGCACACAACTGAATGAACTAAAATTTTAAAGGAAACTTAATGGAAGGCTGAAATGTATCAGGTATGGCTGATACTGCTGTCTTTTTGATATGCCTGCAATATTTTTCAAAGCTAGATTCATCTCTGTGCTTTTATGGCACTGATCATGGCACTGATCATAGTGTCATTGTGGGAATTTTACCTGTGTTTTATGTAGTACAGAACCAGTCTTAAGTATGCAGCTCAGGCTAAATGTCATTAAGATACTGAAAAGCTATAAATAAATGCAAGATATATGCATATAAATACATGCAATAAATTCTCTGATGATTTTGCTTTACAATCTACCCTTACTACTTCTGAAACATTAAAATCAGTCAAACTAAAGACAAACATATTAGAAACAAGATTATTGACTCCAGGATTTTTCTCCCCTCAAGGTTCTGCTGAACCCTCATGATTTTAGCTGTAGTTTATTTTTAACTACATCTGAAAACATTTTTTTTCTCTTAGCTATCATTTAAAAAATGGCCAACTTCAATGAATTAATTTAAAAGACCTTCTAGACTTGTTATCAATGATTTCCTGCTCTCATTGATGATGCCCAATGCGATAACCAATTCAAAAAGCATATGTGAAATTATTTTTTTCCTACAGCACTGGTAGTTATCTAAAGCAGGGCTTTTGAGGATCCTAATTTTGGATTTATGAATCTGAATTCCAATAAAATCTTTTTGTTGAGGCTGGCAGAGAAATGTTAGACTGTATCCCTGGGGAAAAGAATATGATATAGCCTGGGCACAGGAATTTGGGGGTAGAAATCTTGGGGCAGCCAAACCTGAGGAGAACATTTGAGCTAGACTTTGCTGCTCCGCACTTGATTTCTGTTTTCTGGGGTCAAGAATGAGTATGTATTGTATGTAATGTGTGACCCAGATTTCTAAAGCTACTCAGTAAAGATGATTCCCAGCAAGTGAGTAATGGGTCCATCCATTATGCTTTATTATGAAGCTGATTTTAAATAGCTGGTTTCTAAGATCAAGTATAATGGCTTTTACCTTACAGTGCTTTTCCCTTAGAGATCCAGATCATTAAATTAAGTATTTCTAATATGTCTTAATGCTAATAGCAACCTTGTGATATGGCTGGTAAATCATACATCTAGCAAAACAAATATATAGGTGTTGGACTTGCTCTTTTTATTTAAAACCTGTAGTAGGTGTTCAGTCTGACTCAAGTGATCCAGGTTTAGTCATTGAATGTCCATGCTTTAGAACCTGGATTCCAAAGGAAATGGGAAAAAGCCCCCAAGAAGTTCTTACCCTGTAACATTTGAAAATTCTGTTTGTGCAAGAGAGGCAGAAGTTTCAAAGCTACTGTGCTCTTAAAAGTCTTGTAACAGAGGGTGAGCTCCTGATGATTCATAGAGAGCAAGCTGAGCTGAGCTCACCTTTTCCTTGTGTGGCATAGGAAGAGCAGCTTTGCAGTAAGGGACCAGGTGTCCCAGTGGCTGCCAAGCCGAGTGTGGCTCAGCACTGTGAGTCCTCAGGGAGGAAGGCTAATGACACACCAGGCTTTAGCAAGAGCATCTCTGGAATACTGTGTCTGGTTGTGGCCACCCAGTACAACAAAGATGTGGATGAAGAGGAGCATGTCTGGGGAAGGCTGCTTGCCTGGAGAAGAGCAGGGTAGGCACAGATCTGTTCAGTCTTCTGCTGGGTGAGAAGGAGCAATAGAGACATTGGAGCCAACTCTTGTCAGGGGTACACAGTGAAAGGGCAGCTAGCAAATACAGGTTGCAATTGCAATTTGGTTTGAGGAAAGCATTTTTCGGTCTAAGAGTAGTCAAACACTGCAACAGGGGCCCAGAGAGGCTGTGAATTTGCCATTCCTTGTATATACTGAAAGCCTGACCATCAGGCCTTGCATAACTTCACCCAACTCCAAAGCTGGCCCTGCTTTGAGGGTGGATGGGATCACAGGCCATCCAGAGGTGACTTCCACCCTGCAGCACCCTCTGATTCTGTGTCAACAAAGGAGATGCATCAGAAAACCCAACCAGGAGGACCCCACCCAGGCTTCAGGAATTCTGCTGCTGCTGCTTCAAGCCACACATCTAATTGTGTAATTCACTTTGTTATTATACACGTGGACGTTTTGGCAGCTTGAGAGGTTTTACTCTAATGTGCTGTTAGCAGGCATACAGACATCCCATTTTTGTGTTTCAGCCAACAGGACAGGAATCTGTCTATCCACCAGCTGGTCAGTACCCCTATCCCACCGTTCCTGGAGGATTCCCTCCATCAGGAGGAGGCGCCTTTCCTGCAGCACCACCAAATGCTGGGTTTCCAGGGGCAGCAGGATATTCTGCCCTGGGGGGTTACCCTGCTTCAGGGGGCTTCCCTGGAGCTCCCCAGGCTGGAGGAATGCCACCTTATTCTGGAGGTAAGATCCTTTGTTAGAGCACCAGTCAGGAGTGATTTCCAGTGTAAGCATTCCCTGTGCTCGCTAGAAGCAGTAAAGAAAAGCAGCTTTGTTCAGTGATCAGTTCAGGCAGCAGCACCAGGCAGCCAGCCAGGCTGCCATCCAGCAGGAAGTACCTGCATGCTGATGGCAGAGCCTTGGTGGTTCTGGGTCAATGCACAGACATGGAGAAACTGGTCTCTTACGTAGCTCTGCTCAATAACCTGGCTCATGTTGTGTAAAGAAGTCAAGTACAAAATACTAAGTGTGCTAAAGTCTGGTTTTTTTCCCTGGCTCCTCCAGGCCCTGGCTTTCCTGTGCCTCCCACTGGCCCTGGCTTTGGTGGCTATCCACAGCAGCCTCCTGCCCAAAGCTATGCTGGAGGTGGACCAGCACAAATTCCAGGTATGTCATATATAAGAAACTTTAGGCACCCAAGGTTAAACCAAGAGACCTCAGGATAGGTAGTAACAAATTAGGCCCTTACCTTTGTTACTTGTAGCTGTTGAGGTTTGTATGCTGTGCACCTCCTGCCACCTTTCTTGACCAGGCCACTGAAGGGCTGATGAGAACCAGTTCTGTAGGTGCTACATCCAAAAGGGATGGCTGTCCCTGAATAATGGTCATGATGTAGTGGTTAAGCTGCTTATTCTTTTTCAAACTGCAAGTATCTGATGAGAACTGTGAAATCCAGAGTCCACATTCAGTGAGTATCTAGCAGTTCTGTTAATCTCAATTGCATTTTTCAGATCTGTGTGTTCACAGTGATCCCTGGCATACTGGAGAAAGAGGAAAGGAAAATGCACACATTTGCTTAAAAGCAGTGCAGTGTTTGTAATGCTTTGAGTGGTCAGTTACTACAGAGATGATTTTTGTCCTGGAATGTATCAGTTGTGTTTTAAAGAAATTCAAAGCAGCAAAACATTTTTGTTTTATTATTGCTTTGTTAACTCTGGTACTAAGTTTCTATTAAAATTATAAAGAATGTGCATACATATTATGAATAAAAATAAAATTCCAGTACAAAAAAATTAGTTTTAGCTTTTGTATTCACAGTGCTTTTGATCACAAAATGAGATTCCTTCAATCCTTTCTGCAGCAATGAATTCTGAATATTTACTGTTTACATGCTAGGCATTTTAAACTGTATATAACAGCTTTTAAAGAGAGCATGGGACACACATGCTTCCTTTGTTTGGGCTATCTTGGCTTCTGTCAAAAATAGCAGAATTTCTTAAGGAGAGATCCTTCCAGTTCCCACAGCACCAGTAAGTTTAGTATTTTTAGAATTGCCTTGCTAGTGTATGTAACAAAATGCATCTGTGATTGCTCCTTCCCATTATTCCCAAGGAAAGAAATTCAGTTACTGATTGTGGTAGGTATCATTACTTAGGAAACAGATTGTGTACAGGGGTAGGTTTGGCTTTATATTCAGATTAGATGGTATTTCCACAATAAGAGGAGATGTAATTAATTTCTACCTTGTTCTTTATTTTCACTAGGATTTCCTGGTGGACAAGTACCATCCCCAATGCCTGGTCCGGTATGTGCTGTTTTCTCTCCTATAATTAATCTTATGTGGCATCTGTAGTTTTAATGTTTTTACAGCTGATTTCCAAAGGTTTAGATTGTGTTCTGCATCAGGAGTTTCCATCTACCCTCACAGTAATGTTGCCCCGATTCTGTGTTAGAGGAAGAAATGGAGAATTAACGGACAATTCCTTCTGGAGTGCTGATTGCAGAGCTGTGATTTTAATTTGAATTGATATTGTGCAGATATCTAGTTACATGGGACTCTTATTTTCAGCCTGCTGCAGTGGTTCAGTATACCCAGGGTACAATTCAAGCTGCTCCAAACTTTGATGCTGGAAGGGATGCAGAAATTCTGCGCAAAGCTATGAAGGGTTTTGGTAAGGAACAGAAGCTTTAGTTCCTATTGATCTAACTTCTTAGTGCCATTTTGTTGTTTTCTTCAGTTTTTATTTGACTATACTTCCCCTCTGCCCCAGCTTTTCAAAAGTTACATTTTCAAAATGGCCTGGGCTATTTTGTATATGAAGTTACATAGAAAATTTGGTAGACTTAAATAGCAGCCACTTACTATGTAACTATGCCCAAATGCAACAGTATAAAGTACAGTTTTGGGGGGGCACTGTATTGCATTCTTACATGACATTGCCCTTCTGTTTCCAAGGAACTGATGAGCAGGCCATCATAAATGTTGTTGCTAACCGCTCCAATGATCAAAGGCAACAAATCAAGGCAGCTTTCAAGACTATGTATGGCAAGGTATGTTCACTAGTTCTTTGAATTGGTAAAGAAAACCAAGGGGAATGATTTGGGCATTTTTAAAAATGTACTTCTTTTAGTTATATTCCTTATATATTGGGGTATTTGACATAGTGTTGTCCTGATACCTGGAAGAAGCAGGGGTGGGGGAAGGCTGGAGGCTGTCTCTGTCCCTGACCCTGACCACACAAGAAGCTTCTCTGCTTCTCTAATGATTGACAGAAAATAATCAAGCTTAAACTGCCATTAGTGTCTGAAACTACTGAGTTTTTTATGCACACAAACCAGCACTGAAATCTTTTTCCCAAGAAACAAACTGAGAGACTGATTATTGGATAGTAAATGAAAGTCCAGGTTAATTTGATTTCTCCCCTCTGTCATCTTTGCAACTTAAAAGTGAAATGTTGTAGTTGTGGCATTTTTGAGGACCTCACTAGGTCTTAAATAGTGAGCAGATAATGGAGAAGCGCTGAGGTATCAGAGGGAAGATCTTTGTAAAATAAAACAAAGCTTTACAGGAAAAACAGCATAAAGGTAGAAAATAAGTCATAAAAGTAAACTCTAGTTTGATCTTTCTTTGGTATACAATCTATATATGCCTAACACTCTGCAAAGCCCTTTTTGTGTTTGTAATTGAGCAGGATTTAATTAAAGATCTGAAGTCTGAGTTAAGTGGTAATGTGGAAGAACTGATTCTAGCGCTCTTCATGCCTAGTACCTACTATGATGCCTGGAGTTTACGTCATGCAATGAAGGTATGGTATTCTTGTGAAGGAAACAGTTTAAAACAATCTTAAAATGCTCATCTAAGAATACCTGGTGCCAGCATTGTTGAAAAATCTGCTCGTGTCAAATCCTGGAATTGCAGGGCTTAAAATTCTTTTCTGCTGCATCCCCCAGTTCCAGATGATTTCTGCAGGATTAGCCAATTCAGGGCAGATGTCCATTCAGTAGATGAGGAAATGCTGCAGGACAGAACCTTGTTCTCTACCACTGGGGAATAATTTTTGCTAGAACCTAAAAAGGGCCATGATGCTGTTAAGACCATAATCACTCTTTAAACTAAAGTTACATACCTTTCCTTACTAGGAACAAACCTTTGTTACTGAAAGGTATTTTGGGATTATCCCTTCTTTTCCCCCCAAAAAGACAATGAAAAAATAATTTCTTAAGGTCAGATGATGGATGTATCTGTTCAAGTATAAAGACAGCATTTACAGATTAGGTGAGCTAGTTGGTTTAAACTTTTAATTCAGGTAAACTGGTACATCCAGTTTACTGGAATATCTTGCTTGTGCTGCAGCAGCTAGCAGGTGGCTGATAGCGGAAGTGAGTAACTCAACCCATGTGTGAATGCACACCTTCTAGAGAATGTGGATCTTAAATGAAGATCTGCCTTTAATGGGGAATAGCCACTCGACCATTTTCAAAAATTCGTAATGTAAGATTACCTAGATGTCTCACATTCATCCCCTCTCCTATCTAATCCTTGCCTGAATTGAGATGACCATGCCAGTTAAGATCCCCCTGTACACAGAAATCACAATTAACTTTTATTCTGGGGAGGGGAAAGCATCTATAAGAAGTTGCACATTGAGGAAGCAGCCACGTTTGGATAGGAAACACACTTGTGTACTGACCAAAACAGAATTTACATGTGTACCTTTGACTTCAGTGATTATCATAAGGCTCTACCTTCCTTCAGTAAGTTTCCAGATTAAGGTTGCCAAAGAATTTCCTTCCTAAACCATTTTCCAGTTAACTTTGGCCAGTGTCACTGATGTGGATGTATAGTTTTGGGGTGTTTCTCTGAACTGGTGCAGAATGGCATGTTTGAGGAATCTTCATTCCATTTTAAGTATACAGTAGACTTGGTGCTTTCACACTGCAAGGATACTGTTCTTACAATGTAGATTGTATTAGATTTTGAAATACCAGATGACTGGTATTATTTCACAGTTGAAGAAAACTGCATAGGTACTGCTCTGTAGTTATGCCTTTGTTTTCTCTGCCTACAGGGAGCAGGCACTCAGGAGAGTGTGTTGATTGAGATCCTTTGCACAAGGACAAACCAGGAAATTCGCGAAATAGTGAACTGCTATAAATCAGAATTTGGAAGGGACATTGAAGAAGACATCAGATCAGACACTTCAGGACACTTTGAACGATTACTTATATCCATGTGCCAAGTGCGCTTTAATTTTTTTTTTTAATAAGATAACAGTGTACAGTCTGATGTGTGTAGTCATAATAGCTCTGTAAATAGCCTGTGTATGCTTAGCAAGAGGCAGGTTTTTAAGAAATTAGCCCATGGTCATTAATTTATTCCTTAGGATGTGACACTTCAGTCCCTCCTCAAGAGATACTTCTTATCCACAAGTCCATGAT
Source organism: Monarcha castaneiventris obscurior (assembly GCA_026261815.1). NCBI lineage: Eukaryota > Metazoa > Chordata > Aves > Passeriformes > Monarchidae > Monarcha > Monarcha castaneiventris. The sequence goes on from JAMPIT010000886.1 coordinate 20,313,074, forward strand.
GAAGTGTGTGACCTAATTTAGCACCCTCAATTAGTATCAGAACTTATGTGGAAATATTGTGCAGCTGCAGCCGAGTAATTCCCTAAAGCAGTGCTCTACACTGCTTTTAGAGCAAGATGCTTTTTATTTTTTGCATATGTTAACAAAGTAATCTGGGTGAAGCTGATTGGATAACCTCTGTGGTATATAGAATGCCTGTGAGAATCCCTACAAACAAGATAATATGTGCCACAGGGCAAAATCTCCCTCCCAAGTTACTCCATAGCCTGCCTTCCCTTTACATCACCAGAATTAGGGAGGTGCTGCTGCTGAACTCAGGTGACCACTGGAGCTTGTTTATCCCGTATCATTTACCAGGGCTCATTTTGTGTTGAAGAATAGTAACCTGCAGTTACCCATATGTAGGAAGAAATATGTAACTAATGCAACTTCCCACAGTTCTCTCATCAATTTGCCTATTTATGTTAGAATTTCTATGACATTTCTCTATCTCATTGGCTTCTACCTTTCTGAGAATTCAGCTATGCTCTAGATACTTGGTTAGAAGTCAAAGTCCAGAAGAAAGCAAACCTGGAGAAGCTCATGCTGCTAATTTTTATTTTGATAAATCCAGTAGTTTACAATGACTGACAATCACATCATTTAAATAGTATATTAACCACTACAGATACAACAGTATTTGAGAGAATGTATTCAGCCTAGTCAGCCAGTATGTTTAGCAGTATCCATCCATGCACTGGGCAGCAAAAAACCAAAGCAACCACCAAAGCACATAAAATGTCATATAAGCCCTACTGACACAAGTGTAGTAAGTGCTTTCTGGAGGCATTCTTACTTGAAATAAGCAACTTCTAAATACAATAGGAGGGAAACCTGAGATATTTCAGGTGTGCATATTCAGTAAGATAATTCATTAGTTCATTTGGGAAGAGTCTTTGCAACTTGAAGCCTAGAAACAAATCAAGAGAAAGCTTACATTATTAAGTAAAATAGAGAATTAAGTACAGAACTTAATTAGAACTATGAGATGGTTTGTAGGGTGAAGTTATCTGAGTCAGTGTATCTGCAGTTTAAAGCATGTCCTACAGATAGGGTTCTGAGCCACTTTTGTATTTTCCTATAAAGAATATTACAGCAAAGAGACGTTTTAAAGCAATGTAATGCATTTCAAACTATTTCTACTTCAAGCCTTGAAGATACATGCTTGGAGTCTATGTACAGTTAAAGCATAGCCTCCTCTGTGGAATTTTATTTGAAATCTGTTGTCTTTGCATTAAGGGTAATCGTGATGAGAATCAAACTGTGGATTATCAAAAAGCTCAAGAAGATGCTCAGCGTCTGTACCAAGCAGGTGAAGGAAGACTTGGGACTGATGAATCTTGCTTTAATATGGTTCTGGCAAGCAGAAGTTTTCCCCAACTGAAAGCAACAGTTGAAGCATACTCCAGGGTAGGAGTTCTTCACTTTTTTCAAATAAGCTTGGTCAATGTATTTTAAATTAAATTAAGAGTTGTTACTGCATTTCATCATCCATCTATTAATCTCATTTATTTGTAGATTGCTAATCGTGATTTATTAAGCAGCATTGATCGAGAATTTTCTGGAAACGTGGAACGTGGCTTGAAGGCTATTGGTAAGTTTGATGTTCTTCCCTCCCCCTTTTCCTTTAGGAATTAAACCTAAATGTAATCAAAGAAGAATCCAGTTCAGCACTGGCTATATGGCAAATGATCCCACAGTCAGAGACTCTGCTAGCACAGAAGTAGCTTTAATTATTCAAATTATTTATCTTGCACTTAAATGAAGAAAATATGCATCCACCATGAAGAATCAGTTTCAAATAAGAAGAGGCCACAGAGAAACTACTGTCACTTCTCTGGGAAGGCAGGCAAGTGCACAGAACCAAGGGTCACTGGTTAGTGCTTGTAGCTGTGTAATTCAGAGTTCTGCAGAAGGAGGTACCAGTGTCACAGAGCCGTGACTGGGTGTGCAGCTCCTCAGCAGAGAGGAGCTGAGCCACCCACACAGATAACCTCAGAGCCAACATGAACCCACTGAAGGCACAGTTCCTCTTCCACCCCCTTCCCCACCACCATCTACCCCAAAAAGCTCAGCAAAATAGAAGATGCTGTTTTGAATTCACTTTTTCCTACTGACTTGTTATAAAAGCAGTTCAAGACAATTCAGCACAATTAACTGATAGTGAAAATCAGTAATATTTAGTAGTAGATCTGGAGATACCAGTCGTATCAGTGCTTATCCAACTGACAGCAATTCTGTAGCCATAACGGATAAGCAAAAACTTCCCAGAGTATATTCTACTCAGAGTTTAATGGGAAAAATTCAGGTCTGAGAATAAGGTAGAGAATAATGGCTTATCTCTTGAGTGTGAACAGTCTACCTGAAACAAGATACATGCTGTAACTACAAGAGTTACAGAACTACTAGAGAATCTTCTACTTTTGTACTTTTCTTAGTGAGATTCTAGCTATGGAACATGAGTGAAATACCTTGTATCCCAGTACCAGCTATCCAAGGAGAAGAACTGTTTTTGAATTTCCTGTTTGAGAGTTAAGATTTCAGAGAGCTTTGAAAAGCACTTCCAGAGGAGTTAACTGCTAATAACCATAAGTGTTTGTGTGAAGGAATAACTCATTTGGTCAACTTGAAAATAAGCTTATTAGCTTTATAAACACATCCTCCTGTGAATAACTGTGTTTGTAAACACAGTTATTCACAATATCTGGATCTTCACTAATACCAACCTCTAGCTGTCTACAGCAAAAATCCTGAGTTGATCCTGCCAGGTATCACTATACAGGATACAATCCTGGAACTAATCCTAACAATATACTTTATTGCAGTGCAATGTGCTTTAAATCGCCCAGCCTTTTTTGCAGAAAGACTTTATTACTCTATGAAAGGAGCTGGCACAGATGATTCTACCCTCATCAGAATTGTAGTCACTCGCAGTGAGGTAAGAAATTTTCTCCTGTGTACAAGTCACATGCAGCAGAAAGCCATCTACCCAAACCAGCTTGTCACTTAGTCCTCCTTTCACAGCTGTAAAAACATGTACTGCATGAAGCTTTTATGGGGCTCACATTTAGATGAATGTGTTAATTAAAGCCAGCTTTCACATGGTAATTTAATTAACTCTGGCTAGATAGTAGTAACTGCTTGTTTTCCTTTTTAACTGTTATTTCCCATCTACATAGCAAATGAGCACCTCCAGGTGAGAAGTTCACCTGTTCAGAGTTAGAATAGCACAATCCTAACAAAGCATGGAACAACTACTGGACTGTGCTTTGGGAGCTGCTCCTCTGTCCTTGGAGGGACCAGCTGGCTTGTTCACTGCACAGGGTTAATCATTGCACATCTCACCCCTGGCATGTGTTCTCTAGTTTGCGAGGGAGGAGATGTGGGGTGACTGTCTAGGATTTAAATCATACACTGTAGTTAAGTTTTCTGCTTTTTTTTGTCTTTGCATAGATTGACCTTGTGCAAATTAAACAGATGTTCACACAGATGTATCAGAAGACACTGGCTACAATGATAGCAAGTGATACAAGCGGTGATTACCGGCAGTTGCTGCTGGCAATTGTTGGGCAATAGAAGAGAATTATCTGGTTTTTTGGTTTGTTTTTTTTTGAAACAAACTGAAGGACATGAAACATGCTTTAAATAGATACTAACTATCCTTGTAAAAGAGTAATTTTAAAGGTTGCATAATCAAATATGCCTTCTTGATGATTCAGTAAGCTTTTTGCACTTACAATGCCTTAATTTACAGCACGTAATATTCTTCATTGTATAATAAAAGATATATCTTGTCTATTACACCCTAAGCCTGAAGTCTTTTTGACCCAGACAAAACCACTTCCCCTCTACTGCACCTCCTGCATGAGTCTCTGTGGGAGTCAACTGTTTCAGCCAAATGAATCTCCAGCACTCAAAAAGTTTCCTGAAATACATGAACTGCTGAGCTCCACTGTGGAAGACAAACAAAGCCTGAGGCTGGGATGTAAAGCATTTTACACCCCGTCCCCTTTTAAGGTCTTTCCATCATAATGCTGAAAACCATGAAGTCACAATACACTGACAGTTGAGGGGCCTTGGCAGAATCGGACTGTACCCCCACTATTAAATTCCTTAAATTACTGGTAAGTTACCATTATGCTTAAGGCAGCAATGGAAAGGAGAAATCATCTTGGATCTGATTTTGAAGTCTCTCCTTGTAAAGGAGTAGGTTATACAGCAGCTGACCGAGCAGTGAAAAAGCGTTTATTTAATGCTAACCTGTAAATCCAACCCAAAGCAGTTGTGACCTACACCATATACATGATTATGTGGATGTTTTCAAAGGATTTAAATAGAATAACTTTGAACAGCACATCTGTTTTTTTCTAGAAGGCTGCAGTGCATTTGTCCCCAGCCATAAATTTAAGAGAAGCTTTGAGTCTGGCAGCAGTAAGCAGTGTGTTCCTTCAGCAATGCTTTAACAAGTAACAATTGTATTATAGGACACCCTCACACAAAAAGCAAAAACCTATTTCTAGTATCTCTCAGACAAAAATCACTAGGGCTGGTAGAGCTGGTTCCAGTATGACAAACCTTTCACTCTGCACAGCATGAACACAGAGGTTTTTGCACAGCAACAACAGATTATCAAGTGTATCGTACCAAAAAAGCTTATGTATTTTACTTGTATCAGTGGTCTGCAATCTAAGTCTGATTTTAGACTATAAACTTTTTCTGATACTGGGAAACACTGTTTGGCTGGGTCAGATTAATTATTTAAAATACAAAATCAATGGAAGTTGATTTGGAGAGACTAAAAGGCGTTTTACTCTGCACTGCTTTGGTCATTCTTGGTGCGAGTATCCACTGAGATAGATCTACAGGTGTGTATACAGATATCCATCTGTCAACAGCTTTCCAAGCTTGACCAAGTTTCTTACAAGCTTTGGTTCTTGTTTGTTTGTTCTTGAACAAACTTCCTTACAAGTGAAGCACCTTAACACTTGATAATTAAAGTGTATTAGTGCATATGTATCTTTTTATGTGACTGAAAATGTCTACCACTTCACATGTCATTCAAAGCAGAATATTGATTAAATCTGGCTCATACATACTATTACTAGAAAATGAACAGGTGAATAGGGTTCTATGTTCTATTCTATGTGAATGTAAAACATTTACCTGTTTTATGGCAAAAGTATTTTCATTACATGCTAGTAACAAAGAATTGTTAAATGGGTAGCAAGAACTGAATGATTGACAATGAAACCAAAAAAGTAGCAAAAAATAGGCAAGGAAAGACTGAACAGATGCTGTCTATCCTGCCTCTGAAAAAGCCTTAATTTTCTACATAACTAATTTAACAGTGCTTTCAGATTACACATTAGAAAGAAAGCAAGCTGTTACGAGACACTTCCCTCCAAAAGCATTCAGACACACACCAGAAGAGACCTCCCTATCTATGAGAAAAACAGCCTCAATAACAACCATTTGGCTTTTTGCAAGGGGCCAGTCTTCACAATTCAAGACACGAGACGGGGGCGATTTTTCCATTTCACAACTGAATTTAACGAGCTTTGAAAAGAAAGCTGTTGTTTCACACTATAATTTTGGGAGGTGAAGGTGTTTGTTTGCCATTGGAACTGGATACAGGTAGGTTGTGAACTTGGCTACTCTTCCCGTTTGGCTCAGCAAATGGCAGCGCATTCCCTGACAGCACAAGTCCCTGCTGGAAAATAATCCCCCAAAACCTGACCCAGCAGTCTGTACTTCTGCTTCTCAGTTCCACCAACACACAGTCACACTCCTTGGGGCAGTCACAGACCCCAGCCCAGCTCTGAACACTCGCTGCTGGTGCCCTCCAGGTAAGCACACCCCAGATGCTGGTCCCACCCATCTGCTCAGAAGTGTGTCTGCTGAGCCCCAGGGCAGGGCAGGGAGGCAGTGACCACTCCAGCTCAAACCAGGGACCTGCCATGCCTCCCGCAGCTTTTGCTGCCTGTCTCCTTTGGCTGTCTCCTTCTCCCCTCTCTACCCAAGAACAGACTAAGGACATATAGGTGACTTCTTTTTTTCCTTCCCCTCCTTAACATGCTGAAAGCATAAAACAAGTAATGCAAACTACTTACAGTTTTCTGCGAGTAAGGATGTAATTTCTTCTCCCAAACAATATAAGAATTAGAGACAGCTCCAGACTCCACCTTACAGAAACACAGTAGTAAAAAATGAGTGCCTACTTTACAAACAGGAACACCCCCAGACACAACCCTGGTACCTGACTACTCGCCTGAAGGGTGACAGGAGAAACACAGCATGAGAAATCAGGCCAACAACTACCCAGTGAATTTTCCTTTACAGCAGATCTGCCTTCATATCTGGCAAAAACTACTACAGACAATAGATACTGAAAGGGAGTCCTTAAAGCAGCAAAATGGACACTGCCAGGGAATCCTCACAGAAGTGACCATCACTGCTGCTGGGTACTTACTGGCATACAGGTATCAGAACCAGTTCTCTCCAATTACAGTGAGGTCTTTCCACACAAAGATTGTATTTTCTTCATATACACAATTCCAGCTACACAAAATCCTCATCACAACCAAGATCTGAGTATAAAATCAGGACAAATACTTTCTTGTGAGGTTGAGATGTTTTCCACTAGCACTTAAAAGGAGAAAGGTACCATCACCATGTTCATAATAAAATTTCAGTCGTACTTCGTAATAGGTTTCTGTTCTGCTCTAATACAACACCATATGCAGACTGTACAGCTCGCAGGCATGGGAGTGCTTCATAAAAAAGCCAAAAAACTTACCATTTTTAACTTGATCTTCTGCACTCAAACTCTGAGAAGAATTTCCAATTAGAATGCATCTGCAATAAAGTAAAATTGAATTATTAAAACTCCCTTACCAACACTGTGTCACTTATCTTAATTCTCATCCTGTTCAGCAGCTTTGTCCTCAGTTTAAAAAGAATATTCCAAAAGATTAATTTATGCGTCTGTACAGACTGTCAAAACAAACAATATTCCCCCTCTGCCCAAAAAGCTGCCCCAACACACTTCAGTAGTCAAATGTTTAGTTCAAACCAACATATGGAACACAGCTAAGCATAAGAGTATTTCTAGAGTCCACTAACCCTGCTCTGACAAGCATGTACAAACGAAAAGTCGATGTCTGGTTTACCACACACAAAATATCTCTGAGAGAGAACTCAAATGCAAAAAAAAGCAGCAGGAATAAAATATAAATTAAATAGTTTTTACATTCAACTAGTTCTCTGCATGACCTTTTATGCTATTTCTTTGAATAGCTTAAATATTGAAGACTATTCCTAAACAATTTTCATGGTCAGATTAGACCTATGTATGCCAAATAAAACCAATACACAGTGATAGGAGCCGCAGCCCATGCACAGAATTTATTGTGTGCTACTGTTTATAAAATACTTGAATAGTTCAGAACATGCATAAAATTTCCAACTTAGGGGTATGTACAGATTGTACTTTATGGCAAATGAAAAAAAAAGAAAAAAAAAAAGGAAAAAGAAAAAAAAAGAGAGAGATGAACTCTAGTGACGTAAGTTTCAAGTTGTGTTCCAGGGGGGATGAGAAGGACATATAGCAAATGTCAAAATATATAACAAAGTACACTGGCAACCAGTACAGTCCATTATTTGTGAACAAATTAGCACAGGGCTTCAATTTTTATTTTAACCAAGCAGTCCTGTAGATACCAAAATACATGCAGTCTCAAGTTTACACTTTCACTAATGCCTTAGCAGTTGAACAGAGCAATTGCTTACGCGCTGCTTTGCTTAAACAAAAAGTATGTCCAATACAGGTTCAGTTTCCTTTACAGATTTAAAAATAATAAAAAGCTTGCAGCTATTCAGCCCAGTGATTATTAGCTATTTATGCAACCGTAATACTCACAATAAACTAAAAGTACCCATAACATCTAGGTAACCTATAGATGTACATCATAGGTTTATATATTAAATATTTGCAAAATGAAAACATGCATACACAAAATACAATGCCAAGCTTTACAGACTTGATATGAATCAAAATTTACTTAAACAATGTACAAAGTTCAATTAAAAGTACCTTAAAATTAACACTTCCATATTTTTCTTACTTTTAAAATTAGTATATATAATTTTTTTTCTAATTCAAGGTGGGGAAAAGTCTTGAAAAAGCTGGGCAAAAAAGTTTCTAAATTAAATATTTTTTTTTAAATCTGTGTTCAAGTAATAAACATTCCTACATAGAAATCTTCTGATAAGCTGTAACTAAAAAATACAGTGAATACAATATAGAATTAGCAACATCTAAGGAGTAAACCTGAGGTCAGCATTTTACAGAATGACCAACTGAAATTTTTTGGCATTTTTTCTGTTATTTAAAATACAGTATTTGCAGCCTCAGATATTTTAAGACCATTCTAATCTATAATTTTAAAGACATATCATGAAACCAATGTCCATTAATAAATAATTAGCTCTTAGGGCTGTATTTGAATGTCTGATTTAAAAAAACAAACAAACAAACAAACAAACTACCTCTACTGAAAGAAAAATCCCATTTGTAAACTTAAAAGTGTTGACAACGATAAGCGTAAGATGCTAGTCTAGGTGTGCTTTAGTGAGAACAGCCCGATTCTTTCCCCAGATCTCTTCCAAAGCTGCAGCAGCCAGTGGTGGATGTTGATGTGAAAGGGTGAGGCACACGCTCTCAGGAGGTTGGGTCACCGTGTAAGAGAGGGGCTGTTGTCTCAAAAGCATGATGGTCTCTCTTCAGTGGGATCAAGTCAGATGGTTTTCCACCTCGTATTAAGTAGTTATTTCAGGTGATCCCCCTATTTAATTTGTTGTTGCATCAAAAAGCAGTAATCTAGGAATTCTCAGGCAGGACATGAGTGAGTAAACCAGAAGCTGATGTGGTCACTGTGCATTGTTGTTGCCAGTTCCATTGTTTCCATTGGCATTTGCTGTGTTTATAGTATTAATACCATCTTGCTGAAGAGCATCTTTTCTTGGTGGCATTCTCTCATTGATCCTATCCAAACCTTTTGCTTCTTCAAAACTGCAGATTTTATGTTGCGGAGAGAATCCTCGTATTGCTTAACAAAATGCAAATTTGATATGTCAGTAATGGAAAAATAAGTTGAAAGCATATACTTTTTCTAACAAATGTTGTTTAAAAAAAGGTAAAAAATCATCCAAAGAAACTTATGGCCCTGCAACTGTATTGCTAAAAGATTCTATAACCTGCTTTCCCAAAATGTTTATGGCAATCATGATTTCAGTTCCTTAGAAAAAGAACAAAGTATGGCAAATATTCTGCAAGTAGGAATCAAGGGGTTTAAGCCCACTTGATTGCTTCTGCGTGTCCCTGGTGGGGCCAGCTATCACCGCTGTGCTTTTGCTGCCCAGCTCACTGGGCTAATCTTAACATCCCCCTTCTCTGCAGGGCAATGTCAGTAAGATCTAAGCAGCACAGCAAGTGCAGTGGAGGCAAAGCAGCAAAGGGTTACAAAGGTAGTAGCAGATTTACATCCTGCACACGCACCGATGGCCTGATCCTGCAGTTTTCATGCAGGCAAAACTGCAGGATGTGGTTCACACTGTGCTAATCATGTGGATGATGGAAATGGACACAACCACAATCACCAAGTTAGCACTGTGGTTCAACAATGGTATCATTTAAATACAGATGTATTTAAAGTAAGTATAGAAAAAAGGTATTATTTTGCTACTGATAATTTTGATGAATGAGGTCTGTAGTTGAATTTACACCTGAAAATGGCTGACCACATAGTAAGACTGAAGTCTTTGGGATGAAATAATTCTTTGGAGATTTAAGTACAGCTTTCCACTCACAACAACAGGACCTCTTGCAGGTGTGTGTGAGAACAGAATATGGCACTTGTTTATATTTTTGGAGATCTGACTTCCTTAATTAAAAAAACAAAGAATACAGTCATTAAACGGTGCTTTGCGACTAAATCTGAAAAAACCCAAAGGCAGCTCTCTCAACTGCTATGCTGTTTGTCATTCACTTCATTGAATTCTGAGCAAGAAGAAACTTAACGTCTCTCTAAAAAGAAACAATCTGAAGTTGAATACTCTGAACCAAATAATTTGATGGCATTTTGCTCAATACCACTAACAGAGGACGTATATAACGTATATACAACTTATTTTGCACAGAAGCATTGATAATCCATTGAATTTAGTGTCCCATAAATACTAGAAATAAATCTGAACAATAAATTATATTCAAAATCTACAGAAAAAAAGTTATACATCTTGCACTACCAAATATCACAGAAAGGTAAAAAAAAATATGTTCAAAGCCATTAAATAGATTTTATGAGAAAAGGCATGCATAAATAACCTTCCTTCCACGTATAACATCCCCTCCCCACAATCACACAAAACCTTCAGTTGAATGCAGAAAAAAAACACTAAACACTTCTATTCTTAAGAACTTCAAGACAACACCACATATCACAACATGCTATTATACAAAAACCTACAGTATATTTTGTAAAAAAACCAAACAAAAAGAGACCAAAAAGACCCAAGAATTTCCCTAAAATATTAAAGATAATCATCCTAAAGCCAGAAATGAATGTTACATGTAAAATGGATGAATCAATGCAGTTGATTCATCTCTGCTTGTGCAAGTTGAAAATAAAACACACCCACACAGAGTACTTTTGAATTCCCTCCCAGACACCACAGATCTCTGCCAAGGGCAAAGACTCTGATCATACCTTTTTCAGCCTCAATTGCCTCTACAGTGGCTGTACAGAAGTGAGCAGATGCATGCAAAATGAATGAGAAAGATGAAGAGTGTAATATCGCATAGCAGAAAAGGCAATGATCAATTTAATATAGTATGCTACGCCAGATTAGATTACAATTAGTTAAAATGACAATTAAGTTTTTGGGGGATTGTTTTTAAGTCTAAGTGAAACTTTTCCTAAATTTTAGCTAATACAGTTTATCAACTAAAAGTCTGTCAAAGTAACACTAATTAACTGATGTCATTAACTATACATTTCTGTAAGTTTTGGTTATGATTTTTGTTTTGGCTTTTTTTAAGATAGCAACAGAAAACTTCAACTGATGCTAAAGCTGTGATACCGTTTAAAAAAATACTAAAAATCTATTTGAGACTATTTCTGAAGATTAAAATGCAATAGTAAGCTTCATTAAATTACCAGGCAGGACACTATAAAAATAATGCCACCAGCATTCTATTAATAAGACATTATTTTCCTCTTTATCATTAGCTCCCTGAAGTTTAACTAGTACTTCAATTTCTCACAATATTTTAAGCTAAAATGGGCATCTCTGAGAACTGAATCATGAAATTTAAGCCATAAAAGACATATCTAGTAAGTCATATTTACAAAGTCTTTTAAGTTGTTTAGTTGAATCAACAACAAAGTCTACAGCAGGGAGAGGTCTGAATTTAACATAGTGGGTGAATTAATGTGAATATGAAAAACATCTAGCTCGCTAGCTGTTTTTCTAACTAAATAACTGTGACATCAGCTGTGATTTTTTATGTGTAAGATCTTTCCTTATAGTTTTAGCTCTAGAAGGCAAAGCTTTAACACAAGGTTATTATTATTACAACCTGAACTGTAGCTAAGTCAATACTGGCAACAACTTTTTACCTGCCCTACTATTTGCCATGCCTCTAATACCACAATTTCAGAAATATTAACTAAAAGTAGCTTACATAGAGGTAAACCTACTTGTGTAGTGCTTCATACATTCTGTTAACAACAAAAATCAATTTCAAGCAAGTGCTGGGGAAAATAGCTCTATAAGAAAATAGGGCATTAGATCAGAATAGAATTCTTTAAAGAGATTTAAGTTTATTACTTCTCATTTCCTATCCAACAAAACCAATCACCTACACTATGCCTACACTATGTTATGCATGAATTGCCTACACTATAAGCTCATTGTTGCCTAAGATTCTAATTTTCACTGAGACAGTCTAAAAAAAATTGGATACTTGCAGTAAGTAAGTATCCAATAAATACTATTTTATTTCATAAAATAGTATGAAATACTTAAGGAAAATGCAGCATTTTGTATTTCATATACTGCACTTTCCATGGAACAAAAAATGAAAAAAAAAGCTAAAACATTTCAACACTTAAATCTACAGAGACAAGGGCAATTCCAGAATTAAATCAAAAAGCCACTTGTATGGATGGTTGTTTATGTTTACTTTAAGGCAAAGAAACTTCCTCTCTTTCTAAAAATGAATTACTTTAAGAATTGTTTTAGAAAGACACCAAATACATACTTTCAAACTATAATCAATTTGCCATACAAATACAAAACTATGTAAAAAAAACCACCTCTTTCCACCATTTCCTGTTACCTGTGGAGTCTTTCTTTTCAATCTTTTCCTGAAAAGATCACGAATACTGATTTATCTCTGCAAATTATGTAGCTTGGTCATAAATACAAATTTCAAAATTTACTCCTAGTTCACTCTACTTGTAGTACTACTATTCCAAAAAGACCTTGGAATATACATCACAGTTAAGAAAAAGATAATTTTCAACTTAACGTAAAAGAACAAACTGACTGGAAAATACAAGCACTTTAAAAAACCTGTACAGACTCAATTTGGAAAAAAATTTTGTTGGATTCTCTTTTGCAGGTATATCTAAATTACAACTCTAGTCTTTGTAGACTTTGATAAACCTCAAATAAATACTGGATCATATTAACAGGTAATTCTGAAGTCTTTGCTCTGAAAATTCTCACTTGAGAGCTGATTTTAAGCAACAGGTTTCAATGGCATTTCCATCCTTAATTTCAGCTCTCCCCTTGTTTTACTTAACAGATGGATGTGATAGAAAATCCTTGCCAATTTTCAACATAAACCCAAAAAACTATCTTAACTGCTTTCTAACTAATAGCAGGGGCAGTAGTTCAACTGATGTCCTTGGAAGTACTTGCAGTTTTTAATTCAGACTTGTGTTTAGTATGTTGCTGAATAAAGCTTTAGGTGTTTTGTCATTTTTTATCAGATGTTGGCTCAATTTGGAAGCTAACTTTATTGAATTCAGTTCACAAAATAAGTTGCTATGAAATGTTATTTTAAATAACAGTACTTAATATGGTCTTTAGTATTTCAGCTATTATAATGTAAGCAACAAAAATCATAAAATACAATTTACATTTTAAAAAATTTAGAAATATACAAAGGCCATGATTTCCCAAAGTCTGTTTTCCTCCTAACACATTAAAGCTATCCACAGGTAAGCTATGATTCATTTTTAAAATATGTATCCATACATTCATGAAAAAAAAAAAAATCATACATTGACTTCTCCCATAGGATGTAGGCTTGCATTTTTTTCCAGAACTATCTTTCTGAACTGACTTGCCTTTGTTTAGCCCTTCACTACAGTGTGCATTTGCCATTTCCCCTGGGCTGCTCTGTGCTGCAGTGAGGATCTGTCCCAGCCACCAGGCACCGCTCCTCCAAGGAAGAGAAGAGCCAGCAGCTCACAAAACACAGCAGCTGGGCTCAGCAAAGTCCTGACACAACAGTGGCATTTGCTGAGACCCAGTATGAAAAGTGGTACTGACATCAAGAGCTATAATAGGCATATAAGCAAAAATTGCATACATGTGTATACCTATTTGCCCTGATAAAATAATTTTAGCCCAGCTCTCTAGAGAAACGTAGATATACACTCCAATTTCTTACAACTTTCAAAGCTGCTTATAGGTTTAATAGCAACCAGTGTAACTAGACCTTTCCTCAATGGGCCATTGAAAAATGAACATTTGTAAGACTGAAACCAGGAAAACCTATGGCATACTGGTCAATTCTGTGTATCTTTAAGCAAACAAAAGAACAGAATAAAAAAATTACTTCAATTAAAATTACGTTCTTTTAGTTTTGCAAGCCTAACTAGTTTAAATTATGGACAGTACACTGATCAACATATTATGAAGCACTTTGAGGAGTAATTAAAATATTTATACTAAGAAATCCTACTATTCTATTGGTGACCATATTTTTGTCAAGAATATAAATTCTCTGATATTACAATGATTTAGAAAATTGTCAGTTAGCGAAGTTTCATTTTATTTTTTTTGGTTTACTTCTACCTTTGCAGTTGAGTGTTAAAATTTGAAAACTACTCTTTTAAGACTGAAACAGTAACATGCTTATCAGTAAAAAGAAGTTACTTCAGTTTAAGAACTAACAGTTGGCAAGATTTATTTTGAACAATCAACATGACTAAAACAAATGAGGTATATTAATGTAGTGCATCAAGGAATATTGCCATCAAAAGTTCTAGTCAAGAAAAAACGCACACCCACAAAAATCCAGAATGCATTTTGCATACTTTCCAAATGTCCCACATTTTCAGTAATGGTAGAAAGTCACATGCTTTATGTAAAAAAAATTTTCTAGTCAGTTTGATCCTCTCTGGTATTTGTAATGCAACATGGAAAAAAATTTGTTAAATGACTGAGAGGAATGCAGACTCATTTTTAAGCATAATAAAGTTTCTTATTAAACAATGAAAATTAAAGCTAGAACATATGTTTTTGGAATAGTTGAATGGATTAGGAAACATACACCATTTCTTGTTATAGACATTCACAAAACAATCACATACACACACTGGACATATAAACTTACTTGTAGACATTATATGTCCACTGAAAAAATTATTTAAAATGTGACATTCCTGTTTCAAAGCTATTAAAAATCAGCTTTGATAGTTTAATAGAAAATATAGTGAAAGGCTTTAAAAAAACTACATAGAAAATATAAGGAATTCACATAAACAGTCTAAATCATGAAATAAGAAAAGCAGCTACTCTTGGAAAATAGATTGTGTAAAAAGTGGTATTCATATATCACAATCTTTCAACAGTTATAAAATTCAGTGTTCCCATACAGAAGTTTTATACTTCCTAGTAAAGCCCAAAGGTGGCCAATAAAGTCTTTGAATATGTCAAGAGTGCTGCTGATAGGAAGTCCAGTTTCAGACTGGTGTATTTTAGTTATTCACCAGTGAGAACAGAAAACATGGACTTCATTCTTTTAATACACTTGGTACAAGCTCATAGCATTCTCCCTAATCCTAGTTAATCATTATGGGCCTTGTGAAAAATATGATCCAATGATTCAACAAAGTAAAAAATGAATAAAAACCTTTCACAAAATATTCAATGAGCCAGATTACAGGTATATTTTGTATAGAGTTCTTTTTATTTTCATGCAAAAAAAAATATATGCACACTTAATAACACCCTTTTATTTTGATTTATTTACAAGTTTTAAATTCAATCCCTTTATTCTCAGCTGATTTTATAACAAATGATTGAATATTTTTCAAGTACATTATTGTTCAAAATGCACAGACAATGTGCAGCAGCAAATGCAGCAAACCTCAAAAACAAGGTGCTACAACATTGCTTCTACATCAAGAGACAGACAAGTGTCTGGGATAGTGGTTTAATTTTAACACTTATACAGACATACATCTATACCTAGAGAGAGACAGACAGATCTAAGAAAGCAGCTACATCTGCAGAGGAAGGAAACAGCATGTTACAAGGACAATTCAGGGAGGTCAATTATACATAGAACATTTGACAAACAACATAGAGAACAAACTTTGGCATTAATTACCAGGGTACAAAACGCAGCACATTCCAATCTGTCAATGGAGGTAATATGGAACTATGCAGTCTGTAGCTGTTTGTTAATATTAATATCAACAAGTATTTGACATTGTCAATGAAAATACTAACACGGCTATATAATAAAACCATTTTAATGGAGAGCAGACAAGTAATGATGCAAAATTACACTGCCATTTTTTTTATCTGTAAAGATTAAATGCATCAATACGAGATCTGTAAGGTCACCCCACCTGAAAAACTGTAAACTAAGGAAGCTCAGAGTCTGAAAAACATAGGCTGACACTGCTGAACTAATTGGCTTTTAGTTTTATACCCTGGTTAAGTATCCATTTCACATTGCCTGATTAACACATAACACTATGCTTGTATCAGCCGCTAAGACAAGAACTGAAAAGCATAAGAAATTCCCTGCATGCATTATGTGTGGTGTTAGCAAAAGAGTGAGATGTGCCCCAGTCCATCTGAGGCACAGCAAGTTGCATAACATCATTACCACTTTGCAGGGTCTGTCGTCCTCCAGCCAACACTCCACTAGGTAACATTCCAGTGGGAGTCAAACCCTTGAGTGTCAGCACACTTTCACTCTCCTCCCTGGTGTGAAAAAAAACAGTAAGAAAAACTTAAATATCTGCATGAAAACTTGCACTGAAGTAAAACAATGGTTGGGGAAAGGAAGAGCCTAGTTTTGCTGTGTTTTAGGCATGTCAAAACTGAATGTAAATTCTAATTCAAAGAATTTAAAGGGGGAAATAATTCTATTCCATACCAGTCTTTCCTCTGCCTAGGAGTTACAAATGCTGGCTACTTCTGAACCAAATTCTGAGCAGTTATTCACATGCAGGTTCATTAGCTTCGAAATGAGCACTGAATGTCTCGTGAGGTACTGAACATATCTCAGTAGCATAAAACAATTGCCAATTTTGTTATAAGTGCCTCTACTTTGGGAAATAACTACTTTAAAAAACTACCCCTATTTGAGCAATTTTGGTCTGTGGAAAAACAGACATTTTGGGTAAATATGATGATGAAATCTCTGGATTTAAAGAGGATAGGGTAATTTTTAAATAGCTGAAAAGAAACAAACAAAAACTGGAAACAAAACCCCTCTACTCCTCAAGTTTCTGGTATGTCAGAAATTTTTGGAGTCAGACCTGATCTGCTCCATTACACCCTTGATTTCAGTCTTTGTATCTGGTATTGCCTTTCCAACACTCTTACTTAACAGCTGGACAAACAACATGTAAACTAAAGATCATGTTCTCTAATTTCTTGAAACGTGTCTCAGAAATAAATCAAAAATATTCTTTAACCAAAAATTCCAACATCAACAGGGTGCAACAATATGCCAAACAAGATTGTGATGCACAGTGATCTCCCTGAAAAATGTTTGGCATTCATTATCCTGAAACAGAGATGTTTGCCTTCCATATCTAACGGGGGTTTAGGAATGCTGAAGTCATGCAAGTACCTGAGAACAGAGAAGACTCTTGCCATCTTGCCAATTGCACGAATTTTGTTTCTGATTATTTCTTTCCGTGCGGCCGCTGTACCTACTTTCGATAGAATAAGAAAAAGTCTCAAGCTCAGAAATATCTACAAGGTCGGTTTTAAAGTGCATCAAATTTAACACAATTGTTCAAGTTCAGTACTCCTCACAGGAGATCAGTACCCAAACACTTAAGGGCACAACGTTATCAAATTAGAACTTCAGAATGCCATCAAACCCACCATCACCTCTGTGTCCACAAAACACACACAAAAAAGTTTAGATTGTTCACAATGATTTCCTGAAGCTAGTAAGCATCTGAACTACCACCACTACAGTGTAGTAACTATTGTAACTCATTTGCCTAAATTTTACACTTTAAATTCTTAGTACTGACGTGTATATAAAGATGTAGGTGAGCAGCCCAACAGAGAAGCCAAAGAGATAGTAAAGCCACAAAAAAAAAAAAGATTTCCTAATTGTTACACAGCTGTTCAAGAGAAAACAGAAGTTTCCTTGTTTTTATGTCAGCTACCCACAACACAACTCCATGAAAACCCCCCAGAAAATAAGAAAGCAAAAAACTGCAGTGGTACCTTTCTTACCACTTAAGTCTGTGTTCCACATCATCCTAGGTTTTCATCATTTGCAGAAATTACAAATACCAAATCTGGAGTAAATACTGCACATTCCACAAGGCAGAGTGATACCACTTGTGACAGACAAAAGTGAAGACAAAACTCTGAAAGGAGGCTTGTGATTGGGAAGGAGAGCCGCCTTTGCCTTGACATGAAAATAGAAACACCCTTCTCCAACACTAAGTGTTGCTGGTTTGTTTGTATATAAATTCATCCTTCCCCTCATCTTACTTTCCCTTTGCCAACTCCTCAATTTCAGTAAATCAGTAGAGGCAGATGAGGAAGTACCAAAACCGAAGTCCTTACTTCTCTTCAGCCATTGGGGAAAGAGAGCATTAATCACATCAAAGTAAGAGTAACTCAGTTGCACTGTGAACTGAACCACAGGGGACCAAGAGTGAGCAAGCTCAGACAGGTCTATCAGGTATTCCAGAACTTCCATGTACCAGCGTTGTTCAGTCTTGGAAGAAAGGTACACAATAAGAATCTGCCAACTAAATTGCAAGAGTGTAGAAGAGAGGACCACAGAAGTGGGCAGAGGAGAGCCACATGTCCACAAATTCGTCTGCTTGCATTCAAAAAGGGAGCTGTGGAAGAAGCTGTTTTCCATCCCTGCTGACTAGCATGGGGCTTCCCCCTAAAGGTAAAGATACTCGGGCACAACAGCCACACTTCTCAGACCACAGCTGCAAGAACACAGGGCCTTCTGTGGCACAAGAGAGGGCACACTTCCCACCCTGAACACCAAACCACATAAAACACAAAAGATTAAGCATGTAAGGGCAAACAACAACAAAACCACACAAGACAGAAAAGGTGTGATGACAAAGAAAAAAAGGGGGGGCAAGAGACAACCTTTTTATGAACACAATGAAAGAATCTTGGGGTATGACAAATATCTGCCAGTCCATACAAACAGAACGAAAAAGGCAGGAACTGCTGAGTAAAGTTTTTTTTAGACAAAGTTACAATTTTAACAGACATCACACTAAAAAAGTGACAAAACAGGTGGCTCAGGGAAAACTTGGAATATGACAGCATGAAACATTCAATTTTCACTGAAAAGAATCTCCTTGAAATTTTAACTTCTAATTTTTAAAGTTCTGAAAGTTTTTACTTTCTCTCTTTGAACACTATTGAGTAGCCACTTGAGAATCTGGAATGAGAAGGGGACTCTGTTAGAGTTTTTGAAAAGGTCAGGGCTAAGGGGAACATCAAAGATTTTTCTGTAAGTTCCTCAATTTTCCTTCTACCTACACCAATTTGCAGGCCTCACTGATGCCAAGCTGTAACATGCCAACTGGACTGACTTCAGGCAGTGCTAGACCCTGTGCTTTAAAGTGAGAAAGGTTGCTTTGGGGTAGTTTTGCTTTTTGGTTTGCTGGGGGGGGGGGGGTTTGTTTGTTTGTTTGGATTTTTTTTTTTTTAACATGATCTCTCATTGTCCTGGCCCCACAGAAGTGACACAGCCAAGGCAAAAGGCCAGATGCATTACTCCAGGCTGCACCACTGCACTCATGTGGCCACAGAATCCTGGTTACTTAGAGGAGACAATAAGATGGCATCTGCTCGCAGAAGACTGTCTTGATTACATCCTAAATTATAGGAGATATGGCAAAGAACTTCCCCATTTCCCATTCCCAATGCCTGCACAAGAAACAAATTCTGAAATACTGACATGTTATGCTCCAAACATCATCTTTGGAAACCTGTCTATTATCTAATGCATTCCCAAGTATTACAAATATTCTCTGGAACCAACGAATTTATACAGAGAGCAGAATGATTATTAGGTTAGTAGTAGCCAGAAGAATTTCTCTGTACAGAACTATCTACCCAGTGATTTCTGAAAAACAGGTGATAGACCATGAATTTAAGTTAGTAAGTAGGCTTCTTTTTACAATTTGTATCCGGCCATCTTCCAAATAGCACCAGAGAATCAAAAAGTACTTTTTTTGACATCTCAGTTAAGGAGACTAAATGTACTACACAAACCAGGTTTTGGAACATTGTATAGACACATTCCATGCACAACCTTCAAAAAACAGCTCATGAGGAAAGTATTAAAGAGCAAGACAGACAACTGAAAGCTCCCTACACATGCAGGACCAAAGATAAAATTTTAGAAGCAGGTAAAAGAATGAAATTCTACAAAAAAAAGGAATGAAGAAAGAAGGAAAAAAATTCATGCACAGAAAGACAGATGCCTTGAAATATGACTTCTGATAACAAAATACACAAGTCTTTATAAAATTCCCATTAAGTTGGTTAATAATCATAAAATACTACACAATATCTCTCAACAGAAAGGTATTTTCTCATTAATACTTTATACTCTCAGGTTCTGTGAAGTCATATTTCAAAACATTCCTACTCTGTCTGGTCTGTACCTTTTTTATTGCCATATATGAGTCGCTCTTCAGATGGAGAGTCCAGAAAAAAAGGAAGTGAACGATGGAGAAAAAGGTGAGTGAGACAAAAAAAAAAGATATTTAACTTGGCAGTGGTAATAAAGAAGGAATGGAGAAGAAATGTGAAAAAAATAAAATGGAAAATCGCAACACTTAAAAATGCATTCATCAAACAAGAAGTGGAATTGTTGAGAATATTTTAAAATTGGACAATAAACAAGTGAAAGCTTGAAAGTCAACAGTTAAAAAAAAAATCCAACCACATAGAAAGATAAAGCATAGACAGTACCTAGGTGGCATAAGAGATGCATCAAGCAATGAAATTGTTAAAGGAGACAGAAGAATAAAGTAATTCAAATTAGGAAACTACAGACAGGGCATATGCAATCAACTGACAACTGCAACTACGCTGGCAAACATAAATCCTAACACCTCAGAGTACCACCTAACCCAGCTTGGTGCAGTTGCTTTATGTTCAGTTTAGTAGGTTTACTTGAATAAAAACCAGGAATTGATGGTTGGAAAGATCACTTTTGAGACGTCTTCCACATTTTCATGTTTCTGGCAACCATCTAAATGGCATCAAAGTTGAAGTGGCTCAGAACCAATGCAATCCAATGTAAAACACACAGCTGCTTAGCACAACACTATCCTGCTATCAAATTTGAACACAGTAGTGATCAAATATTAAGAAAGGGGTTGTGCCTCTAATATCTTTATAAATGATCCTTTCATGTTCCTCAAAGGCTGCTGAAAGTTTCCTTCTTCCTCCCCCATCAACACCAATTCACCAGATCAGTTGTTATCAGTTAAAATGAAGGAAGTCTGAAAACATTTAGGTGTGACATTAAGTACTTCTGTAAAAAGCCCAACAAAATAAAGTGTGATGTGCCAGGTCTTCATGTCAATGTTGCTTCCTAATCATCATGCTACAAACATCTCTTAACAATCTACTGCATCACAGTTTAAGAGACAGAAAGATGTTATAATCCATTACATGGATACACATAATACAATGTACATATACAAGTTGTCCTTTAACTTTAAACTCAAACACAGACTTAAACTTGCCTTTCAGACTTCATTTATAGTACTTTGCCATAAAAAAATACTGTATCTAATGTTCTCCCACATCAACTCCTATTGAAGAGCGATCATTAAGAAATTTAGTGTATCATAATACATTTATTCTAAATACTAGCAAAGTAAGTTAGTATGTCTTAAATTTTAAGTGCTGAGACATTTGGAGAATTTCCCACTAAAAGTCTGCTTTCTATCGAAATCAGGTATGAGTATTTGCAAAAAGTTTGTTTATGAGGATTTGCAAAGGTTACTATTACTGCTTCTTGATCACAAACACAAACACAATTCCCTTCTCTGCCCTGCCAAAAGCATTGTTTTCTACAGAAAAATGTGAAGGAGATTTTCTTCAAATGCCAGGCAGTATTACACCAGTCTAAGTTAAATACTGTCCACAAGTTATTACCATTACAATGATTTATGTATCTTAAAGTAACCCTTACCGTCAAATTGATCTTCTCCCTCTGTCATCAGCTCATCATCAGAGCAAATGCTCAAAACATTCACCAACATTTCTGTTACTGTATAGGAAAAAATAAACCTTACTTCATTCTGTGCAGAATTTAAAATACTTCCATGCACACAAGATATTTCTAGTCACCAGCAACTCTAGTGAATGAACTTCTCACACCACAGCCATTGCTCAGTAACCTCATTTCAGAGTAAATGTTTTTCTTGATGAGAGCTGTCACAGAATTAAAAAAGCTCAGAAAAATAAGCAGCTAAAACTTATACAACTAAACAATCAAATAAGACAAAGAACACTCCTCCCTTACAAGGAGTTCTTTTAGGTAAGAAGACTTTTCTTGTAAATGAGTAGTTTTATGTTAGGTTGAGTATTTGAACTAGTTTTTATGCAAACTTTACTTAAATAGGAAAAATTTTGACTGCTCAAATTCAGGCTTAAATTGAGAAAACTATTCTATTCCTGACACCTGCGGGCATGTACCAGAAGCACTCAAGCAGAAAAACATTAAAATATAAATGTGGGAGTTTGTCTTTTCAAACTCTCTTTAAATATATCAACATGTGTATACAAGCTTTGTGAGACAAGCTTGTGTAATTTTTTTCTCCAGGAATATTCTTATTCTGCTACTCAATCTTTCCTACATATATCAGACTCTTTCTTAAAATATTCAAACCTTCCTCTACATAGAGTATTCAGAAACCTATCCAAAAGGCAGTTGCTTTAAAAACCCTGTAAATTGCTTCCTACATTTATTCATGACTAATTCATACAACTCCCTGTGTCATCTGCTAATCTGCTATGGCTGTATTCTTCATTCTTGGGAAAGAGTTACTCTCTACTGTAAAAGAAAAACCCAATCAAATTACTGTGATTTTGATCTGATCAATGCAGACCAGACAACATTGACACTAAATCCTTCATTAGAAGTGGATGCATGCATTTGTCCAAAGGCAAGGCTACCTACAAGGGCCATGACTCCAGCATTCTCAAGCACAGAGTAGGGCAATGAAACACTCAAATACTATCTAATAAGTTGCTGGATGTCATTACCAGCCATACAACAAAAGCAAAATACACAGCATCAACCCTTTGCTGTTGAAAACATTATCTACTGCATCATCAGGCAAGAGAGGTAAAAATAAAATCTCCTTTCAAATGTCAGTTCCCTTCATTTAAACATAAAAAAAACTATTGAGTGGGTTAACTACAGTAAGAAGTGTCCAAACTATTTGCATTTAACTGCTTACTAAAGATAACATAAGCAAATCTAGGTTTTTATGTCCATAATACACATAACTGCGAGAATTTAAATTTTATTTAAATTTATTTTATTTGAATTAAATTTGAATTAAATTAAAAATAAATGTTCAAAGAAATTTAAAGAGCTCTCTAGATATCTTTTTATGAAAAGAGCAGTTTCTGTCATGGAAGGATTTTAAACAGACCCAAATAGCCTCTAACCTCGTTGCTTGTCAACTGAGGACTACTTGGGGCCCCAGTGTCCTAGATTCAGAGTTATCATCTCTAGAGGGAAAAGAAAAAAAAAAAGGAGGATCTGTGCTAAATTATCTTTTTTACAAGAAAAATTATAACTGAAAAACTTATCTTTAATGAAGGTCAGTCTGTTATAGCTATATAGGAAAGTTAACATTTTACACTAACATCTCAATATAAACTTGTACCTATAACTATACAGGATTAATCGTGTCTATAACTAAGCATTTTGTACAATATGAACCATTTTAATAGTAACTTCAAATGCAGTTCAAAACTTAACAATGCACATGTACACCCTCCATGGAAATGACAATTTCTGTTAACATCTTAGCTATATTAAATGCAGTTCTAACTACCTTGACTTAAACAAGTGAAGAAAACAACACAAAAATAATGCAATTCATCTCTCATTAGTAAATACATTTTAAAAAATAAAAATCTTCCCAACATCAATCTGCGAGAAATAAGATACTAGTTGATGCATAACATCTACTCACCTTTTTCTCCAACAAATGGCAAAGACCATGTGAAAACATCCATAAAATTTGGTAGCCAGTAAGGATGAGGAGAACAATTGAACTGACGAATATTCATCACATTGTTTTCATATTTTAATACAGCAGCTAAAATGAAATTCAGACATTTTGAAAAGAATGTTTAAAATTTGGGAGTACCACAAATGTACAGTCACAGACTTGGTTTAAGTCTATTTGTACTATAGACATTAAGAATCCCAGAGGTATTCCATCCTCTTTCTTTCACAGTATTTGCACACAGATAACTAACAGAGCACTGTGGATTTTTACTGCATATGTTGCACTTTAAGGTACTGTTACATGTCAGTATAGGTCTGCATTATCCTATTTTAGGTCTCCAACGAACCAAGATTTTACGAAGTCCTGAAAAGGTATAATTTCAGTAACTTTAACAAAACTAACTCAGACCAGCAGTATATTCAGTATATGCAAATTCAGGTTTTATTCTTCATTTGTGTCTTCCCATGCTATAAGCCTGGAGTAAAACCATAGACATCTAGAAGATGAGGGAAAAGAGGAAGCATAAAGAAAAAAGACAAAAAACCAGAAGCATTCTAAAGCTAAACAAGCAGTTGACTACATTTTTCTATACTTACACTTACATTAGACTGGGAATAGCTCATGTGAAAAAGGGTTCTGTGAACACAGTATCCATAGAGATAGTGACAAAACTTAAAAAGCCAGTTGAAGATATTTTTACTTCCCCTTTACTTTGCAATCAGTGAAAGCAACAACAGCTCATCTTTTCCTGTGTACAGTTATTCACCCTATAAAAGTGGTATGGGCTGGGGGTGGTTCTTCAGAGGTGGGTGGAAGAAAATGCAACGTATTTAATAGAAAAAAAGTGTTGGTTTCAAAGGAACATTACTTGAACATTTGGAGATCATTCATTCATCACATACTTGAAATGCCTTCCTTTAATATCATACTTGAATTTCAGCAGGCTTTATTTTTAATTTCTGTTGTTGAACTTTATTCTCATCTATGAATAATACTAATTCACAGCTAAGCTCTTCTCTGTAATTCTGACTTGTAAATCTTTCTCCACACTATTAAACATGCTTCTCCTGTTCAACTCTGTCTTAGCAGAGGATGGACAGAAATGGATTCCTTGTTTTATACCTCCTTCATAATATTCCCAATGGTGATCAGTATTTTGATCACTACTTGCTCTTTCTTGATTTCCCATATATGGCCATTATGGGAATTATCATCACATTTAAGATGCTCAGATGCCAAGATACACAATGCAAACCACCTTCCTTGCCCACTAAAGACAAGCAGAGGAATGCAAACTCCTAGCACAGGGAAACCTTGCCTGACTGGATAACACCAGCTGATGTAATCACAAGTACTAAATAGCAACAACTTTCACAAAGGAAACCTTTGCCCACACTTAGGTTTCAAGGTACTCCTCTTACAGGAGGTTGTCATTTATGGCTCTTCTTTATAAATTTCATTAATAGATTTTTTTCTGTCCTTTAGTTTCCTATCTGGAAGAAAGTTGTTGATATTAGATTATCTAGTTAGACAATTCTATTGTTACATACAATTACTAACAACAGGTTCTTACCTTTATTATTGTAGACATCCAGGTAATTAGGTGCTGAAAAAATTGTTATTAAAGATGGGAACCCTGTAGTTTGACTTTTCCTGTACATTCTATAACTGCAAAACCAAACAAATTATATTACATCTTACAGCAAGTAAGCACATAATTTTTATTTTACACTGTGAATACTTCTTTGAAAGATACAAAGTACTCACCCTGCATCTTGTGCTTCATGTGCTCTAATGATTGACAACAAATTATTATTTTGCAAAAATTCACAAACTGCTGGATAGCTGTGAAATGAAAACAATTATGAGTAAAAGATATTCTCTTAAAATACACAGGAAGAAACAGTACTAAAACACCCAACTAGATCATAGCATACTCTCACCTATAAAAGTATGAGCATCCTCTGACTGTATTATGACTGAAATGCTCTGGTGAATTTTCATTTCCAAAATCTTCTGAAGGATCTGACCACAATAAGTCACACATTGGTCCAAATGCTGGAGGCTCTTTGAATCTATCTAACTGTATAGAAAGAAAAGGTAACAGCACAAAGACTCTTTAAATATTAAATTATTAAGTTTTACACGTTTGTTAACCTACATATCCATCAATACCAAGCATTTTTAGAGTAAATCCCAACCATATCAAAGAGAAGTGGTTTCTGTATAGTTTTTCCTCTCCTCCTCATGAAATAAGGCAGAGGCATGCCAAAAGAACCAAACCTGTTAAGAGCAATAAGATTTATTAGTTGTAAAAAGAAGGGAGATAACTTCCAGACTGATGGATATGTGTAATACGAGGTCAGGATACAGACAAGGAACAAAATGGTCCTTTTTCATGCACATGCCACATCTACCGATCTGGAGACACTACCCAGAATTAGCAAAGAGAAACAGTACAGGAAACAGGAATTATAAAAGAAAAGGATGAATAATTAGCACCAACTAGAAGAGACTAAATATATATTACAAAAATCCAAACCAACAAAAGCAAAAAAACCACCCTGAAACACCCATCTCCATAATGGATCATTTAACAACGTAATGAAGATGCAACTGGCCCAGCCGTCTTAGATTGTTTTCATATAAGCTTTATTTTTCAGCTCTATCCCTGATGTAATGGGCCATAAGCATTTTGGGAGATGTCTGCATTTTCTCTCTTGCTTCTTCTTTACTGATTTGCACTTGAAACACCTGTTTTAGCAGCCTGCAACTTTCCTAGTGGCCACGGTCAAAAGGGGCAGAAGTAAGGAGGAAAGAGTGTTTGTTAATGTAAAAGGAAAACACCCTGCTTAAGTAAGTTACAGGCAATTAATCTCTGCTGTCCCAGAAATGAAAGTAGATATCCCAGATTCAATGTAATTTTATTTTGTCTTTATGTAGCTGGAGTTTGTTCACAAGATGATTTTATCCAAGAAATGTAGGAACGGTTCTTTGATGGACAGTGCATTATCTCACTTCACTTCCCATACCAAAGAAGATGACTTTGATGGTACTAGAGAACAC